>OY751335.1:21919262-23169262 GCA_963564715.1 Catocala sponsa | reverse complement strand
TAGTATACATTCCGCCAGCAATCTTCGTTTTTTTATCTTTTTATTTTTAGGGATTTTTATTTTACGATTTTATTTTTTATTTTGTCGGCCTCGATAGCGTAGTGGTTAGTGTAACCGACTGCCACGCCTGAGGTCGCGGGTTCGATTCCCGCACAAGTCAAACATTTGTGTGCATAAAAATGGACGTTTGTCTTGGTCTGGGTGTTTCTATGTATAATATGTATGTATTTACAAAAAAAAAGTAGTATATGTATGTTTATCCATTGTCTAGTACCCATAGTACAAGCTCTGCTTAGTTTGGGCTAGATGATGTTGTGTGAATGTGGTACAATATTATAAAAAAAATAAAAAAAAATGTCAGCCCCATCGTTCCCTATACTAATCTAACTATCAGAGATAGAAACCATTTGTGCGTCAGCAATCTTTATTCCACGTAATAGTGAGTTGCCATCTGCTGAGCACGTTTTTAAGCTTCATGTTGCTACTAAAATATCTTAACAGTAAAACCATATACGGCTTCACACTGATCTGAAATTGAACCTGCCTCTTCGTAACTGGCTCCAAACGTGATCGCAAGATGCCACGAAAACAAAGAAGTAATTATCGACATCAACACCTACCATACACCCTTAAACGCATCTACAAAAAATGTAGACTATCATGTAGGCTCAGTGAAAGAGTAGGTAAGGTGTTTTAAAAATACCTTATAAATATTTAAAAAATGTACACGCCTTCCAAAATAGCAATTCCACGTTATTATATAACTAGATGTTCACGCGGTTTCACCCGCGTTTATCGTTACTGCGCCGCCCCCGTAGGTCGTAGCGTGATGTTATATAGCCTATAGCCTTACTCGATAAATAGGCTATCCAACACTAAAATAATTTTTCAAATTGAACCGGTAGTTCCTGAGATGAGCGCGTTCAAACAAACAAGCAAACAAACTCAGCTTTATAATATTAGTATAGATTAAAAAAAACGCCGTAAATTTCTGAAGGAACTAAGATCATTATAATATAATGTTGAAATAGGTAACCTATTATTCTAGCTTTATTTAGTTCGGAAACTTCGTCACGAAGGAAATTAAAAGCATCCGCTTGACTAGCCTTGTTGAGAAATCAATGATATTTCAACTTATAATTAAACACGGCTGTGACCTCGATCTACGCTATATTTGTTTTATAAAAGTTCAGTCTCTGTTGAAACTGAACTTTTATAAAACAATATTTATTAAACTTATCTAATTTATTTTTATACTGTTGTATAAAAATAAATTAGATAAGTTGAACGTTACTTTTATTTGGATTATATAAAAGGAAATATATTTATTTCGATATACTGGCCACGTGATATTTATCTCTCGCTGAATTTTATTTTCTATTATTTTAATAAATACAACTTTATTGAATATTGATATTTCTTTAGAACTAAATTATACCTAAAAATTAAAAACTTAATTTATTTTTATAACTTATGTGTATAATTGAAATGTGATGTGCTATGTGAATATTTACAATATATTAATACGTTCAGCGCCACGTGTATATGTCATTATACACCCTAGTGCAACTCTCACAGGCCAGTGTATATCTGGTTATACACCTTGAGTAGTTAACTTCAGAGGCCAATGTATCGTTGAATGTACACCGCTCCGAACATTTTGTAAATGACTTTTTAGCCCTGGCCCTCAAAAATCGTTTGGTGTATCTGGGGTACAAAATGTTCGAGGTAGTGTATATTCAATGATACACTGGCCTCTGAAGTTGACTACTCAAGGTGTCCAGATATCCACTGGCCTGTGAGAGTTGCACTAGGACATATACACGTGGCGCTGAATGTGTTAATAATTATAAATATTCTGTATTTTATATTACTTCTTAGAAAGGTAACTCATTGCCTCCATTTGTACAATATTTTTATTGATTGATAAAGCTCTCAATCGTAAGTCACACAAATACTCAAACGTTTATTCAATGTGGAGTTTGATTTTACCTCATCTCTGTCACTGGAGGTTGTTTAAGCGAGAACAAATATATATAAAATATCGTAAGACAAAACTATATAATTCAAATATTAATAAGTAATGTCCTCCAAACCTAATTTAGGTCTCGGTGGCCAATCTTAACCCGTCAAGTGTCGAGCGGACATACGCTGTCCGCAAAAATGAGTCATCAAAATTAAAAATAAAAAAAACTACTAATGCATGTCCGCTGCACACTTGACTCGTTAATGAGTCAAGTGTCGAGCGCACATACATTTGTCCGTTTGTGTATTGTTTGCACAATGAATTTTTAATTATTTTTTATGTATTTCCACTCGACATTCAAGAAGTTAACGGAGACTGGCCACCTAGACCTACTCATTAGATATTATAGCACATAGGTGTGTGTGCAAACACAAGTACACTCTCTGCTCCTAAGCTTGCATAATCCGATGAGACGGTAATCCAACCCAATCCTCCGATTGGGTTTTGTTATTGTGCCTTGGAAAGCACGTAAAATTGATCAATTTTACGTGCTTTCCAAGGCACAGGGGTTTTCAACACTACCGAACTTCGGGCTGCTATAGAGAATTTATTGTCAGAGAAACCCAATAACTTTTGCTGCTCCGACCTGGGATTTGACCCCGGGACTCATGCGTAGCAGTCGCATACACTACTGCTGGGCCATCGAGACAGTATTGACATCAAATATTACACAGCACTGAATTGGGTAAACTTTGTGCTGAACTAGAAGGGAGACAAAGCCTTAACCTCTCTCAATACAAAAGAAAGTTAACATTTATTGTAAGAAAGTATATATTAAGACGGCTACTATATTTTTGACCGGTCCACTGATTTACAAGGCGTACCGTTACGATGCTACTACTTAAATCAATGCGCTATATTTGTACTTATAACATACATTTCTCATCAGATTGCAATTATGTATTTGTATCTGTGTAAGTTTTGCTGACTGACTTATGCTTAACCAGGAAGGTCTATAAAAGAAGGATATAATCCTAATCCTATCCTATCCTATCCTAATCCTAACTTCCCTAATCCTAAACCTAATATTATAAAAGCGAAAATGAGTTTGTTTGTTTGTTACCTTTGCAAGCCTAAACAACTGAAACGATTATCCTGAAATTTTGCATATACGTTATCACGTGTACAGAAACGGACATAGGCTACCTTTCATCCCGAAAAAAATTACTGTTCCCGTGGAAAACAATAATAACGTTCTTATGATCATAGATGGCGCCACGTGTCTTTCGAATCATGATTGAATTATATTATTACAAGCAGAGTACAACCCGAATTGATTGTCAAATTCTAAATTAACGCGAGCGAAGCCGCAGGCAAAAGCTAGTAATGTATATTTTAGAAAAGTTTATATTATAGCCAAGACAGGTTTATTTTTAAGAGCCTACTTTACAAAGGATTACTCGCTTTTGTAGGAACTAAGTATAGTTCCTATTAAAGCGAGTACCTAGTATAAAGAAATGAAGCATGTTTATTTATTCAGTTGCTACCAAACAGTGAACCAGTTTTCTTACACAAGAGGTATTGTAGCTGGAACACCCATTCATCAGTGTCAGTAGAACCAATATATCATATCAACAAAAACTTGCTTTGCGCAACCACTTAAGCTCCGGTATTTATAATGTATCGATTCAACGGAGCTGGAAGGGTAGAAATACATTTTTAGTTATTGGTTAAGTGATGTAACTGCTTCATTTGTCCTGTGGCATAAGTTTGTGCTTATGTGGGAAGTTTTACATTCGGTTGTCGGATCGACCAATGTCGACTATTAGCTTTTAAATTATAAGATTCACTGTAATAGCATGAAGTCTGGATATGTGCTCGGTGGACGCCAGTAAACATTGGTGGGTTCAACATCTACTATCTTATATGTCGAAATAGTATATTTTAGTAACTGGCGAAATCAAGATGCAATTCATCTTTGTATAGCCGTGAATCTGTGTATTTACAAGTTTTTGATCGAATATAGGCAGGCTCCACTTTGTTACAATTATCTTTGTTGTATTGATTTTATTGAGTTTTTTTTTTATAATTATATGTATAGGAAAAGATTGTAATAATGCATTCAAGTGTAAATTATTAATATATAATAACTAACTACAGTAACAGTATACTACAGTAATAGTAACTCAAGCATCCTTTAATTAAAGTTCTGCATTCTAGTATAACGTCATTAAAGATTAAGTACACATTTTTTTCCTGCTCACAGGACCGTTCACTGGCCATTTTGGCACCAACGACTTCCTGTACAGATTGAGATTGTCACACAATTTGATCTGCAGAGCCTGTGGTGAACAGGACGAGTCCATATTGCACCTATTGTGTGAATGCGACGCGTTGGCTGGACTGAGGACGGGTCGGATGGGGGTGGCATATCCAAGCCCTGAAGACTTCAGGCTTCTCCCTCTGAATTGTACACTGCGGCTTATGCAGTACATTCATAAGGAGATAGCTAATGGTTAAATCTTGGGGCCGACACGAAAAATCCCACTGGGTCGAAGTGTCGCCGGTCTGCACTGACTGGCCCCCACACATAAGATAAGATAAGTACACATTTTATGACTTTAAAATGTGTACTTAATATTAGGACCTTTATTGATTTTAAAGTTTTTGTGGCTACTTATAATAATTATTATACATTTTTTGCATGTCGGGTGGACCGGATAAATATGTGAACATTTTTTATCGTGTACATTTTGAACAACTTACTACCATGTTTCATGCAAATAAATAACCATTTCATTTCATTAGATTTTTCTTAGCTAATACTTAACAAAAACATAATACCAGACTCTATACCAGTAAGCTCTCCTAACTTTGTATTCCAGTCCCCCTTAATGAGTTTATTAATATCCTCAACTCGAGCAGTGTCGAGTAAATAAGGAATTCATTAACGTCACACTTGGTAATCAACTCATGAAAGCGAAACTACTACGGCTGTTAAGATTTCCTAGAATCTTCGTAACTAAATATTAAGTCTTTAGCTATGGAATATTTCGAGAATAGGCTATACTTACATATTATTAATAACATGTATTATCTCTATCACTACATCCTAACTAATATCATAAAAGCGAAAGTGAGTTTGTTTGTTTGTTACCTTTTCACGCCTAAACCACTGACCCGATAACCCTGAAATTTTGCATATACGTTGACAGGTGTACAGAAACGGACATAGGCTACCTTTCATCCCGAAAAAAATTACTGTTCCCGAGGAAAACAATAATAACGTTCTTATGATAATAGATGGCGCCACGTGTCTTTCGAATCATGATTGAATTATATTATTACAAGCAGAGTACAACCCGAATTGATTGTCAAATTCTAAATTAACGCGAGCGACGCCGCGGGCAAAAGCTAGTAATATTATAAAACAAAGTCTCCCACCGTGTCTGTATGTTCACCTTAATCTCAAAAATTAAAGATCGGATTTTCATGCAGTCATCATCAATAGACAGAGTGATTCGTGAGGAAGGTTTAGGTGTATAACTTGTCAAGGTTTTGTACTAACCGGGGCGCTAGTTAATGATAAATATCAATAACCTTTGATACAATTTGTATTTAAAGTTATACCGCTTAGGGTCTGTGTTATTTGTCTATGCCTGCATTCGTTGTATCAATTCACCATAATTATATGATGGTTTGTAAGACAAACCATAGTGGCCTACATACAAGCATCTCATGTTTAGTACTTAAGAAAAATTGTACATATCAAATAGGCCTTTTAAAAAAATATTGATGTAATTATTGTTATGCAAACCACAATATTATCGACTTTTTCAATTATAAGACTTTATATTTAAGCCCCTATTATAATTATACTAAATATTGTTCACCTAAAGCTAAATATATCTTTGAACGACAGTTTCCAAGTATTTTATCTCGAATAAGCATATCATATGACGAACTTAGTACAGTCACAATTTGTGAACAATGTGTTTACAAAACTTGGTAAGTGAACGAAGCTAAATCGTCCGAACAGAACATGCCACAACTATAACGCGACCGACGCACATTCAGACGCTCAGAATGTACGTCCTTAACACAATTCCGTCCCATTACCGCGCAAATAGAGTAACCGTGTTATACTCAAATCTGAGATAAAGCAACACGCCACACTAAGACGAACTTTAAGGTGATGTCACATCAATGTAACACAACTTTATACTGTGTTTTTACCATAAGTGAGGTTGCCAGGCTTCTTCAAGACCCTGTACTGATTGCCCGAGATTAAAATTGACTTTGCCTAAAGTGTGGAAGCACAGAGACTCTTTTTTGAAGTATCTGAATTTAAGAGGTCGCTTCGCCATTGCCATTTCACCGAGTGTTATCGGTTCGATCTTCACAGTCATATGACACTGATTTCTATGAAATACTTGTTCCAAGCCTGGATGTCCTTGTGTCTGCTGTTCGAATGTGTGTACAGTCCCCCGCGACATAGGATTAATTGCTAGTGCAAGAATTGTCTTTTTAAACGATGAAAAAACATAGGTTGTCCTATAACATTTTTGACGCTGTTATTTCGAATTTAATTCGAATTTTATTGTAAGAGCTATCTCATTTGATTATAGGTTATTTTTCTCACGGATTATCATGCCAACGAAATACCCTTGACGCAAAAACACAAAGCTTTTAAAATATTAATTAATGACTTTACCTTTGATTAGCTTTTATAATGAATGAAACATGTTCTGTAAGGCTAATAATTATTATAATCGTTTACTGTAATCCTAAAGGAATATATCAAGTGGAATTGGTAAATATTTCTGAGTGTTCGTGACAATTGATAAGGATCACAAGCAGCGATAGCCTAGTGAGAGATCGTTGGACTGGCACACAGAGGTCTCAACTTTGACTTATCGAAGTTATGTGCGTATTAAATAGTTAATTATTGCTTGCTTTAACGGTGAAGGAAAACATTATGAGGAAATCTTCATGTCAGAAAGTTCTCCATAATTTTCTCGAAGATATGTGATGTCTCTTAATCTGGTGGACTATAGCCTAATCCTCCTTAAACTGAAAAGAGGTCCGTGCCTAGATGTGGGCCAGTTTGGTGAAAGTAATGAAAAGAGTCATTTTCTGGAGGTAGTAGTTTACAAAGAACGAGAATAGATGTAAGAGTACTTCAATGCATTTATTGACGTCGAAGTAGCCTGAAAGAAATATTAGTTGTATGTTCAAGAGTTTACAGGAATCGCTGTACAGGCCAACTATTCCGTCTAGTCAATATGCAAAGCTGATTTCTCTTTAAGGGAAATTTCTTCTCTTTCTTCTTTCACATCATACAGCTCACGCTAGTTTGGGAATCAGGGCTGACACTGTAAATGTATAAACTTTTTGTTGCAATAAAGAATTTATTATTATTATTATCAAGAATACGCTAGTCCAACGCTTAAGACATCACAACTATCTACTATCCCATATTTTCTTTCTGGAACAAGCCAAGATGGTATGAGTACTTGAATACCCTTACGTAGATCCCTTAAACTCCATGGCCCAATTGCGAGGCTAAGTGTAGAACCATACGCCCAACTAAATGACCAACAACATTTAGCACCACTAGTATTACTATAATAATAATAATAATAAAAATAATAATAATAATAATATACTAACTGATAAAACGATACACAACAATAGGCCGGATATAACCATGATAGATAAACAAAATAAACATGCATACATTATAGACATAGCAGTCCCTAACACTCACAACCTACAAAAGACAATCACTGAAAAAATAAATAAATACACAGATTTAAAAGAGGAAATAATTAGAATCTGGAAGATGGACAGAGTATATATTGTGCCTCTGGTGCTTTCTAGCACCGGTATAATACCGACACACCTTCTTCATTACCTACAACAACTTGAATTGCCAACAAATACATACATAACCATGCAAAAAGCCGCCATACTAAACACGTGTAGAATAGTTCGCAAATTTTTACAAGAAGATGCAAATATTGAACCAAACCCCCTAAATGAATCTCACTTGGCCTAGGCCCGTGGTTTCATTAAACTACCGGCATTCCTAAAATGCTGAGAAAAACAAAAAATCGATCATAATAATAATTTATTTGCCATAATTTTACAATTCAGGTGAACATATATATAGGTATAATAATCATAACATCAAAAGTGTTGAACTCTGGTACCCAAGGTAAGAGTTAACTTGTGTTATGGGTACCAGTGCTCTCGCATAGATATTGACAAAAGAGAAGTACAGTAACTTACGGATTGTTACAAGTGTTAGTTCAGTGAGTTAGTTATAAAATTAAAAATTTAAAATGATTTGCTAGTCTATATTTATTCAGTAAGTGTGTGTTGGAATGTGTGGTGTGTGTTAGTAGGTATTGTGTGTGTGTAGTGAGAGTGGGTGTGGTGTGTGTGTGTATGTGTGTATGTGTGTATCTGTGTGTACGTGCCAGTACGTGAGTATGTGTATACGTCACAGAAATAGGAAATAACATCGTGTGTAATCATCTTTAGACACTGCCAGTAATAATTGGTGGCATCAGACGACACCTCGCTAACACCCATTACGTTTGCTCATACGTTAAATTGCGATTTGGTACCTCCAAACGGCTCTCCTTTTAGTATACGTACGGTAATCAGATAGCACTGTGTATACTAGGTTTAATATTCATGTGACGTCATTTACCCGTAATTGCTGATGTATTTAGTTAAATAAAAGACCGTGCCATTTCTCTTAAAAGTTGCCTCGTATGTGTTTATAAAACAAAATACAGTTGAGTTCATTATATTTTGATATAAAAAGTTCGGTAAAATCACATCTTTCCATCTTACTTTGTTTGAGTTTATTTATTTTTGAGTCTGGTTTGTCAACATATTAATTAACGAACACGACTGTATGTGACTTTTATTCTTAGAAGACTGTTACAAGTATAACAATAACGGTATCTTATGTTTTTTGGAATTAGTTGTTTGCCTTACAAATAAATATGAAACATAGAAATTTTGACATTGCCAAGATGTCTAGAGAGTATTATGTCTCATGCCAACCTCCCAGTTTTACATTGGTCGAATGCATGGATGGAATAAACAGTATTTAAAGTCGTCGCCTTCCTATATTGCCACTACGCCGAATGCTGTAATTTTGTATCCTGGGCAGGACAAAAATTTGTGTAGTGCACAAATGGTAGCTTTTTGTTTCTGTTGTTGTTTGAATATTTGGAAACTTGACTTCTCATTCTAATAGTGCTCTTGAAAAGGATTACTTACTAGGAGAACATCAGATAAATGGTAACTAAAACTTCGTCCCAAAAGCAATAACAAAGAATTTTGTACTAGCCTAAGTATTTTATGTACGATGCTACAGCGATGTGTATTTAATTCAAAAATAAAAAGCAACTTCTTATGAAGAAAATTTAATTGAATTTTTGTTATGAGCTGACTGTTGAATCATCTTTTTTTAATTTGTGTAAGAACTACGTTAGAATAGCATGACAAACAAATTAACCCATTTCTGACATCATCAATTCTTCAACAAATTCCATTTTCACTTTCGGTGCTTATTCGAAATATTACCGGGTCTTTCATTCATTTCCAAATTAGTAAAGACAACCAAAAGTAACATCAAAATTACTTCTTCTTCTTCTTCCAAATTTAAAATGGTCGTTTTAAAATTTTAACGAAGCTTTTAATTCTCTTTTCAATTTAAAATGTAGCGTTCCAAATACGTTTTATTAAAATTCGCGATGTAACATTTATCTATGGCATTCTGAGAGAGGTTCTCGCGGAATTATTACCGTTATACTAATTGCTATTAAATGTTTTTAGTAATAGCTACGCTTAGAAATTAAGTATTGCAATTTGCAACGAATGCTTAAGCAAATGCTAGTGTCGGTCGTGTTGATTATCGATAAATTTGAGAAGAACCAATAGACAATGTGATGCAAGAAGTCTACCTAGTACTAACCCAGACTTCATTTAGAACTAAAAATAAAATAAAAGCCACTTTACTGATTTGTGAATTAAACTTCAATGGCTTCATGAGTAACGAGAAAGCCTTTTCTCTTTTTTTTATAGAAGTCAATTGCCGCGTTAGGACTCCGGCCGTGTTCCAGAGCAATTTCCAAATATACAATACACGGACACAAAGTAACACAAACAATTGGCTGAGATGAGGCTCACCCAGACTCCAATTGACCTGTGCCAACTGATTTCGCTTTACACAAATAACTATTGCTACAGAGATTTGAATCTACAAGACTCGGTTTGGTAGCAACGTCAACGTAACAGCTTGCCAAAAACTTTGACTGTTCCATCCAGTCAAAGTTACATAACTAAATCAATAGATTTCATACATTTCTTTTACTTGCCCTTCTAACGGACGTAATTATATCCAGACTTCACGCTATTACTGAGATATTTTAATGCAAAAGCCCAATAAAACATTGATCGATGCGGCAATCAAACGTGAGACTCCCACATAAGCGTAAACTTATGCCACTGGACGAACGGAGCAATTACATCAAATCCTAATCCTAACTAATATTATAAAAGCGAAAATGACTTTGTTTGTTTGTTTATTTGTTACCGTTTCACGCCTAAACCACTGAACCGACCATTCTGAAATTTTGCATATACATAGTCAGGTGTACAGAAACGGACATAGGCTACATTTCATCCCGAAAAAAATTACTGTTCCCGAGGAAAACAACAATAACGTTCTTATGATAATAGATGGCGCCACGTGTCTTTCGAATCATGATTGAATTATATTATTACAAGCAGAGTACGACCCGAATTGATTGTCAAATTCTAAATTAACAAGAGCGAAGCCGCGGGTAAAAGCTAGTAAAAAAAAAAAAATTCTATCCCTCCAGCTCCGTTGAATCGATACATTATAAATACCGGAGCTTAAGTGGTTGCGCAAAGCAAGTTTTTGTTGATATGATATATTGGTTCTACTGACACTGATGAATGGGTGTTCCAACTACAATACCTCTTGTGTAAGAAAACTGGTTCACTGTTTGGTAGCAACTGAATAAATAAACATGCTTCCTTTCTTTATACTAGGTACTCGCTTTAATAGGAACTACACTTATAGTTCCTACAAAAGCAAGTAATCCTTTGTAAAGTAGGCTTTTAAAAATAAATCAGTCTTGGCTATAGTATAAGCTTTATTAATATACATTATAGCCTTCTTTTATTGTGAAAAGGATAAAGCAAGACCTTCTTGGTCAATGGTAAGTAAGCACAACTTACACAAATATAATTTCATGAGAAACGTATGTTATAAGTGCATGGATAGCGCATTGATTTAAGTAATCGCCTCGTTACGTTCTGTGAGCTGAATGTCATCAGTTCGTTCTCCACACGGAACACAAATATCACTAAACTATAAATAACTAGCTGTGCCCGCGGTCTCACCCGCGTCTGTGGTGTTTGGGGTTACTGCGACGCTCCCGTGAGCCGTAGCGCGATGTTATATAGCCTATGTCCTTCCCAGGGTTTCAGGCTATCTCCATTCTAAATTTCGTCAAAATCGGTTCAGCGGATTGAGCGTGAAAAGGTAACAGACAGACAGACCGACCGACAGACAGACATACAGACAGAGTTACTTTCGCATTTATAATATTATAAATATATAAGTAAGGATTTATAATATTATAAGTATATAAGTAAGGATTGTTTCAAGTTAGGTTGTTTTTATGTCAGCTATTTCAATATTAATAAATTCCTCAGCGACAGATTATTAATATATAGAGTGGGCATAGTGTTTACAAATAAATATAAACCTATAGTTACCTCAAATATAAATGAACTAGTTTTAGTCAACTTACAAATGCACCATGTGACTTTAAAACTGATTATTCTTTAATAATAATAATAATAATATTCTATCACATACACACAACACCATCTAGTCCAAACTAAGCAGAGCTTGTACTATGGGTACTAGACAATGGATAAACATCTATATATACCTTTTTTTTTTGTAAATGCATACATATTATACATAGAAACACCCAGACCAAGACAAACATCCATGTTCATGCGCACAAATGTTTGACTTGTGCGGGAATCGAACCCGCAACCTCAGGCGTGGCAGTCGGTTACATTCACCACTACGCCATCGAGGCCGTATTCTTTCCTCGTAATGTTTGGTTTATGTGTGTTATATAAACAAAAACTGATATAAAATTGCCACATATTAAAAAATCTCTAAGCTTAGCATGAACTAACTATTATCATAAAAGTCTTTGAACATCAACGAACTCCTTTTATGTACAACATTATAATGACTGTGTTATGCACTAACTCATGTAATGCGAGCTCACAAAAGCTTTCAAACTACCAAACAGATTTTCTTACGTTCGCGCATCTAAAACACCAAATTTAGTTCCTACTAAAGTTTTACGTCAAAATGTGTCTTGCCATCCAAAGTTTCTAAACGAAGACACTTTGATACATTATGAGTAACATAAAACACTAGTGTTCGTTCAAAACTTAGCGACGCTTATCATTATGCAGACTTAGTTCATAAAAGAGGCAAAGGGGACTGAGATAGGTTAGTCAATGGACAATTCACGCTAAATACCCGGGTAGGAGCAAATTAGGATTCAAAAGGTACGAAAATTAAGTTCCCGGTGGACGTGACTACGTAGAGATGTTCCTTACTACGTATTAGTACTGACGTTTCGACGTTACCGGCGTCGGCGCCGCCTCGTCGCTGGCTGACACAATTACACGGGCTGGTTATAATTTAGGCAGTTTGGTGCTCTCTAAGTTATGAGGGAAAAGCGAGCTTGTACAAATTGGAAAGCTTTTGTAAATTCAGATCTAAACAATTGAGAGTGCTTTATATATGTGTCACGACAATTTAGATCTATCATTCTGTGTTCTGTTGGTTTTGAAAAGATGCTATTACAAGAGATGGTGGTGATAACCTCAGTCATAACCATTAAATAATAAATAATTTCACTTAATTTTCTAAGCTTGTATGATAATAAAATTATCTTTAAAGACTACATATTGATATAGCAAATTCTAATTCTAGTTCTTAAACTAACAACCAAGGACCTAACAATATTCTAAGTAATGAAGCAATAAATGTGGATTGTGATGAATGTGTGCTCATAAATTAGATAACGGTCGTGACAGTTTATTAAACAAAATAAAGAGCCTGATAAAAAAAATATCCCAATAAAGATGCAGTGTCATAAAATATTTACAATCTTAAAATAAAGACGATGTACCTAATTATTCTCTTCAAAAGAAGATTACAAATAAAATCGCTCGTCTCTCATGTCTTAAACACCGGTAGTAGTCGTTGAAGATCGTTCTCTACCGAATTAAATTCTCGTCTGAGCTATAAACTAGTAGCGAATAAATTAAAGCCTTCGAGACATTATGAGCGATGTCGCAACTAAACGTTGCTAATGGGGTGGCTGTTTATCTGAGCGACTTATCACTGAAATTACGCCCTTTACTTAATTTCAGTTGTGTTGGTAATGAGAGAAGCTGCCTGATTACTATCTATAGGATATCTAATTTGCTAAGAGAGCTAATGTAACTAAGGTATTTATCTTTAGGCATGTTTTTATAGGACTTCTAAAGCCCATATATATGAATTAAACGGGAATGACAATTCGGCTCAATGCTATGGGTCAAAACGGACGCACACATGCATAGAATGCTTTGATAGCGCAGAGATAGTAAATACGATTGCTGAGTATGCACTCTCGAGATTGATATGAGAAGAGATTATGCAAAGTGCTATTAGTATTTCTTGTTAAAAAATATTAAGAGCAGCACTGAGACTGGAACTGTGACAGGTAGACAGCAATAGTGCCTACCTATTACGTGTAACCTAATATCATAAACGTCAAGCATCAAAAAAATAAATAATAGTTTAAAAAAACTGAAAAACACGCTTTAAAAAGTAGAGAATAATTTATTAATATTAATGTAAAAAAGCGTGGGGTGCTTTCTAAGATATTTTGATAACCCGCACCACACGCGTTTTTACATTAAAAATTAATAAATTATTCTCTACTTTTTAAAGCGTGTTTTTTAGTTTTTTTACACTATTATGTTACATAGATACATAGGTATATACATACCAAGCTAATAAAAGCGTGTTAAAAAAGGTAAACATTATGCATGATCGCGTTAATAACCGTTACGTATTATACATATGTATATACTTGCAAAACTCTGCTCTATTGGTATCGCTCCAAAACTACTTTGCCTTCTCGCAGACTACCTGCGTGACCGTCAGCAGTATGTGAAGCTTGGTTTGTATGAATCTAAACCATTTCATACACGCTCTGGAGTGAGTCAGGGATCAGTTCTTGGGCCTTTGTTGTTCCTTATAATGCTAAACGATATGCCAACAGTGCTCAAACATGCAAAATGTCTCCTCTATGCGGACGATCTAAAGTTGTTTTGCGAAATACAGTCCGCATTTGATTGCCAGGCACTTCAACGAGATATCGAAGCCATAAACAATTGGACTCTTGATGCAAAAATGGAGTTCAATAAGATTAAATGTTGCATTATGAGTTTTGGACGAAAGAGGCATCAAATCCTCTTTCCTTACAACCTAAACGGCGATCCTATCAACAGAGTCGAAAGTATGAAAGATTTAGGCGTGATATTTGACCCTAAATTGACCTTTCACGAGCATATCATCTTAACCGCTAAGGAATCCTTTAGACGACTTGGGTTTATCCTCAGGAATGCCAGGGACTTTCACGGTAATGATGTAGTCAGAACACTCTACCAGTCGCTAGTACTAAGTAAATTAGAATTTAGTGCCTGCGTCTGGAATCCACACGAAAGTACCTACGTCCTCTTACTAGAGAAGGTCCAAAAGGCTTACCTGAGATTTTTATACAAACGCACTAACGGGTACTATCCATTCATGTATCCCACACAGTATCTCCTAGGTAGCCTGGGGTACAATTCACTTGAAGTTAGACGAAGACTTGATCAAATCAGAACAATGTGCAAAATATTACTTGGTGTCATTGAGGCCCCTCAGCTCCATGACAAGGTATGTCGGTTTTACGTACCCGATAATTATCGACGTAGCAGGAGGCACAAGTTATTTGCACCACCTTCTTACCGCACCGTGGCACACAGAAACTCACCCGTTCCTCGGGTACTTACCGCACTCAACGCTATCTTGGACGCAAATCCGAATTGTGATTTGTTTGCGGATGGATGGAAGGCGATTATGTCAGTATGCTTGGAGTTTTGTGAGAGATCTGTACGCTAGTTGATTGTTTTTAAAATAAATATACCTTAATTAGTGTAATTGGCTTGTAGCTGTTCTGATTAAGGATGCTTTCAAATAAATAAATATATAATATCATAGTTAACAAAATGTGGATGTAATATAACCCCTTTATCTAATAATGCAATTCCCCGAAAGCCTAAGGGGTAGGCCCTTGAGATTACATATGTACTTGAACGAGATGATAACCAAAAACAATACATCAACGTGAATTCACTTGCGCAGATAATGGTACTGCATAGCCTACTTAACTTACATACTAAACGACGTCTGTTTCTTGACTGCCCTCGTAACAGCTGCAATCCCCCAATCGAGATATTGCTGTGTAAATAACTAAAACTAATCTGAGCGCTTTGAAACATTAATTATATGGATTGCAATCTACGTATTGCAGTGAAAATTACTGAAACTAATCTCTTTAAGCCCGCCAGTCAACATACAAGCTCGTTAAACGTGACATTAAAACAATATGTGGTTTTATTGATGGATTTAGAGAGGAGTTATTTGTGCCAATAAGCTACATGTATATTATTTAAATCAATTATTTTAGGTATTAATATTGGAATATTATACTGCACGGATGTGTTAATGTGTAGTGGTTTAAGTGTTGTCTGGCCATCGTCACTGCACCGAGTGTTGTGGGCTCGATTCCTGCTCGGAGCAAAAAATTGTGTGCGTGTGTGTGATCAACAAATAGTTGTTCCGTATCAAGATGATCTCTGT
Organism: Catocala sponsa; assembly: GCA_963564715.1. Taxonomy (NCBI): domain Eukaryota; kingdom Metazoa; phylum Arthropoda; class Insecta; order Lepidoptera; family Erebidae; genus Catocala; species Catocala sponsa. The sequence continues at coordinate 23,153,243 of OY751335.1, read as the reverse complement.
GTTCGTTGTTTGTATGTTTGTAAAGTCGCCGGGACATAGGATCTATTCCTAGTGCGGTAAACTACATTTAAAACAAAGAATGATCATAATAAACCAAGCATTTTTTGTATTTAAAAACTATTTGGCTGAGCAGGCATTGCAACGGTAACGAAAATCGATCACTGGTTGCTATTATCGTTTGTAATTTATTACTATTCGTATATACATAACCAGCAATTTTGTAAACCACTCTGAGGCAAAGCTCAAAGGTCAATCTTTATTTTAAAATAACTGAACAGGATTTTATAATAGATGTCTACATTAATATTTGTTTGTAATAAATAAACTTAAAAACAATTGAAGTGATTTTAATCATTCTTTCACCATGAGAATCTAGAGCTACTTTATTCAGAAATATCATATTATAACTTCACGCTACAAGCCACGTGAGAAATTATAAATGTGAGTGAAACAGCGGGGTCAGCTAGTATATTATAATTAGATATATCCTAAGCTTTTACTACTAATACTAAATAGTCAAATACTTAAACACGATACTCGAATAACGTGTAACATATTTTAAATTATCGATAGTCTTTATGAGTACAGCCAGCGACATAAGTACTTTAACATTAAAAACAATTTCAATAATATTTTATGAATAAAAATTTACTTATTATTGTCATATAGTAATAAATAGTGATTAAAATAACTATCTTTTATTGCAATAAAATATTAAGAATTACTATTATTGTCTATGATAAAGCAATTCAAAATCTCGCGAATGTTAATCGACTTATGTCACTGGACCCTATTTCAAGTACCTACAACATTATATTACATCCTTTAATCAATGTCTTCTTAAAATTACAAACGGGTCGTCCAGTACATCAGTACCCAGAATAATAAGTCAATCTTAAAGCTGTAACCTCAAGCCACAAATCATTGTACAGTTGTCTTAGATACAAAATCGTAGGATATCGTCACATTATCATGATTAAGATTTGCGCAATTTGGATTTACATCGAGACATCTATAAATTAGGCTTGGAACAGAGTTATTCAACCGTTGGAGTGATTTAGTGCTGTTCAATAATAATTAATTCTGTCTCGCTATGCTTTTGCGAAGCATTCGCGACTAATTCTATTTGCGGGTACTTATCGTATTAGGAATTTGTCTTCATTTTCCTGTAAAATAATAATTATTCGTGGCTTAATAATGTCTTTCGACTTTGAGGTAAGACTTGGAAAATTTGCTGCGAATATAACCACCATCTTAGCCTTTGAGTTTCTGAATAGTAATAATAATAATAATATGGTAAAGATATAACATTTTAAACGTTGGTACACAAGCGTAGTATGCCACTTATGGTGCGAAACATAATTTATCAATATTTGTTACATATATTTGCTATTTATCGTAATTAAGATAATCACGATTTGAATTTCCATCGAGACATCTAAAATTAAGCTTGAAACTGAGTTGTTCAACCGTTGGAGTAGTTTAGTGCTGTTCAATAATAATTAATTCTGTCTCGCTATGCTTTTGCGAAGCAGTCGCTACTAATTCTATTTGGGGGTACTTATTGTATTGGGAATATGTCTTCATATTCTTTCGATTTTGAGGTATAATGTGGCAAATTAGCTGCAAATATAACCTTTAATTTCCTGGATAGTAAAATGATGTTAAACCATGACATTTTAAACATGGTACCCAAGCGCAGTAATCGATTTATGGTACGAAGCAAATTTTACGGATATTTGTTACAATAAATACATTATAGTGATTAAAATTATTGCAATTTGGATTTACAACGAGACATGTATAAATTAGGCTTAGAACAGAGTTGTTCAACCGTTGGAGTGATTTAGTGCTGTTCAATAATAATTAATTTAATTCGGTCCCGCTATGTTTTTGCGAAGTATTCGTGATTAAATATATTTGCGACTATTTCAACTATCCCGGCTTCTTAGCTTTATTGGGTTGTATACGTCTTTATATCCATATAAGGAATATAATTTGTGTCTTAATTATATCTAACGATATTGAGGCACGACTAGGTAAATCTACCCAACATTAGGCTTACCATATCCTTGCCTAGCTTTTAACTTAGCTTTTGAGTTTTTAAGAGTGTAACAATGGTGAATTCATTCAAATAATATGTTCAATTCTAAGACGGTACGCTTTCAGCGATCATTTCTCCCACGTACGTGCAAGCTCTGGAATGAACTGCCAGCTTCGGTGTTTCCCGAGCGCTATGATATGTCCTTCTTCAAACGAGGTTTAAAGAGAGTTTTTCTTTCACGGTAGGCAGCGGCTTTGCTGTGTCCTGGCATTGCTGAAGTCCATGAGCAGCGGTTACCACTTTCCATCAGGTGGGCCACTTGCTCGTCTGCCACCAATGGCAAAAAAAATAAAAAAGCTATGGTATTTTTTAAACGATAGTATATAAGTGCAGTATACGACTAATCCTCACTAATATTATAAATGCGAAAGTAACTCTGTCTGTCTATCTGTCTGTCTGTTACCTTTTCACGCTCAATCTGCAGAACTGATTTTGATGAAATTTGGAATGGAGATAGCCTGAGACCCTGGGAAGGACATAGGCTATATACCATCACGCTATGGCCCACGGGAGCGGCGCAGTAACCATAAATACCACTGACGCGGGTGAGACCGCGGGCACAGCTAGTAATACAATATAGTAATATTTTTGCGCATACTTGTAACAGTACATAATTTCAAAATCTAATTATACTTAAAATTTGATTATGTAAATACATATTTGTAACTTGTATTAGATACAATAAAATTTATTCAGTTGTTAGGTAACACAGATTATTTTATACTAAATACTAATAGAAATTCTCTATTACATTAATGTTTGTAAATAGATACTTGGAATCTCATCCATTTAGATATAACTGAATACAATTAACGACTAAACTGCAATTAATTTAATCTCAATTGAATTCTGACTACGCTTCATTTAAGTCGTTCAACAATTAAATTGTACACAGCAATCAATTCGGCGTAAATTTTAGAAAACAACCCTTAAAAGTAAAGTCTCGAAATGACAAAGAATTTCACGAGTCTATATTTAGCATTCAATCTGATCCGCCGCCTACTTAATCTCAAAGTTTATCTATCAAACAATACTTGCCCTTGAGACGTCCAGAAAATTTCATCGAATTTCAACTGATCTTCGATTCAAAGCTTTTAATTAAAATCATTTAGTAGAACGTTGGTCATAAACAAATGCATCCAGCTCAATAATTAAGTTATTTGATATCGCTTGTGTTATTTGCTTGTGTCCAATTTAGTTTGTCATCAAGGTGCGTCAATGTGACTTAGTTGTTCGGTCACTGGTAAAGAAATGGTGCTGGTGAAACAACCGTTCTTGATAATAAATAGAATTAATAAGGCTGAAATGACTTTAGCATACTAGGCATAAATATACTTTTGTTCTTAATTAGGAGAACGCTTTCACGAATAATACGTCCTGTATCGTACATGGGATTTATAAGCACTATATACTTAAATGTCTTATTTAGACAGTAAGAAAAGAAGGCATGAAAGAATATCCAGAATAAACATTCAAAAAGTTCTTCAACTTGCGTATGTTATCCGCGTCTTGTATTAGAGTCATTAATTTGATTGTAAAATACTACTTCTACCATGAATTTAAAGTACAACAAAATATAAGTCGCAGTATCTCAATGGATAAGGCACTGTATTTGCGATCGAGAGGTCGAGGATTTGAATCCTATTAATTGCACACTATTTTAAATAAGAGATGAAAATAAATTAGTAAATACTTATAAATAGTAGTTGATAAAGTAAGGACGCTGTTTATCAAGGTCACGGACTCAACCCCTGTTATATGTTTTTTGACGTGATATCGCAATGGTTTCGTCATTTAAAGAAAATATCCAAAATACTGTAAGATGTATGAAGTTTGCCAACCGACACTAAGCCAACGTAGGGGAACATCTATAAAAATAAATAAAATTGAAGTGTCTGTTTGTAATGTCGAAAAAACAGCTTTTTACCTAATGCATATGAAAGTATATAAGGTACCTATACGAAAACATATATTTTTAAAATTTTTGTCTTTCTGTCTGTTTGTTTCGGCTAATCTCCGAAACGGCTGAACCGATTTTGACGGGACTTTCATTGGCAGATAGCTGATGTTATAAGGAGTAACATGGGCTCCTTTGATTTTAGAAAAAATAGGGTTCGGCGGAGACAAATACTTTTTAGTTAAAATCTACGCGGACGAAGTCGCAGCTAGTAAACAATATTTTCTTAACCTTTTCTATTTTTAAAAAGATTACTTCCGCTCTAGGAGTGCATCTTGTGTCGCAAGCTCGCAAACGACTTTACAAACATTCAAACAACGGACACAAAGAACACCCAAACTAAAAACAACTAGCGCAGAAATATTTGTCTCGCGTGGAGATGGAACCCAACACTCGGCGTAGCAGCAATAGCTAGACGACCACTTCAATCATTACGCCATCAGTGCAGACCGTAACTTCTTCAAACTACGAAGAGGCCCATGCCAAGCAGTGAAGGAGCTTTCTATACAGGGCAGAATTTTTTAATTTTAATAGCTTACCATCAGGCAGAGTGTGGTCATTTTGACGAGCAAAATAAAAAAAAAATATTATAACAAACTAAAAGAATAATTTCTTATACAGAATTGAGTCTTGTTAAAATTTTATTGAGCCGTATATTTTAATCCATTTATAGACGTCGTGAGCGCAAAACAAACGTCACAGACGCGCAAATATAAAACAACTGTAAAAGTGTAATGGCCCATCAAGTTACTTTTACTTCAATGAATTACCTTTACTTATATATTATGTTCTTGGAAAGAACTTGTTTCTAAGGGGAAAGCACTGGATGACAAAATTATAGCGCATCTGAGAAGCGGTTATATTAACTTATAATCACTTAGACTCTCACCGCGTATTGTGGAGTAAATTTAACCAAAAATGCTATTAGAAATATCTGGATTCTGGACCGGTTAAGATAGATATGTGAGTGTATTGACTAGTAGCTAAAACGCGCCTCTTACTTACTGTCAATACGCAGTAACAGAATCAGTAGGCATGCTCTTTCATACAAAAAAAACTAAATTTTGCCCGCGGCTCAGCTCAATTTCCTATCCCTCAAGCACAGCTCTTTTTCTGGATGAAAGGTACACTCCTTCTCTCCTCTGAATGAAAGGTACACTCAATCTCCTTTTTTGTACCTCTGACAACGTGTATACGAAATTTTATGATGACCGGTCGAGAAGTTACAGCGTGAAAGCATAACAGTTTCATGTGTCTATTGGACCAATTTATTTTTAACACAAGTAGCAATGTTTTAAAAACGATCTGCTGCAAGATGTACGTGTTTAAAAAACAAATTGTGTATGTATAAGAAAAACTTAGTTCGCTTTATTACAACATATACTAATCTTAACTTAATATTATAAATACGAATGTAATCTGATTGTTTGTTTGTTTATTACGCTTTCACGCCTTATATATTTGTTATGGAAGAGGGGGGTATCCTAACACAGGTATCATTTAATACTTAAAAGGATACCTCCATCCCTAGATATAAATACTTATGTAAGTGATATCGAAATAAAACATTTTTAAAATTTTTAATATTAATACCTACTCGGCCGATCGTCATGAAATTTTGCATACACGTTCTCAGGTGAACCGAAAACGACATAGGGTACCTTTCATTCAAAAAAATTACTATTACTAACTAAAGATTGCCTAATCTTTAGTTCTAGATTATAATCTACATTTAGCCGATTAATTATTCGAGTTTTTATTTTCTTTTATACATAGTAGAGATGATGATGATGATGATGATAGTAGAGATACCATCGATCGCAACGGTAAAATCATATTGGAATTTCATATTAAATTCATAGACAGCATGTAAAAAAGTAATTGCTATAGTTGAGTCTCAGAGAGCTGATATTCATTTAATTTAAGAGTAATTTAAAAATAACCGATTTATTTCAGGCATAGAATAGAAAAGTCAAGAGCGAAGTGGTTAATAGAAACTAAAAGATGCATGATTTAATTAGAAATTTCCCTGCATAGCTTAATGGTTCTTAAGGTCACCTAGTCATTGGTAATACGCCGAGGGTAGTGTATTGAATCCCCACGTAATAATTGTGTTATCTTCAAATTATTAAGAATACTATCTTTTGCCCGCGGCTTCGCTCGCGTTAATATAGAATTTGACAATCAATTTGGGTTGATGTAAATATTTGAAGCACCAAAATTTTAATTTGGGTTGCACTCTTTTTGTACACCTGACAACGTATATGCAAAATTTCAGGATGATCGGTTCAGTGCTTTAGGCGTGAAAAGATAACAAACAAATAAACTCATTTTCGCTTTTATAATATTAATTAGGATTAGGATTCTTCGTCTATCTTTCTATCCGCTACGCCATCCGTACAGTCAAAATCCTCTAACCATCTTCTTACACTTATAATAGTAATTAACAATATACTAGAATACAATTTGTTTACTTATGAGTATATTAAGAAACAGACCAGCTACTGACAATCTAAATATAAGCAAATTAATTCACCGTCAGTCCAGATTGTTGTTATCAGACATCAATCATTAAGCCATCTGGAATAAAATTATCCAGACTCAATCGGCTAAGAAAGAAAGTTATAGAACAAGTCTATAGTAACAAATAAAATTAATGCCGCAATATTGTGGTTAGGAGTATATCTACTACTAATAATAATTGAGCATAGTAACTCCATCTTAAGCACGCAGGAGTTTTTCAAGAATTCATAAGGATAATAGTAAGCAAGTACTATTAGGCGGGACTGGAAATTGTGTTGCTTTAAACGTTCTCAATTTAAAATAAAAATATCGCTTATATGATGCAACGGTTATAAATGTGATTACTGTGCGCAGACAAGATTTCGATTCCTGGGTCGCCCAGTAGCAACACGAAGTCCAAAACTATGTCCGGAAGAAGGCAATACTTATACATACATACATACATAGATTCACGCCTGTTTCCCAGAGGGGTAGGCAGAGACTACGGATTTCCATTTGCTACGATCCTGACATACTTCTCTGGCTTCATTCGTATTCATCACATTCCTCATACACGCCCGTCGGTTCAAGGAGCTCTTAACCTGGCCTTTGTCCAGAACGCCTCCGATCTGATCGAGAAACGTTCGCCTAGGTTTTCCTCTTGCGACTGTTCCATTCACACTAGCCTTATAAACTTTCTTAATCAGTCTTACTTATATATTTCTTAGTCATTCATACTTATATATTAGGCTTACCCACGTTACAGAGATGACGTAGGGTATAAGAACATAGCTGGCGAAATCTGCATTTTACGTGATTAGCACACACATTTTACCGCAAAAAAAAATCTTTGCGGTGTATTTCTGCCAACCTTTTTTTAGATAAAGGTGTAAGACTATGCACGTAAAAATAAAACTGGAATATATGTAATCCTTTTGTTGTACTAGTTATTAATCTGAAGTTAAGATCTTGTGTACTATTTAGAAACAACCGTTATGAACCTAACTTAACATTCGTAACATATAATAAGAATTGAATTTATTAAACCAAGACGTCATTCGTTGAATAAGGTTCCATTCGATTTTGTCAAAGCACGTGTTTGGGCTCTGCCAATGTGCCTATATTGATATATCTCTCATTCCTCCCTCTCACAACTCCCACGTCGTCACCCGAGCCGATCAAACAATTGAGATTAATTCCTTAAGTCCCGTTCTTTCATAATTTATTCAGAGAACCTTCAATAGGATAGCCTTATTCTAGCTGGTCGTCTCGTCCCTGCCACTGCGCCGTGTGACGTAGGTTCGATCTCCTCACGGGACACATCCATTATTTAAATGTTAGTCGTCCCTCGCTAAACAATTTATTCTTAGTTAGGGAATGGAAATTTAAAAAAAGGCTTTATTCAGTTTCACAATTGACTGGACGGATAGCGTAATGGTTTTAAGTGGTCGCCTCGCCACTGCCACTCCTCCGAGGGTTGTGGGTTCGAATCCCGCACGGGACAGAACTTTGTTTGATCCACAAATTTTTTTGTGTCCTTTGTTTGACTGTTTGTAAAGTCCCCCGCGACACAGGATTTAATCCTAGAGCGGGCGTTGTATTTTTAAAAGAATAAATAAATAATAAATAAATCACGTAAAAGTCATCCCGAATATTAATCGCATGCTATTCCTCTCTCGATAAGTTAAATAACAGTGATTGCGTGATTTTCATCTTATAGATAAATGCTACTTGGCAATTGTGAAACAGGCTGTAAATCCTAATCCTAATCCTAACTTCGTAACTAATATTATACAAGCAAAAATGAGTTTGTTTGTTTGTTTGTTTGTTACCTTTCACGCCTAAACCACTGAACCGATCATCCTGAAATTTTTCATATACGTTGTCAGGTGTACAGAAACGGACATAGGCTACCTTTCATCCCGAAAAAAATTACCGTTCCCGAGGAAAACAACAATAACGTTCTTATGATAATAGATGGCGCCACGTATCTTTCGAATCATGATTGAATTATATTATTACAAGCAGAGTACAACCCGAATTGATTGTGAAATTCTAAATTAACGCGAGCGAAGCCGCGGGCAAAAGCTAGTATTCTAGATCTACTTTAGTCTTAGTTTCGAGAACAACGCCCAATTTTATTTAGTAACAGAAAGCTTTTTATAGATTTAATCTACTTTTTGTTGTAATCCTGGCCACATCACGTGTACTAGTTGTTTTTCTGAAGTTAAGATTTTTTGTACTACTTAGAAACAAGCGTTGAGAACCTAACTTAATATACAGTTCGCTTCGAAACATGTACGACGAATGGTACACGCAAGAAAAATCCATTTCCTTTTGCTGTACTTTTTGTGTGTTATATATTTAAGCTAAACACAACGTATTTAACTTTCGCGTTGCATGATATCCTTACTAATATTATAAATACGAAAATGAGTTTGTTTGTTTGTTACGCTTTCACGCCTTAACTACTCAACCCACCAACATGCAATTTTGCATACACGTTGTCAGGGGTACAGAATAGGACATAGGGTACCTTTCATCCAGAAAAAAGAACTATTGCAAACCTAACCTAACCTAACCTACATTTACGCGAGCGAAGCTGCGGGTGAAACTATGTAGTATATATATATATATATATATATATATATATATATATATATATATATATATATATATATATATATATATATGGAAATGTTTACCTTTTAATGCTTGACGTTTTGATCAGGTTACATCAGCAGTGGTTACAAGCTGACTGTGCCGGTGTAACCTGGTCGAAACCTCAAGCATTAAAAGGTAAACATTATGCATGATTGTGTTAATATATACTCGTTACGTATTATATACAGTGTGAGTCTTCATAATGTGCACATATTAAAATAAGGAATGTGATTGGAAAGAGATGCGGCATGAAAGTGGATATATATACAAGAATAGAAAAGGGTATGTTAAGCTGGTTTGGGCATGGAGAAAGAATGGACGAGAAAAGATTGACTAAGAACGTTTATAAGGCTAGTGTGAATGAAACATTCGCAAGAGGCAGACCTAAGGAATTGTTTCTTGATCACATCGGATACGTTTTGGAGAATTAATGCCAGATTAAGAGCACCTTAAACCGGCGAGCGTGTATGAGGCATGTGATGAAAGTGAATGAAGCCAGAGAAGTGTGTCAGGATCGTAACAAGTGGAAGTCCGTAGTCTCTGCCTACCCCTCTGGGAAACAGGCGTGAATCTATGTATGTATATATTTTAATATAACACATTATAAAGGCTCACACTGTATATAGAAAAGCCTTATTGAATCGTTTTCATACATATGTACATACTCGTAGCTTTACAGCGCCGTATAATAATATACGGATGGCAGAAAAGTATTGTACCTAAATTTCTACAGCTATAGTTTAAGTCACACATGATAGAGGTATTGCTGTCAGCCAGGCTCCGTGTTTGACTACGTGCTTTGATTTTAAAAAAATCTACTAAACTGACCCAGCGTATCAAACCTGACCACCGCTGTCAACTAACATAAACATTTTATAGTAGGAAAATATATTATGCTAAATAGTTGTTATCTCGGTGACGTAATAATTATATAACGTATAATAATACTAGCTTTTGCCCGAAGCTTTGCTCGCGTTAATTTAGAATTTGACAATCAATTCGGGTCGTACTCTGTTTGTAATAGTATAATTCAATCATGATTTGAAAGACACGTGGCGCCATCTATTATCATAAGAACGTTATTGTTGTTTTCCTCGGGAACAGAAATCTTTTCGGGATGAAAGGTAGCCTATGTCCGTTTATGTACACTTGATAACGTATATGCAAAATTTCAGAATGATCGGTTCAGTGGTTTAGGCGTGATAAGATAACAAACAAACAAACTCATTTTCGCTTTTATAATATTATATTAGTTAGGATTATGTCACAGAAAATCTGTTTATTGCTAACTATTTGCCGTAACATAAATTGTATAGCAAAAATATGTTTAAATATTGCGATGTTTACATAAATATTGAAATAAAATCACTGTTTTTATTGCGGGTTACTTTTATCTGCTAGCTGCTCAGTCAACTCAAACGATTTTAACTATTAATATTAATACATTTGCTATCGAGAACATGTGTATATATTAATAATTAAAAGAGGAGCCGAGTTAAAATCCGTATAAAGAACCGAACCTAACCTAAATTCAAATGATTTAGTACCGATTTTGCAATCGTCAGATATCCTTTATCAGAGGATTAATCCTCTGTCGAGTTTTCCCTAATAAATAAATATGTCTAACGTTGACAGCTTTTGAATATTTATATAGGTACTTAAGTACCTATATAAATATTCAAAAGCTGTCAACGTTAGACATATTTATTTATTAGGGAAAACTAACAACTACAAGCCGAGGATTAGAAGACTACGCTAGGGTAACAGAAAGCCAATTACAGGTATATAATATAATATAATATATTCTATCACATACACACAACAACATATAGCCCAACCTAAGCAGAGCTTGTACTATGGCTACTAGACAATAGATAAACATACATATATACTTTTTTTTTTGTAAATTCGTACACATTGTACATAGAAACACCCAAACCAAGACAAACATCCATGTTCATGCACAGAAATGTTTGACTCGTGCGGGAATCGAACCCGCGGCCTCAGGCGTAGCAGTCAGTTACACTAACTACTACGCCATCGAGGCCGACTATCCAATTTAATACATGTTTTTTTCTAACTAGTGGTGTGATAAACGGCTTAATTTCGACAACGCTTACAACGTTGTGTTTATATTGAAATGCGCGCTTTTGAAAAAGCTTTTCACTTAAAACGCTTTTTGTAATTCGTTGTGAAAGCGGACATTAAAGCTGCCGCTGCCCGCTTCTCAAATCGTTTTATTAGGTATTGCTGTATTAAACGTTAAAACTGCGTACTTTAAACGAAAGTTTATGCAACTAAAACAAAAATCTTTTTACTAGTTATAAATATTATTACGAAAACAAACAACTCGTAATTTAGTAGCTTAATCCTAATGTTGACATGTTTGTTTGTATATTAGTCTTTATGTCCTCACGTATTGAGTTCATTTTCAATATTACTTTAAAAAAGCAGTAAGCAGTGCGGCCAACTTAACGTTCGCGAATCGTTGTCATTTCGTTGTCGTCCAACGCGCCGCGCCAGTCGCTAGCGCCCAATCTAGCGCCTAGCGGCTGCGACAACTTTACAGTTTATGAAGTTGCTTTCCAGTTAAACGAAATCGGCGTGTACTTATAAACGAACGCTTATGCTTATGTTGATAAGCAGATTGTGTTTAAAGCTTTTCGTTTAAACGCCCACTACTATTTCTAACATTTACAGCACGCTACTTTGGAGAATGCCAATTGGCATTACAAAGTACTCGTACATAGGTATTATGTAATCTATAAGAAAAACTTAAGGTTCAGCTGCCGTCTTGCCATGTTAAATTTCATGTTAAATAGATCAAAAGAGAACTCTTTGCACACTTTATTGAAATCTCTACTTGCTCGCACAATGTAAGAATTTTGCCTAATAATGAATATTCCTTAGATTGAATTGGGATTAAATATAATGATCATCAAAAATACTATTTGGTCAGCAAATATTGCACAGCATAACGAGCATCTATACGCCTCAAATCACTGCATTCCGTCTCGGAAGTGTTAGGTTATGTTAGGTTCCTTTATTTAAACCCACCCAAAAATAGGAGCCGTCGACTTAGTTTGATCTCTTTAAAGTTTGCTGGTCATGAGTTGCTGATCAATTAGCTATTTCTGCTCACAGATTATATTTTTCTGCTGACAAAAATACCAATACTATGCTAACCATTTAAATAACACCCGATTAAATTTATTTAATGATTGGAAAATCGGGCCTTAACAACATAAAAACATATTTCATTATGTGCATTGTTTGCAATAAAATATAGAAACGCTAGTGAAAACGCGTAATCATGTCAACGATATATTGTTTATCATGCCTTCACATACGATCAGCACAATACAGCGTGCGCAAACAACCACGCAAGCCTTTGTTTTTCGACGTCTACAGTGTACATACCGTAGTGAATAAAGTAAATAAGTAAATACATATACCTATAAAATATATACCCATGGCATGAATATCAGCTCATACAGTTCATGTTAGCCTGGTACTTTGAAACTATTAACGTTGGTTCGTTGCCATATATACGACACCATGCATTTTCACTAGAATTCCTTCACATTTAGAGAGTTAGCCATAAAATTCTCGAAGATAAATGTGTGTGTGACGCTGGCCCTGTCCGGGTTGGTAGACTTCACGTAAAGTCTGCCAATCCGCAATGGGCCAGTGTGGTGGACGGGTACGTATTACAATACCGAAATTTCATAATTTTCCGAAAGGTTTAATGGCGATAGCCGTTATATCGAAACATAAAATACCAATGTCCAAATGCCCGAAAGGATAAAACCCCGAATGGACGAAATCCCGAATGGACGAAATGATAATCATACGTACATATAATTAGGAAAAAAAAGTAGCACGTTATTACAAAAAATATACTTAATTTTTATTCCTCAGTTCTATGGTAGAACTAATGGGAGTTTTGGACAGAGCCCCGCTTTGCTCCTATTTCTGGGTGGGTTTACAAAAGACAACCTAACACAACCTACTGCTTTCGAGTCAGAATCTTCGGGATTTTAAACTTCGGGATATGGATCTACGGGATTTTAACCTTTCGGGCAAATGAACTTTCGGGATTTAAAAATTTCGGCCAAACAATCATTCGGCGTTTAATTTTTCGGGATTTCTTCCATAGGTATTTTAAAATACGGTCTTTTAAATTTCGGTATTGTAATACGTACCCGTTGTGAACTATGGCCGAACCCTTCTTATTATAAGAAAAGGCCAGTGTCTGGCAGTGGGACAGTTTAATACAGTGCTGATATTATTATACTTAGAATTATTTACATAGACTTACTGTTTCTCCTTAAGGTAAGAGCAGAACAGAGAGAGCCTAGTTACACTTGGCTAGTTTAAGGTCGCACGTAATAGGATTTAGACTTACTGCCTATCTACTTACTTGTTGTACCCTTTCTGCTACCGAGAATTGGACAGGACCCAATAAACCGAGCAGTTGCAATAACTGCTACTAGTAGTTCTTCTCCATTTCCAAGGTTTAACTCTGTCAAAACTGATGGTTTGAAAGAGATATACCATACAAATGGATTTTACACACATAATATTTAATGCGGTTTTCACTTGTAATAATGCCTTTGCCTGAACCTAGCAACTAACCTAAATGTAGCTTCAGTAACTTAGTAAGCTCACTAACCTATATACTTTGACGTTCATAAATGTTACTTTGTGACCTAAATGAATTAATGATTTTTGACTTTGACTTTGAATGAAGCTCTATCTTAAAATTGCATGCATATTTTTATCTTGATATACCGCCTAGAAGTCGTAATTATTAAATAGGCTACTTCCAAATTCCATGCGCACGAAGTAGCGGGCAGAAGCTAGTATGTTACATTGATACATTCATTTATTATGTACTCGATTTTGCCCGCGGCTTCGTTTACGTATGGTAGGTAGGTTATATTTGAAACAGTACTTCTTTCTGAATGCGAGTTATCCTATGTCCTTTTCTGATCTCGTGACAATGTATATGCGAAATTTCATGATGATTGGTCGAGTAGTTAAGGCGTGAAAGCGCAACAAAAAAATAAACAAACAAACATACATTTGCATTGATAATATTAGTTAGGATAAAGCTTTAATGGTAAAATATGTTATACCTACCATTAGTGCTAACAATTTTCTTCCAATCCTAACTAATATTATAAAAGCGAAAATGAGTTTGTTTGTTACCTCTTCACGCCTAAACCACTGAACTGATCATCCTGAAATTTTGTATATACGTTGACAGGTATACAGAAACGGACATAACCTACCTTTCATCCCGAAAAAAATACTGTTCCCGAGGAAAACAATAATAAAGTTCTTATGATAATAGATGGCGCCACGTGTCTTTCGAATCATGATTGAATTATATTATTACAAGCAGAGTATAACCCGAATTGATTGTCAAATTCTAAATTAACGTGAGCGAAGCCGCGGGCAAAAGCTAGTCGATTATAAAGTTATTTATACATTTAACTAGAAATGGGGTCGCCAGCCTTACAAATCATCTATGTAACAGTAACGACGCAATTTAATTGTAAACAATGTAACAAAGAATAACGAATACTGCCATTTAAAAATAGCGCTGGCGTGCAACAGTAAGTCTCCGGTGTCGATGGAAAAATAGCTAAACGAATCAATTATGACTTACCTAACGTTTGCGTCAAACGCAGATACCAGTCAATGTCAACTGTTTAGTATTCTTTATTATGAAACACCATTATGTACAAATGAACTACTTCGATGGCAAAGCAGTGGTTAATAAGACTACTAAGCATTTGTCTCGGGTTCAATACCCCGGCAATTTTACTGTGATTTTCTGTCAATTATTTTAGTAAGCGTCTGGATATGTTTCCGGTATGTAGTAATAGACTATTACGTAGAGTCTAAAACAATAGCTGGCCAAATGTGGAACTAATGCACCTTTGTATACCTCATGAGGTATATAGGCATACGTTTGTGCATCAACGGGTTGCACTCCGGGAGTGCCGGCAGAAGTGAAAACTTAACGTTGTGCATTTTTTATATTTTGGAATGGTTAGGGAATAATTTTGTACGAATTGCTTTAATTATCAGTATAAAAGTACTATCATTTATGTGGTAAAATACAATATTCATTTATTGCGCTATCGTACACAAACATGACAATTCTCCCTTCGTCTTACGAATTTTCGATCAGGTCACGTGTCCTGACGCGAGTTTGACAATTCTCCCTCCGTCTTACGAATTTTCGATCAGGTCACGTGTCCTGACGCGAGTTTAACATTTTTTAACCATCACAAAAAAGTGCACAACGCCGCTAAAGAAGTTTTCACTTCAAAAATTATAAAAAATTCGGTCTGAAAGGCTTTATTCTCTTATAACTTCGAGTTGTTGCTAGAAGACAAGAAGCTATCCATTACGTGACTTAACCATTAACGTATATAGCCATTGCTGTCAAAATATAATGTTCGACATCTCTGACTACCCCTTGGGAGGTAGAAGCGTGATATAATTATTAAGTGTTTTAATACGTAGCTATAGTAACAAAACAATAACAATAAGTACATTACGGAACACGAACGACTCTTGAATTATTCAAGCTTTTTATACTCAACAGCTATTGGTAATCCGCCATAATTACTAGCATTTAACTAGTCAACGGGGTGATAAATGTGTCTTAACATAATAACTGTTTTGCCTGATCTTGTGGCAACACGAACGAGCAAAAAATATCTGTAGGTACTAATATTATAAAGCTGAAGAGTGTGTTTGTTTGGTTGAACGCGCTAATCTCAGGAACTACGCGTTCGAATTGAAAAATTATTTTAGTGTTAGGTAGCCCATTTATCGAGGAAGGCTTTAAGCTATATAACATCACGCTACTACTGATAGTTGCAAAAATAGGGTAAATTCTGTAATGTGACGTAGACGAAGTTGCGCGGGTCACCTAGTGTAATATAGAACTGCTTTACTGTTAGAACAATCGACTATTGTGATGACAACTTTAATTGGATAATGATTGTCTTATGTTAGCTGTCGCGTAAAGTTTTTTTTTCATATTTGACATAAGTTGTTGTATCAAAATATGCTTTTTGTGTTGTGTTTTGTTTTTATTCAACTTGTCTCGTGGTTCTTGCGGCATAAACTTGCTGTTATGTTTATATGCTATCCACTTTGTTAGACCCAGAAAACGAAATCCAAGCAAGCCAGGTAGATGGCTAGGTATAAGCAGGCTACTCATGACAATGCAAAGCACTTCCGCCTATGAACTCAATATACAGGCCCAACTCTATGTTATCTTATTTTGCACGGCTAGTAAATATTTTTCAATGTTGACTGGACATAAAAAAAATGTTATGTAGGTATATAATAACAATAATAATAATAATATCCTATCACATACACACAACACCATCTAGCCTAAGCAGAGCTTGTATAGGACAAGACTACTAGACAAAGTACTAGACAATTCATAAACATACATATATATACTTTTTTTTGTAAATACATACATATTATATATAGAAATACATGTTCATGCACACAAATGTTTGACTTGTGCGGGAATCGAACCCGCGACCTCAGGCGTGGCAGTCGGTTACACTAACTACTACACCATCGAGGCCGACAATAGAAGATAAATATTTATTTAAGTACTCATTTAAAAGGATAAAAATATCTTAATACATTTTTTTTTACTGAGGCATGTAAGTGTATTTTTTATTTTAGGTATTATTCGATATTTTGTTAACAAATTCTTAAAAGCATACACAAAATACTGCCACCTGTTTCATTCATTGTTCATGCACTCTAACTGTTTATTATTCATTCAAGGGCAACACAATTATAAAATATGCAATTCACAACGATATAACTGATTAATTAAATAACATTATTATGCTCATCATACAATACAAACAAACCAACATAAAACTAAGAGCGCGATAGCATTATCATTCTAAACATTTTATTCGATTAAACCAACACCTCTTAGATAACAAACGATACATTGTGCGTTCATTTCCTATTTACAAAGAGCTATTTGTTTTCCAACTAGCATGCATTGTGTTCACTATCAGCACACGGTGTTCGCAAATATTTCTTCTGTCTCACACCGTGCTAATTTACAAGTACTGTGTACACATAGATAACCTACTCAGACATACGCACATAAGGTTTGTTGATACACGTGCATGTTTTAAACTAGGAACTGCTCTCATCTTAACGCAAGTTACGTTGGTTTAAATAACGTGCAACGAATCTTTTAAACTTAGAATTTACAAAAAAAGCAAGTGATGGCATACCGAGGTAATAAGTCCTAGGTGTTAATATACGACAGAGTGTATCTGTGCCACAGAACTAATGTAATTTTTTGAAGTGAAAACTTCTTTAGGCGCGTTGAGCACTTCGTGGGTGAACAAAAATCATGGAACTTGCGTCATCGTCACGCTTCCACGCTTTCCATTTTTGAATTATTTTAGAATACTAGCGGTCGCCTAGTGCTTGAAATTCGATCAATAATGTTGCTGATATATGTCATTATATATTGATATAATTATGTAACCATAGATACGCGCTTCGACTGCGTTTTTTAATTATTTTTGGTTTATAATTTGGTTTATAAAGAAGTGTTTATGATCAAGGATTAAAGTTTTCACTTCTGTCGGCAGTCCCCAAACACAGCCCAATTCTTTTTTTTATTGGTTGTTACGCAATTTACTGACAAAGATCCAGAGCTACGAAAATATTTATAAACTTTCGTATTTATAACTGTATGTATGTAGTAAGTATTGTTAGGTTATATATACTAATTTAATCAATAGTATATGACTTGTTTATAACGTAATATAATTAAACAGCGTTGGCAAGACATACAGATCTACATTCTTTACTTGAAGATTACGAGCATTTTATTTATACAATGCAATGAATGAAACCCTTGTGGTTTAGCAAGTGGTCTAAGCCATGGTATTATTGTTGTAAAATTTGATCAAAAAAAAAAATACAAAAAACCAAAATCCGCTACAGATAGTTAAAAAAATGGCGATTATTAAATAAAAGTGATAAGATAAAGATCTTATCACTTTTATTTTATCTTATCAAATAAAGTTTGAAGACAAGCCTATTGCCTTGTTGAAAATAAGCATTAGCTCACCTAACAGTAATCGGAATCTACAATGTTTGCAAACAGTTATTCATTTTCCGTTTACCTTAACGTGAGCCAATGCTTTGTCTTCAACCTGTTTTCAAGGTTGTTCTTTTTTGCTATTGCAGAATCAATGCCTAGCAAACATGGAAATCCTCTTAGCGGTTGAAATAGGTATAATAGGTGCAGTAGACCAATGGATAAGGCATCAGACTTTCGATCGAGATCGAAGGATGGAATCATAAACATTGCACTACTAAAGAGAACCAACGAAATATCTTAGTTAAGCTTAGCTGTGTCTTAGTTTAGCTTAGCTTACAAAAATACAAGTAGTTTAAGTTTATAAAAAACATTTCTCCAGGTTGAGATTGATAGGATAATGGCCTATGAGTTTATTTTGAGTGCACTATTGGCGGACCAAACGTCAATAATTGTGGTGTTCGCTGAAAATCAGCGCTGTGTAGTGCTTGCAGCAATGCAAGTGCCACAGCATTATGCTGAGCGCATCACCGTTGTTTTTGTGCCGTCAGATGGGACGTGCATCTGCACATAAACATTTTAATTGTTTTTAAAATTTCTTTATACTTCCATATTTTTATTTAGTTTTCGTTATATCCGCATTCTATAATAATTGATGATGCATGTCATGATGGTACAAAAATAAAATCTTTTCATTTTATTTTTCATTTCATTTTCATTTTCATTTCTATGCTTAATTTTCTACATCTATTTAAAACTTTATGCACAATATAGTACTTCGCGGACTTAATTCCACATACATAATCTACCAGTCAACCATGGGGCAATGCAGAGATAAAAAGTAATAAGTGCATAAATTAGCATGAAATATACACTTACATATACTAAACATATTATACTAAAAAATATCATAATAGTAACGATATATTACATAATATATACATACCAATAAACATACCTTTTATATAATCTAAATAAAATATATACACATATACATACATACGTATTATTTATATTTAACCCACAAGAGCAAATAGCAATCAAAAGAAATAATGTGCAAACGATATTAAAATTGGTGGTAATAAAGGGGTGTAATTAATATTTTTATTTCGGGCATAAGAAAAAGTGTGAGTGTAGTGAAAATATCTAGCTATCTCCTCGGACACCTGCATTTAAGTAACGGTTACTTCTCAGATTTTATCGTATCCTATATACCGTATCCTTTTTTTGTTATTTGACAATAAACCCTTACTACTAAATTTGAAACGCGGGTAACTTATTTTATTGTAAGTAGATTTCAAAAGGTCTTTGATTTTTAGAGTTTGACTAACTTAACTATTTGACATCCAAACTAATATTATAAATGCGAATGTTAGTTTGTTTATTAAGCTTTTTTGCCTTAATTACTCGACTGGTCATCATGAAATTTCGCATCTATATTATAGGGGTACAGAAAAGGACATAGGGAACATTTCATCCGGAAAAAGTACTGTTCCCGACTGACAGAAAATTGACGTCACCTACATTTACGCGAGTGAAGCCGTGGGCAAAACAAGTAAATAATAAAAATATGTGAGTGACTACCCATAATATTGGTGTTGCAAACATCATACGTACGGATACGTATGCATTGATAATTCTGCAATTGCAAGCATCTATAGGCAAGCATACAGTGTAGTACGATAGGCTTTCTGCTAACGTTGGTTTGACGCAATAGCTAACACGGCTCACACTAGAATATAATTAAGAATATATTATTAAACAGAAATCCTAATGAATCATAAAGAAAATTGTGTAACCTGTGATACGAAAGGAGAAAAGCAATATAACAGATGGGTCAGGGTTAGTGATATCAATGCTTCGCATAGTTCATGTCGCGTTCTTATGTCACTTGTACCCGATAGACAGAACTCCACAGGTTTTAAGTACGCTTTGCTATTTTGCCACTTTCACTAAAATATTAAAGCGTGCCTAAAACTGGTGGTATTTTTGCGTATCACTATTACTACATATTATAAAATAATGTCCCCCCGCCACGTCTGTCTGTGTGTCTGTTCGCGATAAACTCATAAACTACTCAACGGATTTATATGCCGTTTTCACTAATAGACAGTGTTGATTTTATGAGAAAGGTTTAGGTGTATAATTTGTTCAGCTTTTGTACTATTCGTGCGAAGCCTTGCGGGTCGCTTGTAAATACGTGTATATGTATATTTTAAGTGCTGATGACGCCATCTTAGTATGTAAATGTATTTTATGATTGAAGTGTAAGTTTTACAACCATAATAGATAAAGCAAATATTAAGATAGCAGAAACTGTCTGCGTTCTTAGTTGTTTTTATTCATAATTGTTATTCCATATGCTGCGCAAATTATGAGAAGGTTACAGCGTCGCTGCTTAAAATAACTTGTTTATTGGCCACATTTGAGTTATCAATTCAAATTAATCTGCAATCAAAATTCAACACGATGCATTGTTGATGAAATAATATATTGAAATTAAACTGTTGCGTACAACTGTAGTCTTTTCATACTTATAATATTCATAATGTATATGACTAAATTCCAAGATCCTGTCTTGCAAAAGGTAACGCTATTTCTTCAATTTTAAACGTTTAACAGCGGATTAGATTACGTGGGGAGACCAAGAGACTGCAATGCAGAGGGTCTCGGGTTCGAACCCACGTCGTGCACCTCTGACTTTCGGAAGTTATATAACTTTTCGAAGTTATGTGCGTATTGATTGACAGTTATCGCCTGCTCCGTACCTTGGAGAGCACGTTAAGCCGTTGGTCCCGGCTGCCATGAATATCTATGGCAGTCGTTATTGGGAAGTCATTGCCCCCTAATATCCTGAAACTGGTCTAGCCTTAGGGTATCGTTAGCCTTCGGGTTGCGAAGGTCAGATGGCAGTCGCTCCGTGTAAAAACTGATATCCAGTGAAATCCGGTTAGACTAGAAAGCCGACCCTAAGTGACTTGGGAATAATAAAAGGCTAGGGAGAAGAGACTCTAAAATCCTTACAATTTAAAACATCTTCTTTATCAAAAAATGCCTTTGCTTTTTTTCTTAATAGTTTGTTTTGTTTTTAGTTTCTTGGCACAATAAGAAATTCAATAATACCTTCCAAAATACCAATTACAGACGTAGGCCACTTAATGGCCAGACTAAAAATGGAACTGGCAAGCTACGTATATCGTATACAGGAAGAGCTCTTGACTATCCACATGATGGATTCCAAATAGCGAGATGCAACAACAAAGAACAATCAGAAAATAGCGAGACAAACTGGTGGCATACAGAAGGAATTGGATCTAGATTTCAGAGGGGAGGATAAAATGGAAAGAGGCTTTTGGCCAGCAGTGGGACAGCAACTATTCTTATAATAATAATGTGTCGAGGATTTGACAACACGCGATACTAATTAGCAATCCTTTGGAGCCTCTTTATGTGTCGACAAAAATACCTCAAAGGTCAAACTTAAATTTAGTATTTGATTACAAAATATATCATGGATGTGTTACATTGTTAAGAATGTGCGAATATTTGTTGAGTTAATAACTCACTAATTAATCATTTGTTTTTTGGCGGATGGACCGACGAGCTGATTGAAGAATATTCTTGGACAAAATGTTGAGTTAAAAGAGATAGGATACAGGATAGGATTATAAATATAAGATTTTGAAAACTAGGAGCTAGAGCACGGATGGCGTAGTGGTTTAAATAGTCGCCTCGCTTTTATCACTGCGCCAAGTGTTGTGGTTTCGTTTCCCACACGAGGAAAAATTGTTTGATTCTTCGTTTTCGTTGTTTCAATGTTGGTAAAGTTCCCCGCGACATAGGATTTATTCCCAGTGCGAGATATGCAGATTGATAGGAGAATTGCCTCCAAAAAAAAAGTTGTATAATAAACTTGTGTTGTCTTTTGCTGTTTTAGGGTGTGCAAGCTCTTTAAGAATGTAATATACTGTCAGCAGGGATTTAGCGTAAGCAAAAGCGTGCAAAAGTAAATGCCTGCGCGAAATAATGCTTAAATTTCTGCGTTGAATGACAACGCTGTTTTTTAAACCAAGACAAGACTCTACTTCTGATCACGTAAAGCGTCTATTAGCCATTGTTTGTTATTATATATTTAAATTATATTAAACCTTCTAAATTAATTTTAATATTTAAATAACTGCTAACTAACCTCATGTAAAATGTTTTTGTTAGAACTTAACATGGTGATTATATAGACGAAGATAATTTTATAAATATCTAAAATCTTTCACACGTTTTTAGTTCCTTTGTATGATGTTTTTGGTCTGATGCATATACTATAGATATAGAAGTAGGTCGACATATTAGACGATTTTGGAAGTTCAAACAAGTTTTAAAGCATGGTATTATGATTGATCTCAACTTCATAATTATATATTACAAATAATTTGGCAAAAATCGTGCTATAAACAAGTAAATTAACGTAATCCTTATACTTACTAATATTATAAATGCGAAAATGAGTTTGTTTGTTTGTTACGCTTTCACGCCTTAACTACTCAACCGACCAACATGTAATTTTGCATACACGTTGTCAGGGGTACAGAATAGGACAAGGGGTACCTTTCATCGTGAAAAAATAACTGTTGCAAACCTAACCTAACCTACCCTACATTTACGCGAGCGAAGCCGCGGGTCAAAACTAGTAATTATATAATTATTGTGTGAGAATTGATGATGTATTGCGAATATATATCTAATCTCCTAGCTACATCTGATCTCATTTGTACAAACAGACGTTAAATGTATTTGCACAAATGAGATTGCAAGATTAAACTAGTTATAGGAATCAGTGTTTATCCTGGTGGACGATTTAGACAGCGTCTATAATAGGTTTGAAGTTAAAAGGAACGTTCTGAATTGAAAATGTTGGTCTCTTTTATTGCAAGCGTATATAGGCTTCTTCTAAGCTCGATAGACATCTGAATTGTCTGGGCATTGCAGATCATTCATAAATCTTATGTAGAACATGTACTTTATTGTGAGCCCGATTATCGAATGCAAGACCCCGCTTTTAATATTTCGAGATAGAACAAATGAGCTGGTTCACCATGCAAAGTACCACTTCCACACAGGAAACCTTCGCCATAGTAAAGACACTATTACTGCGTTTCACCTAGTGTGTCAGAGTTTCGAAAACTACCTTCCCTACTTCTTATTCCACCTTTAATTATTTTTGCCTAAGCTAAGCAACTCGCAGGCCTTTCGTATTAAAACCGCTATCGTAACCACCAAAAATCTTTCATCTTTCTTTCTTTTTTAAATAAAGACACCTCTCGCACTAGGAATAATTCCTATATCGCGGGGGACTTTACAAACATTCAAACAACGGACACATAGAATATTCAGTATGACATGGTAACGCATGGTTTTTTGGCACTTTATTAGTATACTAGCTTTTGCGCCCGGCTCCGCCCGCGTGGTACTTACATCAATAAAAAGTAGCCTATGTCCTTTCCCAGGTTTTAAACTATATCTGTACCAAATTTCATCTAAATCGGTTGAGTGGTTTAGCCGTGAAAAGATAACAGGCAGACAGACAGACATAAACAGACACAGTTACTTTCAAATTTATAATATTAGTAAGGATAGTGTGTTAAGAACGAAACCGAAAGAGAATGTTTAATTCGGGAATTTAATTTAAATAAGTTAGATGTTGGATTAGTGGTATCTAATTTAGCGAATCCCACCTCTGAACTTTGTAGGAAATTATGTAGCATAATAATTAGGGATTTAGTACAATATAGTATATTAAATATATATATATATATATATATATATATATATATATATATATATATATATATATATATATATATATAATTAGGTACAATGGAGTTGACGTACCTATTTGGACAAAAACTCCTATATCAATAAAAAACGGAAAAAAATAAAAAAAATTGTATATAATAAATCTTTTTCCAATCCTCGTAGCCCGCAGCGAGATTTTCCCCATGCTATCTTCATCATTATTAATCATAACCACGTTATACTAAGTAACGTAATAGTTAAGTATGATTTTACGACATTGCATATTCCTATCATAATGCGTTGCTTTTATCAAACCGTCGCGTGCACGACCACATTATTTTTTTGTCTTCTTCCTGTCGTCATGCAAGTTCAAGGATACCAGGTTAAGTAACAACATGAACAAATAGACTTACTTCCTTTAAAAATATAAAAGTAATATATTTGCCAAGTCTTACACGATATGTAAACGTTTTACAGCCTTATTTAATAAAAATAGAAGTGGCCGAGACATCAACATTAGCAAGAATAAGCAATTAGCGTCACGCATGACTTTGTGCCGTGCAATACCGCGTTGTGTCGTCTCGTGACATGCGACGGAATATTGTACGACATTCCTGTATATTTAGGGTTGACACATTGTTGAAAGACATTGCGTTTTAAATCTACTATTAGCTTTGACTTTGTGCTGGTGCTATCACTGCATCCACGAAGACATTCAAATGGCGGAAATATCGCAATCTCATTGATGATTACATATTTTGTCGAAATGCTGGGGCCATGAGACCCAAGTGCTAGGTCTGTTTATAAGAAGCTAGGTAGGTGGCGGATCGACGCCTCAATAACTAGAAGGCTAGTATTTTCGCTGCGCGAAGAATTAGCATTGCTAGCCAGGGTGGGTGGCAATGCTCTCAGTCTTCTGGTCAATTCAATTAACAGCGATACTGAGAAATATTAGGACGCCTTTTAATATTTCGTTGTTTTTTTCTCTTTAGGTTAAGCTTGGTGTAAATATAATTTTTTTGTATATATTATATTAATCACTATAATTATACAGTTATTTACTACCAATTAAAATTGTATTTACTACTAAATTTGGCACCCGCCTTCGCTCTTACGGGTATGAGGATCTACAGATACGGTACATCTATGAATCGATATACTTATAATCTATAGCAATGTTTATAGTACAACAGTACGATCGATAGCCTAGCTCCGGCTTACGAAATATTTCTATGTATAATCATGTCGACCCTTTCGTAACAGAAGGATAAACTTACAAATATACATTAGCATTTCGATATTTGTAAGGAAAGGATACTAATATTTGTAGGGATAAGGATTTGATAGACATAGATGTGGTCGTATAAAAAGGTCACTGATATAAGCAATCAATGTGTCTCATATATGTATGTGTCACCTATAAATACACTCAGAATAAAAAAAGAATTAAGTATATTTTTAATAATATTGTCTTCTGTTTACGCGAATGTTATTCATTGAAATTAAACTACTATATACGGATTTTATCGCGTTGTTTATTTGACACTGTTACAAAATTTTTTGAAAAACTGTTAAACTACTATAATCACTATTAAACTTTACAAATTTTTAAGCTAATTAAATTATTGAAACTATTAAAACTATTTATACTATTACTATACTATTATACTATTTAGATTTATTTTTACACTTTCCCCGACGTTTCGGTTGCTTTTCAGCAGCCATGGTCACGGGGAGACTAAGATGGTAGTTGTCTCAATGTTCCAGTGTAGTTATTTCAAAGTACCCGAACATAATTTAATCATGGGTGTTTCTATTTACGCAGAATGAGCTCAAAGTATCATGAAGTCTAGCTGTGGTTTGCTTCTTCTTGGGTTTGACTATTTGAATTACTGGATCCCAAGCTGGTGGTACACTCCAACCATCTTCTCTATTGAAATTAGGATGTTTCTTGATTTCAATAGCCTCGCGAAGCATCCTTGGCAGGAATCGGTGTTCTTTAGCGAGCATCTGTGGTTTGTCAAATCTCAGGTAGTGGTTGGTCCCCTGTTGCACATGTTCACACACAGCAGACTTCAACGAGCGTTGGTGTTTTACATCAGCTATGTGTTCTTTTATGCGGGTGCCTATGCTTCTCTTGGTTTGACCAATGTATGAGAGTCCGCAGTCACAATCTATTTTATAGACCCCTGCATCTTGTAAAGGTAGTTGGCACTTGACAGATGGTAAAAATTGACTTATCTTCGTTGGCGGCTTGAAGTATGTATTGATTGAAGCTCGCTTCAAGATGTAGCCAATCTTGTCAGTGACACCCTTCACATAAGGTAGTATAGCAGGCTGGCGCTCGACTGTGGCTGGCTTTTCTCGGGATCTGTGACAGCGGTGCGGCTGTTGGAGCTTGTTGTCTTGCAGTACTTGCTTGACATGTTGAAGCTCGGCATCCAGGTGTTTCTTGTCACAGATCCCGTGGGCTCTCTGAAACAAAGACATTCCCACGGTAGCTAACTGTTTAGGATGGTGGTGAGATTCACCGTTTAAGTACCTATTTGTATGGGTCTTTTTCCTATATACAGTGTGGCTCAAAGTATGATCAGAATTCCTGATGACAAGGACATCTAAGAAAGCTAATGAATTATTTGCCTCTAATTCCATAGTAAATTGTATGTTGTTATTAAGGGAATTAAGATGTTCTAGGAATACACTTACACTATCTGTTGGTAATATTGTAAAAGTATCATCTACAAACCTCTTATAAATCCTGGGTGTGATGGGGGCAGTCTGCAAAGCTCGAGCCTCAAAGTCTTCCATATATATGTCGGCAACAACAGGCGATACTGGGGAGCCCATTGCCACACCATCGACTTGTATGTAGAATTTATTGTCCCACAACAGATAGCCAGTTGTTAAGCAATGCTTAAGTAGTTCTGCATATTCCTCAGGCATATTGTACTCTATTAGCTTCCTTTTAGTTATTTCAATACAGTCATGTACAGGTATGCATGTAAATAATGACTGTACATCAAAACTAACCATAGTTTCATTGTTTGTGAGACGTAGGTGTTTAATCTCACTCACAAAATGGTATGAATCCTTCACATGTGCTCTCGAGTTATAGTAATAGTATAAATAGTTTTAATAGTTTCAATAATTTAATTAGCTTAAAAATTTGTAAAGTTTAATAGTGATTATAGTAGTGTAACAGTTTTTCAAAAAATTTTGTAACAGTGTCAAATAAACAACGCGATAAAATCCGTATATAGTAGTTTAATTTCAATATATTTTTAATGTTGCGTGAATTAAATACTAACATTTTATAAGAGATTCGTTTTACAATAGTTTTTTAAGATATAGTATCTTAAAAAGCGATTGTGAAACGATTCTGTAATGTCTGTGGCTGTGTAATTTTCGCTGTCTAAAAATAAATGATGTCAAGAAATAAAAAAATTAACAAAGTCATCAAGGTAATTTTTGATATTTGCTACTTTTCAATAGCGACACAATTTTATTAACAGTAACTAATTTTATACGTAATTGAATAACAGACAAAATATTTATTATATAAAAATATAACGCGTATCTCGAGACTTTATCGACACCTGCAAGGAATAACATTGTAAATCATTTTAGTAACTTTTTCAGGAGAGCGCGTCAAAGATTTAAAAAATTCTCTTGAGTTTCGGTTAGTGCCAACCAACGTTCAAAATTTGAATCAACGAGGGAATAGCTATATAGTAGCTGTATGGTTACATTATTATATGTATATATGTATATAAAATAGATTTTATGAGTTACAATGACATACCACAACATATACTAAAAAAATATATAATTATGTCTCAATACAATTGATAAAATGTGTTTTTTCACAATTTAATCGTTTTTTCACGATTGAATCGAGAGTTACAATATTTTTACACTTTTTAAAATCTGTACGCATGGAATTTAGACACAGGGGTGAGTGCAAATAAATCAGCTTTTTGTACAGCAGGAATATGTTTGTAACTCAAAACTGCCAAAAAGTGAGTTACAATGTTATTCCTTGCAGGTGTCGTTATTACCTACTGTGAGTGTCGAAGTTGACAAAACTGATTGTCGTCGATTTGAATTTCCTCTACCACGATATTTACTCACGCGATCGCTATCGTCTCGTATATTTTTTGTTTTTTGTAATGCCAATGACCCATCTGAAGGTTACCATTATCAGATACCGTATTTTCACATGGTAGATGTAATGGTAAGAATATAGAACCAATAATTTAAAGCCGATGCAAAGTGAACAGAAGTAGTGAAAATCCGTATAAAGTAGTGTAATTTCAGTAGCACAGCTTTCTACCTAGAACGAAAGTCTGCAAAGCGAAAGAAATAAGCAGAATTGTTATTAATTATATTAGAAATTTTAATTAAAAAGTACCCTTTAAAAGTTGACATAGTTACTAACATACTAAATTAAATATGTTTGCCTAAAGTTACAGGCATGGCAACCCTATTATTACACAAAGAAAACTTTATGCAAAAAAGTACCAGATTAAATTATTTTAATAAAATTCTTGCTGAAATTCTTGTTAATAAGTTAATATTAAAAATAATTCAAATATTTTATGGTTGAAGTATGCCTGAACAATTTTTTTATGAACTGTAATAATATAAGGTAATGCTTATATAATATACATATTTGTTTAATATTTCTACAAACTGATTTTTTGGTGCCACGGTATTGAATGCATCTACTGTTCATGTATGTTATTTTTTTTGGATTGGGGACAAACGAGCAGACCGATCGCCTGATGGTAAGCGATTATCGCCGCCCATGGACACCCGCAACCCAGAAGAGTGACAAGTGCATTGCCGGCCTTTTTAATTTGCCCAAAGAAGGTGGGAGGGGGCCTTGTTGGGTTTTCGGTACCCTCACTCACTCGACGAAATACAATACAACGCAATTTCACTTAAAACCAAAGTTAGCAAAATGTGGATGATGTAATACATGACTGCATACCCCATATATCCCATAGGCGTTATAAGTCTCACTATCAGTCTCAGTCTCATCGATTCTAAAGATCTCTCTTAATCTAATATATTTCTTACGGGGCAGGCTTAACCAATGACGAAGAGCATCATAGCAACAATTTTATTGTTAAACAAGCTGACCCGCGCAACTAAGTCTGCTTCACATTAGAGAATTTTTCCCGTTTTGCAAAATTTTTTATGATTATCCACTTCTATTGGTAGTAGCGTGATGTCATATAGCCTATAGCCTTCGTCGATAAATGGGCTATCCGACACTAAAAGAATTTGTTAATTCGCACAAGTAGTTCATGAGATTAGCGCGTTTAAGCAAACAAACAATCTCTTCAGGTTTATAATATTAGTGTAGATTTACTACGAGCTTTTCATTACCATTGGCTAACGATACATTTTACCATTTGAGCTATAAATATAAACGTAGGTATTCTAAATAGAAGTATAAACTAGTAACTCACCTAAAACTCACGTAGTAACTCGAAGCGAAAAACCCTTGCGAATTACGAACCTGAAACAACAACATTACTATGTAGTCATTTGAAAATAAAATGAGATGAATTCTTAGCGACACGTCGTGTTATTTTAAAGAATAAATAAATTTTAAAGATGCATATAGAAATGTAAATGTAATGTAGTCTGGTGTTCACAGGTCATGTTTACTCTCCTGTGAAGTAAGGAGTAGTGTACACACTATGACGTTTGTGAAACTATTTCACTTGTTTATTTTGGAGTTATATTAATTAACAGGGTTATAGCAACACTAGCTGACCCACGCAACTTCGTGTGCTTCACATAAAAGAGTTTGCACCGTTTTCTCTAAATTTTTCATTGATGCTTCGCTTCTATTTCTCGTAGCGTGATGTTATATAGCCTATAGCCTTCCTTGATAAATGGGCTATCCAACGGAAGAATTTTTCAATTCGAACCAGTAGTTCCTGAGATTAGCGCGTTCAACCAAACAAATAAACTCTTCAGCTTTATAATATTAGTATAGATAAGACTACTCTTGCCTTCTGTATAATATTAATGATAATAATTATGATTTGGTAGAACGACACTGGTAAGTTATCTGTTCTGTGACAGACACTTATGTTTGCATGCGATTATCATAAGTTTACAGGTTCACAGGAATTCACAGGCAAGATTTTTTTGAGATTTTGCATAGATTTGCTCTGCTTAGTTTGGGCTAGATGGTGTTGTGTGAATGTGGTAGAATATATTATTATTTTGTGTATGGATATTGAAAGTAGCGTAGTGTCCAAAAATGTGGTCGTTATACGGCAATAAACTCGTAACTTCTATAACGTGAGACCTAATGATATAGCTGGCGTAAATATGAGTGAATAGGCTTTTGTTTTTCTGTTCGCAGATAAATAGACGTGAGCCTATGTATGTTTTTAATGGTAATCAAATGTATCTATATATATATCATATTTTGTAAACTTGGATTACAGGTAAATATATATATGTATATATATAAATATATATAGTAAAAATATAGTATTAAGAAATCTAGCAATTTTGTGTACGAAGTGTTACACCCATATTCTAAGAAGTAACCTCAAACCTTCCTCAACCTCGACTCAACCGAGGATACCTTAAGGATCACCTCAAGGAATCCTCGAAATCGGTATTCTTAGTCATGTCTTTCTCTTGACTTGAGGTAATCTTGAGGATCCTCCAATGAGGTTGAGTCGAGGTAAAACGTCATTACATACGTCACAAAATCATAGATTTAACATACTTTTTAATGTTTTTGTCTATGATCACCTCAAAATTGACAGATGTTTGTTTTTTAACCTTATCTATGTCACATCGCGTCATTCCGAGTTGTTTGTGTTTGATTTGTTTGTTGTGTTGTGATCCAAGTTTTATCCTTTAGCTTTATTTGTTCCACACATAGTTATGTCTGGAAGACAAATATTCAGTGAGGCGGAGAAGTTGCGTCTCGCAAATAACGCCTTTCAGGATAATCGTATGGATTATCATATAAATAATTCAAAAATCGTTTAAAATCCATTACAAAACACTTTAAAAATCTTCAAATAGAATTATCAGTCGTATTTACAAGCGTAGGTGAATAGGTAACAATGGCGTAGATCTTCCTCGAGTATTCCTTAAGGTTGGTCGCGACGTACCTTGAGTTTGACAGTTGTTTCCTCACCTCGAGTGAGGAAAGATGTCGAGGGACGCTGAGTGGACGAGATTTTTTGCAACTGTGAATACTGATTTCCTCGAGTGAGGTTGAGTGGAGTCGAGGAACGTTTGAGGAAACGTCTTAGAATATGGGTGTTAGTTTATCCAGTTGAAATTATCGCATAATTTAACCACATGATTGCATATAATAAAACAATTGTCTACATTAAAATCTGGGTAAATTATCATAAATATTGGTAGTTTCATAATGTTATTCTTTATAAACTTATTATTACCGTAAACAATTTTATTTTACTCATAATTATTTCAGTTGCTCATAAGCCGACATTTTATCACATTCTAACACAAAATTTCTTCAGTTACATGCTTTAGTTGCTGTGAACACAGAAACGCAAAAGTAAGGCAATATTGGATTTTCATCTCGTTGGCGCGGTACATGTTGTGGTCACACACAAATATATATACCTATATATATATTAAGGTAAACTGAATAAGACTTACAGTTAATAAAATAAATTGTACCAGCGAGACCAGAAAGTTCCTTGTTTTAGCGTATGCTACAATATCGGTGTGTAGCAACACTGATTTTCAGACAAATCCCCAAGGATCCGAAAAAAGAAGTAATTTATCAGTATAACACGAAACATTGTAGTTTCACTTTTTTTTTTTGTTTTCAACTTGGAAATCTTAATACATTTTCCGTTGACCCTTAAGCAGGTAAACGAAATTTTTCGTAGCAGGCTGTATGTTAATATTACTTGAAAATCATACTGTATTATATTTATTTGCCAAATTCTTATTAAGATAATAATTTAATGCGAACTTTATAGCTCTTTTGTTACCATTACGCGATGAGAGGATATACGTGTATTTCATCAAAGTCCACTCCACAGCTTTTCTATAATGCATTCTGTTTTACTGTATAGGTACTTAAATTAATGCATTTTTAATTATTTATTACCTTTACAATGGTAACTAAAATCTATGTATTACAAGTTGTAACTCGGCAAACGTAATTGTTTAATGGAGATGCTCTTAATTCTATTAAGTATCTATCGAAGTGCTCATAATATATTTTTATTTTAAATATCCTATGTGCGATTTCAATTTCGGTATAGCGTTATTATAAGTATAGACAATTTTCAACGGTCATACACCATTTATTGTTCGTGATTCGCATTCAATCATTTCAACTGCCTAAATTATGATCACAATGAGCGTTAATGACTTCGACATTCATTTGTGGTTTGCTTTCTAAAGCTTATGTAATATAAATGTATACTGTACTAATATTGTTATAAGAGGGACTTGTTTTTAGTGTATTATAATTTTCATATATACTAATATTATAAAACTGAAGTTCGTTTGTTTGAACGCGCTAATCTCAGGAACTACTAGCTTGATTTGAAAATTATGTTATTGTTGGATAGCCCATTTCTCGAGGAAGGCTATGGCTATAGAACATCACGCTACGACCCACGGGGGCGACGCAGTAACGATAAACGCGGGTGAAACCGCGGGAACATATTATATAATATAGCATCACGTATGGCTCATAATTCTCCAAGTATTTCTGTCTTATCCCCTACGCTCTTTCTTCTGCATATCAATGATATGTTGAATCTCGGCAACATACATTGTTATGCGGACGACAGTACCGTGCATGGGCGATATCTCGGACATCCTGGGGCCAAACAGGCTGAGGTTGAGGGGAAAAGGCAGAATCTTGTCGTTGAACTTGACCGGACCTTGGACCGCATCTATGAATGGGGTGCCAAGAACTTGGTCGAGTTCAACGCCAAGAAGACCCAGGCATGCGCGTTCTCAACAAAAAAGCCTCCGTTCCTTCCCCTCCCTTCTCTGAAGAATACTCCACTGGTGATACGTGACAGTCTCTCCATCTTAGGTATGGATCTTTGCCGCTCCCTTAATCAGAAAACCTATATCGAGAGCGTCATTAAGCAAGCTTCGCGAAAACTCGGAGTTCTGAACAGGGTGAGGCGGTTCTTCACGCCTGGGCAACTATGCCTATTGTATAAGGCACAAGTGCGCCCTTGCGTGGAGTACTGTTCTCATCTTTGGGATGGCTCCGCGCAGTACTTGCTGGACGCTCTCGACCGGTTACAGCGGCGGGCAGTCCGTATCATCGGAGATCCAGAGGTCACGAGTTCACTGGAACCTCTGCAACTCCGTAGAGACATTGCCTCATTGGCATGTTTCTACAGAATATACCACGGGGAGTGCTCTGAAGAGTTATTCCACCTTATCCCGCCCTCCCCTTTCCTATCCAGAACAACGCGTGCTGGGCTCAGATGCCATTCTTACACGGTAGAGTCGATTAGAGCGCGTAACAAAAAGTTTGGGTCCTCATATCTCTGCCGAACGACCAAGGCATGGAATTCTCTGCCAAGGCACGTGTTTCCTTCTTCCTTCAATCCTGGGTTCTTTAAGCGGGGCGTGAAAAAGCATCTTCTCAGGCCGTCAAAGTAGAGACCTCAACATCGCCTCGGCTACTGTGGGGGCGATGTGGAGGCCACTGCTCTTAGACCACACGACTGCTTACCATCAGGTGGAATGTGGTCATTTTGACGAGCAAAATAAAAAAAAATAAAAAAAAAGTATACTGAAGACATGTCATAAAACTACTCTTTTATAATATGATAACAGCTTTATATATAAATAATCGTCAAATATTTAAGAAGTAGACTAAGTTTTAATTAGCGACTAATCAGATAAAAACTAATATATAAACATAATAAGCATTAAACAATAGTTGAATAATGTAAGTAATAAGTAACAGTGGCAGAACATTGACCAAAAAAATAATCATCGATTAAAAATTTGAGAGCGATTTTCAAAAATAAGGACTTTAACATTTATTCTAAGGTCAAGAAATACTATAACGGTCTGTATGTGTGGCCTAATGTAGGATTATGGCAGTCACCCTATGTATGACTGCCTAGCTCCAGTTGTGATGCTGGTGGTCTTGGCTAATGAAAACTACTTCGATACTTGGTACAATAACTGTATTTCCAAAAGGCGATGTAATAATAATCAGTGTGCAGTGCAATATACGGCGAGTGAGTCGGTCGCACGGCGAATGAATCGGTGGCTCGATGCGCGGAGCGAAGGCGGGGTCGGCCGACGTCGGTTGTCCTCCAAGTCACCTCCAATGCGTTCGTCGCGCAGCGGCCCGGCGCGATGAAACGCAGTAACAGATTCACCCACTTGACGTATGAAGAGCTCTCGACATGTCTGATCCAGATAGAGGCTGTTTTAAATTCCAGGCCTCTAACACCGCTTTCAACAGTTCCTTCTGATCTATTCTATCTTTCTCCTTCACATTTCCTTATTGGGCGGACTCTCACGTCGTTTCCTCGTCCTCAAATCGATGACGACAACATGCATCGGCTACAACGTTTTGACCGCATCGAGAAGCTACGCCAGCATTTTTGGCAACGTTATTCCAACGAGTATATCTCTTCACTTCAGCAGCGGACAGAATGGCAGACGTCAAGGCAAGACCTGAAGTCAGGCACTATGGTTTTGGTGAAGGACGCCAATCTGCCACCTCTTCTTTGGCTGCTAGGCAGAGTCATCGCCGTCAAAGCAGGATCCGACGGACATAGTAGAGTCGCCGACATCCGCACGAAAAAGGGCACCATAACTCGGGCCTTTAATAACATATGCCCTCTTCCAGTGTCCTGATGACATCATTTTGAAGGTCTCCACACTTCAACCGGGGGAATCTGTTACTGCTAGGTGGAGGAGGAACTGGAGCTAGGAGCTAGGCAGTCATACATATGGTCCTTCGAGCCGGATCATATGTATGACTGCCTAGCTCCAGTTGTGATGCTGGTGGTCTTGGCTAATGAAAACTACTTCGATACTTGGTACA
This sequence comes from Catocala sponsa, assembly GCA_963564715.1. NCBI lineage: Eukaryota > Metazoa > Arthropoda > Insecta > Lepidoptera > Erebidae > Catocala > Catocala sponsa. Next base: position 23,118,019 of record OY751335.1, on the reverse strand, counting down.
ATAACTGTATTTCCAAAAGGCGATGTAATAATAATCAGTGTGCAGTACAATATACGGCGAGTGAGTCGGTCGCACGGCGAATGAATCGGTGGCTCGATGCGCGGAGCGAAGGCGGGGTCGGCTGACGTCGGTTGTCCTCCAAGTCACCTCCAACGCGTTCGTCGCGCAGCGGCCCGGCGCGATGGAACGCAGTAACACCCTAATAGCACGAAGAGTATACTAAAATAAAAACACCTGAAAATAAATGCCGAGTGTTTCGATTATCTACCTACCAACAGCACTTCAATAAACAACTTTAAGACAATTTTCAATAAAATTTAAAAAGCTTTACATTGTAAACCCTTAGCAATCATAAAAATATCACAAACTAATAGGTACTTAGCTATGTCTTTACCAATATACCTAAATTAAAGGTAAAATCAAATCATATCAAATACAGGTGTACTTGATATTTTTTTTACTTTTAATTTAGACCCGCTGCTGTTAAATAACATTCAACGTTGATTAATAAACATTATTCAACAAAGAGAAAATTAATAGAAAATAATCCGATAATACAGTTGAGTTTTTATTAATCGCTAGTTATTGACTACCTTTTAAATATTTGAAAAATATTTATAACTAGCTTTTGCGCGCGGCTCCGCCTGCGTGGTACCTACATGAATAAAAAGTAGCATATATCCTACCCCAGGTTTTAAAGTATCTTTGTACCAAATTTCAACCAAATCAATTAAGTGATTTAGCCGTGAAAAGGTTACAGACAGACAGAGTTACTTTCAAATTTATAATATTACTAGCTTTTACCCGCGGCTTCGCTTGCGTTAATTTAGAATTTGATAATCAATTCGGGTCGTACTCTACTTGTAATAACATAATTCAATCATGATTCGAAAGACACGTGGCGCCATCTATTATCATAAGAACGTTATTGTTGTTTTCCTCGGGAACAGTAATTTTTTTCGGGATGAAAGGTAGCCTATGTCCGTTTCTGTACACCTGACAACGTATATTGACAATTGTGTGTTATTGTATGTGAAAAGGTAACAAATAAACAAACAAACTCATTTTTGCTTTTATAATATTAGTTAGGATTAGGATTATAATTAGGGTAGGATTAGGATTATGATTAGGATAGGATTAGGATTAGGATAATATTAAGTAAGGATTAAGGCAAAATTGCAGTAATTCTAAAACATAAACTCTCTTTAATCTCTGTCTCTCATTTAATTCGAATACAATGATGACACTTTCGGTGTCATATTTATATTGAGAATTGGTTCTCTATCACAAGTTCATGTCATTTCAACCGCCAGCCTTCCTGTAATCTGAAGTAAATAAACCTAAGTGCTCGGGCCATTTCGGGAACTCGAGTGCTTTCGGCCTCTATTCGGCATTCGGTATTTCTCGCCGGCTTACACTCACCCTATAATATATTCGATTTGAATACACATAAATAAACAGATTTTGATGGTAATCTAAGAGTTGTTTGTGTCTAAACGATAGGACGATATGTTTTGTCGTTAAATTCGATATAGTCAGCAAAATAAGTAGGTAATTGAAAATAAAAATATATTTTTTAAATATTATGAATTCATAATGCAATTAATTATTTTGTATTAAAATCGAACTTTTAGTTTGAAAGAAAGAGGTAATCGAAATCTTGCAAGTATGTATCGACTTACGTTGCTGACTGTACAATTTCATTAAATTACTGTGTGAAAGGAACTCGCAAAATTTGTGTTTTGTGCTGGAGCGATGTATGGATGTCAGATATTGAATGAATGTTGAGTAATGATATTTTATTGCTTTGTTTACACAACAACGTGTCAGAACTATTGAAATAATCCGAATATCATACCAATAATTTTAAATTATTTTGCTATTCGTTGTAAAAGGTGTGCTTTTTAATGATAATACAAATATATTTGCTACGAACTAAATAATAGGTTATTTGTTTCTCACATCATTTAGTGGTGTCTAATACATATAATGGTGTGAGGTGATGAATTATAAACATTATTTAATAAAAACTGGTTACTGATTAATGATTCAAACTATTGTAATGCTTGCTCCGGTAATATTACGTCGAGACGTCAATTGATGTAACACATTTCTAGAAAAATATTGGATAGCAAGCAATGGCGGGAGATATTTACAAACGTGTGACGTCATAATAAATGTAGTCAATAAACCGTTTACGATCACGTGATTCCACTGCTATAGCTAAAAATAAATTAGATATGTTTACATTGGGCCTTTTGGTAAAATAATTTGAATTTTGATATAGTCTATTGTAAATTATTTTTAAAACCCATAATTTTATTTTATTTTATTTATTAGGGACAAAAAACAATTACATGTTAAAGTATTACAATATAGTGTTTTACATTAAATTATCAAACATAATATATAATCAACACCATTGTCCACGGATTAACAATGGAAAATGAAAGTGATGGTGAAAACATATGAATGAATTTGACAATTTTAAACAAACAAAATCTAAAATGAAACGTTGTACTTAACCTAAAGTGATTTAAACAATTCAATAGCTTTACGTTTGAATTGTTGATGAGTGAGAGAAAATATGTCCAGCTGAATAAGATACGTTTTGTAAGCTTCAACAAGTCTACGAAGAGACGCACGCACTCCGGCGTTTGTTCTGCATGTGTCTGTACAGAACAGACGAGGCACACGAACTCCTCGTCGAATGACAGTTCTAGGAACTATAAAACATATTTTATTTGTTATCTCAATGATGATGAATCTGCGTAGATGGCAATTAATGAGTAATTATTTTTATACTTTCTAATAGCATATTACTTTGTTAATACATATGTTGGCTACATTAAAATAATATACTTTACCGCAATGCTTGAAAAGCAAAATCTTTGACCTGTGCATCCTACTTGGTATGACTTACGGTGCTTAAACGTGGAGACTCACGGTGGGCTAGTCTAATAACCTGAAAGTCGCCTAGTGGACTATGAAGCGAGCTATGATTGGAGTATGGTTATTAAAGTGTACTCTATAATCTAGCTGTTATTTTCGGCCAGTGCATTGTATGATTGCAATAGAAATAATACTCGTTTTCAAAAGTCTAATTGTACCCATAACTTGTTTGTGCTTTTCATATTGCTGGTATACGTTAGGCAGGTAAACTGAATTTAGTGCCTAAATATTCCACACGAATTCCGAGGTACTTGACGGAGGGCGCTAGTGCTCTGTACACTAAACTCTGTAACCTATTCACTAAACACACTGTCTACTTGTTACGTGAACAAGTAGACAGTGTGTTTAGTGAATAGGTTGTATTTCGTAAACGGACGGTCCTCGGAGCTTCGCGCAAATATTTAGGCGACTACTCTGAGAGTACTGTTTGCCAAAGTAGTAGCTACGGAATAACACAATTAAAAAAGGGTTATGTTTAACTTATCACCAGATATAGTAAAATATAACAGTCAAAAATAGTAAATGATCACCAAATTGCACAGCAAAATATATTTAAAGACATTAAAATAAGTCGACGTAGCCCGCGTAGCGGGGCTCCTATTTTTGGGTGGGTTTAAGAAAGAACCTAACATAACCTAACCCTTCCGAGACGGAATGCAGTGATTTGAGGCGTATAGGTGCTCGTTATGATACATTATAGTAAGCATATTTTGCTGCGCAATTACTATTTTTGGTGGTCATTATATTTAATCCCATTAAAAATGTTGTTTTTATACCTCTATGGCAAAAATAAGTTAAAATAAGCTAAGAGTACATAATATGTAACAATGATGATGATGATGTCCTTCAGACCGAATTTCGGTCACAGCGGACAATCTTAATGGAGACTGGATAACTACGCAGGAGATATTATAGTGCACAAGTATGTGTGCAAATACAAATGCACTCTCTGTTCCCTAACTCTCATGATCCGATGAGACAACATTCCGACACGACCGGAGAGAGATCAGGCGCAGAACCAACGGCTTTACGTGCTGTGCTGTGACTTATTAAACCGCCAATTTCCTAACTCCGGGCTGTTATTAAGATTTCTTAGCAGAAAACCTAGTACTTTTTTTTGGCTCGATCCGGAATTTGAACCCTAGACCTCATGCACAGCAGTTGCATTCACCACCGCTGCACCACGAAGGCAGTTGTAATAACAATAATATATATAATTAATATACAAACATAGTTTCATGCATTTTTATTTAAACCTGCGTTAATTAACGCCTATAATTTATTCCTTTCGATTGGTACCCTTCCGGACCACCCCCGATAGTGGGAAGTCGAAATATTTTGAATTTTAGACCGCAGACCGGGTATCGACCCCGTTACCTCATAATAATATACCTACAGCAGTTTCTTTTACTATCGCTGCACGTCAATAATTATTATTGTTACTATGTTATATAATATTAATTTACTATAAATAATGTTGTATCAACACAGAAAGACTCTCATTTTTTTAAAGAAATACTTTGCCACGTTAAAGTCTTACGAATACCATTCAAATAATTTAATTTTCTATTAATGTTTATATTAAACTACGTAATTCTGTATGTGCCGTAATTGTTTTAATTTTATTGTTATGCACTTTTTATGACTATTTCCTCATTACCATATCCCGTTGTGCTAATATAACTAATTTAACTATATGATATTTTTGACAAAATAACAACAGCTTTTGGATGTTTTTATTAGGACCATAGCACGAAAAAACATGTTAAATAATATTAAAAATGCGAATGTGAGTTTGTTTGTCACGCTCTTATGCCTTAACTACTCGACCGATTATCATGATATTTCGCATACACATTGTCAGGGGTACAGTAAAGGACATAGGATAAATTTTATCCAGAAAACGTAATACTGTTCCCGAGGTATAGAAAATTACATACATTTACGCTAGCGGATCCGCTAATAATGTCAAAATAAGAACTTTCATCTTTTATCTACATACATACATAGATTCACGTCCGTTTCCCAGAGGGGTAGGCAGAGACTACAGATTTACATTTGCTACGATCCTGACACACTTCTCTGGCTTCATTCACTTTCATAACATTCCTCCAAAACGGTTTAAGGTTCTCATAACCTGGGCTTTATCCAGAACGTCTCTGATCTGATCAAGAAACGTTCGCCTAGGTCTTCCCCTTGCGACTGTTCCATTCACACTAGCCTTATAAACTTTCTTAGCTTTTCTCGTCCATTCTTTCTACATACCCAAACCAGCTTAACATACCTACTCTTTTTTATTCTCGTCACTATATCCACTTTCATGCCACTACTCATCATATAATTATTTTATCTGTTTATATTACCATGACCAGTTTCAAGAGTAGTTTCAATACAAGCTCCGAACACTAGTAAGCTTTAATAAACCTACGTATTTAGAACGCGCATCATAACTACCTCTGAACAAAATGAAATTCTAGGAAAACAAAGCATATTATTTTTTCATTTAAATTGCAACCAGTACTACACTGCAGTGCGATGAATGATTTTAATACAGACTGTATTCATTTAATTAACAGTAGAACAAAGAAGAAACGGGGCAAACTTCGTGGAAGAAAATCAATTCAGCCATGATTTTTATTACCAGCATATAGTTCTAGCAAAAAACATGATACAACTCATACAAAACCATAATCTATTATCCGTGAAACTACGTCCTATACTATTTATAATCCGGACCTCTTCACAGTATAAGCAGGTTTAGGTGATAGTCGACCACGCTGGCCCAGTGCAGGTTAGAATCTGCACATATCTTTGAGAATATTATGGAGTACTACCAGACATGCAGGTTTCCTTACGATGTTTTCTTCACCGCTAAAGCGAACGATAATTAACTACTACACCTATATCTGCGAAAATTCTGAGATGCGTTCCTTATGATCGATCTCGAGACCTCGGTGTTGCGGGTATAATATAATTGAACTTCGCTTTCTTGGTTAGCAAACGCTTATTTTGAACCAGAACTAGAGGACATTATTATTATTCTTACGGAATTATTATATTAATCTCACTAACATACCTAAGTAAAAGTATGTAAAAATGTTGGGATGTTCATTATTCAATCACGTTTAAACCGAATTTGGATGTAAACTGGATACTTCTTATCCTTGGATGCGTTTCCGTGGGAACGACGCGAGCGAAGCCGCGGTTAGAAACTATTTATCCAATAAGCTTAGGTTTAGGTTTAAAGATCTTTATTATCACCAAGACAACTCGTCACTTATGTGATAATATAACTAATAAAGAAAAAAACAACGGGTTGCACTCCGCGAGTACCGTCAGAAGAGAAAACTTGAATATTAACGTTGTGCATTTTTGTTATTTTGGAATGGTTAGGGAATAATTTTGCAGGAATTGCTTTAATTACCAGTATAAAAGTACTATCATTTATGTGGTAAAATACAATATTCATTTATTGCGCTATCGTACACAAACATGACAAATCGCCCTCCGTCTTACGAATTTTCGATCAGGTTACGTGTCCTGGCGCGAGTTTGACAATTCTCCCTCCGTCTTACGAATTTTCGATCAGGTCACGTGTCCTGGCGCGAGTTTGACAATTCTCCCTCCGTCTTACGAAATTTCGATCAGGTCACGTGTCCTGACGCGAGTTTAACATTTTTTACTCATCACAAAAAAAAAGTGCACAACGCCGTTAAAGAAGTATTTACTTCAAAAAGTAAATATCCGTCGCCGCATTCACTGTATAAAATAAACAAATTCACAAACAATTCCGAAGGCAGGCCAAGCCACACTGAGCAAAACTATAGACATAATGATAGATTTGATTTGATCCATTTCATATATACAATTTTTACTAAAGAATATACATTATTAAGTAAGTAACCGCAACATATTATTATTATTCGGTCTCTGTAGTGAGGTGCCGGGTTAATCCTTTTTAAAGATATAAAAGGATGCCGCGTATTTACACTAGAGGGTAATCCGTTTTAAGTTTCACACCATCTGTGGTTATCATTGTTTTGCCGTAATTTGTTCGGTGCTTAGGTATAATGAGGTAGCTAGTTTGTTAAAATAATATAAAACTATGTCGTTAACCATATATTGTAAACATTGCCATATATACATAGCTATAGGACGGTTACCCGGTTATACATTGTAGGTACCTAAATTTCGTCAGATCTCTTTTATAACTAACTAATAAAGGACAAGTTTATTGCCATTCTCGACAATAAAATTTTATTAAAATTTCCTGACGAAAAACCTAATAACATTTGCGACCAGACTTTGCTTTAACATAAACATGGACTTCGAATCTTAATGGGCTTATTAAGGTCCAAGTCCATTTTTATGAATATGAATGCGAACAGAGGCCAAAATATCACCGAGGTATTTTCAGTGATTTAATAAGTCCATTTTTACTTAGACTATCATTGTTCATACCGTTAAGAAATTCATTTTCGCGGCCCTTTTAATGACTCCCTAAGGACTAGTGATGAATTAATTTTAATTTTCGTTTCTTACAACACCAACTAAATAATTATAGCCATTTTTTACGATAACCTTTACTTAGAATTAATTTTTTAACGAATGTCGTCTAGACATTTACTCTAAGTTTTGATACTCTTGTAGTTTTAATTAATATAGATTTAATTACGGGGACTGCCTCGTTAGTGCCGTGATAAAAGTTTGTAGTTTTTTTTTGCATTCTTGAGATTCTAGGTTCGATTACTAGGTCAGTTAGAGTTACTGGAATTTTCTATGAGGAAATATTCAGTAATAGCATGCGAGTCTGATACTATGTCTGGTACGACAATAGACTCACCTGTTTTCGCATGAGACCTCAAACTAGAACATGATGGGTACAATTCTGCCTATTATTTTAGGGATAGTCGTGAGACTATGCATTCCCGAAGTCGGTCTTTCTTTGAACAAAATATGCTTATCTTAATCTCTTTTTACTATAGATACAGAAATACAAAGGTTGTTGTATCTACATGTTGATATATTAAGACATGTTTAGTGCAGTTTAAACACACAAATAAAGAGAAGACTCCTACTGTTTTCAGGAGTTAGTGGCATTGTCCGGTTGGCAACTGTCCAAGTCGACATTATAAAGAACAAGCTGCAAGACATTTTATACACCACGGTTAATGGATGCGACAGATATCACGGGAAACATTAGGGTGAAGTCATATTTATGTGTTGGTTTGTGAGTCCGATGAATAAAATAATGACTCAAAATTACATTATAATTCTTGTTGCTTCGTAATTTGACTGGTTGATAATACGTTTATGAAATTTTGGCAATATTAGAAAGCCTAACTGACAAAAATATAATATACACATATTATGTATGTTCTAGGTCTATAACCCACAGGCCCTTATCTAGAAGATATGGCTATAATGTCCCAGATTTGTCAAAAACGTCAACTAAATGAAATTAACAGGAATACTTTATTATGCTTGGGTTTATTTATTATAAAAAAGTGCGAAAGTGTTGTATATATATAGTTAATTTTGCAATATCATCATTCAGGAGATCGTATCCAAACCTGCCATCCATCTCAGTATGAGAAAAGTTAGGATATAGTCACTTAGCACACACAGCAGAGTTGATAGACTTCATACATCTTCGAGAACATTATGGAGACTTCCCAGCGATGCAGGTTTTCTTACAATATTTTCCTTCATCGATAAGGCAAGATAAGAAACTATTCATAAATTCAAAAAGTCAGTAGTGAGTAGGTACCTAAGGATCTTACTCGAAACCTGTGGCAGTCCAACAACTACCACGTAGAGGTGTCGAGGTCTCAAGGTATTCACATAAGTCTATCACTGCTTCTTTACATTGAATATGCACGACTTGACCTTAATATAAGCAAACAATTTTCACTAAAGTAAAACAGACTTAAATAAGTATTTATGCAGTTATTATTAGCATTGTACTACAACGGATATTCAAAAAACAACAAAATACCACGAATACCATTCGAGTTCTATTTTCTAGTATTCTTAGTCACGATTAAAAGGTCAATATCTTTGTTCAAGTAGAAAAATAAATAACTCAAAACGCCAACGGAGTCAAAACAAGTCAGCCATGTTGGATTTATTTCAATATCGTAGTACAGGTGCTCTACGTTATTAGTGCTTCATGGTAAAGTGATGGAATAAATCACGCGAAAGCACGTAACCTCTTAGTCATCGACCCCATCACCGATACCATCGTAAATAAAACGTGTCATAGCAATGGCTACCATCGTCGAGCTTATAACTTAACAGCGAGCTTATAACCAACGGTACTTGTTAAATCAAATAAAGAATAATTTATTCTTTTAGGTCACAAAATACATCAAAGTATTGTGGTGTGCGAGTAGGAGACTAAAACTGTCTTTTCTTTTTAAATACTTATTGTTTCTAATGTACATAGTCAGATTTCTCTGAATGTACTATAGAATAGATAATATTTTTATTGATGTAACGATGAAAGTAACAAACTTGTGAGTTTAAATTTGTGTGCTTTTCCCAGAAGTTTCGCCACATAGGTTGCCTTTGTGAGCGCCCAAAATACCTTTAAGGTTCTACGCGAAATTCTTTGTCCAAGACTTTATAATATTATAACGTACCTATATTAAAACGACCGCTCAATTAAGTACCATTATACGTCATGTTAAAATGGAAGACATTAAAGAAAAAATATTCTATTATACGTTCATGGATTGCCTAGTATAGCTGTATTGTATTGAAATTAAATTATAGCTATGTTACCTATGTGTTTCGTGTAAATTTAAGTTAGTTAGCTCATAGAAAAAGTAAGAGTATATACACCATGCTTCCACAGGATCACGTTCAAAACAGACTTCGAAACTTTTATTATCCGACCACAATAAGACTAAACAATATCAACGTGATAGACATCGGCTATCAACAATTCTTCGATAATATTAAAGTTCAATTGAAACCTGTCACTTAGATCTAAATCTGCCAATTTTCAATGATATATGTTTGACACCTTTCCGATAACGAACGTTGGGAATTTTCCTTCAACACATATTTATTACCGTACGTATTCTACAGAACATTTCAGTTCTCATAAATATTTCAACTTGTTCCAAAAATTCATAGGCTAAGTCTGACTAACATCTGCAACGGATTGTGCAGCATATGGTTGCCTTAACATCTTATTACTCAATGAATTATCTTTAGTATTAACCCAGAAACACAGTGTATTGCGTATGCAAAATATCTCGAATATCACTTTAATTATAATATCTGTCATACCAACCCTCTTTATTAAGTGTTTTGTTGCTGGACACGGGTTTCTCAGTGTGAGAAGGGTTAGGCCTTAGGCCATTAACCTATCTCCGTGCAGGTTGGCCCACATTACAAATTTTCGCAAATACAATGGAGAATGGTTTTTTTAGGAAGTTTTACTGATGCACAAATTATAAACATAGAATTTGATTAAATACAAATATTGCCTCAATGTTATCGAACTATGTACAACCAGTATATTATGAATGAATGATTATCACATAGAAATTTATAAATAATGGTTTATTTTTTATTGAACAAAGGTGACAACAATCAAGAAAACAGATAAGTGGTTATCGATGTCTATGCTTATGGCCGCAGATTAAAAGTCGAGAAAAAAAAATGTAGTTGGGTTTCAATGTCATGAAATTATCATTAGTAGCACAGTCTGGGACTGTGCTCAGTAGATGACAACAGCCTCGCCCCTGTTACGTGGCACAAAACTATACTTGGCAAAATGCGGTTGTCATATACTTACATAATTATTTATCCATCCTTTAAGAGACAGGCTAAACTATGCTAAAAGCTTAAAAAAAATTGAAGAAATCCTTGACATTTCGTTTCTTCTTTGGGTCATTGCCACTGTCTTAAATGTAATTTATATGTAATTTGTAAGATAGTTTATAAGGTCGAACTACCTCCTAATTACTTAATATATAAAATGTATTGTTCAATATTTAAGTAAACTGTAAAATTTGTTTCTTGAGTAATAAAGTTCTCTAAACCGAAAAATACTAGATCCTCAGAATATACAAAAATAAATAGTCTCTCTAAATATAGCTGCCTATTTAAGTAGTACAATATTAATTAAGCACTAGAAACTACTTCATAAAATTAAGCTAAACAAAAAATAATCCAAATTGCACAAACTAAAACACTTAAAACTTGAAACATTTTGGTATGCAAATGTACAAAACTTTGCAGGTAAGCAATACGCCACTTAGCAACGGAAAAACTCTCAAACTAGGTCCGAACTTGAAGCATTCCAGAACTTTGTAGAGGTTTAAATATTCAAAAGTTTGGCGCTGTACTTGAGATGCACTATCATCCATTCGGCTCTAAAGGTAAGTACATCCAGACTAAAATTATAAATGCAAATTAAGTTTTACTTTGCACTTTGTTATTGTTACGATTTGATTACTAAAGTATTTTGTTGTTTCTTTGTTAAAGAGAATTCCTACACCAGCGAAGTCGAACCCAGCGTCACGAAAATTTATCTTATCTTATGTGGGGGCCAGTCAGTGCAGACGGGCGACACTTCGACCCAGGGGGATCTTTTGTGTTGATACTCTCCCAATAACGACTGTCATAGATGTTCATGGCAGCCGGGACCAACGGCTTAACGTGCTTTCCGAGGCACGGAGCAGGCGATAATTGTCAATCAATACGCACATAATTTCGAAAAGTCATATAACTTTCGAAAGTCAGAGGTGCGCAACGTGGGTTCGAACCCGAGACCTGCATTGCAGTCCCCCTACTGAGCTATCGCTGCTCTCACGAAAACTTAACAAAGACTTTAAAAATGTACAATTAACGGATATAAATTATGCCCAGATTCCAAACAATTATTTTTGTAACACACAAGTAATCGTTTCTTGTGGGATTCGATTTAGCTCAGCGACAGCGGCAAAGCGTTCGCCTACTACGTCATAATGCAGTGAAAAGAGTTATCTATACTATATTATAAGAGAGCTGAAGACTTTGTTTGTTATTTTGTATAAGTCCGCTAATGCCTGGAACTACCAATTGGATATGAAACTTATTTTTCGAATTTCATAGCCCAATTCTTTAGGAAGGTTATAGGCTAAAAAGCACTTCGTCACGAGCCACGGCAGAAGAGCAATAATCATAAACGACGGAGAAACCGCGAGAAATAGTTTTATAAAACTAAAAGAAGAAAGGTGAAAAGTAATAATATTTATTATTTAGAATGTATTAAATAAACATCAGTTAAATGCGAGTCGGATTATTATTTATTAATTTAATGTTTTAACCCATCTTTACCAGGTATGGTTTGAGATCCCAGAAGTGTATACCTATGTAATAGTAAGCGATGAACATTCAAAGCTAAATGCCTTTTCTCGGTTACAACTTCAGAATTTCATATTCCATGATAATACTCAGAATTTATTGACAGTTAATCCAGATAATACATTTGTCCGATTTGGGTATCGAATCGAGACATCATGCACTCTCTGTAGAACAATCGCTTTCATTACTGCCCCACATAGAATGGATACTATTTATACATCATTATATTTGGAGTTAAAACAATTATTTGCTATGTGATTTTTTGAATATAGCACACGAGTCTTTAAATTGGCCATAATTTTGTTGTTGTTACTCGGTGTATAATAGTAGAAAATATTTCACTATCTGAAAGGTACATTATTCCAGATTCACATATAATAATTATATATTAACTTCTCACGCGGACCGGTCGTACCTCAGCGGCTGCGCCCGCTTTATAACTAGAACCAAGCCCTGTTACTTATAGTGTATACTTATATATAACTCGCGTACTTTTACCAATTATTTAAAACTCGTATTAAAGATCGTGTAATTGCGAATTATAGTGTTTACTTTATCTCCGCTACCAGGACTTCCTGGTCGACCACGTTCTAAAAATGTGGCTGACATACAACTATGTTACAAACTATAATTATATTCAACCCAGGTGCAATCGGGATCGGCCGCTAGTCTATATTAATATTATCAAGAGTACGTTTCATATTCTTAGAAATAATGAATAAAGATATTGAGGAATTATTTTAGAAAATACTCCATTAAAAAGCTGTTCTATCCATAAGTAGCAGACTATCAAGTGAAATTAAACGACTTTATAATTTTAAATTAAATTAATTAAAACTATTTATATTTAAGTTTACACTTTTCCTCGACGTTTTGGTTGCTTTATAGCACCCATGGTTACGTGGAGTCGCCCCGACTGTTGTTCAAACTTTAATAATAGTAGTGTTATAGTTCAAAATTATGTAATAAAAGTGTTTTAAAATTAAACAACGTGACAAAATCCGTATAAAGTAGTTTAATTTTAATGTATAACATTCACGTAAACGTAAGATAATAAAACAGGCTATAACATGACGCTACGTCGCGCTACGTCACGCTACGACGCTAGTCACGAAAACAAAACAATAATCTTAAACGTGGTTGAAACCGCGGGAGACAACTAGTTATTTATAAAAAGACATTCTACGTAGGCGTGATTTCTTTTTATTTATTAAAAAGAAAAGCAAGCACACCTAAGACAAAATAATAATCTCATGAAACTTGAGTTTAGGAGAATGGAATCTCTTCACAAAAACACTGAGAATTAATAAAGATGATGAATAATGAAGTGTCGCCGAAATGTTTTGTCCTCACTAACCTTAATTTGTTTTTAAGTGGGGACAACTAAGTTCTCCGTAATTATTATTATACTGCCCAGTGATATAATGAGATAAAAAGCGAATATTCTATATTTTCGTAAGATATTTTTTATATTTTCTAGCACAGAACAATAGGAATAATAAGGAGTTGTCTTTAAAAAAAATCAATAGATAAGTAAGAATACTACATGATCGATACAAGGAAAATATTTAGTACAGGTTGTGGGTTTTAATACGCAAACCAAATACATATCTAATGAAACCTATTCAGCACTAGCTAATACGTGTAAGCTTTTAATAAAGTAATAAACTCTATCATGTAATAATTCTATTACTAGATAGAGTTTAGTTGAGACAGTGAATCAGATACTTATATTTATTCAAATATAGTATCTGATTCAGATATTCATAATTGACTAAGTCTCATTTAGTACTTTTTTATTTTTTTTTTATTTTTTTTATTTTGCTCGTTAAAATGACCACACTCCACCTGATGGTAAGCAGTCGTGTGGTCTAAGAGCAGTGGCCTCCACATCACCCCCACAGTAGCCGAGGCGATGTTGAGGTCTCTACTTTGACGGCCTGAGAAGATGCTTTTTCACGCCCCGCTTAAAGAACCCAGGATTGAAGGAAGAAGGAAACACGTGCCTTGGCAGAGAATTCCATGCCTTGGTCGTTCGGCAGAGATATGAGGACCCAAACTTTTTGGTACGCGCTCTAATCGACTCTACCGTGTAAGGATGGCATCTGAGCCCAGCACGCGTTGTTCTGGATAGGAAAGGGGAGGGCGGGATAAGGTGGAATAACTTTATGAATAATTGAATAAAAGTACTATATCATGGACAATTAAGTGAACATTAATGGGTTTACCGCCGTTAATCACAGTCACATTGTTTGTTTAACGACTGGTTTAATCACGAACACCTATTTGAAGGTGGTAATTGTTAAGCCGACTAGAACTGTTATTATTGTAGTAAGGATAATCATAGGTAATCATTGCTTAGTAGGTACAATCGAGTTTATTAATAACGGATAGCGTAGTGGTTTAAATGGCCGTGTCGCCACTGCCACTGCGCCGAGTTTGTGGGTTCCATCCGCACAAGAGACAAAAGTTTCTGTAGGCCATAAATTGTTGTTGGAGGATGAATGTTCTTTATGTCCGTTGTTTGAATGTTTGTAAAGTCCGTACAGGCCTTATTTCCTAGTGCGGGAGTTGTCTTAAAAAAAAAGACAACAGATAAGTAAGAATACTAGGTATATAATAAGACTAGTTTATCAACTTAATGATTTGTATAAATACAAAATTAGACAATTAAAACCGCTTTGGTAAATAGGGTTTTGACCGGATTGCTGCTCAGTAAAAAGTCAATTCGTGATCCCAACTGATGCAAGTTGGTTCGTCGGGAAAAGATAAACATTTATACTAATAAATAAAGACCAACGCGATTAAGACACGTTGTCTGATATCTATACTAATATATAAGAGTTTTGTTTGTTTGTTTGTTTGAATGCGCTAATCTCAGGAACTACTGGTTCGAATTGAAAAATTCTTTTAGTGTTAGATAGCCGATTTATTAAGGAACTATAGGCTATATAACATCACGCTACAACCCAAGGGGGCGGCGCAGTAACGATAAACGCGGATGAAACCGCGAGAACATCTAGTTATATTATAAAAGTAGGCAAGGTATTTTTTATAAACCGACAAAATAACAACAATTGGTTGTCACCCCTCCCCTCTCCACTCGCACACCGCTGAGCACAAGTTGTTTAATACCACTTCCTCATTTTCATTACGACCCATATTTCTTAAGGCTTCATCTCTTGTTTACTAAAGAAAATATTTCCAATAAAATCATATCGGTTTTCCCTATCAAAATATGTTAAGATTTCCGTTTGGGGAGTAAAAAAACAGTAATTTAAAAATTACGGCTTAGGAATAAGCTTCGATTTATTTTCATTTCGTTTGTAGAGTAAATAAGTTCTATTTTTGCATGCTGTGATTATTATACCGATGGAATTATTGTCATGATTACCGATCTTTGAAAATAGATATTCATATATTTGTCGTGTAGGTATTATATATACATATACACGCGCGGTTTTCCCGGCGGGGTAGGCAAACAATTGTGACAGTGTTTTTATTTAATATAACCTTCAGTGCAGGCTTATATAGTAATATCTTCCTATGTATACTACGCACTGAGAATAATTTCCATGTCGCGAGATACTTTACAAACATTCAAACAATGGACCACAAAGAACCACGAACTCGGTACAACTATTTGTGAATAATGCAATTTTCCGTTATTAACCTCCGAGTCTTATTCGAAGAGGTTAATAAAAACACTATGTGGTTCTGTGTATCTGTATGTTAGTGACCGGCATAACTCCGGAACCACTAGACCGATTTTTTTTTTTTTCTATTCATCTAAGGTGGCAAACAGGCATACGGCCCACCTGATGGTAAGTGGTCACCGTAGCCTATGGACGCCTGCAACACCAGAGGCATCACTTGCGCGTTGCCGACCCTTTAGGAAAGGACGTGAGAAGGAAAGGGAGCGGGATGAAGGAAAGGGGGTGATTGGGCCTCCGGTACTCTCACTCACCGAACGAAACACAATAGTAGGACTACTGCTATTCCACGTCGATATTCTGTGAGAGGGTAGTCCTTCCCTGGTCGATCCGGCCCATTCATGCTGAAATCAGCGAGGCTCTACTACTCAAAAATCGATTGACTTGTAACTTGGTGTGCAGATACCTTTCATCCAAAAAAAGTACTGTTACCCAGGGTTAAAGTTTACTGTCAAAATCTACATTAATGCGACTGAAGCCGCGGGCAAAATCTAGTTTTTAATATTTCGTTCGGCCCCAAGTTTCGGATAGACATATTCATGATATGCGCACAGTGAATTGCCTCACTTAATCGTACATATATGTGCCAATCTAAGAACAAAAGATCGTCTCGATCCATCAGGAATGAAACGGTTATAGCAATCCATTCATTGGTTTAATTGCCCGTACTTGTAATGCGAGATCGTGTAATACCTATTACAGGTTAATTGTAATTGGTTTCCGGCATTACTGCTAATGTGTGCTGAGAGATTTGTGATACTGTGATGATAATAGCTTTTCATTATGGATACATAGAAGATACTGCTTCGTCTATATTTAATGTGTCATCATATTGATTGCTGAAATATAAATGAGTAAATTATTTAAGAGTACCTACCTCTATTTTTTGACGTGTTGGATTGCATTGACGCATACCCCTCCGCGGGGGCGGGTGGAGGGGCTCATCGGGTTAAAAAAGATGGTAATGATGATAAGAATGGACCTCCCGGTAATAGCGACTAAACCTACCACGGTGTTCCTCGACAAAACCGCAATCGGCGTGGCCACGCGAATCATTTTCACATGCAGTCGCGACCCCGCCGATGAATAAAAAAATCAACGGCCTCGATGGCGTAGTGGTTAGTGTAACCGACTGCCACGCCTGAGGTCGCGGGTTCGATACCCGCACAAGTCAAACATTTGTGTGCATGAACATGGATGTTTGTCTTGGTCTGGGTGTTTCTATGTATAACATGTATGTATTTACAAAAAAAAAGGTATATATGTATGTTCATCCTAAGTCTAGTACCCATAGTACAAGCTCTGCTTAGTTTGGGCTAGATGGTGTTGTGTGTATGTAGTAGAATAGTAGTAGAATATTATAAGTGGACCTAAGAATAATTCGTTTGCGATTGAATTATTTTATATCCTTCTGAAGAAAAGGATGGGAGAGAAGGATACTTGTTTTCTCTTTGCTATTTTTTATCGATGATAGAAAGTTATTTAGAGTGCCATAGGCCAAAATCATGTTTAATTTTTTCGCCTTAGTCAAAAGTAATTTGACTGTACGGATGCCGTAGTGGCTTAGGTCGTCGCCTTGCTATTGCTACTACGCCAAGTGTTGTGGGTTCGATTCTTACCCAGGACATATTTGTTTGTGATCCACGAATAGTTTTATATACGTTGTTTCAATGTTTATAAAGTCTCCTGCGAAACAGGATTTTTTGAACGCATGGGATTTGTCTCTATAATCCCAAACGGTTATGCAAAAGTGTATTTCGGCCAAATTTCACCAAATATGTTTAGACCCCACATAAAAGACGGCGAGCATATTGTCGTCTGTCGGATACGTTGCCAGATACCGAACTTCTATTGAGAAAAAATCACTTTTACCGACCACGGCAACATAATCTAAAAACATCTTATAAAATTATTTTCATATAAATGACCATATTTTATTCTTATTATATAGCCCATACTAAATATAACTCTTAATAAATAACTAATTATTTGGCATACAGCCCTTGTTTGGGAACACGTTATTGGGTTCTCAATCAAAAAATTCCTAGAAACTCCCCGTACGGTATTAGTTACACGTAACTAAATATAATATTAATTTAATGGAGCTGTCAAATATTAATGTCAAAAATTAATTCACCTCTATCAAACATGACGTCATCAAACTACAACCTCATTCCGAAAGATTAAATAATAACAGCCTTGTATTAAACTATCCCACTGTGAGGGTTAGGTTTTAGTCCACCGCGCTGCTGGACTAGTGTAGGTTGGTAAACGTCACATATCTTTGAAAAAATTACGGAGATGATGTTTTCTTTCATCGTTAAAGCGAACGGTAATAAAAAATACTAGCGGTCGCCTAGTACCCGAAATTCGACCAAAGTTTGCCTGTAAGATATTGCTGATATATGTCATTATATGTATATTGATATATGTATGTATTATGTAACCATAGTTACGCGTTTCGACTGCGTGTGTCAAATACATGGTTGTGTGCGTGTAGTGCTTTTTCATTAATTTAATGTATTTCTAAAACATATTTTATATAAATATTAGGATTCGCCCTTCCTTCTATTTTAAATAGCTTAAATTTAAGTAAACAGTTACTAGTAAGTGTTTAACAAAAGTAGTTTAAAGTGTCAAAATTATGTAATAAGTGTTTTATAAAAAATAAACAACGTGATAAAATCCGTATAAAGTTTGTTTAATTTCAAGGCAGAAATATATAAAAAATGAGGTTGATAAAGAAAATATTAGGTACTTCTTAAACCACTTGTCATACTGGATCAAAAAATCAACTACCATTAATGCAACTGCGATGCATAAGGTTCGTTTAACACAGGTGCGATTTTCGGGTTGGGCATGTGTTATCAGGTTTTTAAGCAAAGAAATTCTAAGTAGCCGCACGGAGTCTGTAATTAAGGCCGGTAGCAAAATATGGGTGAAATATATATCTGTGAGATTACGTATGTATGTCAGAATAAGTTCGTCAAATTCTGTCCTCTCTCCTTTAAACCCTTACTAATATTGTAACTGCGAATGTGAGTTTTTTTGTTACGCTTTCACGACTTAACTACTCGACCGATACTCATGACATTATACGTTGTCAGGGGAACAGTGAAAAGACGCAGGGTACCTTGCATCTAGAAGAAACACTGTTTCTAATCTAACCTAAGTTACACGAGCTTAGCCGCGGGCAAAATCTAGTCCGTTATAAAACACGCCTATCTTTTCATTGACAAGAACCTGCAATAGCGAACTATTCATCTACTGTTCCAATGTCATTAGCCTACTACCCAGTCACGGCAGTAGATTTCATAGTAGTTGTTTTAATGACGTCACACATCTACTACATTTTATAATGTATGAGTTCGCGTGTCCATTACTAACAAGGCCATGTCAGTTGTTTTCTAATTGATGGCTTCTGTTTTTGATGTGATTAGTTAGCGAATAGACTTAAGGGTACTGTTATAACGATTGGATTTATTAGCTGTCCCCTCTGTTCATATATGCGCAAGCTATTTGCGCTGGTTGTATGCACGAACTTTTTGCGCAGGTGGCTTGAGTTGGGAGTTTGAAGGTGCACATCACAAAAGCATTATAAAAACCGTTAAATTTTGCCTGCGACTAGGCTTTATCACTCGAGAACAGTACTTTATTTTGGGATGAAAGATACGCTATGTCCTTTTCTGTACACGTTATCATGTAAAGTGTATGCGAAATTTCATGATGATCGGTCGAGTAGTTAGGTGTGAAAGCGTAACAAATAAACAAACTCGCATACTCATTTATGGTTCTAGTTAGAATTAGGATAAGTATAATAACATTTTAAATGTTGTCACGTAATCGACTCGCGGCGCACGGCTGCGTGCGCGGCGAGCGAGATGGTGGCATCACTAGTCCCCCTCCGAGCGGCGGCGGCCTATATAAGTGGATCGCGCCCTGGTCCTTCTTCCTGGAGTCCTTCTTCCTTCCGCTGAGCTGCACAACGAGTTAAGTGGTTCTTCCTAATAAGAACCACGTAGGAAGCCTTTGAGAACCACGCCCTGAGTCCTATTAATTGTGTAGCTTGCTTTAAGTGTGTTTTATATACTCATTGTTAATAAAAGTGTTAATTGTTGTACTATCTTTGAATCATCTCTGCTTTAAGTAACCTCAAGACACCACGCCCCTACAGCGTGGCCTGTCGTTATCCTAACTAAACCCTTAAGGTTAGAATGTGAGGGCTCTTTATAAAAACTATATAAAGCCAAACCAATTATTTTAGAATCTTTGTTTGTCTGTCTATTTTAATGGCCTTATTTCTTCTTAACATTTATACTGCGTAATGGACAAATACAACCATATTACTATATAAGCTTATAAACAAAACAACTATATTAAATAATCAAATGAAAACCGGCACACAGTTACAAATACAAATCACTTGAGCGAGCAAACAAATCGTCAGTACATTCGACACTTATACGTGACTTGAGCAATTCAAACAAGCTCATATATGAAGCCTAAAGCCTCCTTCGTCCAAAACAATGGAAAATCCCCGTTCGTATTGCAAACAACTGCCTACCCGGGAAACGAAAATAATAGACGTAACAGTATAAATTGCTTTCCGGGGTAAATGTTTGGGCCTTCATACGTGACAAGTGTTGATAGTAAGTTTTACTGGTAATTTTAGTGAGATAATCCTGGCTAAGCAGCGATAGCTTAGTGGGGAGACCAACAGACTGCAATGCAGAGGTTCTCGGGTTCGAACCCACGTCGCGCACCTCTGACTTTCGGAGGCTATATGACTTTTCGAAATTATGTGTGTATTGTGACAATTATCGCCTGCTCTGTGCCTCGGCGAGCACGTTAAGCTGTCGGTCCCTGCTGCCATGAACATCTATGGCAGTCGTTATTGGGAAGTCAGTGCCCTCTAATATCCTGACATGACTGGTCCAGCTTTAGGGTATCGTTAGCCTTCGGGTTGCGGAGGTCAAATGGCAGTCGCTCCGTGTAAAAACTGATATCCAGTCAAATCCGGTTAGACTAGAAAGCCGACCCCGAGTGACTTAATATAATATAATATTCTATCACATACACACAACACTATCTAGCCCAAACTAAGCAGAGCTTGTACTATGGTTTCTAGAGAATGGAGAAAGATACATATTATATACTTTTTTTTTTTAAATACATACATATTATACATAGAAACACCCAGACCAAGACAAACATCCATGTTCATGCACACAAATTTTTGACTTGTGCGGGAATCGAACCCGCGACCTCAGGCGTGGCAGTCGGTTACACTAACCACTACACCATCGAGGCCGTCAGTCTTGGGAATAATAAAGGCTAGGGAGAAGCCTGGCTTTAGTAGGTGTCTGCACGGATAGCTTAGTGGTTTAAGTGGTCGCCTCGCCACTGTCAACTGCGCTGAGTATTGTGGGTTCGATCCCCAACCGGGACTAAAATTTGTGTCATCCACAAATATTTATTTTGTTGTCGTTTCAATGTTTGTAAACACCCCCGCGACATAGGAATTATACCTAGTGTGGGAGTACCTATTTTATCAAGATAAAAAGTTAATTATGCAATAGCATTTTTATTTTATACTAGCGACCTGCCCTGGCTTCGCACGGGTAGAACAAAACCTTAACAAATTATACACCTAAACCTTCCTCATGAATCACTCCGTCTATTGGTGAAAACCGCATGAAAATCCGTCAGACGCGGCGAAGTACTTTGTTTTATAATATGTAGTGATCTCTTGTAAATTTCAAGACGTTTTGTTCCTTCTATTCAACACTTTGTTTTACATTGCTCACAAATGTTTTAATCATATGATGAAATTAAATATAAAAACATTGGAAAGCACAAATGTCGTAATTGTTTAAGAGGTAGCCTTGCCATTACCACTTCGTCAACGAAGGTTCGGTCACTACACAGCAAAAAAAAAGTGTGATTCACAAAACAAAGAAAACAAAATCACCCAGGCTCTAGCTGTTCTTTGTTTTCGTTGTTTGAATATTTGTAAAGCCCCGCGACACAGGATTATTTCAAATGAATCTTTAGAAAAATGAAGACAATTTGATCATGTAAGGACTGTAGAGAAGAGTAAGTAGAAAAACGTAATATCTGCTTACCCTTAACCCTCTCTGCGTTTTATGTGGATTCTAAAAATGTACCTAGTGAAATGAGGATGTTACCCATCTTTGTCTACATTTATTTATTTATTTATAATTAAAACACATTTATAATAACCTTTACAGGATATCCTAAAACGATATTATAAGCTAATACATAATATAACTAACACAAAAAAAATAATTTAAAAATTTTTACACCTCAAATATTTATGAATTTTTGCACAACTTCTTACATCTTCAGAGATATGTAGCTTGAATCTATATACTTATGTACATATCTGAGTATAAATAAGTTCATATTATGAAAGTTATTCATATACTTCATTCCACGAAAGAGTGACTCCTTTGATATGCCCAATATCTATTAGGTAGGTATACTATTTATTTTGGGTATCCTTCAGAAATAGGGTTAGATAAAACTTATTTATATGCATGGCCCTAGGATCAGTGTTGGCAAGGATGAAACAAGTCTTTTATATGCAAAAAAAAATTTATAACGTACTATCTTTTGCTCGCGGCCTCACTCGCGTAAATGTAAGTTATGTTTGTAACAGTACTTTTTAAAATAAATTATATCCTATGTTACTCTGTGATAATATAACGTTCTAATGGTGAAATAAATCTAAATTTTTAAAGTTGATTGACTAGTTTTTGAGTTAAAATACAAACACAAACCTTTCCTGTTTATAATATTAGTATAGAAATCTAGGCCTACAAAATCCGACCAGATTAGTTACTAAAATTGTCTGCAAAAAAATACAAAGAGTAGGCTGAAATCAGAACTAATATTATAAATACGAATGTGAGTTTGTTTGTTATGCTTTCACGCCTGAACAACCCGACCGATCACCATGAAATTTCACATACACGTTATCAAAGGAACAGAAAGGACATAGGGCACATTTAATCCACAAAAAAGTAATTTGTCTTTTATTTTTAGTCTTATAGTTTGTTTAATAGTCCGAATAAGGTAGTTACGAAAATAAAAAAAAACAACGGGTTGCACTCCGGGAGTGCCGGCAGAAGTGAAAACTTGAATATTAACGTTGTGTATTTTTGATATTTTGGAATGGTTAGAGAATAATTTTGCATGAATTGCTTAAATTATCAGTATAAAAGTACTATCATTTATGTGGTAAAATACAATATCCATTTATTGCGCTATCGTACACAAACATGACAATCCTCCCTCCGTCTTACGAATTTTCAATCAGGTCACGTGTCCTGACGCGAGTTTAACATATTTTACCCATCACAAAAAAAGTGCACAACGCCGCTAAAGAAGTTTTCACTTCAAAAATTGGAGATGTTGCAAGGAAAATTAGAAAGATTTGGAAATCTGAAAAAGCTTGCATTGAAATTTGGACACGACAATATCTGTCGGATCAACTAGTAGGTTATATTTTTATGTGCCGCTTACACACGTATACATCTTACTGTGTTACATATCTGTATATAGTTCATAAAATAAGTATAGATCAGGTTTATTACTTGTCCCATTTGGTTAACAATAAACTAGCTATCAAAACATTCGTTTACTCTTTTCAGACTATATTCGTTCTCTAGGTAGAGGACAAACAAGGAGAATACATAGAAATATCTCCATGTACGGTCTCTAGTTAATAGTACGCTATATTTGTTTAATAAAAAGACATGTAAGAAAAAATGAATGAGTAAAAAAAACATGAATTGCGAGAATTATAACAAAGGCTCTATAGAGTATATCTACATGTAAGTATACACAGTGTGTCCCCTTGTGTCCCCGCTTGCTCACAATGAGGAAGGGATGTGTCGGTAATTAAAGACGAAATGTGATACAGTAGATTTTCATGTTCCTATGTAATTAATCCACATCCCTTCCAATATGTATCGTATAAGGGTTTGTTTGTTTACGTTTCAACCAAACTTTAACTCATTAAGGAGTGATTTTCCAATAGTCGGATAAACTATAACAGATGTGGAATTTATTTGGCTTTATATTTATACATAGACATACGCATAGATTCAGAAATCAGTAATCAGAATATTTATTTGCAAAAATACTGTGTCAAATGGTGTTACAAAAACTACATTTAGGATTCAAGTATTTAGACCAGAATATATAAAATTAAAATAAGTAATTAGGTCAAAATCAAACAATATTAAATCAATTTAAATAATTAGATTCAGATGTCAGGAGAAAACTATAATAATAGTATCAAGAATAGTCATAATAAAATAAAATAAATAAAAAATTAAATGAATTACATCACAACAGTTGATACTGGGTAAAAATGTTACTTAATACTAGAGAATAGACATATTAAAATAAATTTAATTAAATAGTTACTGTGTAATTATGTAATTTGTCATTTAAATAATCTGCCAGAGTGTAATAACATTTGTTTATTAATAATTCATTAAGTTTTTCCTTAAAAATATTAAACTCTGCTACTTTAACTGTTTTGTTTTATTGCCGAAGGAATTGGTAGATATGTATTATACCCACCCATATTTAGTTTCAAATAGTTTGATTTCGCACATAATACAGGGCAAGTTTAATGCCTTCTATCGGGCAAAGGTTTACAGACCTGCTGTTATTGAGGATTTTTTGACAGAAAAATCTAACAAATCTTTGGTGATTTGAATTTAATAGAAAACCAGCTAATGCTAGTGCAGCTTAGTAGACAGTACTCTAGTAAGCTGCACTAGACTCCGTACTGATACTGTACATTTCCTGACGGGATCCGTTCTTTTTGCATAATGTTTTTTCCTAATATATATAATACTAGCTTTTGCCCGCGGCTTCGCTCGCGTTAATTTAGAATTTGACAATCAATTCGGACTGTACTCTGCTTGTAATAATATAATTCAATCATGATTTGAAAGACACGTGGCACCATCTATTATCATAAGAACGTTATTATTATTTTCATCGGGAACAGTAATTTTTTCGAGATGAAAGGTAGCCTATGTCCGTTTCTGTACACCTGTCAACGTAAAATTTCAGGATGATCGGTTCAGTGGTTTAGGCGTCAAAAGGTAACAAACAAACAAACTCATTTTCGCTTTTATAATATTAGTTAGGATTAGGATAGACGTAACAATTTCAGCATATTTTTTGGTATAATAATACTTTGCCAGAATAGTTTTTGGCATACAGCAAATCTAGTGTGGTCCTCTTACCCAAACTTGCTTGCGAAGCGAGTAATTAGTAACAACCCTACAAATAGGTTCGTATTATGTCTTAAGCTTTTATACAGAACCTTTCCTGACAGGACAACTTAATAGCCATTGCCTTATCGAGATATCGTGCCTAAAACTATTCTTACTAGACTAACTAAGACTAACTTATTCCAGAAGACCAACAAAGACCATCTTCCAAACCCAACTTCTGTGTTAAGTACATAGTACACCCAGTCTCAACCTGAAATACTTCTACGTACAAGCAAAGTATACCATATAAACAAGTCGGCACAATCA
Source organism: Catocala sponsa (assembly GCA_963564715.1). Classification (NCBI taxonomy): domain Eukaryota; kingdom Metazoa; phylum Arthropoda; class Insecta; order Lepidoptera; family Erebidae; genus Catocala; species Catocala sponsa. The sequence goes on along the minus strand of OY751335.1, from coordinate 23,092,401 downwards.
AGATCTTAACACCTTTAGAGCTTATAATAGCCAAGCTTGGATACTAAACACAGGTATCAATAGAATACAGTGTTATTCTCAACATTCTAGATAGCTAGTATATTTACACGCCCACCTTACCACTGTACCTGCAGGTGACAAGCGTATAATTATGTATGTTTAGGACGACAACTAAAACGGTACCTTGTCGGACTAAATGACTCAGAACCGATCCTTACTTTAAGTATACAATAATAGCGTTTTAGGGCCCGTTAAGCTGTTACTAAGTCCAGATTTCTGGTTGTTGATTTAGGTATCAAAATCCAGATTTGGGTTCGACATAACTTTGACGTAACGTTTAGATGTTCGCCCGAGGATAAACAGATTTTGTACAAAAGAAAACTTACAGAATTTTGTTGGTTGCTTTATATTGTATTAAAACTAGCTGTGACTGTGATTTTATACGAATAATTTGCGTATCCAAAATATTGGATTACATTTACGCAAATGTTATACGTTTAAATTGAACTACTTATACGAATTTTACTACGCCTTACTTAACAAGAAACATTACTTACTTTGAAATATTTACTATATATTTAAATATTTAGAAAACTGCATAATATACCTAGTCTCTCCGTGACCTTTTTAAATATATTGCTTTAAAATACAGTATACAGTAGATACATTTTTAATGTACCTATCCAAAATATTTAAAATGATCATTTTTTATTGGTTTGGCGTTCAAATGAATCTAACATTAAATAAAGCCAAGTTTATCTTAATGCATCACTTGCAATTATGTTCAAATAGATTAATATTTTGGAAATTTGCAAAGCACACACAACAATTTGACTATGCTATGGAATACATATGGCGTAGCAGGATAGTTGACGCTTGATCGCAGCCGCGCCGAGTGTAAAGGGTTCTAATTCCACATAGGACATTTATTTTTATGACCTACAAATAATTACCGGACACAAGAACACGCAGACTCTGGGTCTGAGTTTACTTTGTGTCCGTTAATCGTAAGTTCCCTTACCCTGTGTTGCCGGAGACTTTATACGCAACACCTATATACGTCAACAAAATCTTTTATGTTCAGTGGCTTAATTATTATTCTAACAACACATTTCTTTTTGAAGTGAAAACTTCTTTAGCAGCGTTGTGTACTTTTTTGTGATGGGTAAAAACTGTTAAACTCGCGTCAGGACTCGTGACCTGATCGAAAATTGTAAGACGGAGGGAGAACTGTCATGTTTGTGTACAGTAGCGCAATAAATGAATATTGTATTTTACCATATAAATGATAGTACTTTTATACTGATAATTAAAGCAATTCGTGCAAAATTATTCCCTAACCATTCCAAAATATCAAAAATGCACAACGTTAATATTCAAGTTTTCACTTCTGCCGGCACTCCCGGAGTGCAACTTTTTTTTAATATCTTTCATATAGAACTTCGTTATAGTTTCAAAATGGTATAAAACTATTGTTTGTTAAGCTACCCACAATATGAGTACCTACATACTGTAGGTAATTTAACAAGCATAGAAACTGCAAACTCAAAGCGCACGCTCTGTGGATACCAGCAATACGTAGCTCATTGGTTGTGGCTAGATGCCCTCTCAATTCATTACATCATCAATATAACACTAATTGAGAGAATAATTACAGATAATTTGTATACAAACCTACTAGCATACAAACTAAATGAATAATTTACCGAATGACAAATAAAATCTTATGAAACTGTTCAGTTAAGGGTATTGGGTTGTAAAATATAAAGTGGCTTCAGCGTGGAACAACATCGTACACTTTATAGACCTAGCACTATTAAAATACAAGGACTATATTCGCACACTAAAAGAAAACTGTAACAAACACTATGTAATTTAGTCTGTGGTACTTTGTATAAATTGGGAGAAGGGTGGTTGATCTTGGAAACCGTTTTCTATTATTTTCTGAACGATGTTTGTGGTGTAGGCAATTTTATAAAGATTGTTACGACGGGCAGGCAAATTACCCAGATTCGACATAGCTATCTGTCTATTGTATAATTTTTCGGTCTGTACTTTAATCGAGCTCGTTATTCCAAAGACTGGATGACTGTGCGAATGGTGGTGGTTAAATAGCTGCTTCAAAAGTAATTGTTCGTTGTGTTTGTCTCCAGATTTACTTTAAAGACTGATGTCTGCTCGTATTCAGCCCTTATTAGCTATAACCAGATGTCGTACTAACGCGGGCCTACGAGCTCCGTGGCGACGCCTCACAAGCAATTATAATAAGTACTTTTTGCACTTAGACTTGTTTTCCATGTCACCTGGACAGTTTCGCAATCTTGCTTTAAAAACAACCAAAGAGTTGATACATTCGTATTAAGCTCTTAATGCTCAAAAATATTGTATGTGGTATAAAGTATCGACTTTTATTTTTCTTTGTTTTGTAGAAGCTTCGTTGTTTTAAACTTTATTTTTACTACCTATTATGATTTTATTTTATTTATGTGTTTAATTTAAGTAAGTTAGTACGGCTACTTATATATGCCTTACTATGTATTCTGTGAATAACGTAGTCGATTACGCAGTTGTTAGTTTAAGATTACTACATATATTATGTATTACCTACTGTGTAATTGTTTGTTATTCCAAATAAAGAAAATAGAAAATAAAATAAAATGTAATAGGGAGCAAGCCTATTACCATCCATTGGGCACAGTTTTATACTCGGTGGTGCTATTGAGAATTTCTGGACTGAATAACGCAATATCTCTTTGCCAATCTAAAATTGAATAAACTACCGCTGCGCTTTTGAGGCAGTCAATTAGATTATTTTAAATGTTACTTTTCGTTGAAGATTAAAATATCAACCATTAGTGGTCTCGAAGCTAAGGTAGACAAAGATAATATTATAGTGACGTAATACCTCCTCGGTTTTGTGTTATAAAGTCGGTGCATCTCCCCGAAGCTCTTAACTTATCGCCTTCGCTAATAGGAAATGCTCTATACATATATAAACACTTTATTGCATTACTCTGACCGCCAGTCAAGCCTTCCTCTCAAGGTTTTAGTAGGTCAAGGAAGTATATACAGTTAGTTATATGTGTAAAATAATGAGCAGCTTGTATGCGATAAAGAGAGTGAAACATGGTAGCTTTTAGGACTTATAATCTATACATGTTTAGTAGCGTTACAGGCCGGCTCAATGAGATATGTGGGGATGAGCATCCGAACCGGCAATTAACGTCATTGCATGTTGTTCACTAATAGAAAGCTGTACTATAATAATAATAATATTCTACCATAGACACACAACACCATCTAGCCCAAACTAAGCAGAGCTTGTGCTATGGGTACTAGACAATGGATAAACATACATATATACTTTATTTTTAGTAAATAAATATATATACACTATACCAGACCAAGACAAACATCCATGTTCATTCACACAAATGTTTGACTTGTGCGGGTATCGAAACCGCGACCTTAAGTGTGGCAGTCGGTTACACTAACCACTACGTCATCGAGGCCGATATACACAACTTAAGCAACATAGGATATGTTATGAGCAAACCTGGGAGTGGAAGCCAGTTCTAATTAAACAGGTGACAATTTATTAGGATAAAATTAATTGCAAATTTGAACAGCCCTGTCATTTATCTTCACTATACTGATTATTATTTAAGACTATGCCCGCACTGTGGTTAGTGTCTATATTGTGGAGTAATCTGTCTTATACAAAGAACGCCTAGTACATTTCAACAAAAAAATTTTTACATTTAGCGTGTAAACTCAACTCACATCTTTCGGTGCTCTAGCAGTGGTGAGGCGAACATTTACGCCATAGTAGCATCCTTACAGTTATTTTCTTTCAAACCAGAGTTTTTGACTGACAAAGTAGTTTCATCAAAAATAAATTAATAATATTTTACATAATGTAACTTAAACAGTTCATGTCAATTTTAATCAAGGCATAGTTAAGACGAAGGCAGGGGCATGTAGATGTCAAGAGATGACACAACCCTGAGGAATATGGACTGACGTAACTAACGCAGCGTGATTTATACAAAAAGTAACTCTATGTGGAAATAAATAAAGTAAAATTTTGTACAAGCAATGGTTTATATTTGATTAGTCTTCCTCGAATCAAATTTATCTGCATGATGTGGCAGCTTTTAGCTATATTATTTTTCTATGCATAGTTATCGAGTCAATACCGAAGGGAACATCGCATAGTATAACATATTTACAACATACTTTATCATAATACGATTCAAAATATTCGATAAGTTGGTATACCCTTTTTATTTAGGTATCAGCAGCTCTTGCATATCTTTATTGTTTTATTACTGGAGTATAAACACAAAACTATTTGCGTTACATAGTAACACAGTGGTATTGTTTTAATCTTTTAAGTAATTAAAACAGAAAGATTATGACTTTTCAGTACACGGACGTCACATTGATTTAAGTGTACTGTCAGTGCCTGGATGTGAAATCGATCGTCACACGGTACAAGAATTTGTGTAATCCACAAGTAGTTGATTCTGGTGTGGATGTTCTTTGTGTCTTATTTTCAATGTTGGTAACGTCCCCGCAACATGTGTGCCTAGACCTAATGTGTAAGATATCAGTTTTAAGCCGAGATTGTAAATGATTTTTTTTTCCTTGGGTATTAACATCTCTCGTATATTTTTATTGTTTTATTACCGGGGTACAAATAATAAGCAAAAGTTTGCGCTTATATTTGTATATGGTCATGAAATCCACGGTTCGATTTTCAGGTAAGGCTAGATGTTTTTGGATTTTCATCATCTCAGCCGAAAGACGTTCACTGTTGGACATAGGCCTCCACCAAGGTTTACTGGATTTTACTATTAGGAAATTCACAGTTATAACCAAAAGTCTCCAAATGACAGACTGGCAGACAATTATACGTTCGCGAACTATTATGGTTTTAATATTTACTGTCTATTCGTTTAGGCATATTATGCAGGCGTGAATCTATCTTAACTAATATTATAAACGCAAATGTGAGTTTGTTTGTATGTGACGCTTTAACGGCTTAACTATCATGCAATCATGAAATTTCGCATACCCATTGTCAGGGGTACAGAAAAAGACATTGGATCCATTCAGAAAAAAACTGATCGCGCGGGATATAAATTAATTGACAAAAAATTTAAACTGACTCGAAGTCGAGAGCAAAATCTAGTTTAGGTATGTATAAACATTTATAGAATTTATCTTTATTCAATCATACCAATAAATTACTTAATTTTGTCAGGGGCAGATTAGTCGAAGTCATTGTAATGCGAGTAGCTGACAAACAAACTATTAAGACATTTACATGATAAAACAGATTATCATATTTAAATATCATATTGTTTATCTTACGTCTATTTTCGTAGTTATTATTATAACAGCTGATTACCTCGTACTCCTGTGATAACTTTGTGTTTGCGTAAACATAAGCTTATTATGAAGTCTCGGATTAAATTTCCAGATAGACAACATGTTATTGGAATATTCTATAATATAGAATATTCCAATAACATATTATATATTCTAATAACAGAAGGTAGTGTGGAATTGTATGTGGTTAATGGCAATAACCGCGCTCCTTATTAAATAAGACCTAAACATATAACTCGCGAATTGTAGAGCAAAACACATCTGCCTACACTTTTAGTATATACAGGCGGCATCGGCAGGTTAGTAGCCCAGTGAAAGTAAATAAAAAATAATAATAAAAAGATTTATTTGACACAAAAGATAATACATTCACTGTGGGTACATGGTTATGAAACAGTAACTATACAGTATGTATTTCGTTAAAAGGTACTGAGACTGTTTACCAAACTAGGCAAGAGCCTGTAGTTTGGCTGACAGTGTTCAGTCGTGGTAATTGACACTAAAGTATATATTTAGGATAAAACGTGAATGTTGCTGTACAGTGGATTACATTTGTTTGAAGTAAGTAATTATATATATATATATATATATATATATATATATATATATATATATATATATTTTAAAGTACAAGCGCTGTAATCCTAACTAATATTAAAAATGCGAAAATGTGTTTGTTTGTTTGTTTGTTACGCTTTCACGCCTTAACTACTCAACCGATCAACATGAAATTTTGCATGCAGAATAGCTGGCGCGCAGACCTTATAGGCACCTATTCCTAATTTTTTTATCGTAGCACAACATTTCTATGTTCTCATTCAGCTCAAATATTTACAAGTTAATGTGCAGAGAGCAATTACTTTTGACTTTCTCACCAAACTTTATTTTAAAAAGCCTTCATACGTACTTAATTACTTCGTAATTAACCGCTGTAGAACAAATGATTTCTGACTATTCAAATATCATAATTAGCCATGGGTGAATATCAGCTAAAAATTAAATTATTCAACAAATCGCAATATTCAAAACGTTGATGAATATTTTAATGCATAGCTTTATTATGCATTAATTACTGGATTCCTCTACGCAAATACAAATGCGACAACGCCATGTCACGTGACATAAGATACGGGGCTTGGCAATATATCGATTACCTAACAAATAAAGTACAGAGGATACAGAAATATTACAGAAGACTTAAAAAAGTAATCACTATCAACCCAGGCTGTACATAAGAAACGTCGATAGACGTCGAAACGCGATCGATAAGTCCATCACCAAAACAAGTTTCAAATATTCGAATTATAATCAGTAACAAAGAATTGCTCAACATTCGAATACGTAGTAATACAATAAAACTAATAAAATCTTTAGTTAATATCGCAACTTCGTGAGATGATTACCTCCTAACCACTACTTGCGAGCCATGGCGACCTGTTGCAAATGGAAAATCTGAAAAATACCATGTAATTACATACACCCTACACCTAATCAATGTGACATTCTTGCTTTCAACGACTCCGTAATTACAGAGGGCTGGTGTACCTCCTCCGCCTCCTTGCCTCACCCCCTTGAGGGTCATCGAGGTTATTTGCTCACATGTATGTCACGTGGTGTTCAATCACGCGGAAAAATCCTCCGCACTGTGACCGAGGCACCGAGACGCGGCTGTTCATTAATGGAATGTACCCGATTGATACTGAACGAGTGTAGTTTGCGTGCTTAGTACCTATTCTAGTAGAGTTAGGTCACTGCCAGTAATTGTTTTGTTTTGGTTACGCTTTACTGTTTTTCAAACAGGTTTGTTTTTTGAAGTGAAACTTCTTTAGGCGCGTTGAGCACTTCTTGGGTGAACAAAAATCATAGAACTCGCGTCATCGTCACGCTACCACGCCTTCCATTTTTGAATTATTTTAGAATATTAACAATAACTCAGAAATGGTGCGTCCTACGCAAAAAATAGCGAAATTTTGACCCCTTAATAATCCCCAAGAATGTATCAAGAACTAGCATCCGACCCGCCTCCTTTTTTTTAAGTGAAAGCTTCCCTCGATTGAGCACTGAGCACTTCTTGGGTGAACAAATCATAGTACTCGCGTCATCATCACTGAACGCTTTCTATTTTTGAATTGTTTTTGATTTATAATTTGGTTTATAAAGAAGTGTTTATGATCAAGGATTAAAGTTTTCACTTCTATCGGCAGTCCTCAAAGACTGCCCCAATTTTTTTTTTTTTAGTAAAAACAATTGGGTATTGCATTTGGTTTCCAATTATTCCGCTTCGCTCATTCTAAAACAGTTTTTTCTGGATGAAAGACTGACTCTATGTTCTTTACTGTATCCCTGACAACACGTTTGCGAAATTTCATCCAGATGGGTCGAGTAGTTAAGGTGTGAAAGGGTAACGATAGGGATTTCCGGGTCTGGCATAGTAATAATCTATTTTTATCAAAGAATTCTTAGAACTAGCATGGAGTCTGGAACTGCCCGGTACAGGCAATATGCTTGCTTCTTATTACGTAAGACTTACAACATTGCTGGCAAAATGTTGGTCTAATACACTCCTGTCTAACCCTTCGGATACAATGGCTTGAGACTATACATGTTTGTACCTCGTAAAGTATAGAATACTGCACGCCATGTTTCTACTAAAGACGAAAATAATAATAATATTGGTGCCAAGGACGGACAACCTCGACTGCAGGCAACGCCGTCAATTCGACAATTTAAGTGTCATATTAGTATCGTCTGTGTAGTTGTCACTGACACAATTGGATTATATAGAACTAGGTTTTACCTATGACAGGGCGCTATGGCGCTCTTTGGGGAGGGCTATGTCCAGCAGTGGACTATTATAGCCTGATAATGATGACGATGATAGGGTTTTACCTGCGGCTTCACCAACATGGAATTCAACTTTATAATACGAAATTAGTTGTCACCAAAAAGACCAATATGGTATAGCAGACTTATAAAGTTTTATACCATATTGCTATTTCTAGTGACATCGATAATGAAACTTATTACTAATGCTTCGTCCATAAAATGTTGTAACTACACCGCAATAACCGCCTTAATGCAAACTAATCTTCTTCGTAAACTAATAAGTCAAAGTAATCAAGGCCCAGTCTTAACTCTGTAATTATATTTTAATAACGCGGCTGTAGTTTAAAAAGTTATAAACCAGAGACTGATTAAATATTTCTCTTTCCATCTTCACCGTGATGAGATGAAAACATAAAACTCCGAGTTGCTTTTTAGATCTGTCTTGGCAGAACTATTACTTGAAATTCTACGAGTTGACGTAAAAGCTTGTCGGTTTAACGTAAACTTTTAATTAGATGGCATTACTCCTGTTTTTCTGTGAGGGGTTAGAAAGAAGTTTATCTTCTGAGTCTGATCGATATTCAGTGGAACAGGTACATTTAAAGTAAAAATTGTATAATAAAATGTCGTAAGTTATTTTTAACCCAGTATATCCCTTTTGAATCTCCGTTTTGTAAGAAGAAAATCGGTCACGCTGTGATTGTCATGTAAAATATATTATCAACTTTTTTTTTTGAGCTTCTACCATCCTCCTGCAAGGCAAAGGCCTCCCTTCGATCTTTCCACTCCTTTCTGTCCAGCGCCAATCATTTTATTTTGATACCTATTAAATTTATTTTAATATTAAAATTTAATTCGTTCATTTTATATCTGTTTAATTAAATAACATAATCATGTCTGTTCTAATCTCAAAGTATTTTACTAAGGGAAGGAGACCTCATAACCTGAAATACCGATTTTATCTAGTTTAGGCACACTCCTATAAAATAGTAGGTTAGTACTAATGTAATATATAAATAAATATACCTATGTATATATTTTTAAATTGTGTATCGGCAAATATCTTGTTGCTTGACTTGCCACGTATGATTTGTCTTAAATTATCAGAAACAACAACCATTATGTATTAATTGCAAAATAAAGAATTGAATCCGGGAAGATACTTAATATATTTATAGGTTTTATATACTTTGAACACCAAGTGTATAAAAATTAATTGAGGTAGATTATAGATAATATACGTTATTGATAATATACAAGTATATTATTTGTTCTCGAAATTGAATTGAATATTTAAAATAACCATTGTATTTTGTATATGAGTGACGAAATTAGATGTATAATGCAGGTTTTTAAACGTAACGAACGAATAGTACTCGAAAATTACAGACTAACAAAAAACAGTTTCCATTACAGCGCGATTGAGAATAGCTTAACCTGCTTTATGCAAGTTCACCGACGATATCAAACTATAATGTCCGATAAAATGTAAATCAAGCAGTACAATCCGCGATAAGACTCCACTGAATTCAATAATACGTTATAATGATGAAAATGTACATTACAAAACATATAATAGCTTCACTGCTGTTTCTTCCAAAAAGGGAACATAGTATCACACCTTTATATCGCTAAGGAAGTAGACAGAGGTATACTAGACACATAATTTGCTAGTGATCGATGGCGTAGTGGTTAGTGTAACCAACTGCCACGCCTGAGGTCGCGGGTTCGATTCCCGCACAAGTCAAACATTTGTGTGCATGAACATGGATGTTTGTCTTGGTCTGGGTGTTTCTATGTACAATATGTATGTATTTACAAAAAAAAAGTATATATGTATGTTTATCCATTGTCTAGTCTACAAGCTCTGCTTAGTTTGGGGTAGATGGTGTTGTGTGTATGTGATAGAATATTATTATATTATATTATAGATATATTTATGTATACATATACAAAAATTTATGAAATGTAACCTAGTGAAGTACCACCGTTCGTACCACCTAATTACATTTCACACACAAATTACATAAATTCTTTTCGATTTTTAGGGTTTTCATGGGCTAATTTTATTTTTTCCTAAACCAAATAAATGCAGTTAAATATAAGTGAGGTTGTTAATTATGAGTTTAATGGGTTAACAACAAAAAAGAATAAAGTTACATGTGCATTACAGTCCTGTATTGTAATACCAAACCCTCACTTTGCTTATCAAAATCGTACTTGGCTTATTAGTCTAACAATAGCTGCCCTGTCTCTGTCTATTACCTGGAACATTCCAGGTTATAGAGAGAGCACCTATAATTGTTAGAGTCCGTGTTGTTACCAAGAATTTTATATACACCACAGCCCCACGCCCACATTTTGCTAGATATGATTTAAGGCGGCAAACTTTACCTTCTAGAAAACACATTTCTGCACTCTGTTCTGCTTTTGAGAATATTATGAGAGAATGGCAAAATGGCCGACCTGGATTTCGAACCCGAAACCGACACCCGAAAGCGACAACTTTCCGTGAGGTTACCTACATCAACTATTTTTTTTTAGAAAACTAAGTAACGATTCGTTACATGAGGAAGGATTGTGGGCACAGCTATATAAAAAATACTATATTTTCGTATTTACTAAACTTCACCGTCTGGTATATATACATACAGCATACACGCATGGAAATTTATATTAATTATTTACAAGTGACATAGATAACTCAGAAACCTAACCAAATCAAAACTTATTATGAACGTAACGTTTGTTCTATAATTTTCTGAAACAACATCAAAGTAAAAAACTGTGTACAATTATAATTGTTTTGTCATGCAAATGATAATTTTTACAATATAACATACATAACATTTTTGTCTTTGTATTTGAACACAGACTCACACTGTGTCTTACCGTATCAATTTCATATGCAGCCTTTCAAATAGACGCCTGTATGTCGAACACACACGGCGCTAAATGGAAAACATTTATCATTACTCGTTTTTTAATTATAATAGCGATAACATTATCTGTTTGCTCGATAAGTGAGTTTTAGTTCGGCAGTGTGTGGCGTGGCTAACTTCAAAAACTGCGAGTAATACATAATATGTATATTTATAACTGCATTGGCGCCGTAGTGTTTTATGTTTTATGCATTCCTCTTGCCAAGTGCTATGGGTTCGATTTATTATCGTTTCACTTTTGTTTTTCATCAACCGGTTTCACCAATAGACAGAGTGAATCATGAGAAAGGTTTAGGTGTATAATTTGTTGATGTTTTGTGCTATCTAGGATGGATCGCTAGTCATTTATATTTATGCAAAATTTAATAACAATAGCATTAGTATTTGCTGAGAAGCAGCTGTGTCGGACAGACGACCAATCAGACAAAATCCCACTATATGAGTTCCGTTTCTTCCATTATAGTAGGGAATCCTAATTGATAGAGGTAGTTATTTTTTTACAGTTGGAAGTAATTGTTTTTGATTGGCATCATATTTTTACAGAACACGTTGTAATTGAAACAAAACACAGTTTTTTTAATAATACGCTAAACAGATAAAATCCACCTACATTTTAATTGTAGGCTTTGTTTTTACGTCTATACTGTAGAGAGGTAAAGTACATTAGAATATTTTAAATTTATAGATAGTATATTGGGTATGTTCGAGTTCTTTAAAATAAACTTTAAGATGACCATCATCTTAGTTTCCCCGTTACCGCAACTGCAAAAAGCAACCGAAACGCTGGGGAGAGTATAAATACAATTATATTATAAATCATTTGAAAAAGAATAAAAGTAGTATATTTAAAAATACACCGCGATACAAGTCGTATAAAGTAGTTTATTAATACATTTGCGTAAACGTAAAATAATTTTATATATATAGTAATTTTTTTAAAACGAAAGTCCTGTTTTTATTTTCCCTTTTCTTCATTTGAAACCTTTTACGGTGTATAGATACACCGTAAAAGGCAAAGTATCAACATCCACAAGAACTGGCTTACATTGCCTAATATTTTAAAATATTATTCTCGGAGTTTATTGAACTATAATATATTTCAATAAAACTGATTATTATAAACAAACAGCTGTTTGGAAAAGTTATAAGCTCCGTCAAATTAGTGTACATAAAGATTCCTCTCTATTCTACCTCAAAATATACAAAACTAAAAAGTTGCCAGCGGTGTATTGTTAACAGGGCGATGTTTAATATTTATGTTAAGTTTCTGAACAGAGGCCTGCCCTCGATACACAACCGTAAAAGTTTACCTTCACAAGTTTTTGAACGAATCACCCCTATAAACAACATCGAAAACTCACAAATGTCTTTATACCGTCAATTTAATTCTGCACTGATATTTCTCGCTATCTTATCTACTACCTACTTATGTAATTATTATAAATTTTGTTGGTACTTACATGCAAGTTTTTCGACTTCTTATCTAAGTCTATTTTATACCACAACTTAAAAAGTCTGGTTCTTATCACGAACTATAATAAAACATTCACTGTACATACATATATAAATTGTTTAACAAACACACACTTATCTGATATCGTACTAGTCGAATAAAGTTTCGCGTTCTCACGGCAGAGGGCGCGGGACACGTGCGTTCGAGACGAGCGCGGCGCGCCAACTGACTCTAGAGAACGCGCGCTGACTACACTCGACTGAAATGAATAAGTCGTAGCGTTCGTAGCACGTAGCTCCGTAGCTCCGTAGAACGCCTACGGATTTGTTGCAGGTCCTGATTTTAATCTTATTATTTAATGTACTCAAAAACCCTTCTACAGAGACGTTACAAAATCATTTAAGCCCTCTTATCTATACTATTCTAGTCTTTGTTAGTATACATATACGTAATAAAACAATCTAATATATTGATGAGTATCTATTTAAATAAAAATGAATCCCTATTTAACTTGGTCATGCCATAACTTGAGAACGACATTACCGATTTCATTCATCTTACTTTTAAATTATCCAATACCTTGTAGAAAGTTCTTACGGAAAGAAAACTTAAGAAAACTGCGCAGAAAATTGAATAATTTCAGAAAACTTGATGACTATAACCTCGCGTTTTTGACAGTTCGTCTAACACAGGACAACGTCTGTCAAGTCAGCTAGTAACATATAATGATACAAGGTATTATATTCTTCGTGTTTGTCAGACTTTACAGCGATATAGAAAATATAAAAAATATTCTTAGTGCAGGAGTTGTCTTTTTAAAATAATAAACATATATACTAGAAGTTCTGACAGACGTTGTCCTGCCTGAATTAAAAATAGTTTTACAGTACCCGAACGCAGCGTCGCCAACTAGCTCCAATTGAGAAACTAAACCAACCAGGGATCAAACACATAATGTCATCAAAATCGATCGAGCCGGTTAGTAGCAGTTTAGCGACATACAAAGAAGGAGAATGATATATATATAAAGCTGTATCGTGCATCGCGAAAGCTTAAGGTAATTCTACTTTGGCCATTTCTCTATTTGAGGGCAAATAGACTTTTTGTTATACAACTAAGGTGGCAAACAAGCATACGGCCCACCTGATGGTAAGTGGTCACCGTAGCCTATGGACGCCTGTGACAAGTCCTTCCCCGGTCGAGCCGGCCCATTCATGCTGAAATCAGCGAGGTTCTACTACTCTTAGACTAGGCCCTTATTTCATAGAATCTAAAACGTATTTGACGAAACAATGCGTGACCTTAAGCTGGTCTATTGTTACACGGCTCATCTTATATTATCTTATCTGGGGGCCAGTCAGTGCAGACCGGCGACACTTCGACCCAGTGGGATCTTTTGTGTCGACACTCTCCCAATAACGACTGCTATAGATGTTCATGGCAGCCGGGACCGACGGCTTAACGTGCTCTCCAAGGCACGGAGCAGGCGATAATTGTCAATCAATACGCACATAATTTCGAAAACTCACATAACTTCCGAAAGTCAGAGGTGCGCGACGTGGGTTCGAACCCGAGACCCTCTGCATTGCAGTCTGTTGGTCTCCCCACTGAACTATCGCTACTCTTAATACATAATATAATATACACGGCTCATACTAATACATAATATACACACATACATACATTTAATACATACACGCCTCACTCTGTAGTCGTATAAAACCACAAAATGCTAATATTATGTGTAAGGTGCGGCGCAACAATTAAATGCTTCAAGAGTATAACTTGTACAGGGTGAATATAAATAATATAACATTTTAGTCTATCACAGTTATATTCTATCACATACACACAACACCATCTAGCCCAAAGTAAGCAGAGCTTGTATTATGGGTACTAGAGAATGGATAAACATACATATATACTTTTTTTTTTGTAGATACATACATACTATACGTAGAAACACCCAGACCAAGACACACATCCATGTTCATGCACACAAAATGTTTGACTTGTGCGGGAATCGAACCCGCGACCTCAGGCGTGGCAGTCGGTTACACTAACCACTACGCCATCAATATATATATATCTGTTTATTTATATACAAGACACTGCCTGTGGCTTCGCTTGTAGCAATCTAGGTTTTGACAATCTGCTATTCCAAGAGTACAGTACTTCTTTTGTATAAAAGGTACCCTGTGTCCTTTTCTGTACTCTTGACATTTCGCATACAGTTGCATGATATGAAATTTCATGATAATCGGTTTAATAGTTAAGGCGTAATAAACAAATAAACAACCAAACTCACGTTCGCATTTATAATATTAGTTAGGATTTAGTATGGATTGTTAATTGGGAAAAACTTATGCAGTTTGTGAGACACTCACATAAGACCACGCACGTCCGAACACAATTTTTCAATTCAATTCAATTCAATTTTATTTATTTGCGGAACAAAGGTGTTTTGTTGGAGTCACGTTTGAAGCTTTCTACTGTAATATTTTTATAACAAAACTAGATGTGCCCGCGGTTTCACTTGCGTTTATGGCAACTGCGCCGCTCCCATGGGTTGTAGCGTGATGTTATATAGCCTATAGCCTTCCTCAAAACACCAAACACCAAAAGAATTTTTCAATTCGTACCAGTAGTTCCTGAGATTAGCGCGTTCAAACAAACAGCTTTGTAATATTAGTATAGATTGTGGCAACAATGTTATGGTAAAATACATTTGTCCAACAGTAGACTAAGAAAGATTAAATTGATTGAATAAAATGACGTGGATAGAATATTTGCCTTTTTTACTTTTAATTAGTCCTTATCTTTTGTAATTCTCTCTATTTAGTAAATCAATGTATTATATACTAGTTTTCACCCGCGGCTTCGCTCGCGTAAATGTAGGTTAGGTTTGCAACAGTTCTTTTTTCTGGATGAAAGGTACCCTATGTCCTATTCTGTATCCCTGACAACGTGTATGCAAAATTTCATGTTGATCGGCTCAGTAGTTAAGGTGTGAAAGCGTAACAAACAAACAAAGTCATTTTCGCATTTATAATATTAGTTAGGATTAGGATTATTTGTAAACTTAACTTATAATAAGGTTCACTATATTCACACATATATAGAAATATGAAAATGGTAATGATTAATAGGTAATATGTAAACAACCGTTTTAGATTTCGTAAATTTAATCAGGATCGCTGTTATAATAATTAACATGTCCAGAAAGCTGACAACATTGGCAGGTTGAATGGTAACACTGATACATATATCACGCGTAGCTTCAATCAGCCGTTTTGCGAGCTCTCTATAAAAGATACAATGTTTCGTATTCCTAGCAAAGATTTCAGGGATATTTTACTTGGTTCAAGAATAGTCTTTTAACCCAAAATACAATAGACTCACAACCCCACTCCCCAAGTGGTATACTCTCTTAGGATTGCAAGGTCGGCCTGGAGTACAACATTATGCCTTATGTACCAGCTACTCAAAGAAAATACGGCGAAAATAGATACAAAGGGTATTTGGCCGCGAATGGTTCAAATTTTGAACCATTCGCTACCTACTCTACGAACGCAAACGAAGCGGTAAAACTCAATTAATATTAACATGTTATTTAATTTTTTTGTTAACCTATTAGTTTTTAAGTAGTTGTCTTGCCATTACCATTTCGCCAAGTGTTGTGGGTTCGAATCCCATACAGGACAAAACTTTATCTGATCCACAAATTATTATATTTATTACGTCATTTGAATGTTTGTAAAGTCTACCGCCACACAGAAACTACTACAAGAGCGAGAGTAGAACTTTAAAAAAAATGCCAATTTGAGTTTGTATATTTTCATGCCTTGAATCTCGTATTCGGCAGATCACCATGAAATTTTGCATACACATTGTTAGGGGCACGGAAAAAGACCTAGGGTACCTCGGATAGGGTGTTCTCATCCAGAAAAAAAGGTACTGTTCCTGAAGGATATAAATTTATTGACAAAAACTACTACAAGCGAAGCGGCGGGCAAAATTTTCTAGTGTATCATATTCAAAATATACCTCGACAGTTTCCACCCTGTATATCAGCGGTGGTAATTTTTCTACCATAAAAATGAACTTAAACTAATTAATCAGTGAAAGCACGTACACAGCCTTAATGGCAGAAATAAAATCCTTTGTTGACTTTTACAGCCTCCGTTGAGAGCTTTCTTTTATGTTCTTTTATTCTGAAATCTGTATTAAATCTAATGTAAGCAGTTATTAGCCTCGTAAAGTCAACAAGGCTAGGTCGCTTCAGTACTCGGTAAATATTATTTCATATTTTGTTTATCGTGTGCATATCTAGTGCGGATATAGGCTTTATGTTATTTACTGCAGTAAATTTGATCAAACTGCATGGATTGCGTATAGGTTTAATTGGTTGCCTCGTTATTGCCACTGGGCCAAGTTTGTGGCCAAGTTCCAATCACACGTGGAACAAACATTTGTGTGATCCACAAATGGTTGTTCCGAGTCAGGGTGTTTTTTGTGTCCGTGTTTTTAAATATCCCCTGTGGCACAGGCATTATTCCAAATGCAGTAATTGTATTTTAAAAAGAAAGAAAAGATTAGGCTGCGTATGTAACTGAATAAATCAAGACGTTCCTAGACCAGATACGTGTCTTAACGCTGGGACGTAACTGAGAACTTTCTACCAAAAATCCCCGACAATCGAATCCGGATGTGAAGCGAAAACTTATACCACTGCACTACGACGCATTCTGAAGTTGCACGTCTAATACAATAATTTAGCTCAGATTTTGTAACTGCCCTGCTAGCAGTCCACTGTTTAGATAAGTCTCGTCCACTATTTAGATGACTCTCCTCACTTAATGTGAGGAGCTTCCCTTAAATTCCTTGCCGTATACTATGGTAAGTATATCAAATGCCCATACTACTACTACGGCTACGGTAATTACTTATCATCAGGTGTATATGCTTTTTGGTACATTGGTAGTATCATGATGGGATGAACAATTTAAGTATTATACGGATAAGAAGTAATATACAACGTGTAACAGAAAGTTGTAGTCATATGTAAGCGACACGTAATACGCCCCTGTACAATGGAAAACCGAGACTAATAAATCCGTATATATTATTTTCACTAAGATATAGCATTTTTTTTATCGACTTATTTAATTTATTAAAGCACATTCTAGTCGATACTAAACAACACTAACAGCTGAACTAGTACTTCGAGAACCTGAAAATGACCAGGTGTAATTTTAGTAGTATTGTTATGCGTTTGTATCGATGTTTTCTATGCTGATATTATAAAGACGAAAGATTTGATTTTTTTGTTTGTTTTTTGTAAGGATTTAATTCAAAAACTAATCAACCGATTTTAAAAATTCTTTCTCCATTAGAAAGCTACATATATTATCACCGAATACCCTAATAATAATAATAGACTATATTTTATTTTAAAAAAGAATGACTGTTACTAACATAACCTAACCTACTTTTACACGAGCGAAGCAGAACCTAGTAAGGAATAACAATTTAATGTTTTTATTATTTTTTTATTTTGATCTGGGAATAGGGCACATAGATTATTTTTCAGATATACATTACAGTCCTAAAATATGACCACAGCCTTTGTAAGAATATAGGTCAAATATAGCTATGATTGATCGTGTTGACAAAAGTAGCAATAAGGGGAATATGGCTATAGACTAATCACTCTTGTAGTATGTACACAATATGTATCACGCAAATGGGAAGTACCAGCTGTTTCCATAAGTGACATACACCAACAAATGTTTTATGACATCAATGTACAAGTTAAAAAAGCTGTTAAAAATAGATGCTTCCTATACCATGGTATAGGAAGCATGTATTTTTATGCCATGGCATAAATTTTTAGTTTGCAAATAATTTGCGACATACACGTTTTTCCCGTGTAGGGAATGTATCCACAATACTCGGAGCGATAGGAGTAAGAAGGTCGCCTCTTTTAAACACTAAACTATCCGTGTATATAAGACAACATCCATCATAGCATCCTGTAATCCTATGTTCTGTGAGCTAGCCTGCGTTTCGTCTGTAGAGTATAAAGTGTATAGCGTAGTGGTCAGTGTAACCGACTGCCACGCCTGAGGTCGCGGATTCGATTCCCGCACAAGTCAAACATTTGTGTGCATGAACATGGATGTTTGTCTTGGTCTAAGTGTTTCCATAAAAATAAAATAAGTATATATGTATGTTTATCCATTGTCTAGTAGCCATAGTACAAGCTCTGCTTAGTTTGGGATAGATGGTGTTGTGTGTATTTGATAGAATATTATTATATTATTATTATTATTCATTTCTTTACAACCCATCTTCAATAACCTTCTTCTTCTTCCTTGCTATAGCCTCAGTAATGTGCGAGTTACCCGTGGTACAATGCAAGTGAACATCATTTACGTTAACTTGTTATCAGACAAGCCGTATGTGCCCACACTGCTTAAATCGCACGTGAAAATGTCCATACTCTTAGTATGAACATTTTTATGTGTGATGTGAGTGAAAGTAGAAAGGGTTCATTTATACGTTACATTTAATGGTAATATATCTATAGTGTACAATTTTAATATGTGTGAGCGTGATAATATCTTGTTGATATTATGTGGCAGATAACCATATTTAACATATATAGAAGCATCTGTGATTTTAATCTTTGACGCCAACATTGTTGTATAATAAGCGACACAATCATAATCGTCATTGTATTTTCTATCTTTGCCATGGACATACACTTTTATACAAAATGCGGAAGCACGTGGTCTGTCTGGAGATTCAAGATCAACTAAATCGTCGTAAAAGCACCTATGTCAGCGTTAATGGCTGCAAAGCGAAATAAATATTCGGATTTATTCGCGGCTATACACCAACGGAAATAAATCTACGTACAACGTGAAAAGATTGTGAATGTTTATACGACTGTTGGTTGCGACGCGCATGCGTGTGTGACGTGTACAACGACTCACTCCCGCGCAGTGAAAATAAATAATAGAATGACGTGACTGTTGAACATAAATCGTGCTTTATTTTTATTTTTAAATTAAATCCTAGTATACTGTGCCCTTGATGGCTATTACAGATCTATATTCATATGCTATAAAATATCTTCTTCCGTGAACTATTTATTTTGGCTATACAGAAAGCTAAAGATTTAGTTTAAAGAACAATTTGAATACATAAAATCGTCACATTTTGTCATCAACGTTTTCAAAGAATTCTTCTCATCTCGGTTTTAAAAGAATCTTTTTTCGTTACATTTGTGTCATCGAGGTTTTCAAAGAATTGAAACTAAACTAGGTACTTTTAATGGATTTCATAACGATTTTTTTAAACGACTGTGACGCTTAAATGTTATTAGTTATAATAGTTTATAAGTAGTGTTTTACTACCGCAATAAAAGCCGTTCATAGTAGTATAATTAAATATAATCGTATAACTTTCGCGTAAACGTAAGTGAATATTATGTTTTAAATAATTTTATTATTTAGAGTAGGCAGCTTATGAAATATTACACGAGTAGCAGCTTGGGCTGTGAGCATTATGACAAATTTATTAAAGTACTGTGTACCTATATGAAAAATCACTGCAACAAACTAAATACGTAGGACGTGGCACATTGACATACTTACGTACTATTGAACGAGCTCATAATTACTTTATTGTAACAAAGCAAGGTAATCACTACAAAGGAATTGAATTCTAAACTACTTTATATGGATTTATAGCGGTATTTATTTCAAACATATTTTAAAACTTTTATAAAACTATTTAAAATTACATAGCCGACGTTTTGGTAAATTTTCAGCAGTCATGCAATGCTCATGAGATAACTAAGATGGTGGTTTTCTCAATGTCAAGAATAGTATAAGCACCAAGACATTAATAAACTTCGAATCTTGTTCGAAACATCGAGTAGAGTGTAAATTTAAATAGTCAATAGTAGTGCATTTGGAAAAAATCATGTTTAGTTCTGTGTCATATACATACATTTCGCATCCATGCTATTAACCGTTTAGGAGTTTCCTTTCCGATTATTACCTCTTACAGACTCACGCTTTATATGGGTTCGCTGTGGCAAGAAATGCCGTGCTGCAATAGGGCTACAAAACCATCAACGACGGTATGGCACAAGCGCTACAACAAACATCTACAACAGATGTTGTAGCCAATCATGATGATGATGATGATTGATGATGAGATCTACTCAACAGAGAAAACTGTTATTATCTTATCTTATCTTATGTGGGGGCCAGTCAGTGCAGACCGGCGACACTTCGACCCAGTGGGATCTTTTGTGTCGACACTCTCCCAATAACGACTGCCATAGATGTTCATGGCAACCAGGACCGACGGCTTAACGTGCTCTCAGAGGCACGGAGCAGGCGATAATTGTCAATCAATACGCACATAATTTTGAAAAGTCATATAACTTCCGAAAGTCAGAGGTACGTGACGTGGGTTGGAACCCGAGACCCTCTGCATTGCAGTGTGTTGGTTACCCCACTGAGCTATCGCTGCTTGTAAAAAAAAACTGTTATTAAGTAAGTTAAGTAAGTTTACAAAAGGTAGGACACTAATAAGCGCAAAATAAAAAGGTAGTTTCGTACAATGTTCATAAAAATATATCATACTAGTAGGATAAATAAGTATCGCGCAGTATGTTTACAAAACTCGCTTCAACCTCGTTTTAGGCTTGTAGCTTAACCATATGTCACAGATATCGAGACGCAATGATAAAATAATTTAGTCTAAAACGTCGGCCGAACTTATAGATAAGTTGATGAGTTATAAAGCTTGATTTTAAATATAATTATAGTTTTATGTACTATTTAATCTATAATAAAATATTTTATTAATAACCCGTGTTATATGACTTTAATAAGAGTTACTATCTTTATTAGTCGTAAAGTGATGTTGTATAGCTTAAGTGTATATATCACTCTACGACCATTTTAACAAACAGGCTAATTTTGAATTTTCTGGGATTAGTAGATCAAGGGATTAGCGCATTAAAATATACAAGGTTTTCAGTTTTATAAAACATTATAAAATATTATTTGATATTCTGCTCAACGCGTGATAATTTTTATTAGCTAAGACATCCTCGTGACTAACCAAAAATTTGTAGCAAATTATTTGCCTGATTAACGGACGTGGGTTTTACAAATATTGTTTATGTCATAATCTACACCTCTTGCCAAGTGCGAGATAATCCTATCTAATATTATAAATGCGAATGTGAGTTTGTTTGTTACGTTTTCACGCATTAACTACTCGACCGATCATCATTAAATTTGACATACACGTTGATAGAGCAACAGAAAAGAAATCGTGAAGAAAGTTCAGTTACTAATTTAATCTAACCTTTCTTTTTTTTACGTTGGGGGAATGCTTTGACGCATTCCCCTCCGCGGGGGCGGGCGGAGGGTTATGTTGGATTCGCTGGGGTAACAGAAAGATGTTAAAACGATAAAATGGACCTCCTGGAATACCGACTAAACCTACCACAGTGTTCCTCGACAAACCACTATCAGCGGGGCCGCGCGAATCACTCACTTTCACATGCGGTCGCGACCCCACCGAGGTTTCGGCCCGCAGTATGAAACGGCAGGCCACTACACGAAAAGACCTACCCACTGGTCACCACTACAAAAAACCCTACTGTCCCCCCTAGAGGGGAGACGGACATGACACAGAGGCACGCGTGGGAACACGCACGCCGACTCTCGGACCTGGTGCTGAACGGATGGTGGGCAGGCCCACAAAGCCCGCCACCCCCAGGTCAAACCTCAGGGTGGCTGAAGGTCGTCCCGCGCCCTTCGGCGCCCGGTTCTGCGGTTGGGGAGAGGGTTTAAACGCTTCCTCTCCCGCTCCGCCGCTTCCTTGATGGAAATCACTTCCTCATCGAAGGAGGCGACGGCGTTCCACGACCTCTCACTCCGGACCATAGACTGAACTACAGCCGGAAGCGAGAGGGCAACCAATCCGACTGCCGCGATCAATTCACGGCGCTGCGATGCCCAGGCGGGGCAAACCGTCAAAGTGTGCAGCGCCGTGTCCTCAACAAAATTTAATCTAACCTACATTAACGTGGGCGAAGCCACGGGCAAAATCTAGTATAAGATATTTTAAGTCAGAGATTATCTAAATCAAAATCTCATGTCGTTTCGGGATGCTGGACTACACACGACGTAGACAGTGTCCAGAAACCGGGCCTGTCTCATAATATTACGTGTGAAATTGATATGTTACTAACACTAGGTTAAGGATTTTGTCTGTTACTAACACTTTACCCTGACCCTGGTCAATAAATATTTATTACTAGCTTTGCCCGCGGCTCCGCTCTCGTTAATTTAGAATTTGACAATCAATTCGGGTTGTACTCTACTTGTAATAATATAATTCAATCGTGATTCGAAAGAAACGTGGCGCCATCTATTATCATAAGAACGTTATTGTTGTTTTCCTCGGGAACAGTAATTTTTTTCGGGATGAAAGGTAGCCTATGTTCGTTTCTGTACACCTGACAATGTATATGCAAAATTTCAGAATGATCGGTTCAGTGGTTTAGGCGTGAAAAGGTAACAAACAAACAAACAAACTCATTTTCGCTTTTATAATATTAGTTAGGATTAGGATGATTACTAAATTCCTTTATTTTACTACGGCTATGAGTAAATCTTCAAAGACCACAGTTAAAAAAAATACCACTACTAACATGAACTCACTAAAACACAAGCTTAGCTTATAGCGTTAACAAAATACT
Organism: Catocala sponsa; assembly: GCA_963564715.1. Classification (NCBI taxonomy): domain Eukaryota; kingdom Metazoa; phylum Arthropoda; class Insecta; order Lepidoptera; family Erebidae; genus Catocala; species Catocala sponsa. The sequence continues at coordinate 23,068,982 of OY751335.1, read as the reverse complement.
AGTAAATTGCAAGCTAAATTATTACTAATAACCGTTAAAAAAAGGTTTATATTACACCCCTACGGTGAGTAGAGTCTGCAGAGATCCAAAAACTATGACTATAGTGCATCATTGTGCTATCAAAGCGATAGTGAAGCGCTATGAATGATTATTATTACAACTGTAGTCGATTGCCATAAAAGCTTTTTTGACAGTTGCAAATGTACAGATAATAATAGGGCATTTTCTTATTTTCCAAGTGATCGCCTCGCTACTTGCCATGCCCTGTTTAACCCCCAACACCGGAGAAAATGTGTGTGACCCACTAATACTTCTTTTGAGTCTAGGTGTACTTTGGCCCCTGTGACACAAAACTTATACCTATTGCTCAAATATGTATATATTAGCTACATTAGAACACATTAAGAGACTTAAAGCACTCTAATATAAACTAAATAAATATCACAAAAAGATCTAATGAATCAGTCCAATTCAAAACTGAGTAATGGGTATGTAAGATTATCATGAAACTGACATGTTTTTGTATACTTTGGATAAAGGTGTGTATATTTGTGTCTGTATTCACTCGTAATAGCTGTTGCTATGTAAATAGTTTGCTAATGCGATTACTTAGCGAGTTACATAGCCATTTAGTATCTCGCTACATTATATTTTAGAAGTATTGACAGAGCCTAATAGTACAACCTTCGAGAAATAATTATAAGAAAAGTAGTTTACATCCTCAGAAGGTCACTAATAAAAACCCACTTACCATTTTCTTTTATTGTATAAAATCTATATTACATTTTATAAAATCATATACAAACATTTTACAGTTCGTAATTATTACAATAATTAGGTCTTTTTCGACAGATTAGTAACAAATATTGATGTGAAAAAAGTGACAAATGAAAAATTTTTTTTAAACATAATAAATTATTTTTATTAATATCAGAAGCACTATCACTGAATGATAAAGTTGAACTGACATCAGTTTTATGTTAGATAAAAATAAATACAATAAAATAAGTCTTTATTACTGTTAGATTTTAACTTAATTGACAAAACGTTACTTAAAATATAACAATAGAGAACAATAAGAAACTATAAATGAACTTAAACTAATACATAATTATTCTCGGCATTCAACTTATCTCCCCTCTTAACAGCTTGTCTTTCGACAAAGGCCTCCTCTAAGGATTTCCACTTGTTTCTGTCCTTTGCTGTACGTAACCATTCTGGCCCAGCTACTTGCTTCAAATCGTCTTCCCATCGCTTTGGCTGTCGTCCTCTACTTCTTCTGCTTTCTCTAAGGTACCATTCCGTTATTATTCTGGTCCATTTCTCTTTCTTTTCTCTCAACATATGTCCTGTCCAACGCCATTTCAAATTTCTGCATACTGATTGAACTTTTCCAAACTTAGTCTTTCCTTTGATCTTTTTTAATTGTATTTTATTCCTTCGCCTTACTGGGAGTAAGGCTTCTCTCTATCCCATTATGTTAGATAATGCATTATAAATAACGGGATATGTGTTGCTGTGATGCCTTCGGATGAAAATAAAACAATGCGTAAAAGGAGTATATAAGCTTGTATGTACCTATGTAGTTTTTATATCAGAGGGAAACAGGCGTATAAACTGCCTGCTTGTGGGTTATCGCAGCCAACGGAAGCTACTAAACGACACCGAAAACTGGGGCATAAATATCACTTGTCTTATCAAGTATGATTAATACACACCTTGAAATTTATCTACATTATATGAATTTTAAAATCCAAGTAACAATTTAAACTTAATCAGCTTATATTCTAAACATATATTTAAAAATAATGTATTTATAAAAACAATCACGGTACAATCCGTACAAATATTAATTTAATTTCAACGTCTTACATTTGCGCGAATGTTACACAAAATTAGCGTAATATGTAAAACAATATTAAAGAATAAATTCTACATTGCGCTTTGACAAACTCTATTAGTATTTGAAACATGAAACAAAATGTACTTTCAGTCAAATTTTCTTAGACTAAAATTATACTTTCTTGAGTAATTTCACTTATCTTTCATCTATTCACCCTTCATTCTACGGTTTTCTTTTCATAAGATCACATTCGCTCTATAGAACTATAATTGAATAAAAGCTCTATACATCATGCTTTTACGAACACATTAAAACCCCGAGCTATCTCAAAATTATTTGAAACTAGAACCTAACCGACGTAAGGGTACCAAGAGCGAAAATAAACGTAGATACATCGAAAAGAGAACTATTTGTAGGGTTTACCTTTTTCTTTACCTATCCTGTCTAACGGTTTTCTTTTGAACCAAAGGCGTAATGCAAAAGTAGTCCGACGTGAAGCTTTTAGTGTTAATGGATTTGCGTTTTGTCTCAATATACCTACTTATATTCCGTTTTAGTTGTAGGAGTTCCAATTTAGTATAAATAAATAGTAAACGCCCACTGTATTTAAAATAGTCGCAAATAACAAAACATACTATGTATTAGAAAGATATAGCAAATACAAGCGCACGAGCTTTCGTAATTAAAGTAAGTAAGCTGAGAAGTTAGTGTGAACTTCCCTGTAACTATGGTCTCATAAAAATACTGCAGCCAGCTTTTAAGCATTTACAACCACAAGCAGCTGCTCTTTAACAAACCGCCAACCAAATTAAGGTGGACAGTTCAATGAATCTTGGTATTCGACGCCGACCACCTTTCATACAAGTTGAAAACGAGGTTCCAACCATCTAAGAAAATCGAAACTCACATCAGTCGCCAATATTTTCACTGTACTTTAAGTATATTGCAATAAAACTGGTAACGTTTTTTTATTCATATCACAAAGGCAATAAACTCAGCCTGCCGAATTTCACGTTACATCATTATAGCACTCCATTCATATTGAATAGCACCTCGAAACAAGCCATTCATAAAGTTTAAACGACAGACGCAAACTTGCACAATCTGTAATGACAGTCCCCGAGTGTAATGAACAAACTAATATCACAGGTCTCGCGGTTTACTCCATGTACCTAAGTACTAAACAACTATATACCGCGATGTCTGGCAACGACGAAATAGCCGAGTGGCGAGCTCCCAGCCAAATGATCCCACTTGTAAATATGTACAGCCGAGACAAAATAATACTCGCTTTTCTACTGAACAACATCTATATTGCTTCTCACTAACAATAAGTACCCAGCTATCTTAGAAAAGCCACTTTTGTAAGACCTTTTCGAATACAACAAAAAATCATTTCAGCTTTTATATATCGCGCTGAGATTCAGAAGCCATGGATCTGAAGATGTAAGACAAAATGTAATAATTTCATTATAGAAGAGTGGCCGAGAGGCGGTCCATTCAAATCAATAAATGTAAGAGTGCGCATCGTGATATTACATGACGTACAAAATTCAGTAACTTGAGTAACACGCTTCTTTTCAAAATGTGTAGAGTTTGTTTCAGTTAAAGAATTTCATTTGCGTCTTGACGCCGAAATATTTATTACTTTGTGAATAATTTGACGTTCCACGTGTAAGTATTACTTTTCTAAAGCTTCTCAATTTGGTAAACGTCTTTTGAAATGTTTCTCTCTCTGTAATGGTGATATATTTGTTTTCTAGAACTATCGACTACATACGTACTTAGGTGAAGTGGCGTCGCCTATCATATATTACTAAACTTACAACATGACAAGCAATTCTCAGACGTATTTATGACAGTCTTGTTTATATTTGTGAATAAAAATATCTTATAAAAAGCTGGATATAAATTATGTCTAGCTACACCTATCATAAAATTGTAAGGACTTTTTTGTATATAGATTGTGGTAAAACAAATTGCAATCGACTATTTAAGGCTTTAAACCGTAATAATAGATTTTAGAATATATCAGGTAAAGAACGGGTTTGGATGCGAAAATGCAAAGAAAACTAAGTTGCGTCACGAGGTAGTATTTCTTTTTTTACAACTACATTATACAACTAAATTATACATTTATACAACTAAGGTGGCAAACAAACATACGGCCCACCTGATGGTAAGTGGTCACCGTAGCCTATGGACGCCTGCAACACCAGAGGCATCACTTGCGCGTTGCCGACCCTTTAGGAAAGGACTTAGGAAGGAAAGGGAGCGGGATTGGGGAAAGGGGGTGATTGGGCCTCCGGTACTCTCACTCACCGAACGAAACACAACAGTAGGACTACTGCTATTCCACGTCGATATTCTGTGAGAGGGTAGTCCTTCCCCGGTCGAGGCGGCCCATTCATGCTGAAATCAGCGAGGCACTACTACTCAAAAATTGCACTACAAAACCTTATTCATAATGTTTACCGCTTGTCATCAAACATTATAATATGTACATCATTCTATCTTTCAAAAAGACAATTTTCATACTAGGAATAATTTCTGTGTCGCAGATGACACAAGGAACACCCAGTCGACAATTTTATATATGGATCAAAACCACTAAGCCATCCATGGGGTCTATTAAAGTTTTCGATGGTAAGCGGTAACCGAAAATAAAACGGTTACCTTATTAATTCCTTTAAAATGTTAGGATAGGGTACAATTTAAGTAAACAAGCGCATACAAGTGAAGTTGTAGTTGTTTCAGCAAAGTATTTAATGTGTTGCTCGTTGGCGTAGAGGACAAAACAACTTGTCTGTAGCGTGAACGAGTTTGAGCGCAGTATAAATAGTTCACATTGTCATACTTGCATTCATATCTGCGTAGGTTTATTATTCATGAAGAGAACATTTTGTGATAACAAGCAAACTAAACAGATTTAAACTATCTAGATACCTTTTGGTCTGTGTATAAATAAAGCATACATGAAATAGTACTGAAGTTTTAATAGGATGGTCTGTGGGTTGTTATTTTATATGTATTAAAATTCATTGCAATTTGTGTTACAAGTTAATAGTTTGATATAAAACATCAAAACAAGATGCTGATGTTAGGAGTAGGTCACATCAGTTGTGCGTTGGATAAGGGTCAAAACCACAATATTTCGCTTTCAAGTCCGATTCTTTAACTACTGGGCTGCCGCTGGTAGTATAAAATATGAGTCCAAGACGAAAAAAGACAGAAGAAGATTTATGTATTTATGCATTTTTAACACACGGTAACCTTTCACGCTTAGGGTAACCGTTCTCTTGTCAACTATTTAGTGTAAAAAAGTGATAAGCTTATGTGCCCTAAGGAGATTTTTATTATTATTAATAAAAACATGATTCTGTATAAGTAGAGACAAAGTCAAAGTCAAAGTCAAAGTGTTTATTGCGAACTAAGTGTAGATACATAAGATGTTTAGTAAAATTATAGTGCTTAGAACTTAGTGCCTTTTACAAGCATTGCAATATTATTATAATAAACGAATATTTAAAAATTATTTTCTATTAACAATTATAATTAATATTACTTAGTACTTACATCTAAACCATATAATATTATAAGTTTATACAAGTCTGTTATTTTATTGTTGCACAATATAATTATATACATACGCTTACAAATCAAATAAATTTCTAACATCACAATTATGTTTTTTCTTTATTAAATGTTTATTTATTATATTTAGCTTATTTATTACATTGTTTTTATAGGGTCTTAATCGAGGTTGCGGATCGTCATCGCATTTATTTAGGCGTTTATGTTCAGTGTTTTATTAATTTTTATTTATTTTCTAAGAATTCTGTAATTGAATAATAGCAGGCATTCATTAAATAGGTTCTGATTTGCTTGTTGAATGAAGGTAGGGTAATGGCATCTTTTATAGTTTTAGGCAACTTATTGTATATTTTTACTGCCATGTAGTAAGGACTTTCATTTAACATCTTTATGCGGGATGGTGGTAAGTGTAGTCTATCTTTATTGCGAGTGTTTATATCGTGGACATCATGTTTTGTAGAGAGGGTATGGATGTTTTTATACAAAAAGGTACAAATATCAAGTATATATATTGAGGCGAGTGTTAGTATATTTAGTTTTACAAAATATGGTTTGCAACTCTGTGTATTATCTATTTCTGCAAGAATTCGAATACATTTTTTTTGAATAATGAATAATTCCTCCACGTTTACGCTATTGCCCCACAGCATGATGCCGTATCGTAACCATGAGTATGCGTATGCGTAGTACGCGGATAAAGCTGTTTCTAAGTTAGTGCTGTGTTTGATTTGGAAGAGAGCATATGTAAAACTTGACAATTTAGATTTTATCTGTTCAATGTGGGCCTTCCAGTTGATATGTGTGTCTATGTTTATTCCTAATAATCTAAACGAATTAACTTCTTCTAAAACTGTATTTGCATGAATAATGTTTATATCGAGGGGAGGTTTCTTGTGTGATCTGAACTGCATGAGTTTTGTGTTATTTGAGTTTATTTCCAGGTTATGATCGGCAAGCCACTGTGTAATAGTTTGGAGTGTTTCTTGGATTAGATGATTGTAATTTTGTATGTTGTCACATTTTATTAAAACAGAGACGTCATCTGCAAATAGTACGGGAAGCGAGATTGTTGGGTCTAATATTTTTGGCAAGTCGTTAATATATATTTCGAGGGCTAATTAGCTGTTTAGGTGTTAACAAGTATCTTACTTATCAAGCAATTGTGTCCAACTTTACGTTTTTACTTATTCTTTTTTATGTTTTTACACATAGAAATCTATGTAATGTATAAAAATAGCATCCTCCTCTCTTTTACGTTGCCGGGCCTTAAAGGGTCCATATTGTATCTACTGTGATATTGAGTATCACCTATAACAAATGGAGTACCATAAAGATATTGAGTATTAATTGGTTAAATATTTTAACAATTAGGTATATTGAGCATTGTTTAAAACCAAGTTTTCTAAAAAAAATATATTAAAATTACAATAAATCATGCATATCAACTAGCTTGTATAATAATAATAAATCTAGCAAGATATTGTCAGTTATACAGGGGCGATATGAATTTTATTGTAACCTAACCTATGAGTGTTATAAACTAATGGCATTTATAACTATCCGATGACAGATATATCTACCGATCTCCAGATGTTGTCATACGAACTTTTACACACGTGTCCAGATATTTTATAACAAAATATCTTTTCGATTTTCTTCTGCTACTTTTCGAAAAGACGGTGATTAATTGTCTACATTATATTCTTTAAAAAACAAACATTATTTTATAGTAGATAACATTAATCATAATAATAGTTGTTTCAATGTAATAAATATCAGTTTTGTTTGTCTTTCGCGCTGTTCGTACATTTATTTACTTCGCTAAAATATTGACCGGTGAGCTATTCATATATTATTATTTACTCGATATAAATAAAGCGATGAATGGGTAATAACTGTTATGTTGGAGGAATTATAGTGCGCGACATTAATAAACATTTATATAAAAGCTTCCTTGATTTTTGCGAGTGATATAAAGATAAGCTTATGTGTGAGTCTTTAGCCTCACACTCAATGTTAACAAAACTAAATATATACCGTTCTCCATCAAAAACATTTCAACATCATTACACAAAAATTATTCCATAAAAGCACATTATTGTTCATCCAATCCTGTCTGTTCCTGTAACCATTTAGAACTAGCTTCCAGCATAAAATATCTTGGAGTCATGATTGATAGCTCACTAAGCTTTAACCAACACCTAGACTTATTATCCTCCAGAACTCGGAAGCTAATCTACATTTTTAAAAACCTACGCCATATAGCTGACAAAAATGTTATTAAAATGGTATACGTGGCCTTGTGCCAATCTATACTCAGCTATTGCATCACCGTATGGGGTGGCACTTGTAAGACTAGCATGATAAAGCTAGAAAGAGCCCAAAGAGCGGTTTTAAAAGTAAGCCTATCGTTACCATTTTTCTTTTCTACTAAAGATCTCTATTCGCTCTCGGACGTGTTGACAGTACGCCAACTATACATTCTGCGCACAGCTCTAAGGCAACATTCATTAATAGGGTATGATCCATCACTAAATGTCAACAAAAGAATTAAACACAGAGTATGCCAACCACTTGTTAAAAGAAATACAGCCTTCTCACGCAAATTCTTTGATTTTCTAGGTTACTACTTGTATAATAAGATAAATGAGAAGCTAACAGTCTACCCCCGTACAAAAGCTAGTTGCAAACGGGTAATAACGTCCTGGCTAAAATCCCTGAATTATGAGGACACCGAGAATCTACTTAAGGTCCTTTCCTAATTAGCAGACATATACACTCAAGCACGTACATTCACACTCATATGCGTAGGCGCATACATTCACATACACCTTCATGCACACACGCACGCACACACACACACACACACACACACACACACACACACACACACACACACACACACACACATTCACACACAAACACGCACACACACACATACTCACACACACACAATCACACACACCCTCACCCTCACACTCACTCACACACACACACACACACACACACACACACACACACACACACACACACATACACCACACACAGATCCTCACACCCCTAATTATAAACCTTATAACAGTCGCAATACACCCAACCAATTCCATTTACATAATGCTTTTCCTAACTAATGTTGTACTTACCTGATGTACTTACCGTTGTCCATTTCCGGAGTCAGGAGAGGCTGGTTATCTGTCATACAGGTCTCCTAGTACAGAAACCAGTCTCTCACATAGACTTAATCTCATGTATTGTACACAGTGTAAGGGCACGTCTTGCAATCTCCAAACGGGTTTTGGGGACTAGGTCGCTGGTTCTCTCTCCGTTCGCATATTCTGCGAACGGTGGGAGTGCACTGGGGTCGTCTACCCGGGGCCTGTTGGGGATTGTAGGGCGGTCCCCGATTGTCTTACTACATGTTTGCATCATCTGTTACATATTTACCACTATATGTATGCTTCTATGTGAGAGAAAATAATAAACTCTTTATTTATTTATTTAGTGTGCGTTTAGTCAGCGATTAGTAACACTGCGATATTTATAACCGGTTTCAAAAAATGAACCCGATCTTTATTTGACGTTTATTGTTTTTCGCTAGTTTTTTTTAATTAATGTGGCAGCTTTTCTTTGCTGCCTGTCGTAACCTACTCCAGTTATTGTCCGTGGATTAGCGTCCGTAGGTTTATTGAAAATGAGGTTTGAAAACATGCAAGGGTATTATTATTAGTTTATGACATATGACCCTCGGTTTTTATCTAGCGACATATTTATAATATTACAAAGAGGAAAGATTTCATGTTTGTTTCCATCCAATTTTATAAATTCCATAACCTAACCGAAGCCGTGCGCATAAGTTAGACTCAAACAATTTTTCGTTGTTAATAATAACAAATAAACAGACGACGATAACGAATGTACTCGTACTACAATAATTGATTTAATAATATTATGTAAACTTAATAAAACCAATCAGTGATACTTTCATCTTTATTTATCTTTAGTAATATTAGATTTATATCCTCTTCACATTTTTATATTCGTTGAAGTCAAATCATTATCTTTAAATAAGTGTCATGTACATTCTGTATCACAACCCAGCTCTTATAGCTCCAAACAACCAATATTTATGTAAAGTAGCCTTAACACTGAAATAAAATGTTTAGTCTGGCGACGGACATGGTCGCTTGTCTGACGTCATAACTCAGTAAACAGACATACGAGACCACAAACACTGGGCAATCTGTTTGATGCGTGTACTTTGATTCGTATCGAAGTAACTAGGCCCACGGGTACGCGAAAACAAATCAGCTAATTGAATAACAGTGTTCTATTTTCGTATCTCACGGTCAATGTCAGAGAATGAACAAAAATAGTTTTGAAATATAGGGATGTTACTCTGACAATAAAGAAGGTTTTTTTCAAGAAGTTTGTCTACCATTGTTTGTTGGCGTCAGATAGCGGGACCTATAATATTTTTACACAAGCACATTTATATAGACACATATTATTAACCAATGGAGTACTAGTCGCACATTAGCGGTCAGATACAATAGGTATTTAATAATATCTGGCATTCCAAAACCTGACAGGTTAATACGAAGACTGCGTCAATGGAGCAGCGCTAATGTAAGCGACTACTGTGCACGGGGTCTTGGGTGCTAATTATATTCTCAGTAACTATTGACTACCTCCGTGGCGCAGCGGGCCAACAAAAAGTTATTGGGTTTTTCTTTAAGAAATCTCAATAGCAGCCCGGAGTTAGGAAGTTGCCGGTGTTAGACACTCCCGTGCCTCGGAAAGCAGGTAAAGCCGTTGGTTCTACGCCTGTTTCTAGAAGGTCTTTCAACATGCAAACAAAGTACAAGCAACACTTAGACTCGGAATAACAATTTGTGAATCACGCATATTTTTGTCCCGTGTAGAGATCGAACCCACAATACTCGGCGCAGTGGCAGGGGACCAGTTTCACTACTACGCCAACTGTGCAGTCAAAATCATTATGTTCGAGCTTCAATTACTTATCTCAAAAACATCACTTAACTAGAGCTCAGATTTAAATTAAATCGGTTTCAAATAAGACGGAATCTGTTGAATAATTATTTGCTCGACTAAATAAATCGCAACAAGTTCTACTTAAAGCATTTGCAATTATTCCACTAAATGATAGGAAGGCTTTGTGAAATTGTTTAAAAGATGAACAGAATTCAGATATTATTGATGAACTTAAATCTTTATAAATATAATATAAATATTTTTACAAACTAATAAATAGCATAAATAAATAATTTATTAATATATTGAAAATATTAATGGACAAGCACTCTTCCTTTCTCCTAATATGTTAGTATTTAGTATGCTGTGCCCAGCAGGGTCCACAATAATTTTATTGTAAAAAGGCGTGGGATGGAGGTTATCAAAATATCTTAGAAATCACCCCACGCTTTTTACATTAAAATTATTAAATTATTTTCTACTTTTTAGTTTGTTTTTTTTTAAAGCGTGTTATTTTTAGTTTTAATAAACAATTATTTATTTTAATTTTTTTTTAGTTATTGAATTGTCATCGGTCCTCGATAAGTCTACAATGTTTAAATGAAATCTGACCGTTTGAAGTGGGTCAAAATCGAGCTTAAAGGAGTCGGTTACATACAGACAAACATACAAGTGAAACTAATAAAAGCGTGTTAATAATTTCTTCAGGTTATAATTTTGATTATAATTTCTTCAGGTTTACTAACAGATTTACCCATTTTAGGATATAAATTTGGGTCTTTGATAATCATGAAGTTCAGTAATTAAATGCGTATTTGAGCTTGATAATAATTATATTATAGTAATTTAAATAGCTAACAAGAATCTTACAGGCAGTTTCGAAACTCGCCCACTACGTATGGTGCGACTGTTAATCTTTACGCTGGTAGCGGATTCATTGTGTTGACAACTCTGACTTTCATTACAAACATTATGATAAGAATTTTTGTCTGAGCGACTTTGCTCCTCGGTTTGTTCGTTATTGTTTAATGTGTACGCGGGTTTAAACCTGTCAATCGACACTGACATTTCTTTGCCAAATACATATATCGATAATGAACGACTTATCTCCTCTCCTTATGACCTTGTAAGGGCCTTCATAAGGTTGTTGGATTGACTGTCTAACCATGTCTTGTCTAACAAATACATATTCGCATTTTTGTAAATCTTTGTAAACGAAAATTACTCGGAAATCTCTGTGAGACATGGGTCTAGGTTTCAATTCGTTAATGTGTAAATTATTCACAAACACGTAAGAGTCATATATTTCGCTATTACTGGTATCGTAAAACTCACCGGGTAATCTTAATTTTGTACCATACGTTAACTCTGCTGCGAAAACTATAGTATGCAATTCTTTGTACCAATTTAGATTATTATTTAACCTAGGTCTTAACGCTGTTTTTAGGATTCTATGCCATCTTTCTATAATCCCATTGCTATACCTAATAATTTTGTCAGATGTATAAATAAAGAACTTTCGAATTGGCGTACTTGATCCGTCGTTACACAACAAGGACACCCAAATCGTACGATCCACTTGTTGTAAACGTTTTGGGCTACTGTTTCTGCTGTAATATCGCGTATAGCTATTGCTTCCGGCCAACCAGTGGCTCGGTCTATCATAGTTAATAAATATTTATAGCCTTCCGGCGTAGTAGGTAATGGTCCAACGAGATCAATATGAATATGTTCGAATCTATTACTTGGCGAGAATTTACCTAATTCTGATGTTGTGTGACGATAAACTTTCGATTTTTGGCATGGAATACAAGTTTTTGCCCACATCGTTATGTCTTTATTCATAGATGGCCAGTAAAATCTATCTGTAATAATTTTCTTTGTTGTTCTAATACCTGGGTGACTTATGTTATGTAATGTCTGAAACGCTAATTTACGATAATTTTCTATTAAGTAAAACCTACTGCTTTTTTCAGATACGTGACAAATTAATGACTTTTCGCAGTTCGGTATATAAATTTTCCTAAATTGCGAAATATATTTTGTTTGTTGTAATAATAATTGTAACTCATTGTTCTTACTTTGATCGCCAGCTAATTCCTCGTAATTGATACTTGTAGGACACTCTATAGTTTGTACTCGCGATAACGCGTCTGCAACTACATTATTCGAACCCGATATGTGACGTATGTCGGTACAAAACTCGCTAATATACGATAAGTACCTTGTTCGACGTGGAATTTCTTTGTCACTAACTTTTTTGTTAAATGCGTATGTCAAAGGTTTGTGGTCGGTAAAAATAGTTAACGGACCGCCTTCAAACATTTTACGAAAATATCGGACTGATAAATAAATGGCTAATAACTCTCGATCATATGTTGAATAGTTTCTCTGTGCCTCCGTCATTCTTTTAGAAAAATAACCTAAAGGTTCCCAGCGTTGCTCTACTTTCTGTTGCAATACCGCGCCCACGCACGAACCCGACGCGTCGGACATGAGCGCTATTTGGGTATCGGGTAGCGGGTGCGACAACGTTACTGCATTTTTAAGGCTACTTTTACACTGTTCAAAGTCTCGCTCTGCTTTTTCTGTCCAAATAATTTTTGTCTTATCATTACGTTTTGCGTTATGTAAATATTTATTTAACTCGGCATGTATTTTTGCGGCTTCTGAAATATGCGACCTATAAAAATGTATCATTCCAAGAAAACGTCTGAGGTCTGACATGGTTTCTGGTTTAGGGTAATTTAAAATAGCTTCTACTTTTCTTGTAGTGGACACACGCCTTTAGTTGACAGCTCGTGTCCTAAGAATTCGATTTTTTCTTGGCCGAACATAGATTTAGAAACATTAATTGTAATGCCGTACTCGTCAATTTTTTTTTAAATTTCCTGTAATTGTTTTTTATGTAGATCCATATTTTCACTCGCTATAGTGACGTCGTCAAGATATGCGAAATAGTAATTTGAGCCTAGTTCTGCTGTTAACTGTGGGGTATTTAACTCTGCTAACATTTGGTCCATGAAGCGTTGAAACGTTTGCGCAGCGTTTCGTAGACCAAACGGCATGCGTTGGAATTCGAATAGTCCAAAAGGTGTAATAATAGCGGTTTTTTGAATATCCGGGTTATGTATAGGAATTACGTGGTAAGCTCTGTTAATATCTAAACGCGAGACTATAGTCTTTCTTGCTAGTAGGTATATATGTAAAATCATGTAAACGTGGAATCGGATATCTATCAGGCATAGTTACGGAATTTAATTGTCTATAATCACCACACGGGCGCAGTTGGCCATTCTTCTTTAAAACTACGTGGCTGGCCCATGGACTTTTTGATGGGCGACAAATACCTAATTCTTGCATGAACGAAAATTCGTCCTTCACTTTTGTGTAACGGTCGGGTGGTAACCGCCGCGCTTTCGTATGCACCGGGGGTCCCGCCGTTTCTATATAGTGGCATACCGAATGCTTTGGAACTTCTTTAAATGAGACTAGTTTTAAAACGTCAGGGAATTCTTTCAAAATATCGTAAAACGGATGGTTAATATCTACAGTATTAATCGTGTTATGATTGCTATAAACCGAGGTGGCGAGGACGCTCAGGCTTGTTATCTGATCGATTAGTTTCTTAGAACTTAAATCATCAAGTAACTTATAATAAATTAGAAAATCCGCACCTAGGATCGGTTGAGACACTTCTGCTATTACGAAAGTCCATCGAAAAGCACGTTTTAAACCTAAATTTAGCACTAGTGATTTTACACCGTAAGTACGAATTTCGCTGCCATTTGCCGCAAACAAACAATATTTGATTGACTCACCGCACTTTTTGTCTCTCAATGTAGCTGGGACGACTGAAATGTTGGCCCCGGTGTCCACTAAAACTTGAAGGTTGTTTTGTGTATCTATAATGCATAGGCGGTTGTTAGCCGATGGTACGTAGTCGTCCGCCTTCACACGTACCACGCTTAGTTTCCCTGCTTCGTGTCCCAATTGCATGGCTTCTCACAGTTTCGCGCCAGATCTCTAAATTTGTAATGACACAGCCACTTGGGGTTGTCGGGTGTAATCCTCGTCGAAGATCTGGATCTGGAACGGTTGTATCCACGATAGTAATGACCTTGGGCATGTCCACGAAAGCGACCTCGTCCTCGATATTCCATGTTCGTGCGTAAAGAGGCGATTTCCAACGTCAATTTGTTCATCTGTGCCCACAATTCGGCGACAGGAAACCCGGAAGATGTACTGGGAGCATCCAAAGTTGCGACCTTGCCGGCGTTTATATTCTCCATAATGTTGTCCGCTATCTCAGTAAATTTTTCTAAATTTTGTTCTTGGGTTACCGCTAAACTCGCTCTGACTGTGGCAGGTAGTCTGCTTAACCACAAATTTTTGAGTATTTGTTCGGATATCTGCATGTTTCGTCCTGCATCCCTCATTTTCCTCAGTAATTGAGACGGTTTTTGTGCTCCGAGTTCAAGTTCGCTGACTAATCTCTTGAATTGTGCATTTATAGAATCTTCATATACCTGGAGTAGTCTTTCCTTCAAGGTCTGATACTTGTTCTGCAGGGACTCGTTATACAGAATGTCACTGACTTGCTGGAGAGTGTTCGGCGTAAGCTTCGACACCACTATATTGTATTTCATGTCATTGCTAGCTTTTTGGGGTATCAAAGCATGTTCGATTTGTGTAAACCACAGCTTCGGCATGTGTGGCCAGAATTCGGGCAGCCTCGAATTGATACTGATTGCAGCCATGTCCTTCATTATAGCTCCGGTGTCAGTCGGTGTTCCGTTGGAGCAGTCTTAAAATGTAGATGTTTGCGGGATCATGTAGATTAGGTTTTGCACTGAGTCCGTACCGGTTTTTTGCAATTTAACTCCTTCTATTGTTTGTTCGGATCCAAATTTTCAATAGGTAATGATTTATTTGTTCGTTTGCACCACTCGCTAACGTCACGTCACATCACATCACGTCGGGGTCACCACTTTGGAGTATTGGTGTTCATGTGTTCGGGGTATTAAGTGGTGACCATGAAATCAGACACAGATTTACGAAATATATAATGTGGTATTTATTGCGATACATACAATGGTGTCGCCTATGCTACAACGAAACCCCGACTGCAGCGATGGCGACGCCGCACGCTTACCTATACATTTTACAATCTGCTGACAATTACATTATTGCATCGCCACCCCTAAATACGAGAAGAGGTAAGCAAAGGTTCATAAGGTACATCTACTTTGCACCAGATTTTGTTTAGGTCCAACATAATAGAGGACAAGCTTATTATAATAATTTTATAATATTCTATCACATACACACAATACCATCTAGCCCAAACTTAGCAAAACTTGTACAATGGATGAACATACATACTGTTTTTGACGTGACAACGTCTAATAAATCGATGAACGCCGGCTGCACGCACGAAAAAGGACGACTCATTGTCCCGTTACGCTCATTGTCCCGTTACGCTTATTGTCCTGTTACGCTCATTGTAACTTTTTCATCAATGTTTTGTTATGACGTTGTCACGTTAAACTATCGTCCGTCCGACTTTACAGACAACCAATTTATTTGTAAATACATACTTATTATACATAGAAACCCCCAAACCAAGACAAACATCCATGTTCATGCACACAATGTTTGACTTGCGTGGGAATCGAACCCGTGACCTCAGGCGTGGCAGTCAGTTACACTAACCACTACGCCTATCTTAGAAAATCTTGATAGCAAAGCCCAAATGACTTGTCCGAATCGTGACTGGAATCCGAGACCTCATGCACAGCCTTCGCATTTTAGCGCTACGTCACGAAGCCATCATCTATACTAATATTATGAATAAGAAAGATTTTATTTTTTGTTTGTTTGTTTGTAAGGGTTTAACTAAAATACTCAACCGAGTTTAAAAATCTTTCACCATTAGAGAGCTATATTATCAGCGAGTAACAACAGCTAAATTTTGTTTAAAGAAATACTGTTACTGACGTAACCTAACCTACATTTACGCGAGCGAAGCCGCGAGCAAAAATTAGTTTACTATATACGCGTAATAAGCCACGTTTCAGACCACTAAACTAACATGGTAACAACTTGTTAATTTCGTCGCTGTACTTAGAACATTAAGTTAACTAATCCCTGACTTATTAAGCTGGCAAAAATATTAATCTCAAACAAACAACTTGTGTGAAAGTCTTGCCACATACTTAAATACTTATACAGACCGTACATGTGTATTTATACGCACACGTTCTCACCACACATTACTTAGCAAAGTATAGACAGCAAAATAATATCTAAAAATATTTTTCCTTTTCTGACTTGTATCATTTGGTAAACAAATATAGCGTACTGGACAATATATAGTTACATTTCTATGCATTGTCTTTCTTTTATGTCTTCTCTATTTATTTAGTTACTGCTTTGAGACAATATTCGTTTTTTAATGAAGAGAGAAGACAAACATATAGGACAGACAACAAATAGAGACGGATCTCTACGTATTGTACTTTCTTTTTTTATACAACTAAGGTAGCAAGCAAGCATACGGCCCAGCTCATGGTAAGTGGTCACCGTAGCCTATGGATGCCTGCAACACCAGAGGCATCACTTGCGGGTTGCCGACCCTTTAGGAAAGGAAGAAGAGAAAAAGAAAGTGGGAAGGAGAAGGAGCGGGAAGGAGGAAAGAGGGTGATTAGGCCTCCTGCACTCTCACTCACCGAACGAAACACAACAGTAAGAATACTGCTATTTCACGTCGATATTCTGTGAGAGGGTAGTACTTCTCCGGTCGAGCCGGCCCATTCATGTTGAAATCAGCGAGGCTCTACTACATTTTTACACTACGCATTTTTTTTCTATTTATTAGATAACGAATATTGTCTAAAAACCGACAATATTCTATAAACTGATTTTATAATCTGCTCTTTATTTACCAAATAAGACAAAGTAAAAAAATGGATAAACTAAAACGTAACGATAGTTATTAAGTAACTAGATTTTGCCCGAGGCTTCGCTCGTATACATGTCGGTTAGGTTACTAACAGGACTTTTTTTCTGTGTATAAGGTACCCTTTGTCCTTTTCTGTATCCCTAACAACGTGTATGGGAAATTTCATGATGATCGGTCGAGTAGTGAAGGCGTGAAAGCGTAACAAACAAACTCACATTCGCATAAGGTAGGATTTAAAAAATACCGACTGAATAATTTGTCCTGGGGTATAAAATCGTGATGCACATAGTTGTATTCGAATACCATTCGAATACAGTTGTCCACGACACGAGACATATGGGTACTATGCATAGTCAAGGTCGCAACGCATAACTAGTATAGTGCTGTCGATATATCCGAATGTATCGAAACGAAAAATTCTAATGAAATTATGTACAAAGATCACTACTGTACCTATCAGACCCCGCGCGCGCGCTAATGTAAACAACAACAAACCCCGCGTGACGCGGCGCCCGCCACTTGAAGGCCACTTGAGCGTTATTCGAGACGGCCGGCACATGTTTGTAATTTAGAACCCAAAGTTATTATAACATCACTTGTGTTTCTTAGAAGTATACATTGTAAGCTACGATAAGTGTAATGAATCATCGCATTTACGTGTATATTAGTTTATAGGTCTGGTTAAACTAACCGAATTGCAAATATGAGATTATATTATTATATCTTTATTATATAGATTAATTGATTTGTCTAATAAGATGTTTTACTTTTCTATTTCTTAGTTAAATACTCTTTATAGTAAAAAGTAGGTATTTATAATGTCTGTGAGAAAAAAATAAGATATTAAAATTTTTCGCATTTGAAAGTGCGTGACGAGTACATTTTAGAGCGCGGAGAAAGTAAATATTGAAAAATTTCTAAAAAAAATTTGGTAGTAGCCTTGTGCGTGGTTTTCACATATCGTATAGAAATACTAATAAATAACACTATTATAGTGATTAAAACCTGAAATACGACATCATAAAGTAATAAAAAAAAATATCAAAAAAGGCGGGAAATCTGAGAAATCATAATAGGTTATTTTGGGTTTCAGTTTGTTATACAAAAATAACATTAGTCACTATTGTTTTTATTGTGTCTAAAAATAGAAAGAATAAGCTTTCCAATAATGTATTATACTTACATACTTGCCCTATAAAAACTACAGATAACAGTGGAACAAATAACATCGACGAACGAACGTGTCGCGCAAAGTCACGTGACATGAGTTAAGTTATCGCGAACGGAAAATAAGTTAAAAAAAATATTTATTTATCAAAGTACAATGTTTACTCAATAAAAACTGTTACAAGACTAACTTAAATCTAATTACAAATAATAAAATGAAAATAATGTATCAGCTAATTGACATGGCGCAAACTGTCGTATAGGCTGCAACGTCGGCATAAAGGTGTTGTTATGCCGTGGTAACTCCTCCCTCCTTAAGACGGAAGCAGGTACTGCTGCCGGTAGCGTCCTCGCTACCATCGAAATCCTTGGGCGTCCTAGTGTTCTGATCTCGCTGGAACGCTGCATATTTCCATCGATATAATTTCCATATTGCTGCTGCTATCAAGAGGGTGTAGAGCAGCAACGTTGTCCAACTGGGTGTAGCGATAATCAAGGGCCAGTTTACGTCGTTGTTTGCAGAGATGTCATTCGCTCGGTTGATAAGTTCGTGAATATTATCTAGAGATATTTCTTCTAGTCGTAGCTCGAACCTTATCGTTTCTTCTGGTACTGTCTGTTGCTTAGGCAATGGAATGATTTCATTTATGGCTATTGTACTGGTGTGCGTTGTAAGTGTTGTGTTCATCATATAGATCTTACAATCTTCTGTTAGTGAAATTAGGATCACTCCGGCTGCTCGCTTGTATTCTGTCTTGGAGTTGCATTCTGTTCGAATAACTTGTTCTTCTTTCAGCACCACTAACCAGCTGCTGTCTCCAATCTTCTGTATCTTGCCGTTAGCGAGGTTCATCTTGGCGTGTGTGCAGATGGCTTTTCTGTGTTGTATGAGGGCTACGATGCAGTCTTCGGTATCGTCCATTTTTCTTGTTTCCAGAGTCTTGCAGAGTTGGCTGCCATCAGTAAGTGGATCGCAGGTTTCTGTCAGGTAAGTGTACTCATCGTTCCCAAGTGCAAGGTATTTGGATTTTGGCATAATAGTAAGGTTATTTTTATCAGGAATGGAATAAAGATGTATAAGGTCGTATATTTCAGGAGAGATAGATGGGATTTCTAGAATAAAGTTAATTGAATGTGCTGTACTATATGCTTTAACATTAATAGATTTTTCTATTATATTTATGTTACTTATGTTTATTTCAGATACTGGCTTAAAACTATATCGTTTATATAATTTAGTTAATTCGGCAATAAGATTTTGAGAATCAATAATACTGGGATGCATAGTACCTAATCGAGCAAACGTCATTGCATCTTCTAAAATCATTAATTTATCTAAAATTATCTGTAAGCTAAAGTCTATCTGTACGTATACATCTAGGAAATGTAAATGGTTATTAACATTATTACGATCTCTGGTAAGATTTTTAAGAAATTCTGTCAAATGTTTCTGATTATCGTCTAATTTGTTTATCTGGTTACTAAACTCATCTATTGTATTTTCTGCTAATACTAAAGACTTCTTTTGAGAGCTTTCAAGATGGTTGATTTTGTTTCTAATATTAGATATGTCATTTTCAAATTTAATCGCATCTTCATTGTCAAGATTTCCTGTAATGGCTTTAACAACTGAACCTAAACCGTTAATAATACCACGTTTCTTTCTAATTGGAGGTGACAAAAATTGCAACTTTTTACTAATTATATTTAGATTATATTGTATTTGGTCTTTGTAAGTCTTATGTAGTTCTCCGAACGTTAAGCCTTCCGCAGCTCTAGTGCTTGCATATAAAGACATTAACTTCATAGATGTAACACGTAAACTAGTTATATTATAAATACAAGCTAAACTAAAGTAATTATCTTGCTTAAGAATCTGTCCTTCTTTAAGCAATAGGATGCCATTTCCGTTATCTATAGATTTTATGTTTACGGTGGCTGACGTGTAGAGCACGACGGCTCCTGCGACGAGGGTCCTGCAACAAGATGAGGCCTACGTAATAACTTGAAGTGAACCCTAATTGACTTAGAGTTAGGGTGGTTACCTATTATCTCGGCGATGTTATTTGGATGTAAGTGGATGATCTTGTAGGGTCCTTTGAATACTGGCTTCGTTTTGTCGCTGCGCGCCGTCTTTGCTACCTGTTTATATACAGTCTCACCTACCTTGAACATGATTTCTTCAGCTGCCTGGTTCCTTTTAGCGATAACCTGTTCCTTATTTTTAGACATATGAGCTGAGACACATTCTTGAACGGCTTCAGCGTTTGTACGATGTTTAATAACATAATCTTGATAAAATTCTTTTGGGTAAAATAATTCTAGTGGGTTTCTAGAGACTGTGTGTCCAAATAGTAACTCGTGAGGTGTGTATCCTGTAGCTGAATGGATTGCATTATTGTAAGCTATAACCGAGTACATCATTATGGATTGTATGGGGTCATCTTTATTAGTCATTCTTTGAATACGAACTATTTCTGCTATGGTAGAATGAAAGCGTTCGATTGGCGAATTTGAATTGGGATTATATGGCGTAGTAAAATGAATGTTTATATTATGCAAATCACATATTTCTTTAATAACATCATTATCAAACTTACTGTCAGAATCTGTAGTTATTTTACATGGTAAACCTAATACTGAGAAAATTTTAATTAATGCTTCTGCTATATGAACACTGCTACTTGCGCTTAAAGGAGATGCCTGTGCGAATTTTGAAAAATTATCAATTACAGTAAGAAAGGTTGCTCCGCCTGTTGAATATAGATCCATGAATAAATGTTCCATGGGCTTAGTAGGTGTTTCAGTAAGGGCTAACGGAGGTTTAAGAGGGTTTCTTTCATACTTTGCTTTTAAACATGTGTCGCATTGATTAATATAGCTCTGTATTGTAAGTAACATATTGGGCCAATGGTAATTACGATGAATTTGCTTATAAGTTTCCTGAATACCGCGGTGTACCGTTTTACCTTCATGATATTTCTTAATGATTTCATTTTGTTCAGATCTATTTTCAACTAAGGTTACGCGTGAGGTACACTTTATTAATTTTGGGCCACGGTTATTAAATATCGTTGTATAAACTCTAGAAAATGCGTAATATAGTTCATCACTATGAAAGTAACAATGAAAAACTCTATCGGCTACTGTATGCTCCTTTAGGAATCGTATTATTTCTGCTTCTGTGTTGTTAATAGGAATAAAGACATCTTTGATAACATTTCTTGTACTTGTAGATCTATTATCTACTCTATATGTGGATCCGGGTGTTGATCTTATGTGAAATTGTTTTAACTGCCTATCTATTGCGTCTGCTATAATAGGTATGCCTCTATTTTCGTTATCTGGTTGGGTGTGGTTGGTTGAAACTAGTTCCGGGTTTTGAGATACTATACTCATACTATCAGATACGGTACCTGTCTGAGATTCGGGGATACTTGGGTTTTCGGGTGGATTAACGTTATTTTGGTTATTAGTCTGCTCGTTTGCAGCTTCTCTTGCACGATCAAAAATTCTATTAATTATGTCGTCATCGTTATTGTCATCTAAGTTTACTGCTAATGAGTCTATACTATGGTGAAATATCTTAGCACGAGATAAAGCGTCCGCGTTTGTATTTTGGAGACCCCTTTTGTATACAACATTGTAGTCGTATTCCGCGAGTTTTAAGCGCCATCTAGTCAATTTGGAATTTGGATCTTTTAATGACATCAACCATGTAAGAGGCCTGTGATCTGTATATATTGTAAACCTTCTACCATAAAGGTAGGGTCTGAAGTACTTGACTGCCCAAACTATAGCCAAAAGTTCTTTTTCTATAGTGGAATATCTGGTTTCCGTTTCAGATAAGGTACGAGATGCAAACGCGACTGGCTTATCAGAGCCAACAATGCCCTGAGACAAAACTGCGCCTAAAGCTATGTCTGATGCATCTGTGGTTAAAATGAAATGTTCATCAAAGTTTGGGTACTGTAATATTGGAGCGTTAGTTAAGATCTGTTTACACTTATTAAACGCTTCTATAAAATCTGGGGAATGAATTACTTTATGATTTTTCTTAAGACATACTGTCATTGGTTTAGTTAATTTGGCGAAATCTTTTATAA
Source organism: Catocala sponsa (assembly GCA_963564715.1). Taxonomy (NCBI): domain Eukaryota; kingdom Metazoa; phylum Arthropoda; class Insecta; order Lepidoptera; family Erebidae; genus Catocala; species Catocala sponsa. The sequence goes on along the minus strand of OY751335.1, from coordinate 23,046,316 downwards.
ATTTTCTATAATAACCAACAAGTCCCAAAAAGGATTTAATATCTTTCTGTGTACTTGGTAATGGAAAATTAAGAGCGGCTTTGATTTTATCTTTGTTTGGCTTAAGGCCCTCATCTGTTAGTTCGTGTCCTAAAAATGTTACATGCTTCTGTACGAATTCCGATTTATCTAGCTGTATTTTTAAATTGTGGGTTCTGAATCTTTCAAAAACCTGTTTGAGCTTTTCAGTATGCTGCTGGAGGCTGGTTGATATAATGATTACGTCATCCAAATACGTATAAACATTATCTATTCCTCTCAGAATGTGATCCATAAGGCGTTGAAATGTACTTGGTGCATTTTTTAAGCCAAAGGGCATTCTAAGGAATTCATAATGCCCTCTTTCAGTTGTGAATGCCGTCTTCTCAATATCGTTTGGGTGCATTTCGACCTGATGGTAGCCACTGGCCAAATCTAAGGTGGTAAAATATTGAGCGCGACCTAATCTATCTAAAATGTCATGGATATTTGGCAAAGGGTACTTATCTTCGACAATACGTTCGTTCAACCGCCTATAATCGATTACCAGTCTCCACTTAACCTTCCCGGAGGCATCGGCCTTTTTAGGCACAATATGCACGGGGCATGACCAAGGGGATATACTTTCTCTAATGATGCCTTGCTGTAACAACTTATCTATCTGTTTACGAATTTCGTTACGTTGTTGTGGGGCTTGTCTATAACTACGTACAAATATAGGATTATTATCGGTAAGTCTAAGTTCATGTTTAACTGCGTGTGTAAAGGTAAGGGGTAAATTTTCAGAATAAAACAGATCTCTATATTGATAACACAGCTTAGTGATTTCGCGTCTCTCTTCTTCATTCATATGCCCGGTACGTATTTTCTTAAGATTTTCACAAAGTTCCTCATCTACGTTATTTATTTGCATGTTATTTAATCTATATGTGTTTTTTATTTCAGGTTCCAGATACTTTTCTAACGATATCAAAGATTTATTTGGTATATATTTCTTTTCATCGTTAAAATTAATTACAGATGTTTTAAATAAACCGTTAGTTACGTTAATAATAGCTGCCGGCGAAACTAAACGATCTGACCAATAAAAATTATCATGTATATATTGACCATCTGTGTAGTGTGTTTTAACGGTAATAATTTTCTCACATTTGGGTTCAACCTTAATCTTTTGAACGGGATAACTAAAATGAATCGGTATGTTAGCAGTAGATGTACGTAAGACATTATTATTAAGATCGATGTTACATTCTAATAGTTTTAATAAATCACATCCAATAACGCCTTTGTATTTTGGGTCTAAGTCGAATATTAAAAATTTATGCTTTAAGTCACAGTTAAACGCTGGCGGTAAAGGGAGATAAACAACTTGATTATGTAGAGATGTACCATGAGCAGTTACTATTTGAAATGGTTCTATTTCTATACAGTTTTCAAACATAGTACCAAAAATTACATCAGATGCTACAGAAGATCGACTAGCACCTGTATCTATTAAAAACTTACCATTAAATTCGGGCAATTCAATATAGGGTAAATAATCCTTATATTGGATGTTTATTTTAACTAGCTCTGGTCGTCTTGATCCTCTCCTGAGATAAAATCCTGATCGTAACTTACCTCTGCCTCGTTATCACACGGCTCTGAGTCTGCGAGATTATTATTGATATTATTATAATTGTAACACTCACCTTCGTCATAGAAAGGCTGCATTTGATCTAAATGAGTCGGCGTGTAGAAGAGTTCTTGAGTTGCGATCTGTGGTGTTGCGGGTTTGTTAACTGAACGCATAGTCACATCAGATACTCGCTGTGGAGGGTTTACCTGTTGTTTAGGTATGTTCTGCTGATGCCTGAAGTTATCACTGTTATTCCTAGACGTATTAGGTCTAAAGTTACCTGATGAAGGCTTATTATTCCAGGGCTGTACCCACTGCGGATGCTGCTTAGGACCGAAGCTATTTTGCGGAGGGGTAATGTTATTCGAACCGTAAGGGTTTTGGAAACTAGTTGAAGGGTTGTTAAAGTTAGGATGCGACCTAGGTGTACTATTAATGAAGTTACGGAATGAATTATTGTTATTAGTATTAGACTTAGGTAATTCCTTTGGTTTTGCTTGCGATGTAGAAGGGTTATTAAATGAACTAACAGTTGATCTGTTATATGCAAGTCTATTTTCTTCCTGCCTAGCTGCTATTATCGCTAGTTCTAGCGTCTCTGGTCTAGTGATTTTGACCCCTATTGACACTTGGAATTCGAGTTGATTCACATATTGTTCAATAACCATTTTCTCGTAATATGATTTATTGATATGTTCGCCTATTGAGTACAATGTATCTAAAAGGTCTCGTAAACGTTTACCGAAACTTTCAGCATCCTCATTTCTTTGCCTCCTAGTGCGCGTTAGTTCCTGCATAACTTGAATCTCGTTACGCGGTTCCCTAAGACGTCGTACTAAGGCATGTTTTATCAACTCCCAATTACTTAAATTCTCATCATATGCAATCGCATCAATTGCCGTTCCACTTAACTTACTCTTAATTAAACATATCAATGCCGGGTGTGCACGATCTGCCTCATCCATTAAGCACAGTATGTTTTCTACCTCTCTAATATAATAATTCAAACGTTTTGGATTGCCATCGTACTTAGGCATTAAGCCCGTAAGTATTTTAAAATGAGCATTATCACAATCCTTTAGAGACATATTTACTTAGGTATAAAATTAATAAATTAAAACAATGGATAGCACGAGAACAATGGGAGTGTACGATTGCACTTTTATTCAATGAGTTTATAGCAATGCGTTTGTGCACCGATTTAGTATCTATTTGTAATAATTATGTTTTATAACTTTCGACAATACAATTTGAATGAATTATATGGAATGCCTAGCGCGATTCTAGCTTATAGACAGACACACACAATATACAAAATATAAGGAAATATAGTATACTAATAATAACACAGGAAATAGAGCAAGGAACACTTGAATGGTACGAGAGTACTTACCAGAGTGATCTCTGCATCGCCTGTGGAGTCTTGTCAGCCGCAGCAGCTCCTCTATTGCTCCAGAGATTCTGCTATAAGGTGTCCGATCGCCCGTACGTTCTTTACGGATCGCGAGGGTACGATTTGAGAACCGTCACAGCTTTTCCCAAAGAGATGTATTCGAGATAAGCGTGCCGCGATCCTACCGACTGCGCCAGTTAAGTTATCGCGAACGGAAAATAAGTTAAAAAAAATATTTATTTATCAAAGTACAATGTTTACTCAATAAAAACTGTTACAAGACTAACTTAAATCTAATTACAAATAATAAAATGAAAATAATGTATCAGCTAATTGACATGGCGCAAACTGTCGTATAGGCTGCAACGTCGGCATAAAGGTGTTGTTATGCCGTGGTAACTCATGACAAAAAAAAAATATTTAGAAAAATATTATTCAGTTGATAAATATTCGTTCGAAAAGCTCAGTTCATTCCGAGAACATTGATATACAACACAATATTTTAAATACAGGCCTTATTATAAAAAAACGGCAAACAAAACACGTCCCGACGGTTCGAACCCATATAGCGTCACCGGGGTTTGACGGGTGCAAACGTGACGACGTTATATAGCGTCACCGGGATTTGAGCGGTAGTAGTGATGCGAATAATTTCATTCGAATGATTGTCGAATACAGCTGTGCACAACGCAGTACCTACTTTGTAGAGTCAATGATGCGCCGCACGTATTTATATAAAGTTTTGTAATTAGCGATGAGTAATTGTAAGTGAAAAATAATTCTAATATTCGAAAATTTATATTAAAATGTTGCTAAATTCGTTGTCACTATGAGTATAGATAATTAAAATTATAATCGAATATTAAAAATTAGAGTCGATGATGGGTCGGTCAATCGTGTTGCGACGTGGGTCGACGATGTTTTGTATAACCTTAGATAATAGTGATGACGTATTGGTTTTTATGTCGTTGGTATTGTCTCTGTGCGCCATACGTAATTAAATAATCAATATCAAAGTTTAAAGTATTCGAATATTCGTCAAAGTTGGACTTCGATTTGTTTGCAAGAAATTTTAGCAACTGCGTCATAGAATCAAGAATCGTACCTAAGCCAGGATTAGGCTTGTATCCTATTATGTAGGAACTCAAAAATTATTGGAAAAACGGGGGACAGAAAACATAACACATTATTTATACTTAATTACATTTTTCATTCGAGAATATACTTAGGTAAGTTTGTTAGAGGCATAGTCTAATAAAAATTACACGTGTCACGTCAGTTACCAGTACAGTATTGAAGAAATAATCTTCATGATCACAAACGACTCAAACTGTATGCATATTAAACTCAAAACGAAGTAGCGCTTGATTGATCATGCATGATCCTACCCGACCGGTGACAAAACGTTTCCGAAGTTTCCTTCAAATTTGGAACAAATCTCGTCACTTTGAAATTCCAAATACAAATAACTAACTCGCTTGTCATTTTGTCTCTGCTTATTATCACGCACACCAACAAGGATTAGGCCGCCCCACACATTTATCATTTCGGCACGTGTATAAAGTTGGGAAGTTATCACTAATCTATCAATGGCGCAAACTCGTGTCTTACCAACGTATTCAGAGGCACGCGCGACATGCGATCTGGGGGTACGGGCTGAGGAAGGCGGGGAGTGTGTGAAGATTGAGGACACTCCATCATTTTGCGGAGGGACAGTTACTCAAGTTTTCATTGGCGGAAGAAGCTTATAGACTTCTAAACTGTTGAGATTTACTGTTATTAAGAATGAACAATACGGCAAATTTGTTATAACAGTTTCCGGCCGCGGCTTTGCTCTAGTGTTATGTTTTCAAAGCAGAGCTTTTGCTACTTAGGGACTGGGGATAATGTAGCTTTCTATTAGTAAAAGATCTGTGCGAATCAGTTAAATAGATTCAGATATTACCCGCTTATTAATAAACAAATGCTTCCTCTTTACTAAAAATCAGATAAATGTTGTTCTCAGGTTAAACTTTGTGTCGTATTATAGACATAAATAATCTGGTGGTTCTTGTGTGTTTGTTCTGTAGAAATATATTTTCAATAGTAGCATGTACTGCAATAATTTTGGCCCGCACTACAATTAACTAACAAAGAAAATCCAAACTTAGAACAATAATTTATGCATAACTCAACTAATACTACGGTGTGGGATACGATCCTACAAGGTTTAGCGCGGCGACAACGATGAAGCAACAGTTTGCTCTCTGTATCCGTGCAGTGAAAATTTGGTTGATCAGCGATGAAGGAATATTAAAAGAAGTACACTAACAAAGAGTGGAATGGATTAAGTGATCGCCTCGCCCTTATACATTGTAAACATAAGTGTGTCCTATACTTACTTGTGTAAAGTCTGGGTGTTATTATGACCGTCGTTTGAATATTTGTAAAAATATATGCTGCCTAGGGGGATACACATTCTAAAAAAAATACATTTAAAAAGGCAATTCAAAAAGAGAACAATAATCTTATAATGAAATCACTTTTTAGGTCTAGGCCGCACTACGGCTAAACCGCCGCGATTTTTAACCGCGTAATTTTGTGAGTCAAGGGAACTAATGCAAGCAGCCGCACCGGCGGTTTTTTCTCGCGACTGATTTTGTGTGCGTTTCAGGTGGTTTCGCGGTTTAGCGGTTTACCGCTTGCGGGAAAAACCGTAGTGCAGCCTAGGCCTTAAAATACATTGCTTTTGCTAAATTGTATCCCCGGTGTCGCGGGGTTCTTAACAAACTTTTGAACATCGGACACAAAAAGACCCAAACTCGAAACAATTTTATACATCCTAGATTTTGCCTGTAGCTTCACTCTTTTAGGTATAGTACTTTTCTTTTTTTTTCATAATTATGCTTGTCGTATTTTGTACTCCTGATAACGTATGATGATCGGTTGAGCAGTTAAGGCGTGAATGCGTAACAAGCAAACAAACAAGCTTACATTCGCATTTATATTATTAGATAGAATTTTTTTTTTTTTGTATATGTGATTTCAATAATCTATACTAATATTATAAAGAGGAAAGATTTTATATTTTGTTTGTTTATAAGGATTTGACTCAAAAACTATTCAACCTATTTAAAAATTCTCTATCACCATTAGAAAGATATATTATCACCCAGTAACATAGGCATATATTTTATTTTGAAAAAGCACTTGCCCATAACCTAACCTACTACTATCACGCGAGCTAAGCCGCAGGTAACAGCCAGTACACCGATTCAAATACATAAATAACGCTTTCATAAAATCCTTCACAAATTATAAATTAATATTCATGGCATGTTTATAGTTGATATCAGTGGTCACAAAACAAGTATGTTCCAGTAATGCCACATTAATGAGTACACGCTACTCATTACAACATGTCATGAAATATGTAAGTGCATAGCACGACATTGGGTAATCATGTTAGTTCCACTATACAATAAATTAATAAATAATAGCGGTTTATATCCAGAAAATGATTTATTCATAGCGCACATGGAACCATAACCATCATTTATTAAAAGGTTTATTTCAGGCTTCAAATGGTTGCCTAGCTTGTATCAAAATACTGTCCTTTTGGTACGAATTGGGCAACAAAAAAAAATATGAAATCTGAAAATTCTGCTAAGTCAACTACGTCGCACAAAGCGATATATTGATAGACACACTCACAACAAGAATTACTTTTTATGCAACAAAGTTAAAAATAAACTACTATAAAACGTTAATTTAGGCGGCCTCAATGGCGTAGTGGTTAGTGTAACTGAGGTCACGGGTTCGATTCCCGCACAAGTCAAAAATTTGTGTGCATGAACATGGATGTTTGTCTTGTTCTGGGTGTTTCTATGTATAATATGTATGAATTTACAAAAAAATAAGTATTTATGTATGTTTATTCATTGTCTAGTACCCGTAGTACAAGCTCTGCTTAGTTTGGGCTAGATGGTGTTGTGTGAATGTGATAGAATATAATTATTATATAATTATAAAGAAAAAGAAAGAGGAACGACTGACTAAGAAAGTTTATAAGGTTAGTGTGAATGGAACAGTCGCAAGAGGAAAACCTAGGCGAATGTTTCTTGATCAGATCGGAGGCGTTCTGGACAAAGGCCACGTTAAGAGCTCCTTGCACCGACGGGCGTGTATGAGGAATGTGATGAAAGCGAATGAAGCCAGAGAAGTGTGTCAGGTTCGTAGCAAATGGAAATCCGTAGTCTCTGCCTACCCCTCTCGGAAACAGGCGTGAATCTATGTATGTATATATTATATTATTATTATTTAGTAAACTACTACTGTAAGCTATTATAAAATCAACTTTTATTTCATAAGTCACACTATACAAAACATAACATAACAGTTTCCCCGACGTTTCAGTTGCTTTTCAAAAGCCATACTTACGAGGAGACTAAGATGATTGTCGTCATATTGTATTGGATTAGATATTTCAAGGTACCCGAACATTATTATACTATACAAATGCTACTAAATAACTACATATGGTTATTTTCTAAAATAAACAGTAGCTTTATTTTAACGTTATATTCGTAAGACAAAAAAAAATTGGGGCAGTCTTTGGGGACTGCCGATAGAAGTGAAAACTTTAATCCTTGATCACAAAACACACAAAAAAAGGGCGGGTCGGATTTGTGATATTCCCTTAAGGGTTATTAAGGGGGTCAAAATTTCGTTATTTTTTACGTAGGACGAACCATTTCTGAGATATTGTAAATAGGTATTCTAAAAGAATTTAAAAATGGAAAGCGTGACGATGACGCGAGTTCTATGATTTTTTATTCACCCAAGAAGTTCTCAACGCGCCTAAAGAAGATTTCACTTCAAAAAAGATGCGTATAAAGGCCGCATGAAATAATTTAAGTTAAATCTTTAATAATTGCTTATTTTATAAATACGACACCCGCTTTATTGTAAAAATCCTATGTCGATGGTATCTTTATGGTCACAAAGAATACCCAGACTTTCAACAATCATTTTTAGATCACACACATTTTTGCAATCGCTGTTCTATTCAAGTTGTGTTGTGGTGGATTTTACAAAATACAAATTTAGAGACACAATATAGGTATCTGAGTAAGAACGATACTGTTTAAAAAACACAATTAATTATTATTGGCCCGTGTGGTATTCGAAACCTCCACACTCAGAGGCGACCATGGCGACCCCATGCCCGATGTGGCATCCGTGCAGTGAAACTATTTTTAGATCACACAAATTTTTGCAATCGCTGTTCTATTCAAGCTGTGTTGTGGTGGATTTTATAAAATACAAATTTAGAGACACCATATAGGTATCTGAGTAAGAATGATACTGTTTAAAGAACACAATTAATTATTATTGGCCCGTGTGGTATTCGAAACCTCTACACTCAGCGCAGTGACAAGGCGACCCCTGGCCCGATGCGCCATCCTTGCAGTCAAACCATTTTTAAGGTTCCGTGCCCAAAGGGTAAAACGGGACCCTATTACTAAGACTACGCTATCCGTCTGTCTGTCCGTCTGTCACCAGGCTTTATCTCATGAACCGTGATTGTTAGACAGTTGAAATTTTAACAGATGATGTATTTCTGTTGCCGCTATAACAACAAATACTAAAAAACAAAATAAAAAATATATTTTCTGCTTGTTTTTGCTCGATATTGATATAAGGGCAACAGGTAGACGCTTGAAATATTCAAATAATTATTCACTTTAAAAATAAATAATTAAATTAAATTAAAATAAATATTGGTACGAAACCCTTCGTGCGCGAGTCCGACTCGCACTTGGCCTGTTTTTATTTCACGATAGAAATTTAACTACCATATCCAATATCTCCCTTTATATAACAATAAAAATCACTTTCTTTGTGAATCATAGTTATTCAAATTAACTTTTTATCCATAATTATTAAGTGCATGCAATGTTTACTTATAATTAGATACAACTTTTTCCTCAAAACCTATTATGCTATGTATTTAGTACTTGTATTGTTGTTAACTTTTAAGTTAAGTTAAGTTTTAAGAGTAGTAGAGCCTCGCTGATTTCAGCATGAATGGGCCGGCTCGACCGGAGGACTACCCTCTCGCAGAATATCGACGTGAAATAGCAGTATTTCTACTGTTGTGTTTCGTTCGGCGAGTGAGAGTGCCGGAGGCACTATCACCCCTTACACCCATTCCGCTCCTTCACTTTCCCACTTCCTTTCTTAAAGGGTCGGCAACGCGCAAATTATGCCTCTGGTGTCGCAGGCGTCTATAGGCTACGGTAACCACTTACCATCAGGTGGGCTGTATGCTTGTTTGCCACTTAGTTGTATAAAAAAAAAACTAAAAATAAATCCTAATATTATAAATGCTAATGTAAGTCTGTGTGTTTGTTACGGTTTCACGCCTAACTTCTCGACTGATCATAGTGAAATTTCGCATACACGTTGTCAGGAGAGCAGGAAAAGACATAAGGTACCTTTCATCCAGAAAAAAGTACTGTTAATAAATTAACCTACATTTACGCGAGCGAAGACGCGGACAAAATCTAGTCCTAACTAATATTATAAATGTGACAGTAAGTTTGATTGCTTGTTACGCTTTCACGCTTTAACTCCTCAATCGATCATCATGAAATTCTGTACACGTTCTCCACCGGTGCAAAAAAGGACAGGATACCTTTCATCCAGAAAAAAGATACTGTTCCTGTGGGATATACCTACATTTATTTATAAAATCTACATAAACGCGAGCGATCTAGTAAATAATATTATTGAGTAAACTCATCGCGTATAGACAATACGGACATGGTCGTGACGTAAGCAGAATATTGAGTCGACGAGACGTGCCATCAATCTGCGGTGTGTGCCATGTGTTGATATCGACCCCTCGCGTCTTCACAAGGCATCGACACACATTGCATTTGTTACCAGGCAATATCGACACTGGAATACGTAGTGTGCTTTAAAAACAAATTGGAGCAGTCTTTGGGGACTGCCGATAGAAATGAAAACTTTAATCCTTGATCATAAACACTTCTTTAAAAGACAAAAAAAAAAGGAAACAAAAATGAAGGGCGGGTCGGATGCTAGTTCCTGATACTCTCGGGGTCAACATTTTTTGCGTAGGACGCACTATTTCTGAGATATTGTTAATATTCTAAAAAACATAATAAAGCGTGGAAGCGTGACGATGACGCAAGTTCCATGTTTTTTGTTCACCCTAGAAGTTCTCAACGCGCCTAAAGAAGTTTTCACTTCAAAAATCCTTTCTTTTTATGAGATACGTCTACAGAATTAAACGCTAAGCTAAAAACGTCATGCAAGAATAAAGTCTTGACATGGCTGTTAACTTTGCACTATGTGCAATAGCCGTGATATACAAAGAAACCTAATTTTACCAACATGCAATGTCTATCCCTAGTTTATTCGGCGTGGGGCTACCGGTTCTGATAAGAGTTTATGTTTTGCCATTTTTTATTGTTTATTAATATTATTAATTGTCACTAAGTTCCTAATACATACAATCAAAGATTCACGGTTTCCTCAGGCCGCGTTTTCACTATTCGCAAGTAAAAAAAATTGCGTCACATTCGCGGCTAATAATATATTTTATCACGGATCTAATTCATATATTAAAAGGGTTCAGTGTTAACGCCAAATTCTATTGCAGAACATGGAATACCTAATTTAAGGTTTATTTACGGAAGGCAAGTGAATTGTATGAATTCTTCATAAAGATTGATCCGTCTATGAAAATAAGGCTTATTTTTGAAAACTAAATTATTAATGCCACAGCTGAATATCAATATAACTTCTAAAGCCATTTAAAAGTAGCATAGCAAGAAAATACTAAGTTCTTTATACCCTTTGCCTAAGTCTGGCAATAATTATTAATCAATCTTGTTAAAAATTACTCATTCAATTTATTTTATTTAGAATTTTCTTTTTTTTGTATCCTCGAAGCGTATCCTCTATATGGATTAGCATTCCATATCTAGGGTTTCTGTATTTTTACGGAACAAATTCCCCGCGAACAAAAAACTTTTACATTTGTTTCTCAAGGTTATCCTAAATTGTCAATCTTAGGCAAAGTAAAGAAAGTCTTAAATAGTTCGTTACTATGCTCCAACTATTTTAAATCATCAGCAATATTTTAATTTTCGCTTTGCTGACAATAATATGGCCAGCAATAATGCACAGTGAAGACATATAATGTAGTTTAACTTCAAACAAAGGTAAATCCACTGTATGTATACTGTATTTACTTTTGTTTGAAATTAAACGACACAATATAAAGTAATATTCGTTGCAGAATCGTAAAACATTTGAGTCCCCAAAATCCTGCAATAAAATAAAGGGGACGGATTTACGTCATAAAATAAACAAAAGACACCATAAATTAAAGTTTCATTGTCGCCAAATGCATTTTATACAATACTAGCTTCTTTCCGAAGCTTCGCCCGTATTAATGCAAATGTTATCCTATCTTTTAATTCAGGGCATGTTTTATGTATGTACCAATTTTCACCAAAATCTGATGTGAACCCACGCATAACATAAGCGCCTAGCTCAACTAACATGAATACTAGTATTTTGTAACGAAAATAACTAAAAATATTAAAAAAATATATACATATTATACATTTTCACAAATTTATTTATGAAGTGAAAAATTCTTTAGGCGCGTTGAGCACTTTTTGGGTGAACAAAAATCATGGAACTCGCGTCATCGTCACCGAACGCTTTCTATTTTTTAATTATTTTTGAAGTGAAAACTTCTTTAGGCGCGTTGAGCACTTTTTGGGTGAACAAAAATCATGGAACTCACGTCATCGTCACCGAATGCTTTCCATTTTTGAATTATTTATGGCTTATAAAGAAGTGTTTATGATCAAGGATTAAAGTTTTCACTTCTATCGGCAGTCCCCAAAGATTGCCCCAATTTTATTTTGTTTAAATGACTACTTTCAACTTATCTATAAGCGAACAAAAATAGTTCGGAAAGTTTACCATTTCCAATAAAATAAAAATGTCCTACTTTCAAACTAACTAATATGAATACGTTTATTATGTACCTACTTCTTACAGGCATACTCTAAGCCCTTAGTTCCCAGGTGGACCCTCAGAGATCCACGGGAGACTCGACGGGGATCTGCGTGACAAAAAATGGAGGTTCATAATTCGTAAGCCACGTCCAAAAATGGGGGTCCACGAAAATTTAATTGCTTTCGATAGTGAAGAAGTAAAATGTTGGCTTGACTTTACCTATCAATGTAGGCAGATAATAAGCGGTTAAGAAGCTCAGCGACTGTTACTTGTGAAAACTTGCATATTCCATATTCAGTATCTATCGATTTTTCGGTAAAGAAATACTAAAAAAAGGTAGACCGTAGTAGAAGTAAAATCGTGGTAGGTTCAGTCCCAAGAATTTCAAAAGTAAATATGAATGACAAGGAATATGGTAGAAATGTAGCTGCAGGGGGTCCACCGGAACCAGCAAAATTTTGAAAGTGGTCAAAAAAGTCTGGGAACTTCTGCTCTAAACCATCAGCTTTACTAAAACAACGTGACCACCAAACGCTAGTATGAAGCAACTCTTACATGAAGACATTTAGCTTAAATTTAATATAGCTTGGTTGCAGTACAAGTTTAACTTAAAGGCACCAATCTGCAGGTGTCGGTAGCTACATTACGTACGGAAACTACGTGACAAGTATGTAGCAGCCTTACGAGAAACTTCGCTGTGAGCTACTGCTTACCACTCTATTACTAAGTAGGGCGCGATCTTGTAACTTTGGGTAACTTTAGCTCGTAGCTGAATGCTGTGAGTGGAAACTTTCGTCTTAACAGTCAATTAGCTGGTTCGAGTAAACCGGTATTAGAAAATTTTTGTGATTTTGTGCGAATTGGTAGAAATTATATAGTTTCTTATAGTGACCGATAAAAGTTAGAAATATTAAGAAATTGTTGGTGCTATTATTATATGAATAGACTTTTTAACTATACAGAAGTCGGAGTAGTGTAAGTGGTCGTATCCGCAGTCACTGCACCGAGTGTAGTCGCGTTCGGCTAATAAGAGACAAAGAATTATGTATTTCACACGTAGCGAAAAAATTCTAAGTCTATGATTTCACAAGTGTAGATCTTCTTTCTCTTTGCTGTTAAACCTTGTGACACATGAATGACCTTTGGTGCGCTAGTACTTTTGTTAAAGGTAAGGTATCATATTTATTAGTGCTATTAAGACATACATGAAACAAGGGGTGCGTCTCATAACGTATAAACTCATTTGGTCTAATTTCATTTTATTATCGTTTATAAGATATAATCAACGTGAGATATACCAACTGGTGATATAATTTCTTTACATATAACATTTATTTATTCTAAAACTGAATTAGTATAACGTTGTTTGATATAAAGTCTATGTAATCGAAAATTATTAGGTCTAACGTTTAATATATATTATATAAACAACGTCATTATGGTTAACACTCCGACTCAGAGTACCCCGACTCGGATAGGTTAGGTTAGAAGGCTAAGGCGGGAGCGAAGCGGAGTGGGGCTTAGCCTTATTGGTTATTTTTTTTAAACCACCCAGAAATAGGAGCCCCGCGAAGCGAGGCTCCGTCGACCTATCTTAGCGCAGGTGGTAATCAGTTACTAGTTATGTTTAATATCTACCTATTACTATTACCTATAACTATATATTAGACCAAATAAGTGTTATATCTTTTGACTGATTAATTTAAATAATAATGTCCAGTAAAGTGGGGACCTGGTGACCCGTAACACAGGTGTTTTAATACCTATCACAGGCACCAGTCTCTTACAAAACATTGTGAAAATCCTTGTTTTAAGAAATTTGTATGTACCTTTTTTGTGAAAAGAAATAAATCAATTATTATTATTATTATTATACATTTTTGCCATCTTGAAATTAAAAAAAGAGCCATATGTTTTTACTGTCTTAATACTGGACCACCTCGACAACGCAGTTTTAGTGAACAGTTTCGATTCTTGTGCCGGCCAAATTGTTATTGGGTTTTCTGACAAGGAATTCTCAGTTGCTTCTGAGGATTCCTCACATACTGCTGTCGCTGGTCAGTAGGGTTCGTTCCCTATTAAGTGGAGCCGTTGGCAAAATAAGTATGCAATAGACTTCTGCCTACCCTTGTGATGGGATGAACAACGATAGACTACTGACAGTCCGTTGGACTGCCAAGCAGAGGTCTCGCGTTCGATTACGCGCTCTGACAGAATCTAGGATTTAAAAAAAAGTTTGCTTGTCCTTCAAAATAGAATTATATTAATTAGAGAAATAGAAAATAACAAACAAGTGAACAGCTCGGAGATCGGACAGAGACTGGGGTTAGTAGGTTCCTTAGGTGGTTTCTAGGTATGGGAATATGGTTGCTATGGCTCAAAAGTGCTGAGTAAGGCGAAAGTCGAGACTGGTAAGCGTTAGTCATAAAGAGAACCGGGCATAACAGTTCGATCCCAAGGCACGTATCTCTTACTTTTCGAAGTTATGTGCGCATTAAATAGTTAATTATCGCTTGCTTAAACGGTGAAGGAAAATATCGTGGGAAAACCTGCATGTCTGAGAGTTCTCCATAATGTTCTCGAAGATATGTGAAGTCTGCTAACCGGCACTGGGCCAGCGTGGTGGACTATGACCAAACTCTTATCAAGCTGAGAAGAGACCCGTGCCCAGCAGTGAGACAATTTAATACCGGGCTGGTATTATTATTATTACCCATTCTGGTACAAAGGCGTGTAACTGATGTATGATGTATATACCTATTAGATTTAAACAGATCCGTCAAAGTTTCTATGTGTCATCCGATTGCAGTTTTTGTCATCAAACAACGGCCGTGTAACCAAGTTATATGTGTTATCACGTCATAGCATGGTTATACCGTTTAGCCGCGTCCCATTTGACACAAAAAGAAGAAAAGTTGCAGAGTTTGGTATAAGTTTTACCGTTTGTGCCCGCGTCAGTGCGCCTTAGTCAAAACAAACAACTTTATACATACATATTAAAGCGTTTATTTAAAAACAAAAGGGGTCCAGACACGGTGTAGATAAAGTTTAGTATTGTATAACAGTATAAAGTAGTAAATAACAACTAATCTTATGAATCTTCGAACTGAGGAGTTGGAAAAAGTTGTGTTGCGTGGTGCTAACGTTGTCTATGATCAATGCGAGAGACCCCGCCCAGAAACATACAGGCCGTAAGTTAGACCAGGCCAACACAATTTAAGTATAAACTAAAGCCTCATTGGCGCAGTAGTTAGTGTAACCGACTACTACGCCTAAGGTCGCGGGTTCGATTCCCGCACAAGTCAAATATTTGTGTGCATGAACATGGATGTTTGCCTTGGTCTGGGTGTTTCTATGTATAATTACGTATGTATTTACAAAAAAAAAGTATATATGTATGTTTATCCATAGTCTAGTACCCATAATACAAGCTTAGCTTGGGCTAGATGGTGTTGTGTGTATGTAAAAAAAAGGTAAATGTCATACAAAGTGCCAAAACGAATACACACTTATTGAGTAGGGCTTTTACTTAATAATTATGTTTGGTTGAAAGTAGCCAAATTTGTGAGTGTCTCCTTTTCGGGGCTTAAGGTGATTATTTGCTTTTATTTAATTTACAGATCTATATAGGTAATACTTACTAGCTTTTGCCCGAATTTTCTTACGCGTGGGATTTGGTAGTATTTCTTTACATGTACGAAAAAGTTAACATACGCTCCTAATACTCTACTTTTAGGTGGTGTATCAAGATGAAAAATGCATCAGATATTAAGATCGATCTCAAGCTACAACTGCGAAAACAGCGAAGTAGTTTTTTCGTGATTCAGACAGACAAACAAAAATTCTAAAAATATTTGCTTTGGCTACAATAGCTGTTATAATGACCGTTTGCATTATTGTTTTTAAAATATCTCCTACTAGCTTTTGCCCGCGGCTTCGCTCGCGTCAATTTAGAATTTGACAATCAATTCGGGTCGTACTCTGTTTGTAATAATATAATTCAATCATAATTCGAAAGACACGTGGCACCATCTATTATCATAAGAACGTTATTATTGTTTTCCTCGGGAACAGAAATTTTTTCCGGGATGAAAGGTAGCTTATGTCTGTTTCTGTACACCTGTCAACGTATATGCAAAATTTCAAGAGGATCGCATCAGTGGTTGAGTCGTGAAAAGGTAACAAACAAACAAACTCATTTTCGCTTTTATAATGTTAGTTAGGATTTACAGACAATTTTATTACACGTCAGCTAAATGGTTGCTAACAAGGCAACTGCATTCTTACTAAACATTGTTTAGTAACTATACGATATTATTAGTCAAGAAAACTATAAATAAAATCATGAACGTACTTCAACGGGCAACATCGAACGAATCCGAAGCAAATGAAACGCATGGAGTACTCTATAGGAAGTACACCCACACTTAAAACTTACTCTGTGCAACATAGTTTCGTTACCGACCGTCGAATGCCATCGATGTCGAGCGTTGAGACTTTATTTGACGAGGCAACTTCTATAGAATGCTTCATACTAAACTAGATTTAATCTGCGGCTTCGCTTGCGTGACTGTATGTTAGTTGAGATTAGATTAGTAACAGTGATATTTTTCTGGATGAAAGGTATTCTATTTCCTTTTGTATTGCCCTGTCTCAACGTGTATATATACGTGTATATATATATATATATAAATATATATATAAATGTATATATATATATATATATATATATATATATATATATATATATATATATATATATTATGATGATTTGTTGAGTAGATATGGCGTGAAAGCATTACAAAGAAATAAACTCACATTCGCATTTATAATATTAGTTAGGATACTAGTATTTGCCCGCGGCTTCGCTTGAGAACGGTACTTTTTCTGAATAAAAGTGCCATAATGTCCTTTTATGTACCACTGACAATTTATATGTAGTTAAGGCGTGAAAGCGTAACAAACCAACAAACTCACATTCGCATCTGTACTATACTAGAATTTTCCTGCGGCTTCGCTCGCGTAAATGTAACCTACATTTACGCGGTTACAGATTAGTAACAGATCTATTTCTGGATAAAGGGTACCCTATGTCCTTCTTTGTACCCCTGACTAATTTCATGATAATCGGTTAAATAGTTAAGGCGTGAAAGCGTAACAAACAAGCAAACAATCTCACATTTGCATTTATAATAAAATTATTAGTTAGGATTAGGAAATAAGAATATTAGAACTAGATTTTGTCCGAGCCTTGTAAGTAGATGAAGGTTAGGTCGAGTAGTTAAGGCGTCAAAACAAACAAACAAACTTACATTCACATTTATAATATTCAGTAAGGATTAGTTAGGATACTGTGGTGTCGTGGGCTTTAGGTAATTAAACACTGTTCACTTTGTACTGGGTTACTCGTGCCTTCGATGCGCCTACTCAGTTATGTGTACTAGTGCAGAGCATTGTTTTGCACTTCTCATTACTGCACCACTCAATACTCAATACTCAATACTCAATATTCTATTGCATTCCAATCCTAATCCTAATCCTAATTCCTAACTATAATATTATAAAAGCGAAAATGAGTTTGTTTGTTTGTTACCTTTTCACGCCTAAACCACTGAAACGATCATTCTGAAATTTTGCATAAACGTTGTCAGGTGTACAGAAACGGACATACGCTACCTTTTATCCCGAAAAAAATTACTGTTCCCGAGGAAAACAACAATAACGTTCTTATGATAATAGATGGCGCCACGTGTCTTTCGAATTATGGTTGAATTATATTATTACAAGCAGAGTACAACCCGAATTGATTGTCAAATTCTAAATTAACGCGAGCGAGGCCGCGGGCAAAAGCTAGTATGTTATACAGATGGACTTAAAAAACAAATTAGGTCATTATGGACCCTGTCGGGCACAGCAAATTAGGAGAGAGAAAGAGGGCTACATAGCAATTAAAATAATCTCTTTTAAGTATATAAAATTTAATGTATCTATTTAATATAATATATTATAGTTATGTGTACTTATGTTAATATTTATATATTGTTATGCAACAAATATTATCGTTAATTGCAATTTGTTATATTTGCTATACTGATTCTAAAAACTATTTGAAGTCAATCAGTTTAAAAGCCTTGGTCTTTATGGTGGAGCCTCTTTATATATTTCTATTTGCCACCATTACTTTAATTCTTGGTACGACATCATTTTAACTTCTCTTCCCCTGATCTATGTTACTTCTTCTCGGTCTACCCCTTCCTCTCCTTCTTTCCCTTCTACGATAGTCTTTATCAAGTTATCATGTCGTATTAAGGGTCAGAACATTTCTCCTCTTCGATTCTCCATGACTTCTAAAATACATTTTCTTTTACTACATTAAAAACTTCGTTTGTTTTTTCTTTTCGTCCAACTAATTCTTCTTATACTACGGCAGTACCATATTTCAAAAGCCTCAAATTTTACGATGTTCTTCTTTTATTCACTTATAAAAGGCTTTTATAACGTTCCGTGCGTACCAAGCCGCAGCCAAAACTAGCCAACTCATCATTTGGCTCAAACCTAACTTTAATAATTGTTTCAACTTCTTCATTTCTAAACTATAACCGTACACAATTTGCTAAATTTCATCTTGATTTTAAAAAACAAGTCTTAGAATAACTAGAATAAGGTTCACTTTTTATTGCTACGTTTACTTTAAAACTGAAGTGTGTGTGTGTCTCTTGTTTCAAACGTAACACGCGTCGACCGCTTAACCGCACACATTGAAAGCTCCTGTATTTCACTGTGAACATTATTATTGAGCTATTATCGCCTGTAGTCAATTAATAAAAAAATTTTTACACTCCATCTCCTTTACGACTACCAGCTAAAAAAAATAACACTATATTATTTTATTAGGTTCTTTAGTTTTAAAGCTAAGCTATTAACTAGTTCTGTAATTTGTAATTACAGAAATAGTATCACATCAATCAGATAATAATATAAATATCAGCCCTGTTTATTAACTGTCCCACTGCTGGGCTGACCCAGTGCGGGTTAGCAGAATTCACACATTTCCGAGAACATTACGAAGAGCTCTCAGACATACAGGTTCCTCACGATGTTTTTCTTCACTGCAAGCGATAATCAACTATTTAATACGCACATAACTTCGACATGTCAGAGGATGCCGTGCCTTGGGATCGAACTCGAAACCTTTGCGTGGCTGTCCAATGGTTTGCAACGAACCTATCGGTAACTTTTTGTTATGATCTATCAAATATTTTAGGATTTTATTACTTACTATTTACGCCACTGCTTTGGTGACACAGCGGTAGTGTATGCGACTGCTATGCATAAGGTCCCGAGTTCGAAACCCCGGTCGGACATGTAAATATGACACCTTTATCTCTGCAGCTATGTTATTAATCTCACAAAATTCTATAGAAAAATGAGATATCTCCTCTCCTCTTCGCTTGATTTATTTCCACTGAAGCTAAGCGGAGAGATGTGGAAATAACGAAATCTGATTTATTGAAATTAAACTACTATATACGGATTTTATCGCGTTGTTTATTTGACACTGTTACAAAATTTTTTGAAAAACTATTACACTACTATAATCACTATTAAACTTTACAAATTTTTAAGCTAATTAAATTATTGAAACTATTAAAACTATTTAGTAAGTTAAAATTTAGTTTATTTATGTTGCAAGACTTAGGCAACAAAAGTGATGTGGAAGTGAGTGCCGGTCAACCTGCCACACCCCTAACGAATCTGGTACGCTGCCCTAATTGTTCGCAGGCTCGTTTTTTTAAAGGTGAGCGGGGCTTGAGAGTGCATTTTGGTAAAGTTCATAAAAACCAAAATGTACCCTCTAGTCCCAGCAATTTTTTACTAAGTAATCCCTCATCTTTAAACCCCCAATTTCCCTTTTGGCAATATTTAGGACGCTTGAAAAATTCCATTCCGATTTTAAAAAGAGTTCCTCGAGGCGCGAGACCTTCAGTGGCCCAAAACTTGGCTCACTGTATAGGTCTTGTCGTTCGAGAGAACTCTAAAACAGCTTGGGAACAATTACTTACCTTTCCTTATAGGATTCTACATGTTAAAAAAGTTCAGAATACACAAAAATCATTAACAGCACAAATTAAAGATAATTGCAGTTTTAGTTATAACCATTTAGAACCAAAAGACACCACCTCCTACAATAGCAAATCATTGTACCAATATGTAGAATCCAAATTAAGGGAAGGTGACATTAGGGGTGCATCTAGGTTATTGTTTAGTAGCGATGTGGTGGCGCCTTGCTCTGCAGAAACACTTGCGGGTCTGCAGAGCAAGCATCCAGCGCCCACTGATGGTCTCTCCTTCCCAGACGCACCTGATGCTGACATGGATTGTCTCAAGGTGACAGCCAAGGAAGTATTTACAGCCGTTTGCTCCTTTCGAAGTGGATCTGCTGGCGGCCTCGACGGCTTGGCACCGCAACTTTTAAAAGATCTTTTGTGTTCCAGCGCCGGGGAAGCTGGTGATTCACTTTTGAAGGAGCTGACGGCTTTAACCAACTTAATGCTCTCCGGCGGTGTGGTGAATGACATCATCGATATTTTATACGGGGCAAATTTATGCGCCCTACGTAAGAAAGATGGTGGCATTCGTCCCATTGCCGTGGGGTGTACCTATCGTCGTTTGGCAGCCAAGCTATGTTGTAAGTACTACAGTGCCCCCCTCGCAGAGTAATTTCAACCAGTCCAGCTTGGTTTTGGTTCGAAGGGGGGCTGTGAGGCTGCCATTCACGCTCTCTCCACGTACCTTGGCTGTGGCGAAGCTGAGGTCATCTTAAAGGTTGACTTGAAGAACGCCTTCAATTCTGTGAACAGGGACACCTTGCTGACGCAAGCTAAATTGGAAACCCCCAAAATTTTTAATTTTTTGTGGCAGTGTTATAGACTCCCATCAAAATTAATTTATAAAGACAACCATTTAGAATCTGCAGTTGGGTGTCAACAAGGTGACCCTCTTGGACCGGTCATTTTTAGTCTAGCCATTCACCCAATTATTGAACAACTAAATTCAAAATTTAACATCTGGTACCTAGATGATGGGACCCTAGGAGGTGACATAGAAACGGTTTGAAACTTTTAAAAAATAAATTTAATTCGATTGGTTTAGAACTAAATTCAAACAAATGTGAAATTTTTATTAACGATAAAATAGATAAGTCTTGGGCCCTATCAAAATTCAATTCGTTGGCTCCAAACATCAAAATTATTGAAAAAGATTCTTTTCGCCTTCTTGGGTCTCCTGTATTGGAGGAGGCATTTGAGTCGTTTATAGATGAAAAGATCCAAAATTTTTGTGAAGTTTCAGACCGACTACTCAAAATTAATATTCATTCTGCTTATACAATCATTCGTTATTGCCTCTTCGTTCCTAAATTCACACATGCCCTCCGATCCTCTCAATTTTGGAAGCATTTAATACTTTTGGAAAAAATCGACGATACTATTCGGCATACACTTAGTAAAATTTTAAATTTGGCCATGAACGACCGAGTGTGGCTCCAGGCAACCCTACCAGTTCGCTTGGGTGGCCTCGGCGTTCGCAAAATTAGTGATGTCAGTTTACCGGCGTTCCTGTCTTCGGTCCACTGCACTGAAGAATTGACCAGGAAAATTTTAGCTCCCACACTGGTTAATTCTGAAGTGTCGTGCAAGTCCGACGCAGTAAACGCTTGGAAAATGATCTGTCCAAGCTCTGATTTGCCATCCGATCTATTCTCTCAGAGTCGGTGGGATGGGCCGCTCTGCAACATGGTGAGAGAACATCTCATAAACACATCTCTTAATGTTGCTGAGCGTGCCCGTTTATTGGCTGTGGGGGAGTGGGAATCGGGTCTTTGTCTTGGTCTGGGTGTTTCTATGTATAATATGTATGTATTTACAAAAAAAAAAAGTATATATGTATGTTTATCCATTGTCTAGTACCCATAGTACAAGCTCTGCTTAGTTTGGGCTAGATGGTGTTGTGTGTATGTGGTAGAATGTATTATTATTTGTATTAAGCACTCCCTTCGTCCAACATAGGCACTATGTTGGACGATACAACGTTCCGCATCGCTTCTTGCCTTCGTTTAGGTGCTCCATGTGTTTCTCCGCATCGATGTCACTGTGGGGAAGCCGTCGATGGCCTTGGCCACCATGGCCTATCATGTAGCAGGAGTGCCGGTCGTTTTTCGCGGCACGCCAATCTTAACGACATTATCCGTCGTGCTCTTGTCACCGCCGGCGTGCCAGCTCATCTCGAACCTAATGGCTTGGCGCGTGACGATGGGAAGAGACCGGACGGTATGTCATTGATGCCTTGGAAGATGGGTAGGCCCTTGGTGTGGGACGCAACGTGTGTCGACACCCTTGCGCCATCACATCTTCCCAGCACGGCGGGTTGTGCTGGTGCTGCTGCTGCATCTGCGGAGACTCTCAAACGGCGCAAATACAAAAACCTGGTAGGGGATTATGTTTTTGAGCCGTTTGGGGTCGAAACGCTAGGGTCATGGGGTCCCAGTGCTCGTGCGCTCTACAGAGACATAGCAAAAAGGTTAGTCGACGCTTCCCGTGACCAGAGGGCTGGGCTTTATTTTGCAGAAAGAATAAGCATTGCCATTCAACGTGGCAATGCTGCCAGTCTTCTGGGCACACTACCGGTCGACTGTGATGCGGAGGAATTTTATGACGCCTATTAGAGGGTTTTAGTTTTCTTTTTCTTTGTTTTATAATATTTTAGGAATAAGTCATTTTTAAAGAATTGTGATTATATGTACATATTAAAATTTAAATGCAATTAATATAATAATAATTTATACTATTACTATACTATTATACTATTTAGATTTATTTTTACACTTTCCCCGACGTTTCGGTTGCTTTTCAGCAGCCATGGTCACGGGGAGGCACTCCCCGTGACCATGGCTGCTGAAAAGCAACCGAAACGTCGGGGAGCTTAAAAATTTGTAAAGTTTAATAGTGATTATAGTAGTGTAACAGTTTTTCAAAAAATTTTGTAACAGTGTCAAATAAACAACGCGATAAAATCCGTATATAGTAGTTTAATTTCAATGAATAACATTCGCGTAAACAGAAGACAATATTATGGAAATCTGATTTGTTTATTCAAAACACATCTTGTCTCATCTCCTCTCCTATCTGCTTTGGTGGATATCGAGCCTTAGTCCACTACCTTCTATCGAGCATAATAAAGAGATACCGTGTTGTGAATGACAATATCTTAAATGGCATCTACTAATATTTGCCGAAGCCGGAAATCATGCAATATAAATATAAACAATAAAGCAGTTACTAAAAAATTGTGTCTTCCTTTAAATAACTACAATGATCCAGATCTATTTGTAAGCTGACAAGCCTCTTAGTTACTAAACATAACAACTATCCCGTCTCTTCGACGCTCAAGTCTGCAGTAATCCTGAGATTAAGAGATTGAAACGACATTGCAATTAGTATCGCGAGTAGTTTCTCGCAAACTGGGTGTCGGATAATTGACAACAATAAATATAAACTGTGCTTATACAATGTAAGGGGTACCACAAAATAAAAAAGAAAGAAAAATGAAGAATTAAAAAGGGAAGAAAAGAAAGGAGTGCAGGGTTGAGACAATAAGAAGATAGAAGAAGGATAAGAAAGCGTACTTACCGTGCCGAAAGTACTGCACAGGACTACTAACATTACAGGCTCTTTGCATAATTCTGGCAAGATTGGGTATTTCGAAGGGCTGAAACACTCATAAATTGTTTGTACGACCGGAATGTCTATGTAACACTACACTGATATTCACTATTATAAATAAGAAACCTAAATGATCATGAGAATAGAAAAGAGTACGCGGACACTTTCAAACACGGAAACATTTTTTCTCAAGTGTTACGTTAAAACTTTAAAAGTCATTGACAGTTTACGGTGCGTTCGGAAACGCATTCAAAATTAAGCTAGTTTCGTCACTACATTCTAACGTAAATAAGAAAAACAAAAGCATTTAAATTAAAATTTTTGATTGAACAAACACATGGCATTTGAATTTATATTATTCCTTTAACACGTTATAATGTTGATGTAATATAATTTTACCTGTACAGTATTATAAAAATATTAACGTTTTTAGACTATACACATGCTAATATAATATTAGACAACGGGTCTTGCATTGGTAAATATTTACCGACTTACATCGATCGTGTTTAAGGGGTTGACTGACGTAAGCTCAGCGGTGCCTTCGTAAAGTGCGGTTTTCAGATTTCCCTCACTTAATTAATATTTTTTATTTATACTTGCTTAACAGGAAACCCACCGTTAGGAATTTCTCAGATACAATCTGGCAATGAACTCAATAGACGACAGGTCTTAAAAACATAGCTGGTGAAATGCTAGTGTGTAATTTATCTCTGCCTTCTCCTACGGGAATATACACGTGTGATTCTAAGTACGTACAGTGAGCTGCAAAAATGCATACCCATCTCAAAACTAAAATGGTATAAGCCGGTAATTGACGCCATCTAACGGAAATCGATATAAGAGCTGTTAAGAAGTTTATTTAAATCTCTATTCACAATAGTTTATTTAAAAAAGAACACATTTCAAGGTAAAACAAGAAGCAAAGAATTACAAATGAATTTATAAATTTATAGTGGGTAGTTTATTTTATAGATACTTTCGATGACTCGCTATTCTGTTGTACGCAAACATTTTAGGTTGAGATTATAATTTCTCATCTTTTCACTTATTTGGTAAAATGAGTACGCAGTACAATATTTATAAATCAACGGCATCTAGTTCATTCATATTCATTCTAATTCAAGTGTTCACAGGATTTTTGACATTAAGGTATCCATGCACTATTACAGATGACTGTACATAGATATATACAGTCACCAAACGTATATATGTTTACGTATCGCTATCCTCTTGCTGCTAAGCAATTAGAAAAATAGGCGTTGGCCTAAGAACTTTACAATGTTAGATATTAGTATGTTGATACTAATATCTAACATTGTAAAGTTCTTACTAAGACGGACTTTAATTATGCTTTTTACGCTCCGCCTAAAAATGTGTGGGAAGGTGTTGTATCAAATAATAAAATCGATGCAGGGTAGATAGAGTTTAATTATAATTGCCAAGGAATCACAATCGGCTATCACTTATTAGGTCACTTCACAATGTCTTATTAAATCACCACGGAACGCGAGATAGTCTCGAGGCACACACAGCACTACTGCTCTTGCAACGAATGATGACGACATATAAATAAAATTGAAAAATAGCTAAGAAGGCAATGTATTTACGTAACCGCAGAAACTGTAGAAGTCTTGCAATTACCGATAATACAGACAGCTCGCTGCTGCAACCTGTTGAGGACGTTAAACATGTTCTGCACGGTGCTATTCCTGAGATCAGAGCTGCACTCTGTAGTGATCGTGGCTCTTTTGTGTATAGAATGTAACAGCAAGGTTTGATGAAATGATGATATGAAAATAGAATGTGTAAACAAATATATTGGTGATCTTATGTAGTAGGTATTCTGAACTAAAACATGGATGTTGAAATATCCGTTTTCCCATAAAGTTCCACAATTATTCCAAGCAAAGCTTATTATGTTGATATGTCCACATCAGTTATTTTCTTTTAGTGCGCAGCGTGTCAATAAAATGTGTCAATGAACTAATTAATGTGTCAAATTATTTACAAAATAATTTACCTCATGACTATTTTTTTTAATATCAAGCAGGAAAACAATTTGTCGCTTACCCGTTTGAACTATCAGATGTAAGAAGAGTAAGAGGGAATTAAAACGGGATGAAAGGAAATAGATGAAAGAGGTAGATATGTGAACTTCTGGAACTTTTACCTGTTAAGAGAAAAGCAGTAACAGTGTTACTGCTTTTACGCTGGTTTCTTGTCAGAATGGTACCTCCCCAAGCCAGCTTAATCATACCGTCAGCAACTATTTGGAAATGGTGCACATACTACGCTAAATATTGTAAGTACCTTTAACCAATCTAAGTTCTGGGGGTCTCTGGAAATGGAAGCATCAAACCCATACTATATTTAATGGCATCAACTGCAAACTACTTCGAGAACATTTAAATATTTAGAATTATGAGACAGCTGGGGAGCACTTGGATTACGAATATTTAATAAAGGATGTTCTAGGCTGGACATTTTAAAATAAATAATTGAGTTTAAGATCTTTCTGCACAAATAATAAATTCGTTGTAAATTATTATGTTTTGAAGAAACTTCAGCAAATAGAGCAGAGCAGGACTAGACAGCCCTAAACCTAAATTAAAATGTCCACAAGCTTGAGGAAATTTTATTGATGATGCATTACACTCGCCGGATTTGAAGAATATATCGCTGATAATATCTAAGGTCTAATAAGGTAATAATAAGGTCTGTTGTTGCCATCAAATCTGATATGTGCCGTGCAATGATTATTAATGCTACCATTCCTCATGACGGCAATCTCGTGAAAGCTGATAAAGATAAATCAAATAAATACTAAACTCACGATTTTTGCGACATGTGTGTGACTCGGCAATCATTCTGCTGATAGTCCGAACCGTCAACGCCCTAATTGCCACGAGCGTGGACAACCACCTTAAAACTACTTTACTCACTTTTATCATATGACTGGCCGTATATTTTATTGCTATTTTGATACTATTAAAAATACTAGCTGACCCGTGCAACTTCGCCTGCATCACATAAAAGCATTTTCCCGTTCTTCATTGATCTTCCGCTCCTATTGGATGATGTTATATAGCTTATAGCCTTCCTCGATAAATGGGCTATCCAACACTAAAATATTTTTCAATTCGAACTGTGGTTCCTGAGATAAGCGCGTTCAACCAAACAAACAAACTCTTTAGCTTTATAATATTAGTATAGAAAATAACGACCTAGCTATTAAAATAATTATATCTTATGAAACTACAACTAAAGAAAATCTAATATTTAGCTATGCCTAATAATACTTCAACTACTTAAAGAAAATAAGTCTAACTACCTGTATATAGCTAATACTTAAAAGCTACCTACTAATATTTAAAAAACTACCTTCTATATATAAAGAATAAAAGTCGAAGAAATGTTAATAAGGACCAACGTTCCAGAACGTCTGTTCGCATCGACAGCCAAATTATATATTACTAGATGTACCCGTGGTTTCACTCGCGTTTATGGTTACTGCGTGGCCCCCGTGGGTCGTAGCGTGATGTTATATAACCTATAGCCTTTCTCGATAAATAGGCTATCCAACACAAAAATAATTTTTCAATTCGAACCAGTAGTTTCTGAAATTAGCGCGTTTAAACAAACAAACAAACTCTTCAGCTTTATAATATTAGTATAGATGAAAGTCGCGCTCATCGCTCCGGGCCGTGCCGTGCGTTATACAAAAATCAACCGCATAGCATACGTATTGCACGTTCATAGATTCGCAAGTCACAAATCACCTACCACATCGTAATTACTTGAAATTTTATTTTATGAAAATCTTGTGTATTTATAAGTTTTCGATTCCTATAATTCTTTTTTTATTAGCTAGATATTAAAGTCCACTTTTTAATCGTGAGAATGTTGTGAAGATACAGCTATGTATAATACGATTTTTGAAGTGAAAACTTCTTTAGGCGCGTTGAGCACTTCTTGGGTGAACATTAATCATAGAACTCGCGTCATCGTCATGCTTCCACGCTTTCCATTTTTGAATTATTTTAGAGTATTCACAATTATATCTCAGAAATGGTTCGTCAGGAATCCGACCCACCCCTTTTTTTGAACAAATACCTTGATTCCCAATTTTTTTTGGTATAAATGGTATCCTGTATCCTGCCCAGGTTTAAGAACTATACCTGTAGGTACCAAGTTTGATTAAAATCCCTTCACTAGTTTTTGATCCGTGTGTGCACATATAGACAGACAGAGAGACAGACCGATAGATAGACAGACAGACAGGCAGGCAGCCAAAAAATTTACTGCTTGCACTTTTGGCATCAGTATCGATTACCAATATATATATTCAATGTACAGAATTGACCTCTACAATTTTATTATAAGTACCTATAGATATAGATAACGTACAAGATATATGCAACAATACAACAACTGTGCCATTCAATTAAATAATAGGACAGTTACGTAGTCAGTCATTTCTGGATCAAAATAACGAGCAATAAAGCACCGTTCTACTATTGAGCGAGGACACCTGGACGTATTCATTTTCTACAAAGATTTTCTTCACAATACATAAGACGGTACAAAATCGTTCCTATTCAAAGCGTAGAAACTGCTTCGTTAAATTGTTTGGATAACTAACGCGTGTCGGGAGATCCACGTGTATCTTCCGACGTGGTAGTATTTTATAACATTGAAGCGGAAAACAAACGTACGATCCACGTGATAGTACATTACTGTAGCTTACAATCATATGGTAATCTATACATCAATGTTTACAATTCCAGGCGGAACAATAGTGAGCGAGTGTATACGTGTAGTAAAAGCTTTTACGGTAGCATTTCTACAGTCAGCGGCATATACCCGTATGTAGAATAAGTCCATATTCTGCAGTCAAAACCATTGGTATTTGTCTTTATAAAGAGTCTGTAGTTTTGTTCTGCAGTCATCAAAGTTGCAGCACATCGAATCCTTTTTTTAAAAGATCACACGCTGTCCGCTGCTTACTTACTGTCTCTTTATAGAGCCTGGAAAACGTATTTATTGCAGGAACACATTATAACTTTGTGAAAAAAATGAAGCAGCAGATGAGAAGCAATTATATTATTATAACAATATGCTATTTTCTATATTCATGCGTAAAACTACGTCATTTAACCAATACTTGTTCGTACTTTGCATAGCTATGCCATTCTTAATCCAGCTCGAACGTAAAACCTATTTATGTTGTAAAGTGTTACAACATAAATGGGTTTTTTTAGGGTATCAATTTTGACTTTGACTATATTGGATACCTTTATTTTATCAAAAACCCATCGATGGGCATTCTATGAACCATTTTTTTTCGGAACTCCCTTTTGGGTAAGATTTATGGTCCTATGGTTCATGAAGCACACACATAATGGCTACGAATCCATAGTGGAAAACCATCCTGAGGTACTCATTCAACGAGGAGTAATGACAATATCAGCTACGGAGTTAAACACCACTTAAGAACGAAATAACGTAAATCATTCATCCACGCTTAATAAACAATATATAAGTCTTGATTTTCTTGCCAGTCATCTCCTCATAAATATTTGACTCCTTAAGTTCGAAGAAAACTTTTACATATTGCTTTTTGAGATTCATGAATGTTCCTTTATGATCTAATGAAAAGATTTGAATATATCAATCTTAAACGAGATTGTCATCAAAATGTATTAAATTGAATTTTATACCTATGTAGTTATTGAATTATGTTATTAGGTACAAAAGTTACATTGAATACTTTATATAAACGTTTCTGTTGACAAATACAATTTCTACCTTATACTTTTTGTAGTTTCTAGATTCTCTAAATAGTACTGCTAGTAACGTGTCAACACTATTGAAATGCTTGACAAAATCGAAAACCCATTATGTCTGGCCGCCGGTGTGCTACTGCGACTCAATAGGTGAAGCTAAATTAAGCTAATCATTGAAATCAGACCTGCAATTTGCAAAACAAAGTGTGTATTACGTGTTAATTTTAACAAGATGTCTCTTTTCTGGTTGAAGCATACATACAATCGAAATATATTTATGAACTAGCTGTTACCTGCGACTTCGTCCGCGTAGATTTTAACTTAAAAGTGTTTGTCGCCGCGGAAACATATTTTTTTCTGAAATCAAAGCAGCCTAAGTTACTCCTTATAACATCAGCTATCTGCCAGTGAAAGTCCCGTCAAAATCGGTTCAGCCGTTTCGGAGATTAGCCGGAACAAACAGACAGACAGACAAAAATTTTAAAAATAGATTTCGTATACCTTATATACTTTCATATGCATTAGATAAAAAGCTGTTATTTTGACATTACAAACAGACACTTCAATTTTATTTATTTGTATAGATGTAATGTATAGGTATACGTTTGTCTTGTCTTATATTACCACTAGAGTTTGCCCGTGGCTTCGCTCGCATTAATGTATATTATATCAATATGTATTATCTCTAAATAGGGTAGGTCGATTTAAGTAGTGGCTTGATGTTTTATACGGTGGGTCGAAACCTCGTTGGGGTCGCAATTGCATGTAAAGGTGATTCGCGCGGCCCCGCCGACTTGGTTACGTCGAGGAACACCGTGGTAGGGTTAGTCAGTATTACCGGGATCATCATTCCCCGGTGAGTTCGACATAGCCTCTTCGTCGCCCCGCGGAGAGGTATGCGTCAAAGCATTACCGCACGTAAAAAAAGATTATAAGTTGATTATCAATATACATATTATTTCTATCCCTCAAAAACAATAGTTTTTTTCGGATTAAAGTTTATGTCCTTTTCTGTACCCCTTACAGCGTGTATACGAAATTTCATGTTGACCAGTCGATTAGTAAAACGTGAAAGCGTAACAAATAAACAAACTCATTTCGTATTTATAATTAGTTAGATTAGAACTAATAAATATTTACATTTATTTTTAACCAGCTTTTCTCCGCGGCTTCGCCCGCGTTAATTTAGAATTTAACAATCAATTCGGGTTGTACTCTGCCTGTAATAATATAATTCAGTCATGATTCGAAAGACACGTCGCGCCATCTATTATCATAAGAACATTATTATTGTTTTCCTCGGGAACAGTATTTTTTTCGGGATGAAAGTTTGCCTATATCCGTTTCTGTACACCTGTCAACGTATATGCAAAATTTCAGGATGATCGGTTCAGTGGTTTAGGCGTGAAAAGGTAACAAACAAACTCATTTTCGCTTTTATAATATTAGTTAGGATTAGGATTAGGATGTTCACTTTTAAAAGATATATACCTTGCTTTTCTCGCCTAGTTCCCTTGCCTGTTAAAGCTCTGAAGGGGCTTATTATCAAAGTAACACAACTCAACCAACAACAACGACCACACTTTCGTAATCAAGATGCTCCCGGTCCTTCAAAACGAGTTTTCAATACACCTTACATTTTTCTTTTATTGTCAGAAACACAACAAAACCTTATTCAGAGCGTAAATTACATTTTGTTGCCTTTTCGAGACTATTTAATACTAGCTTTTCCTCGCGGCTTTGCTAGCTTTATAACAGTACTTTTTGGATTAAAGGTACCCTATGTCCATTTCTGTACCCTAAGAACGTTTTTGCAAAATATCAGTCGAGTAGTTGAGGCGTGAAAGCGTAACAAACAAACTATTATATAACCAGAACAACGCGTGCTGGGCTCAGATGCCATCCTTACACGGTAGAGTCGATTAGAGCGCGTACCAAAAAGTTTGGGTCCTCATATCTCTGCCAAACGACCAAGGCATGGAATTCTCTGCCAAGGCACGTGTTTCCTTCTTCCTTCAATCCTGGGTTCTTTAAGCGGGGCGTGAAAAAGCACCTTCTCAGGCCATCAAAGTAGAGACCTCAACATCGCCTCGGCTACTGTGGGGGCGATGTGGAGGCCACTGCTCTTAGACCACACGACTGCTTACCATCAGGTGGAGTGTGGACAGTTTGACGAGCAAAAAAAAAAAAAAACTAACATTCGCATTTATTTAAGTAAGACTGTAAATAATGAAATAATGTTTTATTAACTAAAAATTTTATTTGAACTGAAATTCATTTTTAAGGCGTAAATGATGAACATCGCGCCATTAATATTAAATTTAAGAGAATATTGAAAGCGTTTTAAGTAAATTTGACGGGGATAAGTAGAGAATATTGTAATACTCAAGATCATAATATAAAATAGGATTTAAATATAAATAGCACTACTTAGAACGAGCACTTTGCTCTTCAAAAATTTTATAGTTATAATGTAACTATAAATAATGTATGAAGGATTTCGTGTTTTATTTTATTTGTTTTAATCAACAGACGCTCTTCGTCATTATTAAGGAGAGTGTGTAGGTGTTGTAGGGCTCTTAAGATATCTTATGATATTATAACAATAAGAATATTTGTTTGTTTCACTCAAATGGAGGATCCATTTGTAATCAAATATCTGCATAGAATCCTACTGGATCTTGAATGCTGATCGCTCAATGTGGAGAATCCTGGTTAAGGCAGTAACTGTACCATACAGAAGATCATAGTCAACCAACCTTGTGTAGTGTTATTGAGTTTATGCACCTAACCTCAATAACACTACACAAGGTTGGTTGACTTTTTCACTTTTCCACTCTTTAAAATGGCTTTCTACCTTCAGCAGGAGATCAGCAATCTTTTTCGTTTGCAATGACTGCAGAGAGACAACGTTCTCTGCAGAGTTGGTCGAGCGAATATTGCTGGTAATGCAAGTTTCAAACCCCTTACCATCAGGCGAGTCATTTAAGAAGCTACAGAATCTACTAGAAATGCCAAACAACGATGCCACGGGTAGCATGCAGTAGCATGGGACTGTTATCGGATAGCAGTTCCTTGGGTCAATCGTAGTCAATGAATTCATATTAAGTTATAAACACCAGGCAATTACATTAGTGTGTGTCCTGAATCCCAAATGAACCCAAAGATAGGTGGACAAAGCCGATTGATATTTCCCGAATTATCGGTTAGGCAGCTATTGACGATGTTGGTTTATGCGTAATCTAAGGCGCCACCTCCACGGGCGAGTGTATCGCGACGATTCCGCCCTTCTATCGTTAGGTAATCTCCACGGTAAGGCGATTATTCCGCCGGCGTATCGTCACGACTCGCAACGGACCGCCGCGCGCCGCCGCATGCCCGCGACTACTCACCGCACCTCGCAACAGAGCAACAACTTGCTCGTCAACAACTCGCCGCGTGTCCGCAACGACACGTTGCGGACACGCGGCAAGTTGTTGACGTTGTGCTCGTCAATGTCACTCGTCGTATCGCCGCGATGAAATCGCTGTGTGGAGATTGATTCATAGAGTTACTATTGAATTTGATGGCACAGCGAGACTCGTCGCGATACACTCGCCCGTGGAGGTGACGTCTAAGTGAATCATTTAATCCATTCTCACTGCGATAGATAAAAACCGTCACATTAAGAGGAAATACTAAAATATTAGGAATGATCAAAACATTAATGGAAAATAATTTAAAGGAATTTATTTCTGTCGTGTGACTTGAACGAACTACCAGTGTGCAGAAGAGATAACGACAGCGCGGAGTGATTATACCTTTGATATCATCATCTTGTATTCCCCAGTTTCCTTCCCCATAACTACACCGAACTGAATACTTTTCTATAAACAATATAAGAAGCATATTATATCTGGAAGGGGTAGTCAGTCATCAATTACATCCACATTTCACCAAATATGGTTTGAGGTCCCATGGAATAGAGGACGAGCCTATTGCTGTCTCCCGCATAGTACCAGACTCCTTGCTTACTACTGAGTTTTTCTTGTAACTCCTAGTCTTTACTAATATAATCAATGCGAATGTAAGTTTGTTTGTTTGTTACGCTTTCTCGCCTTAACTACTCGACAGATCATCATGAGATTTCGCATACACGTTGTCAGGGCAACAGATAAGGAAAAGGGGACATTTTATGTAGAAAAAAGTACTGTTCAAAATCTAACCTAACCTAGATTTACCCGAGCGAAGCCACGGCAAAAATTTTGTACCGCATACATCAAACCCAAGACCTCATACACAGCAGTCGCTGTCACTATCGCTACGCCACCTAGGTATACAAGAGCTATTGTTTAACCTCGCATGATAGCCAATTCACATAGCCGCTATCGTTCAATTTAACGTCAAATTTGATACCTGTCTGTAACATTAGTTCCTTGGAAGTTAAGTTGAGGTTATAATTAATATAGATTTGTTTGTGACAAAGGGATAACAGACTTGGGATATCTTTGATAGTTAGAACTTCGGACATCTCTGTTAGCGTAAATGTCAATTGTATATAATATACTAGTTTTTTTCCGCGGTTTCGCTCGCTCGGGAACAGAATTCTGAATTTATTTCTGAACTAGCTTTTACCCGCGGCTTCGCTCGCGTTAATTTAGAATTTGACAATCAATTCGGGTTATACTCTGCTTATAATAATATAATTCACGTGGCGCCATCTATTATCATAAGAACGTTATTATTGTTTTCCTCGGAAACAGTAATTTTTTTTGGGATGAAAGGTAGCTTATGTCCGTTTTACTACACCTGTCAACGTATATGCAAAATTTCAGGATGATCGGTTCAGTGGTTTACGCGTGAAAAGGTAACAAACAAACAAAGAAACTCATTTTCGCTTTTATAATATTAGTTAGGAAGTTAGGATGAAAAGAATCCTTC
Organism: Catocala sponsa; assembly: GCA_963564715.1. Taxonomy (NCBI): domain Eukaryota; kingdom Metazoa; phylum Arthropoda; class Insecta; order Lepidoptera; family Erebidae; genus Catocala; species Catocala sponsa. The sequence continues at coordinate 23,011,810 of OY751335.1, read as the reverse complement.
ATCTTTTTTTGTAAGCGTGACAGTATGATTACCAAATTTCATGATTATCGGTCGAGTAGTTAATGTGTCAAAACGTAACAAAGAAAGTCACATTCGCAATTAAAATATTAGTTAGGATTGTATAATATTATTAGATAACTAGCGGTTACCTGCGACTTCGTCCGCGTAGATTTTAACTAAAAGTGTTTGTCTCCGCGGAACCCTATTTTTTTCTAAAGTCAAAGTAGCGTATGTTACTCCTTATAACATCTGCTATCTGCCAGTGAAAGTCCCGTCACAATCGGTTCACCCGTTTCGGAGATTAGCCGGAACAAACAGACAGACAGACAGATAGAAAGACAACATTTTAAAAAATATATGTTTTCGTATACGTACCTTATATATTTTCATATGCATTAGATAAAAAGCTGTTATTTTGACATTACAAACAGACACTTCAATTTTATTTATTTGTATATATGCCAACGACTTACTTATAAACCAGTTCAACTATAGCGTTATTTATGCAAATAACAATACACCAACGCTTCAGTCCTATTGAACGGACGTAGGTGATACATACTCTCCCGACAGGCGTTGTCCTGTAAACACGGATAAAAAAACTAAGCCATTCTCGAATCCACTTGAACACACACAAAAAAATTCATCAAAATCGGTCCAGCCGTTTAGGAGGAGTTTAATTACAAACACACGCACAGAAGATTTATATAAAGATAGACATTTCTTTATATAAATATATATAAAAATATTCTTTATATTTAAAACCTTGGGGTAGGCCTATGTCCAGCAGTGGACGTCTTTTGGCTGACATGATGATGATGATGATGAGACATTTCTACAACATACGAAATTGTTCTGCTTCGGTAAGTGACGGGTCGAGAGAGAATTTGTTTGTGTAAATGGCGAGCTGTCTGGCTGTGGTTTGCGGTCTACAGTAGTACTTGTTTCTCCGCACTGTATGTTAGGTCTGCCTATTGTTATTCGAACAATTTAATAGTCGGTTATTGACCTGAAGATGTCTAAATAATAAATAAATTATATCAGCCCTGTATTAAACTGTCCCACTGCTGGGCACGGGCTTCTTCTTAGTGTGGAAAGGGTTATGCCATAGTCCACCACCCTGGCCTAGTGCAGATTGGCAGACTTCACATATCTTCGAGAACATTATGGAGAACTCGCAAACATGTAGGTTTCCGCACGATGTTTTCCTTTACCGTTAAAGCGAGCGATAATTAACTATTTAATACGCACATAACTTCGAAAAGTCAGAGATACGCGCCTTGGGATCGAACTCGACACCTCTGCATGGCATTCCAACGGTTTCCCGCTCTAGTAGTCTAACGTATAGTAATTTTTTCTTGCTTGTCATATTTAATTAACAACAAACACATTATAAAATCATTCAGTTACTGTTTTCTGTTCTAAATAGAAGTGATGATGTACTACGTATTGTCTCCAGCTTGTCAGCAGCTCAAAAGTCAGAGATGTGCCCCTTGGGATCGAACTTGAGACCTCTGCGTGGGTAAAAGAAATTGCATTCACTACCGCAGTACTACTAGACAGTATATCATATAATAACTAAGATATTATACCATAGTTACCGACATTGATACATTATCGGCCTCGATGGCGTAGTGGTGAGTGTAACCGACTGCCACGCCTGAGGTCGCGGTTTCGATTCCCGCACAAGTCAAACATTTGTGCGCATGAACATGGATGTTTGTCTTGGTATGGGTGTTTCTATGTATAATATGTATGCATTTACAAAAAACAAAGGTATATATGTATGTTTATCCATTGTCTAGTACCCATATTACAAGCTCTGCTTAGTTTGGACTAGATGGTGTTGTGTGTATGTGGTAGAATATTATATAACTCTGAAGACCCGACAGAAACCATACTCGCCCAATACAACCATGAACACCTTAAATACAACCTTAATTACGTAACAATGATGGCTGATGCCTTCATTGTTACGTACTTATTATGTAATAATATCACGCTTCGGATCATATTTACTTACCTGACGTGTTCATAACACGTATGTTTACACTGAAATCCGACCGATCCAAAGTATCACATTGTTTTACGTGTCTTAAAACGGTGTTGTGTTTACTTCCACCGATGGAGTTTCCGTAAACCGATGTAAATTAATTTCGGCGAAGGACAATAGATGGTAATTGTATTTCCTAATAGATGAAACAATGTGTTTGTGTTACTGTGGGGGCGATGTGGAGGTCACTGCTCTTAGACCACACGACTGCTTACCATCAGGTGGAGTGTGGTCATTTTGACGAGCAAAATAAAAAATAAATAAAAAAAAACATACATGCTATGCTTATAACATAATTATATAGTAATATTATAAAGAAGAAGGATTTGTTTGTTTATTTGAATCAATGAGCTCTGAAACTACTAAACCGATTATAATAATATTGTCTTATGTTTACGCAAATGTTATACATTGAAATTAAACTATTCTATCAGGATTTTATCACGTTGCTCATTAACACTTTTATTACATAATTTAGAAAATATTACACTACTATGAACATACTACTATAAGTATAGCCTGGGTACCGATATATTCAACCTCCAATAACGTGGTCACGGTAATGTTATTAACAGAATTCTATCTTCATACAAACGGTTGGAACTCGAGTCATACATTCGCGCCTCGGTGTTGGTATGCGCTTGGTTCGCAACCAGTCGTGAATTCGCCGCAGTGACGAAGGGACGCCCGGACGGTGTGAATGTTTTGGAATATTTTATTGAAATAACTATATAAATCACAATACAATAAAGCTTTTCGTACGTCTCGGTCGAGGCGCATATATTTTTCTGTCTCAAATTTATAAGAATGTTTTTTATTAAATCTAAAAAAAACACAAACGTCAAAAAACGCAACATACTGTCTATTTGATTCACTACTAATTTCTTTTTACATAATATAATATTTACAATCACTAAACTATAAAGAAACTCAAGTAGGTAGGATACAATTAAAATACTGTAAGCGGGCAGCCCTAACGCGTGTCTACGAACCGCGCTGTTGTAGGTAATTATTTCAAGGATAGGGCCGAGTTACAATACTGTATAGATATCATTACCGTGACGTGTTGCCTTAACCCATTCACAGTCCCGTGATAGACACAATAGAAAATCAATTGTTATGTACCATATGTGCCTCATCGGACAGGGAACGTGTGATAAACTTTGAGTATATTCAAGCGTGAATTCTTCATATATTATTTATGTTATAATTTTATTAACGATGGACATGGAACGAGTGGGGACTTTTATATCTTTGGTGTTATCATTAGGTCTGTCGGTCGGCCTCGATGGCGTAGTGGTTAGTGTAAACGACTGCCACGCCTGAGGTCGCGGGTTCGATTCCCGCACAAATCAAACATTTGTGTACATGAACATGGATGTTTGTCTTGGTCTGGGTGTTATTCTATGTATATAAGTATGTTTATCCATTGTCTAACTAACCCATAGTACAAGCTCTGCTTAGTTTGGGCTAGATGGTGTTATGTGAATGTGGTAGAATATTATTATATTAATATTAAGAACAGTCACCCTCAATAAGATCTATACAGAACCAAGTTCCAATCAAATATTAACATCCAAATGCCAAGCCAATATGTTATATTTATACATTCTACCAAAATATGATATTAACTGTAAACTGGCCTATTCAAAGTAAACATCTGTTGCAAAACTTTGTAAACCTGGATATTTCATTAGTTTGTATGCATGTCCTTAATAATTCAAAACGTTGTATACAATACTAGCTTTTGCCCGCGACTTCGCTCGCGTTAATTTATAATTTGACAATCAATTCGGGTTGTACTCTGCTTGTAATAATATAATTCAATCATGATTCGAAATACACGTGGCGCCATCTATTATCACAAGAACGTTATTATTGTTCTCCTCGAGAACAGTATTTTTTTGGGATGAAAAGTAGCTTATGTCCTTTTCTGTTCACCTGTCAAAGTATATGCAAAATTTCAGGATGATTGGTTCAGTGGTTTAGGCGTGCATAGGTAACAAACAAACAAACTCATTCTCGCTTTTATAATATTAGTTAGGAGTTAGGATTAGGAAGTTAGGTTTTAGACCTATGTCCAGCAGTGGACATCTTTCGGCTAAAATGATGACTTGGCACATTGGATGTAGACATTTTAATGGAATGTTCCGTATACATATTTTTGAGAGTGACTGTACACCGATAGCATACGAATAGTTTATACTCCGTCAAATATAGGATGGGTCCGTTGACAGATGTCAACCGTATCACGCTCATATTTCATGACGGTAAAAATTACAAAAATCAAAATCATAATTTATTATTTCGGGTAGAGACTATTAGGGCAATAGTGACTTTCTATGCGTGCTCTTAATCGAACTACAAAGTACTGAGCAGGATTGTACAATGAACCGAGATTTACATTTGATTATTATTAATGCTGAAATAACAGAACACATTATAAATCAGGATGAAACGTTTTATTTACATAACAAGATAACAATTTTAAGTTAGAATTGTTTTGAATAACGTTTATGAAAGTACTTACATACTGTACAAATATAAACTTAATAAAATTTTTTTTTTTTGTTATACTACCACTTGTTTAATTTATTATTATATATTAAACTAGCTATTGCCCGAGGCTTTGCTCGTGTAAAAGTAGTTTAGGTTAGTAACAGTACTTTTTTAAATAAAATATGATCTATATTACTCGGTGATAATATAGCTTTCTACACAGAATTTTTCAAATCGGTTGAGAAGTTTTTGAGTTAAATCTTTACACACAAACAAATAATAACATCTGTCATCTTTCTAATATTAGTATAGATATAGACGACAAAAATTTTACAAACACCAATGAGAATAATAACATTTATCGATATTTATAATCGTGTATGATCAACATCGTCCCTGCCCTCGGCATAAGGGTCATAGGACTTACTGTAGCTGTTGCTATAACAAATAATTAAAAAACAAAACAAGATCCTAACTCACAGCTGGCTTCAGAACGCAAACAATAGGTTAGACTACCCCACGACAAAAAGTCGATTACTTTTATCAGAGAGATTTAAAGGCACTAATCTAAAGTGTTCATTTATCTCTACAAACCTATCCGTATACCATCTAATTTAGCCATCCAGTAGAATTTAACGCTATGTCCGGACGCAGAGAAGGGTGCGTCTCGCGTCCGGCGTCCGATCAAATTGGTTGTTGTGTGCAGCCTAGAGCGGATTGGATCGCTTTGTAATTGCTTGTCGATTGGAAATCCACCGCGCTCACGGAATATTGATGTCTGTTTCAAATGCAGCTGGCAGATAAATAGATACAACTTCAATTATAAAAGTACTTCTCGCAATACGAAACATATTTGGTAGGAATCGGGGTCCTTTGCGAATAAGATAGGTATATATAGATTTATTTTGTTTAAATATTTTTAATTTTAATTGTTTGTACGTGATTTTTTTACCTGTAATTGCATTATTCTACTTTACTTTCAATAACTCTGTATTTAATATTGCATGCATGTAATCTCTTTTAGAAAACAGTATTTCTACAATGCTTTGCATACCTTTTACCTGTGTAATAACTGTTAATTTAAAAATAAGAAAATTGTTTCCATGATTTGTTAATTATACTGGTGTACTGATTTAATAAAGAAAATTGTTACTTAAACACTCATTAACCGTTGAAAGGATTAATATCAATAGTCCATGTACTGGATAACCATGATGTAATTATCCCGGTATGATATTCTCCGATTAAAACTTTTTTTTTTGAGGCAAAGAGCAGACGTCGCGCCTGATGGTAAGCAATTACCGCCAGCCATAGACATCCGCAACACCAGAGGAGATACAAATGCGTTGCCGTCCTTTTAAAAATTTGCTGCAAAGGTAAAGTTCAAAAGCAACTCTTGTTTAACTTTACCTTAATGGCAATTTTACTTGTAGGCAGGTATAGATAGCAAGAAATATGCTAAGTCATAATATCTGTTATTTACATACATACATGGTCTCTCGCATGTATCCCCGAAAAAGTAGATATTGTTAGGTATATTACAACCACATTTTTCCCACGTAAAAGGTAGCGAGCCTATCCTCATCTACCGTGCACAGTTCTAGACACCTTAATATTACTGAATATATTTTACTAGAAAACCCAATAACAGTATGCCTAAACAAAGGATCGAAATCGAAACTTTGTTTGCGATCGATGCAGCACCGAGGACGTCTTATTTACTGCTTGTATGCATTATGTATTTAAACACAAACAGCAACAGAGAATGATCAAAAGAAACACATCACTGCTTATTTTTTTAATAAGAATGTTTGAATTATTTATATTTCAGAAAACAAATACACGTGTTCATAAATGCCATGTTACATTGTAACACAAACCAGTATCACTGTTCGACTGTTCCTTCAATGTTAAAAGGGATCTGCCTAAAATTAGCTCTTTAAACAATGTTGCAATCAACCCACGATGTCTGACGTTGTTTATGGGAGATACATGAAAGATTGTGTGCACGTCACCTGCTTTGTTATGATTTCGACAACCACGTGACATCATTGTAATGTTTAATTTGAGAAATAATGCAAGCTATAAAAGTACCAAGCCCAGTGATGGTACGAAGGACTTTATAAACTTAATCCTAATTCTAACTAATATTAAACGCGAATGTGAGTTTGTTTGTTTAATACGCTCACGCGTTAACTACTCGACCGATCATCATGAAATTTTGCATACACATAGTCAGGGGTATAAAAAAGGACTTTTACCTTTTATCCAGACAAAACACTGTTACTCGTAAAAACCTAACCTTACCTACATTGCCGCGGGCAAAAACTAGTAATAAAATAAAGGCCATAAAGTACATGCATGCAAATAATTATTGGCTCATGTGATATTTCAATTTACCACACCTAGCACGGTTGCAGGTGAATTATACCCACATTTTGTTAGCTGCTTTTTAAATCTTTTTCAATCCGAATATTCCGAATGAAACGAGTCTTTTGCCGTCTATCTAGCCTTATACAACTCTAACAAAAATTCAATACCTTGAAGAATTGAATCCGGGACGTAACAATCGCACGCAAACATAACAATTAAACAAAGTACACATTTATCGCAGAAAACTCAGCATCACTAAAATTACATAGATTTCATTGGTCTAAGATTTCGTAAAGTTTTGTAATTCTCAAACTAGGTACCTTCATTACACGCAAAAAATAAAATATCATGTGACTAAGCACAGCGTGCATATTATCACTCTTTGCCGCATGATCAGGCACATAAGTGATTGATTGAAAACGTGAAAGCGCACATGAAATCGTGCGCGATTCGTAATCTGGTAAAAATTTTATGTAACGGAAAAATAAAGCAAGTATTGTAGGCAGCGTCTTGTTTGTATTACCATCACATTGTGCCTGTAAATCCAAAAATACATATAAGCATGCATGTAAACATAAGATACCTACTATCCGTAAGCGCTTCCCGTAACCATAGCCAACGAAAACGTAGAAGAAAATTATAATATAGTTTTAAAAATGTCTACAAGTAGTTTATCCTAATGCCGGGTGTGGCCCGAGTCACTGTATGACTCGCGACTGTGGCGCCACTAACACTCTGTCATTTCCACAGACGCCTCTTTTTCTGTTTTTGTGTAAAGAAATAGCGTCAATTTGGTAGAAATATAGAAGTGGTACAATTTAAGCGCCGGTTCAATATAGGTTACTCTCCCTTATCATCTAACTATAATAATATAAAAGTTCTTTCTTTTCGTGTGGTTAGTGGCCAACCTGTTGTCAAGAGTTGTTCAAGCCGCCCGTAGGCTTCTGACATGGCTTAACGACTGCTGTCAATTTGACAAAAACCAGGACTGACTTTTTACGTGCCCTCCGAAGCACGGAGATGCTCAGATGAAATACCACTAAGCGGTCACCCATCTATAGACTGACCGCACCCAACGTTGCTTAACCGCGCCAATCGTTTACCGATCAGTGAGTGCAACTGGCTATGAGCGACAGTTTGTGTGTTTTTGGATGTTTGTTATTAAATCACGCGTCATCTACACATTTGGTTAATAGTTGGCACATCGGATGACTATGTCCCAGATAAAAACAAATGAGCATTTTTATCCAATGGGAATCGAGCGGGTACAGTCGCGCTTAAGCTAGTATATAATTTATCGCTGTGCATGTACATTTAAATATCAAAAAGTTTAATGGTTTTTAAAGGCAAATACATATATGTATTTTTATGTCTGTTTGTTTGTGCGAGTTTCACACATAAATACTGACATACTGAACAGAATTTAATGACCTTTACATAGTTTGGTAGCTTGGCGTTTAATTTAGAATCTAATCTGTGCTTGATCTAACGGAATTATGTTACACACTGTGATCTAAATGACATTGCGAGCGAATAACAACGCGAACACAATCTAATTGAATATGGTAATGTGTGATTACCAAATTATGATTTCATTATGGGGAACTATATATCCTTAATGAGATGAAAAAAGAATTAATCATATAGTGCATTCTATTGCGTTAATGTTAGTTGTTTAAGTAATTACGCCATGCTTCTAGGAATTCCTTGGACTGCCACACAAAAATCTCGCATTCGATCCCAAGGCACGCAGGGCTGAATTTGTAAAGTTAATCATCGCTCGCTTTAACGGGGAAGGGAAACATCATGAAGAAACAAGCTTGGCAGAGAGTTCGCCGTAATGTTCTCGAAAAAGTCTGAAGTCTACCAACGAACTATGGTCTGTTGTCGGCCTCGATGGCGTAGTGGTTAGTATAACCGAGTGCCACGCCTGAGGTCGCGGGTACGATTCCCGCACAAGTCAAACATTTGGGTGCATGAACATGGATCTTTGCCTTGGTCTGGGTGTTTCTATGTATGATATGTATATATTTACAAAAAATAATGATATGTGTATGTTTATCCATTGTCTAGTACCCATAGTACAAGCTCTGCTTAGTTTGTGCTAGATGGTGTTGTGTGTATGTGGTAGAATATTATTATTAACCCTTCTCACACTGAGAACAGACCCGTTTCCAAAAATGGGAACTATATATTATTATTGTATTTACCTAAAATTAGACGAGTAAATAAACTTTTCAGTGGTAAAATATATAACGTACAGGAAATCGCTGTAAAAGTAGAAAATCAAAATCAAAAATAAATTTATTCAAGTTAGGTTACAAGGTAACACTTATGAATGTCAAAGTTACACTAAATGTTTTCTGTGAATTTACATTTACTGCCACGTTCAGCAAAGCAAGGGTGTAGGGCTCATGAGAAGATCGGGCAAGAAAATCATGGCCACTCTTTTTAATCGCCAAGTTTACAATAAAATTTTGTTTATAACAATGTTACAAACCAAATTTTATTGTAAACTATATAATCTCACAGACTGAAACGAGTGTGAGATTATATTACCCTAAAATATATATCATACCTGAAGCCATAGTGTAACGGACAGCGTACCTAAAACTGAAAAAGTAGATTGAGAGAATTATACTTAGTTAAAAGTCGTTAATTTCTTAAGAAAATAATTTTTATATTTTTTTGTTTGTGTATTATAATCTAGTTAGATTTTTCGTTCGGCTTCACTCGCGTCAATTTAGGTCAAGTCAATTTTCTATCCGTAAGAATAAGTACTTTTTTTAGATGAAAGGTATCCTATGTCTTTTTCTGTGCCCCTGACAACATGTATGCGTGTAATTTCATAATAATAGGTCGAGTAGTGGAGGCGTCAAAGCGTAACAAACAAACAAACTCACATTCGCATTTATAATATTAATTAGGATGAGTCAACAGCTTATTTTTGTTATATAAAAACAAAAATGCACCAAATTACTGTAAGCATCATTGTAATTTATTCATAATTGTGTAATTAAAGAATAATTAAGTTATAGGTACACTAACGCGGTGCACAGAATTCCATCCCAGTGCGTTCCTAATCTTGTTCGTGATTTAAAGTTCACGTTGAGCTAAGTAGCTAAAGGATTCTGTACATTTTCCAATACGCCAACCTCCGCCCTATATTTACATCTATATTTACAGCCGTGCAAACATTTTGTTTCGTTCATACAATTTTTCGCTATTGATACAGTATGTAAGTCAAGCAGACAGCCGTCCGGCCGCGTGGCGTGTCACTGACCCAATTACCTGGACACGTGTCTAGCAGCCCCGGACGGAACCCTTCCGAGGTGCATGAATATACCCGGAATCCAATTATGGAAGGTTTCATGTCATTTTGCCCCAGGCTGCCTACAATGCAACGGTCCACTGATGATCCTATATGAAAAAATGTCGCTTCGTAAAAATAATGAATGCGTTGTTTTAATATTTTGTTTTAAAGTACATACATTTTTGTACAAAATTGCGTGCTGAAAATACGTACGGCTTATATCGAATTTATCTTTACGGGTAGCTATTATTGAGTGACTGTACCGTAACGGTATTGTATAAGACTGCTGCGCATGAATTCTCTGTTTGAATTCCCGGTTCGACCAAAGTGTTATTGAATTTCCAGTAGCAACATGGATTATGTAACTGTGTCTGAAAAACATTCTTGACGTGACAACGTCTAATAAATCGATGAACGCCGGCTGCACGCACGAAAAAGGATGACTCATTGTCCCGTTACGCTCATTGTCCCGTTACGCTCATTGTAACGATACGGGAAAGAAATGTTGTTATGACGTTGTCACGTTACACTATCGTCCGTAAACCGACTTTACAGACAACCAATTTTTTTTTTATACAACTAATGTGACAAACAAGCATACGGCTGACCTGACGATAAGTAGTCGCTGTAGCCTATGGACGCCTGCACCAGAGGCATCAAGAGCGTTGCCGACCCTGTAAAAACCTTGTAACACCCTTTTAGAAGATCCCCATACTTGGTTACATTTGGCTTACCCTCTATTACGTGGATATAAAGATGGCGAAATATTGCTGTCATACACGTCTAGCTACCTCTTCGAGGTTAAAGCTGCATGTCCGTTAAAGCGAAGCGCGGCTGCGGAGCGAAGAAACGGAGAAATACTAACCAATAGGATTGCATACTGGAGCGGAGCGGAGATTTTATGCAATCCTATTAGTTAATATTTCTCCGTTTCTTCGTTCCGGAGCCTCACTCCGCTTCAATGGACAGGCAGACTTAGGGTGGGTGACTATATACGTATGTACATGAGAGTTTTGCCTACAAGTAGCAGGTCTTTATTTCATCAAATCCTTAAGTGTTGTTCCTGATGCTAAATCCTCATATTATTTGTTAGGTGTTCATAAGAGCTTTACATGTTAACCTTTGTTAAAATTAAGGCGAAAACTAAAGGTTTCAACGCACACACAACTAAATTAATAATTGTGGAGATATCAATCTTCACGCTTTGTACCAATATTCACTTGATACTTATTAATATAGTAAATAACCCTGAATCAATTGATTTATAAACAACTAGCTGTCCCGACAGACAGTTGTCCTGTACACATGAAAAAAAAGTATCTAAACCATTCTCGAATCCACTTGAACACACACAAAAAGTTTAATCAAAATCGGTCCAGCCGTTTAGGAGGAGTTCAGTGACATACACACGTACAGTAGAATTATATATATATATATATTATAAAGATAATAACCAGTTTCAACAATCGTCATGGATTCATGTTGTTATAACTTCTTTTGCTTTCGAATAGCCATGTTCATGATCCAATCGCGGGTTCGATTCCCGCACAAGTTAAACATTTGTGTGCATGAACATTGATGTTTGTCTTGGTCTGGGTGTTTCTATGTATTTACAAAAAAAAAGAAATGTATATATGTATGTTTATCCATTGTCTAGTACCCATAGTACAATCTTTGCTTAGTTTGGGCTAGATGGTGTTATGTGTATGTAGTAGAATATCTATATCTATAATAGAACTACCATTAAACTTCGACACTATATCCTAGAGAAGACCAGCATTAATTAGTAGACTTACAACCTACCTACCAACTGTGACCTACACTGGTAATAAACTTATGCACACGTGTCTAAGAAGACACGTTCGTATAATAAAACTTAGCTTTATCACCTCCGCTATCAATCGATAAATAATTAACAACTTGGAACCTTAACATATCCCTGAACCCAGCGAGCAATGAAGTAATGTCTTAAGCTAGGGTCAGGATTTCGCCTATATATCATCGAAGAGCTTTATTCCATAAAATTCCCTGACTCGAGCATCGAACCTGCGATCGCACAATTGGATGCAATAAGTGATGCTTATTGCATCCAATTATGCGAACGCAGGTTTGCAGGATAGGATCGCAGGCTTATGCTAGGGACCAATGGGTAGTTTTTATAGGTTTTCCAGGTTTTCAACTGTTCCACAATATAATTCAAGCTTGGTTCCAGCCTATATAAGTAATCTACATAATTCTCGGTTTAGGCTTTTAGGTTGGTGAAAAGTGTTTGGAGACTTTTAGGCAAAAAGCTTAGTAACTCCTCGGAGTATGGCAAGTCATTTCCGCGTTTCTTCAACAAAGCTTTCGTAAAACCTTTAGTTCCGGCTGGCTCTAACGACTATTATACGGTTTTAGCTAGCTGATTTAAAACAGAACGGTATAAAATTATAATACATATATAGGTATATTATATAACGTCAGGATTGTAGCAAATGGAAATGTAGTCTCTACCTACCCCTCTGGGAAACAGGCGTGAATCTATGTATGTGTATGTATATAGATATTATCTAGAATTTAAGTATATATATTGTTAGGAATTAGATGTGAAACAGCTTAAAAAAATAACAGACGCACTTTAACCTTCAAATAATCATTGACTTATTCAAGAAATGCATTAACAAATAAAGTAAGAAATAATTGATATCACCTAATAGCGATCACAAAGCACGTCCGTTCCGTCCGCCGCTCGATGTCAAAGTGAGTCATCGCGCGCCGACCGCGCTTTTATAGCACGCTCGATCGGATGATTCGTGACGTTACTTTTTACGTCGCATTCCGCAACTAACAACATATATATATATAGGTATAGGTCCTCTGTAAGTAGGCTATCCAACACTAAAATAATTTTTCAAATCGGACCAGTAGTTCCTGAGATTAGCGTGTTCAAACAAACAAATAAATAAACTCTTCAGCTTTATAATATTAGTATAAATTAAACGATTCCATATATACTTGTTCATTTGGGTTCAAGCGTGGCTTACAAACATGCAATTAACAAAGTTTACCCAGACTAACAAAAATTTTACTATTTGTGTATCACAAATAATAAAATATTTGTTGTTTGGACATCTTCATCATTAATGACTACTTGGCTGGCGTATTAGTAAACCAATACGCCATCCAAGCAGTCATTAAAGCAAGTCAGCCAAAAAAAAGTTATTGGGTTTATATATTAGGAAATCTCAATAGCAGCCCGGAGTTAGGAACTTGGCGGTGTTAGACACCCCCGTGCCTCGGAAAGCACGTAAAGCCGTTGGTCCGGCGCCTGATCTCTCTCCGGTCGTGTCGGATTACCGTCCCATCGGATCTTGAGGGTTAGGGAACAGAGAGTGCACTTGTGTTTGCGCACACGCTTGTGCACTATAATATCTCCTGCGCAGATGGCCAGTCTCCGTTAAGATTGGCCGCCGTGACCGAAATTCGGTCTGGAGGATATTATTAATTATGCGACTTAGTCACCACTGAAAGCTGTATAATAGCAATAAAAATTTCTTTCTTTCTTTCTTTCTTTATTCACTTAATAAAGGCGTGGTGTAATCCACAAATAGTTGTTCGTAGTCTGAGTGTTCTTTGTGTCCGTTGTTTAACCTTTTGAACGCCAGAGTACAAACGCGTCGCCGTACCCCCGACGCCAAGCCACCTTTTCTGTAAAATAACCTTCAGAAGTATTATTATTTTCGTCTTAAATTTTCTAATAAACCTTACTCATGACACTGATATTTATTTAACCACAAAAGTAATGTTTTATTTAGTTTTATTGTTTATTTTTATGTTAAGGTGCGACGTATTTTTGTCATACATATGTGACGTTGACGTTGAGGGCAAGATTTCGTTTGTCACGTATATGTGACAATGGCGTCCAAAAGGGTAAATGTGTGTGAAATCCTCACGTAACAGGAATTATTTTGAGAGCGGGCGTTGCCTTTAAAACATAGCTATTAGACAAAAATGTCTACTTGGTGAGAATTGCCCCCTGATCGTATAAGATCACGGGTGTATTAGCCGGGCTATCTCGCGAGAGGCAGCGAGGCAAGAGGGATCATCCCGGATATACGCCAGGGCTGCGCGTATTTCAATCGAAAGTCACGCAGATGACGCCGTATAATGTCTCACCAGACGTGTGTATTGATTGATAGGCAACGATACGACTATTTGATTATATCTATAAACCATTTAAATTGGCTATGGTGTGTCTGGCCTTCATGTATTGTAAATATTGGGTCTCTGGCAGACAACTGTCGCTTTTTATGAAGTAAATCGATAAAATTGTGTTTACAATATATTGCATCAATGTTTCTAATTTACGTTTATAAAATACATAGGATAAACTACTATATACAGATTTTATCGCGTTGTTTATTTGACACTATTACAAAATTTTTTGAAAAACTGTTACACTACTATAATCACTATTAAACTTTACAAATTTTTAAGCTAATTAAATTATTGAAACTATTAAAACTATTTATACTATTACTATACTATTATACTATTTAGATTTATTTTTACACTTTCCCCGACGTTTCTGCTGAAAAGCAACCGAAACGTCGGGGAAAGTGTAAAAATAAATCTAAATAGTATAATAGTATAGTAATAGTATAAATAGTTTTAATAGTTTCAATAATTTAATTAGCTTAAAAATTTGTAAAGTTTAATAGTGATTATAGTAGTGTAACAGTTTTTCAAAAAATTTTGTAACAGTGTCAAATAAACAACGCGATAAAATCCGTATATAGTAGTTTAATTTCAATGAATAACATTCGCGTAAACAGAAGACAATATTACATAGGATAAAACTAACATATCAAAAACCGTAATCACAGTAAACTTATGGCACATTGAAGCAACAAACCAAAAAGCCACTAAATATGAACATAACTTGTACATAACTTGTACATAATATGTCATAGACTGCAGGCAGATGCTGGATGCGGCAAGCTGAAGACAGGGCGCTATGGCGCTCTTTGGGGGAGGGCTATGTCCAGCAGTGGACTATTATGGCCTGATGATGTCATAGCGAGCAAGCGATCACCTCGCCGCTGCCACCGCGCCGTTCTCAGTGTTATGGGTTCGAAACCCACACCATACAATTATTTATGTGATACACAAATAATTGCTCTAAGTCTAAGCGACACAAGACCATACGTCTTGTAAGTTGTCGTCAGGGACTTTACAAGGATGTCTGCCTAGTAAAGTCTAGGAGATGTTATTAAGGGTGAATAAGAAGTAAAGAGATCCTATGTTTACTGTTATTCTAACTCTAGATCAAATTGTTATTATAATATTGAACAGTTATTGAAAACATACTTATTTTAGGAAGCAAAAATCATGCGCTCTGATATATCATACCACATAATATATGTATTCTACTGTGTTGTGTATTGGGACGTGCGTGAGACGGCGTAATGCGCACGCGACGACGGATACGGCACGTGTGTTCACAATTTCACATAGCCCTGCTCGATTTAAATATGTATATATAATGACGTCATAGCGCTTAAGCGCTTATGTAAGCATTCTGAAGAGACAGGTCAAAATATTATTTTATTAGTTATTTTCAGCCTGTATTGTCCCACTGCAGGGCAAAGGCCTCCCTCTCGCTTTGCCACATATCCTTATTAAGCGCTAGTTTGCACCAGTCCCTCCTGTAGTAAATTAATTCGTCTTGCCATCGACGTTTTGGTCTACCACGTTGGCGTTTAGCACCGTCTGGGATCCAATCTGTGCTGATTTTAGCCCAAAGCTCCTGCGGCATACGGCAAACGTGTCCAACCCAATCCCATTTGAGTTTGGCGGCTTTCTGGGTGACGTCTGCGATTTAATAAAGTAAAATATAATAAAGAAAAATAATACTCTATAGATATTGCTGTAGGCCAGAGCATAGGGGTCCCAAGGATTCCTTAGGATTTACCAGAAAAGTTTTGCTAATATAAATAATTAATCAGTGGACTAATGTTTGTTCTTGATTATTTAACAAAGTTAAAAGAACATCGTAAAGAAACCTCAATGTGTGAGAATTGTTTGCGGTGTTCCCTGGTCAAATTAATAGGCAATGGTCTGACTATTCATATTCTACGGCAGGTCCATATTTACCTCTGTTACAAACCGTACATAGGGTTGGCTTTAAAAATATATACCTACATAGATTTAGGGAATTATTGCTGATAAATACTTAGTGTCAGACTATACCTCGACAAGCTAAGCAGAACTGTAATATTTCGTTAGCCATTATTGTAGGCCCTTGTAATATTGAGCAAGACTTTTACTCTCATACATCCACAGTTCCAACCTCCGTGCTGCTACTGATAATTTCTAGACAGTAAAACCTAAAAACACTTTGCTCGACACATAAATCAATAATAATAATATTCTACCACATACACACAACACCATCTAGCCCAAACTAAGCAGAGCTTGTACTATGGGTACTAGACAATAGATAAACATACATATATATATAATATTTTTTTTGTAATTACATACATATTATGCATAGAAACACCCAGACCAAGACAAACATCCATGTTCATGCACACAAATGTTTGACTTTTGCGGGAATCGAACCCGCGACCTCAGGCGTGGCAGTCAGTTATACTAACCACTACGCCATCGAGGCCGACAAATCTTTATACCGTGGGAAAGCCACGCTTCGGCACGAGTGAGCTGGCTCTGCCGGAGTGATAGATACCACGGCCTCACAGAAAACCGGCGTGAAGTAGCGTTTGCATTGTGCTTCTTCGAGTGAGTGAGGGTACTGGAGGCCCAAGCCCATCCTCTTCCGAGGGGAGGAGAGAGACAAATTGAAAAGGCCGGCAACGTACTTGTAACGCTTCTGGTGTTGCGGGTGTCCATGGGCGGCGGTAATCGCTTACTATCAGGCATTTCGTCTGCTCGTTAGCCACCATAAAAAAAAATTAAACTCTATTACACAGTAGACTGCTACACCACTTTGGCAGCTATTCTTAATTAATCAAAAATGATAAATAGTAGACATAATATTCTTAATTATAATAACAGAGACAGGGCACTTAATGAGAAACAATAGCAAATCTTAAGGCGTCTGTACACATTGGGCCAAGGTAGTGGGCCAGCGTGTTGGGCCAACGTATAGAGATCTACTTGGCGGTATGTTCATACCGTTCTCCACACGTTGGCCCAACACGCCGGCCCACTACCTTGGCCCAATGTGTACAGCCGCCTTTACACAGATTCCAAGTTAATCTAGGCAGTTCTCAGAATAATTAATCGCCGGCACAGTATATTTACACGAGTTCATTAAAGCGACATAAAACCCCACATACACGAGCTTTGTATGTCAGCAGACAATAGTTAGTTAATATTTATTTATAATCGTATGAAGGGGGACCATTAATTTCACTTGTAAGTTTATTAGTGTTGACAGGACATGACGCCTGAGAGATTGAGGAGTTGAGAGGGTCTATTTGCATAGTCTGTTTTAGATCGGGAATGGTCGTGTGTGTTCGCACTCGCCTCCGGCACTTACACGGTCACTTTGTCTGTAAATGGTCAATAATTTTCAATTAGCCGATCTTGCCCTGTGATTGGAGGAGTGCGACGAACAAATATAGCCGTAATTAGAGTCCTTGTGTTTACGAATACGACGTAGATTTTGACCTTTCCTATCAACAAAGGACGAATGTATTTTTTTGTCAGGTAAAGCATACTAGATTTTGAAATCTGGCGGATAGACGGACGTAAAAAAAAGCAACGGCAGCCGAAGTATCCAAATCCACAAGACAATCTCTCTGTTTGAGGTATTTGTGGTTATTAATCACCTGTTTTTTGATTCTGCATCGTGTCGGGACTCCAGCAATTTTCGTTATGATAAGCGTTTACCCTAACCTACAATAGCCTGCAATACAGCACCTGTGGTATGTGGTGGTACCTTTTACAGGACACAGCCGTAAGAGTAGTACTACAGTAATGCAACTAATCATAGACATCTGTTTATATAGTCTTCTATTCCAAAAACATTGAGTGCCACGAATTTATCCTTTTTCAAAATATGAATGTTATATGAATTATTTAGTATTATCTGTAGCAACATATTTACTATTCTACTATTTATTATATTAACAAAAAGCATTTACTAGTTCTATAAAGGTTCTTTAAACCTCTATCTATAGAATAAAAAGAAAACTTTAATTGACTGTATTGATGAATTATATAAATTTTCATATGATCACAACTGCATGTTATACGCCGCATATCAACTAGAAAATCATAATAAAATGTAAAAAATATCTAAAACATCTTTTACAAATAATAATATTTCGAAGAAAATCTTCACGAATTAATGTGATGTCGCCAACAGATCACATGACTTTACGACAAATAAACGCCTCAGTACTCCTTAGAAGCGGCTCACCTAGAATCTGATAGGTCTCTTTTTACTTGTAAAATAAACCTGTATCACGAACTGACAAACTGGAAACGCTTACTGAATATCTATGAGATTTTAATAATATGTCGATATTACTACGAAAATAAATAAGTATCCACCGTGTATTCAAAAAATATATTTCTTAAATAGAATTATATTTATAGATCTTTTTATTAGGATCGATAAGCAGTAATAGCCTAAAGGGAGACAGTTGGTCTATCAGAGGTCTCGAGTTCGCAGTACCAAGGCGCACATTTCTGACTTTATTTTCGCACTGAGCTAGCGTATGGCCTAATGTTTCTCACACTGAAAAGAAGCCCGTGCCACTGGTAGGCACTGGCTTCTTCTCAGTGTGAGTAAATATAAAATATGTATATATGGACATATTTATTTTATATGTACTAGGATCGCTGACTAGCAAGTGACATCTTCAATATCGCAATCGATCGTGGGTTACGACAACCGCTTATCATTAGGCGGACTGTCGTATTAAATGAACCATCCTGGGTTTGATAAGCTCGCCCCTAAAAAAGTAAAACGTAAATCTTTAAATTTAACCAGAGAAATGTGGGCATAATACGTCTATGCTTATCCCTTCAGGGATATATACACGTAGGAGGTAAATTAAAATTCTAGTATTTTATATCCACTAAATAATTTCAAGTATAATTTCGCCATGCCAAGAATTCAAAGATTATAAAAAAAATACCGTCATTATGTATGTAGAATCTCTATGATCAGTCATAATATTCAAATAAAAGAGTAAATTAAAGAAAAACTAGCACCGTCAATAAAAGCAGGCTTAAAGTGCTGGTAAAAACAATAATATAAAGTTTATTTATTTAACAATAAGCAAGAATTCAGCGAAACAACAAAGGAAACAAAACTGAAATAAATCAACACAACTTACTGAATACAAATACCTCAAGAAGTTAGTTTTATAAAGCAAACTATAATTTGTTACTGAAACCAAAACGGTGGAAACTATAAGTCATTTGTAGCAACTAGATAGGTACAAGTTTGAAGTTATTCGATACAATTTATTAACATGTCCGATTTAAGAAGTTGTCTTCAATCTATTACAATAGCGTCAGCTATCCATTTTCTAAGTTTCACAGTGGCAACGAAGTAAATCAGTTATACACCTCCATATTTGTCTAAGCTGGTGTTTCTATCGTAAAACTTTAAAGTACATCTGTTAAGTTGTATGATTAATTTGTATTAGAGTTATGTAGGGTTACCATTTCAAAAATGACGAATAGCTAACTATTTTACAGGTTATTTCGGATTAGAAACAAAAGTTAAATCCTAATCCTAACTAATATTATAAATGCAAATGTGAGTTTGTTTGTTTATTTAAATACTCAACCGATCATCATGAAATCTCGCACACACATCGTCAGGGTTACAGAATAGGACATAGGGTACGTTTCATCCAGAAAAAAGTACTTTTACTTACGTAACCTTACCTTGCCTACATTTACGCGAGCGAAGGCGCAGGGATAATCTAGTTTAAAATAAACACGATATGTATCATGTTCATTTAACAGATTCATTTAACTCTGAAATTGAACGATACAGTAGCATGTATGTTACAGGCGCAGCAAACGACGTCGATCGACGTGAAATAGCAGTATTCCTACTATTGTGTTTCGTTCGGTGAGTGAGAGTGCCGGAGGTCCAATCACCCTCTTTCCTCCTTCCCGCTTCTTCACCTTCCCACTTCCTAAAGGGTCGGCAATGCGCAAGTGATGCCTCTGGTGTTGCAGGCGTCTATAGGCTACGGTGACCACTTATCATCAGGTGAGCCGTATGCTTGTTTGCCACCTTTGTTATATAAAAAAAATACTTGTCTTAGCATTGAGCTTCCTCAGTCGTGTACAAGCACCTTGAGATAGCGATTAGCGAGAAATTGACTCGCATTTGTTATTATTAAAGTAAAATAGTTACGTAATCCAAACTCTAAAATACAAAAAATTTTTGATGTCTACTCTAAAATAAATAAGACAAGTGTTTGAAATCTGGTTGTAGGGGTAATTGTCAAATTACAGAAAAAATATGCACGATACAAGTTGTGACGTACTGCTATTTAAACGCAGCTGTCCGAAGTAGATAGCGAGAAAGGGATATCTCGCTATCTCATTAAATTGAAATATGAAAGAAAGAGGGATCTTTTTCTCGTATATCAATTTAAAATATAAAACACTACTTTATATTTTATTTTATTTACAAAAAGATATAGTTTGCACAAAAATATTTTTTTTAATGGAAATGGAAAATCATATGTTGTCTTGTATCTAGAAGATCAAATAACGCTATAAAATTTGAATGTATTGATAACGCTTTATATCAGGACGAGTGCTACATTCTTGACCATGTGAAGTATGTAGCGCGTTGTGTATAACTACATTCGAATATTATCATTCGAAAGCTAAACATCACTCCTTTAAATCACCAATATAGCTCAATCAGAACGCGAAATTCAAAAACGTCTGCCTTAGATCAATGCCTCTCGCAGATCTATTTATGCCTATCTTGTGGTAACACTAGCAGTGCTATGAGCCAATCCATTAGTCTACTTAAAACTTCAATCTTCATTCCGACAGGCGAGCAATAAATGGACTTTAGAGACTTATCAGGACGATACCAACTGATCCTTGGGATACTAAACTAGTCTACAAATCAAATGCTTCTGGGACTCGTAACAATAGTCGGGATTCTAGCCAAGTTGATTTGACGGGAAATTATTATTCGCTTGTTATTGATATGTAAGCTAAGGGATCAAGGGATATTTCTGTGAACCCGTCACTCATAAAACATATTTGAGCTACTGAATTGTGCCTCGGGCTTTAGACAAAGGCGATTGTATCCGCTTGAGAAACTATTAAAGCGTATGAATGATATTTATTGTGATCATCTATACATCTATACAAATAAATAAAATTGAAGTGTCTGTTTGTAATGTCAAAATAACAGCTTTTTATCTAATGCATATGAAAGTATATAACGTACATAAACGAAAACATTTATTTTTTAAATTTTTGTCTGTCTGTCTGTCTGTTTGTTCCGGCTAATCTCCGAAACGGCTGAACCGATTTTGACGGGACTTTCATTGGCAGATGGCTGATGTTATAAGGAGTAACTTACGCTCCTTTGATTTTAGAAAAAAAAATATGGTTCCGCGGAGACAAACACTTTTTCGTTAAAATCTACGCGGACGAAGTCGCAGGTAACAGCTAGTTGTAATATAAATGTTAAGCCTTTAAACAACGGATATTCATTTTAAAATCTTTATTTGTTTCGAAGCTGAAAATCATATATTATTATAGTGTTATATCTGGTCTTATTTACTATTAACCTATTGAGTCGCAGCGGTACACCGGCGGCGAAACAGGCATTCAACAATTTTTAGCATTCCAAAAATTGACAGTTTAGAGCGTTATAGTTAAAAACTATTTGGCATAAACAGAACGGACATTGTCAAAAACTGTTTAGGTATTGCTCCTAAAGGTGAAATTTAATTAAAATGTGGAGTTAATAATGATATAACAAACTATATTTAAGACTTGTGAAATATTCAGGTGGCCTGTATGTAAAAACATCGTCTATAAGTATGAAAATATATATTTTAGTTTTGTTTATTTTTTTGGCATAAATTTGCGTTTACGTATATTTGTGACGAATGTGAGGACGATTATTTTCGGGAGAGAGAAAATGTTATTGAGTTCTTTGTAGTCGGAAATCATGAGTAACAAACACATGAGACTTGAAGCATAGCCTTCAAAATGTGGGTTAGTTAGTTGGACGTATGTTATCCGCACTTAGCCCCACAATTGGGCCATTGTGCGTAAGTGACCGACGCGAAAAGTTTTCGGTTACTCATACCACCTCAGCTCCGTCCAGAAAGACAATAGGGGACCGGTTTTGCGCAGTAGGTACTTCCTTCATCGTTTCTGGACTGTTTAGTAGTTTCGCCCTTTGGTTGCTCACGCTTTTGCAGTATAGCAGCACGTGAGCCGGTGTTTCCTCGGTCTCCATGCAGCCTCTACATAAGG
Organism: Catocala sponsa; assembly: GCA_963564715.1. Taxonomy (NCBI): domain Eukaryota; kingdom Metazoa; phylum Arthropoda; class Insecta; order Lepidoptera; family Erebidae; genus Catocala; species Catocala sponsa. Next base: position 22,989,071 of record OY751335.1, on the reverse strand, counting down.
GGCTGTCAGTGATGCCGATGTTGAATAGGTGTTTGTTGAGTGAGTTGAGTGAGTTTGGTGAGTTGAGTGCGTGACAGATGTATGCCTAAGGATGGAAGGGCTTCCTTTGTCTGTCTACATTCCCTTGTTTCTACCTTCGAAATGTGGGTGTAATAAACTGCATCTACATCCTAAAAATAATATTAATGCGCACGCAAATGTGAGTTCGTTTGTTTGTTTCGCTTGCACGCCTTAATTACTAGACCGATCATCATACTATGTTCACATACACGTGGTCAAAGAACATGAGGTACATTTCGTCCAGGAAAAAGTACTGATCTCTGAAAGAATAGTTATATACTCGTATATATATTTAAAAGACAGCAATATGATTTACAAACTACCTACACAGCCAATTGATAAAGTAACAATCGAAGAAAGTAATTTTAAAAAGTATGTTGTTGATATAAATAAAACAATGTTGCCAGACAGAAAACGATCAATCTACCGCAGACTACATGAAGTAGTTACGAACTAACTGAGTTAGTCTGTTCCTCTCAACTTAAAACAAAAAGATAGTAAGACAAATGACAAGATGCACCTGCTATGAAAGTAAACTAATTTAACAAGTAGCAACGTTGAAAAATGTAAAAGATACAAGGTTTCATCCCGAACTTGGATAGCTGTGTGTTCGCGACTAAAACTATAACAGAGCCTTCTAGTATCTTTAAGTTACTTAAAGCGCCCGGTTATTTTATGCGTCACACGCTGCGTTGAAAGCATCGCGAATGCCGCGTACTATTTAACCCATTGAGTTGCAACGGAACACCGGTGGCCATACACAATAGGTTTTTAATTATGTGTGATATTCCAAGACTTGACAGGTCAATTACATATAAAGCAATCGATACACTTGGGTTTTTGAATTAAACGCAGCGTGAGACGCGTGTCATATTGGGCGCCACGAAAGCGGCAAACGGATGTGTTTTCCGCATGTGTCTTACACACCATATGACGCAGGAAGTTCGTTTAGGAGGATTTCAAACTAAGCTTATAATGTCAGTTACATTATACCTTTATTTTATGATGGAACACACTTACATTCACTCTGTTAGTCACGGGTTGTGTGTATTGCCATTTGCTAAGAATAATGCCATGCCATTTAATGAACGTTTTCTTACAGATAGCACTTAGACTGCTCCAGGAATAGAATTATACGAGATGTGATATAAAGTATCCTGCTCAACCGATATTTAATCTTTGGTGTTTATAATTAATATTGGCCGCGACATTGGCCGCGTAAATCCCTTAGGAATGCATTACCCAGATAAAAATCCTATGTGTTAATTCGGGACAAATCCTTTCTGCAGCTTTGATATTTTTAATATAATTAGGATAAGTTTATTCCATCTTTAATTTTATTTATTTATTTATCTAATCAACTTCAAATTAAAATAAGCTCTTAAAATGAACCCAATACAAAAATCAATCGATATGACTTTGACAAATTCGGCAAACTTTCGTCAACCGGCGCCATTCCAAATTGAGTAGTTAATTAAATCAAATTCGATGAATGGAACACAAATTATAACTAACTCAATTAAACATATTCAGCAGTACTAATGTCGACTTTTTTAATTATATCAGTGCAGTTTGAGCAATGTGATTTTACAGTAATAAATTGAGGTTTATGTTTTATTTTAATATATCATTACTTTTCTAATACCATGAATAATTATTCTGGCCGAAATTAGGTTTGAAGCAATCAAACTGAATTCTAGTCAAATACTATGATTAAGCTTAAGATGGGAAATTACATTAAAGGTAAATTACAATAAAGGTGTTATTAGAATGTTCATAGTACGTCTCTTATATTCTATCATGTCGGGTATACATATATTTAACCTACAACTACTTGCAGCTAGTTACCATTTTAAGTATATTATTAACATTATTCTAAGATAAAAAAACATAACTAAAGGGTAGCAGATAGTAGGTAGAGAGGTAGCATTTTTATTTCTTACCTTCCCCCGCTGCGTCTGCCTCTCCGTTCGCGAGAAACTCCAAAACTGCTGGACAGATTTTAAATCATGAGGAAGGCTTAGGTGTATAATTTGTTAAGGTTTTGTACTACCCGTGCGATGCCGGGGTAGGTCGCTAGTTAATTTTATATTTAATTCCTTCGACCTACGAGCGGCAATGTACAGCTGATATTCCCGGTATTGCAAGCGATCCTATGTCACAATAATTACTTCCGTCAGGCGGACTAGATTGTATGCATGTTTGTACCTTCGTACTATAAAACAATATTTTTCTACCAAAGCTAGACGAATCATAATCGAGTTATATCAAGGTGGTCTCGAGAACCCTACTACGGAGTCAATGTTAATGAGATTTATGCAAACCGGTGCCCTAATCTAAAATCTAATATTATATTAATGTATAATCTAGTATTTTGTGTACGTGCGATAACTCGTGGCAACAACGTGACTTCGTTACTTTGATATTCGCTGTTATACGCAAGTCGATTAAAATTAATAATTCAATTAAAATTTATACGTGATTTAAATCCAATTTCATCTATGTTTTGTATTTTTGTTTGTAATGAAAACATTCAAATGAATGGACCGATTTTCAAAATTCTTGTAGCATTAAAAAGCTACTTTATCTAGAAGTAACATAAGCTGTACCTACCATTTTACGAGACACGGGCGAAATCAGAAAAATTTTACTAACATTATGGACTATGTCTGAATAAATAAATATATTATTATTATTATTATAAAAATCATAAACGTAGGTAAAACGGGTGACAGCTACTATCATGCAAGTATTATCCGCACGTCATCCGCGGTCTATAGGTATAGCGCGAGCTCTTCTTTTAGACAAGAATAAAAAGACAGACAGACTTAGACTTACATAAATATGGCAATAGTTAGAGTTCCATCTGCGCTAAGTTTTTCAAGGTTCATACTGAAATACGTTGAAGTGTTTTATAGTTATGTTTTACTAGCTTTTGCTCGCGGCTTCGCTCGCGTTAATTTAGAATTTGACAATCAATTCGGGTCGTACTCGTCCAGAAGTGAGAAAATTTTTATACCAACTTTATCCCCTCTGCCGCCCCTTTAGGGGAGAGTTTTATCCATTTGACCTACACAGGTATTTTTCAAATTGTAATCGAAAACTTATGTACCAATTTTCATACTGCTAAGTCCAGAAATGAGAAAATTTCATTACAAACTTTACCCCCATTTTACCCCTCTAGGGGGGAGTTTTGTCCATTCCACTTACATAGATCATTTTTGTTTGTAATCAGGACCCAATATACCAATTGTCATACTTTTAAATCCAGAAATGAGAAAATTTCCATACAAACTTTACCCCCCCATTTTACCTTTTTAGGGGGAGTTTTGTCTATTTTACCTACACAGGTCATTTTCAATTATAATCAATAACTTGTATACCTATTTTTATACTTATTAGTCCAGAAATGAGCAAATTCCATATAAACTTCATCCCCCTATTTCACCCCCTTAGGGACGGAATTTCAAAAAATCCTTTCTTAGTACACCCCTACAAATTAAAACACACATGCTCTCCAAATTTCAAGTTCCTACGACCAGCGGTTTAGGCTGTGCGTTGTCTCTAAGTCAGTCAGTCAGGACATCTTCCTTTATATACATATGTTGGCGCCTTACATCTGGTCACACTCGACTGGGCGACAACGGGGGACACCGTGAGGCGCGGGGGGCGTGCCGGAGCTGCGCGCGCGCGTTGTCCCGACCGTTACTCGGCTCTGAGACGCGCTGAACTACGGGCATTTCTCATAATTATTGTATGGTTGAAATATACCAAATTTGTATACAGTCCACGCTATTTTATTTAACGTCCTATATGGCCTAAACATTGGTCCTTCGAGCCGGATGTTAATGCTTTGCCAATCTTGATATTTTGCCGTATCAAATATCAACAAACACCGTCGTCGTTGTCGTGTGGACTTTGCCCGTGACCACGCGGTTTGGAAGAAGTCGTTCCTGTAGCAGCCTACATCGTCGAAGGAGCTGATGTCATTTTGTGGGAGTATAAACACAGTATTTGAGTGAGTTCGTTCCAATTAGTATAATCCTGTTTTTATTTCCTGCCGTAAAAATCGTTTTCATCGTTTCATTTCTCTTCCACGTGCATAGCGTACTTACATAAATAATTCAATTCAGTGGCTTATAACAGCGTATTTTCATTCAAACTGCTTGTACATTACCGATCCTTGTTGAAATATAATAATTACAAGTGATTAGCGCATCGCGCCACATGTTAGGCCGTTGACCTTGACACATTTTTTAATCTGCTTGCATTGATCTTTTGTTTACGCACAGCTGTTCGCTTTTATATTAAAAGAAACCATTATCATTAAAATTAATTACATTATTGCATTCTTTGTTCAAAATAAGCATTTACAAAATGGCGGATCTTAAAATCTTGTTTAAAAAACGTGGTTCTGCCAAATCAAAGTTAACAATTTATTCGAATTATTTAAATTTAATTAAAAGTAGTGCCGACATTTCTAACTTGCAGCGCACAGACTTAATCGAGCGTTTAAAGAAATTCGAGACCTTATATGCACTATTTGACGAATTACAGACACAAATCGAAGTGCTTAGCGAGAACATCGACGCTGAATCTGCTGAGCGTGAGGATTTTGACCGGCAATACTTCCACCTGGTAGCAGTCACGCGCAGCCTGCTTGGTACTTCAGCCAATGATGAAACCCCACGGTCTGATACGAGCTTCAAAGATGCTGACTCAGGTGCACAAAATTCCAATAAGAATAATTTTGTTCGTTTGCCCAAAATAGATTTGCCTCGTTTTGATGGGGAACTCAAATGCTGGCTAGAATTTCGAGACACATTTACGTCATTGGTTCACGACAATACTAGTATTAGCGACATTAGTAAGTTCCACTACTTGCGATCTTCACTACACGGAAAAGCAGCCTCAGTAATAGAAAACACTACGTTCAAAGGTGACTATTACAAGATAGCATGGGGCATGTTGTGTGAGCGGTACAACAACAACCGCAAATTAGTTAAAAACCATATACAAGCTTTTTTTGATGTCGAATCAGTGCACAAGGAATCAAGTGCCTCAATTAGAAATCTTTTAGACGTAATTAATAAAAATATTAGGGCACTTACAACGTTAGAAAGACCCACTCAACATTGGGATGATTTAATCATTTTATATCATGGCAAAAAAGTTAGATATGATAACTAGTCGTGACTGGGAGAAGTACAGCAATACGATGCTTAACGATGAACCTACTTTAACAGATTTTTGTTCCTTTTTAAGCAAGAGAGCAGACTGGTTAGAGTCGCATGAATCGAACCTTAGTTCTGCTCATAATGAAACTGTTGTTGCATTAAATAACAGTTATGCAAATAAAAATAATAATGCATCAGTCAATCAATTAAATACTTCTAAAACTACTAAGATCAATAAAACTTCAAGTAATTATAATAAAATAAATAAATGTCCACTTTGTTCTCAAGCTCATAACCTTTATAAATGCGAATCTTTTAGAAATTTGTCAATAGAAAATCGCATACAAAAGGCAAAAGATTACAATGTCTGTCTTAACTGCTTACGCTTTGGACATTCTGCTAAGCAATGCAAATTATCTCATTGCAAATATTGCAAATTAAAACATAATACGCTTTTACATTTAGAAAATCATGAAACAAAACCTGATTTACATCTATTGCCTTCTGCTATGCAGCCTGTCACGCTTTCTGCTTCGGCTACTGCGTCTAAAATTGCATTATCTGCCAATTCCTTGCAGCTTGCTACTTCTGCGCATGTTTTACTGTCCACAGCTGTGGTGAATGTGACCAGTGCGAGCGGTAAGAAGTACAATGCGCGCCTGTTGCTGGACAATGGTAGTACCGCAAACCTTGTCACGCAGAGCTTAGTAGAGAAGCTAGGTTTGTCACGGCGCGGTACGAGCACCAAGGTAACGGGTATTAATAATCACATATCCTCTAGTACACAGTCTTGTCACCTCACTATAGACTCTTTATGCTGTGCTTACGCTGTAGATATCGAGTGTCATATTTTACCTGAAATTACAAAGGTTCTACCGTCTTCTTTCGTCCACATCAAACACGTTCCTATTCCTTCAGGTCTTCAGCTTGCTGACCCGAACTTTAATATCCCGTCGGTCATAGACATCCTGGTAGGAGCTGAATTGTTCTGGAACATCTTAGGCAGTAATACGATAGATTTAGGCAGAAATCTACCAAAACTATGTGAAACAAAATTTGGATGGTTGGTCTCAGGTAGCATTTCGAAACAGCCAAATTTTCATTTCTCTCATTTATGCCACCACTCCAATGTCACTCCCGATCTCACTCAATTCTGGGAGCTTGATAATGTTTCACCTAAACATATTCATTCTCTTGAAGAAAAAATGTGTGATCAACATTTCATTCAAACTTCTGTCCGCAAAGATGGTGGGAGGTATGTTGTCACAATGCCGTTAAAATTAGACCCTAGTACTTTAGGTCATTCATATGAAAATGCTAAAAAACGTTTTTTGTCTTTAGAGAGACGTTTTAAACGCGATCATTCATTTAAAAATGAGTATCTTGAATTTATGCGAGAATATATACGTCTAGGTCACATGACATTAGACCCTGACAATTCTACTTCCTCACCTGAAAACTCCGTGGTCAAATATTATATACCACATCATGGAGTCATTCGTAATTCTAGCACCACTACTAAACTACGCGTAGTATTTGACGCATCAGCCTCTACCAGTTCGGGGGTGTCTCTTAATGACATTCAGATGGTCGGTCCCGTAGTACAAGACGATCTATTTAGCATTTTAATACGTTTTCGTCAGCATAGGTACGTGGTTACAGGTGACATAGAAAAGATGTACAGAGCCATAGAATTAAGTCCAGTTCAACGACCATTACAAAAAATAGTTTTTCGATTCGAACCTTCAGAACCTCTTAGGTCATATACATTAAACACGGTTACTTACGGCACCGCAAGCGCTCCATACCTAGCCACAAAATGTCTTGTGACTCTGGCTGATAACATAGAGGATAGTCGTGTCCGATCCGCCATACGACGTGATTTCTACGTCGACGATTTTTTGAGCGGAGGCTCCACAAAGGCTGAAACCGTTGAAATGTCAAAAAAGTTACATTCGGTTCTATCTTCTGCTAAATTTAAGTTGCGTAAATGGCGATCAAATAATGCAGATATTCTTAAACAAATTACAAATAATAATGACACTAATAATACGTCAGAATTTCTTGAGCACGTTTTAAATTGTTCACAGTCAAAAACTCTAGGCCTTGACTGGGTTTCTGACTCTGATCTACTTACCTACACTATTAATATAACACCATTATCTAAAGTCACTAAACGTCATGTCCTATCTATTATCAGTCAGATCTTTGACCCATTGGGCCTCGTAGGTCCGTGCGTTGTCGAAGCAAAAATTATTATGCAACGTCTATGGCTTGACAAGTACGACTGGGATGACGATGTATCGCCTGAAATCAAAACACTCTGGTCTACATTTAAAAATACAATTACAAGTTTAAATTATTTAAAAATTCCTCGTTGGGTTTTGCGTGAAGACTCTATAACGCATGAAGTACATGTTTTCAGCGATGCGTCCGAAAGAGCTTACGGCGCTTGTGTCTACATTCGTTCGCGTAATAGCATTGGAGTCACAGGTGTACAACTTCTAGTCTCTAGAAATCGTGTAGCACCCATCAAACCAACGACAATGCCAAGGCTTGAACTTTGTGGGGCTTTGTTGGGTGCAAGGCTGTGTACTAAGGTTCAAGAATCGCTTACTATACCCATTCATAAATGTAGATTCTGGTGTGACTCCACTATCGTCTTAGGTTGGCTCTCTACTCCTTCTAATCAGTTGCAACCTTTTGTTAGAAATAGAGTTAACGAGATCCAGGAAAGTACATGTGGTCATACTTGGAGCTACGTACCGTCGAAGGACAACCCGGCAGATCTAGTTTCCCGTGGTCTTAGAGCTGATATCATTAAGGAGACGCCGCTATGGTGGACCGGACCCTCATTTTTATTACATGATGAAAATGAGTGGCCTAAAATACCAAACCCACGGAGACAGGATTTGCCGGAAGTAGTGACTCATTTCATTAGTAGTAATAGTGACAATAATAATTCATGTGACATTTACCATTCAAACGTAACCATTCATTCATCAGTCATACATAATTTACTCGAAAATTATTCAAGTTTAAGTAAAATACAAAGAATATTTACATATATACAAAGATTTATTTATAACTTAAAAAATAAGGATAAATTGCGTGGCAATCTTTCAACAACAGAACTTCAAAATTCATTACATTTAATTATTCATCATTCACAGCTTGAAATGTTTTCTGAGGAATATAATTGGTTGAAGTCTGGACAAAAATTGTCGCACAAAAGTAGATTGCTTCGTCTAACTCCATTCATTGATGATCATAAGCTCGTTCGCGTGGGCGGGAGGCTTGCTAATTCACCTTATGACTTTGGTACTAAACACCCCATTGTCTTATGTAGTAAACACATTTTACTAAACACTTATTTCGAATGCAACATGTAAAACTTTTACATGCTGGTCCTCAGCTGCTTTTGTCGCATATTCGACAAACTTATTGGCCTCTAGCTGGTAGAAACTTATCTAGATTTGTCGTGAACAAATGTCTTAAATGTTTCAGACACAAGGCTGAAAATGTACAACCCATAATGGGTCAGCTACCTAATTCAAGAACTAATTTAGAATTTCCATTCTTGAATTGTCATGTTGACTACGCGGGGCCAGTATTGTTAGCCGATCGCAAAGGTCGCGGTTGCAAACTTACAAAATCTTATATGTGCATCTTTGTTTGTTCAGCAGTTAAAGCGGTACATTTGGAGCTCGTAGACTTTACAACTGAGGCTTACTTGGCTGCTCTAAATCGTTTCGTGGCGCGTCGGGGCAAGCCTCGAAGCATCACGTCCGATAACGGAACGAATTTCGTAGGCGCAGCAAATGACATTTATAAACTCTTACATTCGTCAAATGTTGCATCTGAAATAGCGCAAGAGGGGATTGAATTTCATTTCACGCCCGCATACAGCCCACATTTCAATTCACTGGCTGAAGCTGCGGTTAAATCATGCAAGCACCACTTAAAAAGATTATTGCATCTTACACACTTCACTTTTGAGGAGATGGTTACTTGTCTCACTCATATAGAGGCAGTTTTAAATTCACGCCCCCTCACTCCGCTTTCATCAGACCCAAACGATTTTTCGGCGCTTACTCCTTCACACTTCCTAATTGGACGACCACTCTTAACTGTACCATATCCACAGGTGGCTGAAGTACATATAACTCGGCTGGATCGGTGGAAAAGAGTCCAGTACATCAGGCAGCATTTTTGGCGTCGGTTCCACAATGAATATACTTCTCTGCTTCAGACTAAACAAAGGTGGTTCCATTCCAGAAGCGAAGTCAAGCCAGGGTCTTTGGTCCTAATTAAGGACAAATCCACTCCGCCACTGCTCTGGTCCCTGGGTCGGGTCATAAAGACCTATCCCGGCATAGACGGGGTCACAAGGGTGGCTGAATTGAAGACAAAGAGAGGCACCATTCGTCGTGCCTTCAATTCCATCTGCCCCCTTCCTGAAGAACATTGAAGACATCGCTTCAACCCGGGGAATATGTTGGCGCCTTACATCTGGTCACACTCGACTGGGCGACAACGGGGGACACCGTGAGGCGCGGGGGGCGTGCCGGAGCTACGCGCGCGCGTTGACCCGACCGTTACTCGGCTCTGAGACGCGCTGAACTACGGGCATTTCTCATAATTATTGTACGGTTGAAATATACCAAATTTGTATAGAGTCCACGCTATTTTATTTAACGTCCTATATGGCCTAAACACATATATAGATATATATAGATAGATAGATGTTCTTTTAGTTTACCCATGTTTAATCTAAGATATGACTGCACGGATGGTGTAGACGTTTAAATGATTGCCTCGCCACTATACCGAGTGTTATGGGCTCGAATCCCACACGGGCAAAAAATTTATGATCCCGAAATGGTTATTTTGAGTCCAGGTGTTCTTTGTGTGTGTAGTTTGAATATTTATAAAATGAAAGCAACGACTTTATACTTAAGCAAGAACTGAATCAAAAAAATTACTTTGCAACATCCAACAAAGTATCCAACCGAACCATCAGTCTTGAGCTTGAATATTGGATATTACTATTATCCAATATCAAGTGTATCATTACGGTAACGACGTAGTTGATATTGGAAAGAACCAAAGGCGTCATGTATTTTCTAATGCCCGTGCCTCGTAAATTCAGATCATATTACCAACCTGTTGGATTGCGGACCGATCAAACTATCATAATGATAATGAGGTAATAGAGAATGCACTTGAGTTTGCGTTCATACTTGTGCACTGTAATATCTCTTGAGTTAACTGCCTCCGTGGCGCAGCAGTAGTGCATGAGGAGGTTCGAAAACCAGGTCAAGCTAATAAAAACGGGTTCATTTTTCTGCCAAAATGTCTCTATAGTTGCCAAAAGCCAGAAAGTTGGCGGCGTTAACAACTCCCATGCCTCGGCAAGTACGTAAAGTCATTGGTCTTGCGTCTAACCTCTCTCTGATCTTCTGAAGTTCCCGTCCTATTGGATTATTGGGGTGTAGGAATAGAGTATACACTTGCACATACTTGTGCACTATAATATCTCCTGCGCAGATGGCCAATTTTCGTTAAGATTGGCCGCCGTGACCGAAAATCGGTCCGGCGGACATATGAGTAGTTTAGTTTCAAAAACCTCTAAAATATTTTCCACCAAATAATGGTAAAGCTCAAAAAACCATTTAAAAACATAATATAAATGGACTATTTTAGCGGTGTTTGCAACAAACTGCTACTTTTGTGAGCTGATTTAATAGATTTTAGGGGGTTTTGTCGAAAACTATCAGTGCAATACGATAGAAGCAACGAAGGAGCTTCATATTCAATCGGAACATTATTTTTGTTCTGATATCGTTTTGGCGGGTTTTGAAACTATACTCCTCATATTATCTCTTGCACAAATGCCTAGTCTAGGGTAAGTTTAACCTTTGCCATGCCGAGACGGCAATGTGATTAGAAAGTTTTACTAGACAATTGTGACTGCACGGATGGTGTAGTAGTTTAAGTGGTCGCCTCGGCACTGCCCCGCTGCACCGTGAGTTTTGGGTTTAATCCCCACACAGGACAAAAATTTGTGTGATCCGATTGTTATGTTTGTTTGTAAAGTCCCCCGCGACACTGGAATTATTCCTAGTGCGGCAGTTGTCTTTTTTTAACACACAAAGCCACACACAGTCTTACCATGACATATTAGGTGTTTAGGTTACGTTATTGCTATATTAGGACGTATGCGGCAATTATTTCTATATGTCATAGATATTGTTTATTAAGACGTGATTATTTAATTTAAAATCTTTAACATGACGTTGTTGCGTCAACGTTTTGTGAGGGAAAGTCACGAGGCATTACAATTTGCATTTGTAACGATAATATCAAACATTCGTATTTACTAAAAGTGTAGTGTAGTGTGATTATTTATAATGAAGCCAATACCACAGGTCGATGTTGGTGGCGCTCCGACTGCTACCCTAACCAAGATGCAGGTATGTATTGTCGGCCTCGATGGCGTAGTGGTTAGTGTAACCGACTGCCACGCTGAGGTCGCGGGTTCGATTCCCGCACAAGTCAAACATTTGTGTGCATGAACATGGATGTTTGTCGTGTCTGGATGTTTCTATGTACAATATGTACCTATGTATTTACAAAAGAAAAGTATATAAATGTATGTTTATCCATTGTCTAGTACCCATAGTACAAGCTCTGCTTAGTTTGGGCTAGATGATGTTGTGTGTAAACACCATCTAGCCCAAACTAAACAGAGCTTATACTATGGGTACTATAGTACCCATAGTATAAGCTCTGTTTACTTACGTTATATACTTACTGTGGTAGAATATTAAAAAAATATTAATATTTAAAAAAATGTATCCCTATAATTTATAACGAGTAATAATGAGATCGTGCATATTGTTTACCTTTAGGTGCTTAACGTTCCGACCTGGTTACACCGGCCGTGGTTACAAGCTGACTGGTTCAGCGATCTCATGGCTCAGTTTGTGGGGCTGAAGAATCTTTCTGCACCTTCACTTTATTTACATTTTAATTATTCATGTAACGTCACACACTTCACTCACGGTATCCGTATTACGTATGCTAACCCATGTGTCCGCATTTTGCGATTTACCCGAATAATGTTGAAATGAGTGATGTTGCATAATATACATACATAAATCACTGGATGATTTGCGGTGTGATTGGCGGTATATAGATAATTAAAAAATGTTAATAATGTGAAAGTGGATAGAAATTCTTTAGCGTCATAAACGGTGCCATGACATCGCCAAACCAATCAGATTGTGACCACACACATTAGAACCTTTTATAAACATGGCTGTGTATACCTTTATACATTTAAAAAAATATGACGTATAATCTTCGATCAAATATACCATAGATGCACATTCTCATACAAAAACCGCGTCAATATTTGGCACTGACCAGTACTACTTACTTATAAGTGTCTACATTTATTATGCAATCCAGGAAATAAACCGGAATAACCATTGAACGCCCACTGAGAAACATTTTGTAATAGTTTAGTTAAAACGCGTCAATGTAAAGCGTCCTAAGTGTGTTACTCGCGATACGCAAGCGTACTAAGTATATGGTACGGTCCCCACCGTAGTAGTGGTGTCGATTCGCTCTCGCTTACGGGCAGCGCACGCAAGAGTGAGTGGGACAGGTGCATAATATAGCGCACACGACTGATTTATGCACAGTTTTGTTGGGGCCGTTTTTCGAGCGACGATCGATGCGTATAATATTTAATGTTTCAATTGGGGAGTAAATCTGCTAGTGTGCCAGCAACAAAATGTATGAATTCTAATATTAAAATTACCCATTAAAAGATACTAGCGGTCGCCTAGTGGTCAAAATTCGACCAAAATTCCTAAGCTTGCTACTTTGTTTTCTGTTTGTCTGTATTACATATAAATAAGGTATAGGTTACCATAGTTACAAAAAATTGTACGACATTGGACGAACAATGTCAAAATAGTACGAACGAGATTCGACTGCGTGTGTCAAATGCATGCTTGTGTGCGTGTAGTGTTTTTTCATTAATTTAATGTATTTCTAATGCATATTTTATAAAAATATTAGGATTCACCCCTCGTTCTCCATATAAACTTTAACTGTGCCAAATTTCATACTCTTCCATTCGCAAAATTTTCGTAAAAAGAGGTACAAAGTTTTTGCTTCACGTATTAATATATAGATAAAGAAAATGACCTATTATTTATTATTATGATAACTTTATAAACTAAAATTTATAAACAACACGATCTAGCCATTACGTTATTTTTTTATACTGCTTGTCCTATTTCTACTTCTATAGGATTATGACAAACCTACCGATTCTTTACTTTTCAGATATAGCCGAACACAGGTTTCGGCTACACGACGACTCTATTACGGCACGAGTCGCTGATCTTTATAAGGTTTTATTCAACCCACTTCATGCTTGATAAATTTGATAACGAAATAAGCTCATCCACTCATCCTACCATTCCCTATACAAATGACTTGTAAAGGATCACATATATATGTATGTATAAAAATAGATTTATTCTCTTCTAAGAATACTTATTTCACCTTACACGACGTGTTAAGGACGACACTAAGGCACTTGCGCTGGTTGTACGCAGCGTCGGTTGACGCGCGGAGCACCCGCACATCTGTCTCGTATTTTAATAGTCCATTATTTCTTAAGACTTCATATAATAATAATGGCAGGCTTGATTTTCAAAGTCCTACTAGGCACGGGCTCGTTCTCGGTAGGTATGTAGGGTTAAGCCATAATGCACTACGCTGGCCCAATGCGAGTTAGCAGACTTGAGACAATGACTTCGAGAACATTATGAAGAACTCTCAGTCAAACAGGTTTCTCCACGATATTTCCTTAACCGTTCATTTAATACACACATCCCATGAAAAGTTGGAGACGCGTGACGTAGGATGAAATTTTATTCCTCTGCGTGTTCTAACGGTCACCCATTACGCTATCTTACTTGACTTCATATATGTCGGTTTTGAAGAACAATAATATCAAACCTGTTCATAAACTTAACTGTTCTTCTGCTGAAAATGGGCCTCTTCTAAGTATTACAAGGATTAAACCATAGTATGTACCACACTGACTCAATGCAGTTTAGTACACTTCACAAATGTTAGAGAACATTCTGGAGAAGTCTCAGACATGCAGGTTTCCACTTGATGTTTTCCTTCACTGTTAATCCAGCAAGTCAACAATTTTTGACCTCAGGTTAATTTCGATCTAACGCCGCTGCAGTAAAGTAAACCCCAGGCTCATTGTCAATACCATACTACTTCGTTCTTTCCAATTACTTGGTTTTCAATACACTTGCCATCAATGCAACTTGCAACAATGCCTTTGCTATATACAACTTTCAATCGTTTGATCCTAGTGAATTTGAGGTAACACAGGACTTACAGGTGAGATGCCGCATAACGGAGTAAGGGTCTGATAATTCGACCCTTATCACAGAAATGTTACACCGACGTAAACTGTTACCCTGCTTATTTAATGTGTGATAAAAGCGGCTTTACTATGTAATTATTTGAAAGATAACATGAACTAAGGAATTTTATTTTTCGAAACGTGCTAAATGATTTGGAATATTATACATTCATACATAATCTCACGCCTTATCAGTTCCCAAAATTGTACTGGAATTAGGTACTTAATTACTAGATTTCCATATATCCTCAAAGAGTTAATTCAAGGTATATTATCACCCATATTTCGCCAAACCACTTAGGAGAAGTAATAGGAGGCGAATCTATTGATGAAGATGACTGAGAATTTCCTTTTAGGATAATCCAATAACACTTTACTCGGAATGGAAACAGAACTCAAGATCGAATGCACAGCAGCCAAATTCATTATGGCTACGACATGATAAATAAATATTTTAAAAATATGTATGACAAACCTAACTGATATAATAAAAGCGAAAATGAGTTAGTTTGTTTGTTTGTTTGTTACCTTTTCACGCCTAAACCACTGAACCGATCGTCCTGAAATTTTGCATATACGTTGTCAGGTGTACAGAAACGGACATAGACTACCTTTCATCCCGAAAAAAATTACTGTTCCCGAGGAAAACAACAATAACGTTCTTATGGTAATAGATGGCGCCACGTGTCTTTCGAATCATGATTGAATTATATTATTATAAGCAGAGCACAACGCGAATTTATTGTCAAAGTCTAAATTAACGCGAGCGAAGCCGCGGGCAAAAGCTAGTATTATATAATCTGTCAAGTCTTAGAATACAAGACAAATATGAAAATAGATTGTGCCTGGCTGTCTGTGTGCCGTTGCGACTCAATACATTAATTAAGCCTTTAAAGCTCAATGCTTTGTTAAAAAATAATGTAGTTATACATTACCGGCTCCTTTTTACTAATCGGCAATTCAAAATTGATCCTACTAAACATCCGTACACTAAGGTAACTATCTACCATCATCTGCTATCTCATTGAAGTCTAGTTATTATTGAGGGTAATCTACTAACGTGACACGTAAGTCGCTAAAAATGTAATCATGCGTATATAGCTATTTCATCAGCGTGTCAGTAATTACTCCATTTGGATCAGTAGAACAGCCTCCACTCCTCCCCTCCCTTCCTCCTCTCCCCGCGACCCCTCCTGTCGGGGTATCGGGGGCCACTTGACACGAACCCGCTCCGGACGCCGTTATAAAGTATGATCGCGCTTACTGCCTCTAATTACTTTATTTAATTTATTGACAAGCTCCTCGACTGACGGCTTTAATCGGCAAATTTAAAAGGATTTGATTAAAATAATATTATAATTCAATAAGTTAAATTGATTTTTAATATATATAATCTAGTCCTAAACATGCCTTTTAGTGTACTTTGTTGATCTGGTTCTAAAATATATCAAAATTTTACTTGCCGTATTCTAAGTCGAGCAATGTCTTATCGAAGTTGCCTGTCAATAATTTCTCAGTAGTAGCTCAGTGTGGAACTGTACACGGGATACGCCAAACGTCTTACCCAGGAATCTAAATCCAAAACTTCCAAATGCTTTATATTACACACATATTTTGCAAGCTATGTTTTGTTGTCATTACGGACGAGTCACCAGCATTCATTTTCAAACGAGACAAAGATTGATAGTCACTACATATTATAATACAGAATGCAGATGTCGAAGTGGTTTAAGTGCTTGGCCAGATTGCAAACGTGGGCGCGGGGCGGCCGCGGCGCGACATACTCAAACAGAACTTCATGTTGAGCATCTATAGTGGGCACGCGGGCGCAGGGCGGACGCGGCGAGCGGCGCGGGGCGGACGCGGCGAGCGGCGCGGGGCGGACGCGGCGAGCGGCGCGGGGCGGACGCGGCGAGCGGCGCGGGGCGGACGCGGCGAGCGGCGCGGGGCGGACGCGGCGAGCGGCGCGGGGCGGACGCGGCGAGCGGCGCGGGGCGGACGCGGCGAGCGGCGCGGGGCGGACGCGGCGAGCGGGGCGGACGCGGCGAGCGGCGCGGGGCGGACGCGGAGAGCGGCGCGGGCTGCATGGCGCAGGGAGCGCGCGGGCAACTCACGCCATAGCTTGTTCATACAAGTGGCCGCAGTGAGTGCGCGGGCGGTAAGCGGCAACCCGTGGCAGGAGCGGGTATCTCAAACTAATTTGAGCTGACCGCGCGCGTTGTGATGGCCTCTTTATTAAATATTGAAGAATTAATATGTGCTATTCAAGCACCACCTGCACTGTGGATGTCGAAACATCCTCAATACAAAACTGAAAAAAATTTAGGAGGTTGCTCTCGAAATTTTTCATACAGAGTGTGAAATTCTCCTTCTTTTTCTCTGGTTAAATTAATTTTATTTATTCAATTTTACTTGTAGCATTTGCCATAAAGTAAGAATTTCCTAGTAAAAATAAGTCTTTTTCATCCATATTATACTTTGATAAACACTGGACACGATAACACTCTGAACGAAGCTGCGCTCGACTGCCGACGGGCACGATCGCGCGCGTCCCCGCAGCCGCGCCGCTTCCCGCACCGCGCTACCAGTCGACAGTCTGGCCAAGCACTTACACTCGCCATTGCCAAAATTGTGTGGTCCACAAATACCTAGCTGTCTCACAAGAGTTTCAGAGTTCTTTGTGACCGTTGTTTGAATGTTTGTAAAGATCCTCGCGAGACAGGATTCGGTTCTAGTACAGGAGTTGTCTATCAAAATATACATGTCCGTAATAAATGAACATAGTCGCAATTCAACCTACATATAATGAAAACATGAGAAATGCCTGTATAAACACAGTCTTAGTCTAAATCGCTGGCTACAGAATATTAATGCAGTCGTAAATGTACAATGATGGCGCAAACATCTCATATTATTTACACTCATAACACTTGGTGTTAGCTTTACTACAAGTACTCATATTCATATATGGTAATAACGACGACATTTTAATATGATGCTGTTTGCTGGCGCGTTGACGAATGAACAACTGATAGATGTTATTTTAAGTAAATACGCATCGTGTAATATGTATGAGTAAGTAAGTGGGATCATTTCCTTTAGGCCGAGTTGTCGATCAGTTTTAAGGAAAATCAGCTGTTTGACAGTACGCAGGACAGTTGGGGATTTGCAAACGAGATAAACTATACACTGTATATGATGCGCTGTCTTATTCTTTCGCATGCACTGCCAGTGGTTTATGACACGATGGGTTTAATATCACGATGCGATGTATTCGGAACACAAAAGCCGCAACTCTGCGTTGAATATACAGGGTTTTTTTATAATAGACCTTAGTCTAGAACAAAAAAAGGAATGTAATATTTTACCAAGAATTAGGGTAGAAACATACTTACGTGTCGTGGCGTGTCATGGTGCTTATTGTCGTGACGGTGAGAGTGCACACTAATGTGTCGTGTCGCGGCGTGCTCGATGGCGTTATTTCTGAACAGTAGATACTTATCGAACCTTTGCAGCGTAAACATACATAATTTCACGCGGGCCGGTCATCCTCAGCGGCTGCATTCGTGTGGGAGTGATGGCGCTCCCTCTCTCGATTCCTCCTTCCGAGCGGTTGCCGACCGATATATAAGTTGACGGCGCCCTGGTGCCAGCTGGCTTTCTGTTCTGCTGCCGTGACTAAGTTAAGTGGTCTTTCGAGCTATCGAGACCACGGAGCGAGCCTTCAAGAACCACGCCCTATATTGTGTTCTTTTGTTTAACGCAAAGTTGTTATTTACTGCCTAAAATATTGTTTGTTCTAAACTAAGTTGTTTATGGAAATATAAACCGTTTAATTGTGTAGTATATTCTTTTTTAATTATCTCCAATAAATAGATTCCTAGGTCAACCACGCCTTTAAAGCGTGACTGACTAAGCATAACGTTACAATAATGTTTTCTTCTGATTCGGATAGTGATTTTTCTGAAGACCTTCAATTTTTGTTAGCAATTAAACTTTATGAGAACAAAAAAAGAAAATAAGGTACTAGGTTCACCCTATAAACAAAGGGGGACAGAACAAAGGAATTTCATGGTCTTGTTAAAGAATTAGAGAGTGACGAAGAGGAATTTCATCAGTACTTTAGAAAGAACAAAGCACAATATGAGGAAGTCCATTCGCTGATTGAAGGAGACATTAAAAAAGAATCGTACTAAAGCCTTGCGTTATGTGTAAGGTAAGTTTTATTACTTTAAAAAAATATTATTGACTATGCTGTTGTAGGAATTAGGTTTAACAATAATTTATCATTAAATAATTAGTTTAACATAATGAGATCAACATTTAAGTAATCACACTACGCTGCCGTATTAATTAGATTAACAATCATTATTTTATCATTAAATCATTGGTTTAACCATAATTTTCAAGTTCATCATCATCAAAATTTATAGTGTGTTTTGTGACCTTGATCTGGATGGAAATGATGATGACTGGATATATGTTGGTGACTGAGTGTGTATAGGTGACTGGTTGTATGTTGGTGATTAAACGTCTGTACGATTTTGGATGTATGTTGAGGACTGATGCTGTGGAGTTGACTGGATGAATCTTTGTGAGTCGTCGGAATTTGAAACAACATTAGCACGTTTTTGTGAGCGAGATGTGATTGGAAATGATGATGACTGGATATATGTGGGTGTCTGAGCCTGTTTATGTGTTTGGTTGTATGTAGGTGATTGAACGTCTGCAGGAGTTTGGATGTATGTTGAGAATTGATGCTGTGGAGTTGACTGGATGAATCTTTGAGATGTTATTTTTATAGGTGTTTTTTAAATCTTGTCTTTGTGTTCCAATTGCCGTATTACTGCCTCGGAAATAGCGGTGTGCAAGTCTAATTTTATTTTCGTTTGTTCTAGTTTTGACAGCGCTTTTACTTCTTTGCTCATACTAAGGAAGAATAAATCAGTTTCGTCTATGTCTTGTCTAACATTTTGTTTCTGACGTCTTAAATCTTGAGACGATTTCATTAAATCGTACAACTCTTGTAGTTTGGGTTTTTGATTAGTTTTTTCACGTGACGAACCGGATTGAGATTGACTTCGAGTAGTACTTGGACTTGCTGGAAGGCTTTCATCGAGAGAGTCGTCTGTAGGTGGTGATTTTGGTGGAGGCATAACATTTGTTCTTGTGTTCTTACGTTCCATATAAGGAAGAAGAAAACCCATGCTCCCTTCATGTTTCCAGGGCACGAACGCTGCCGCAGACTTTCCAATTTTCTTGTTTCTACGTCGTTTCAAAGCGCTGGCGAAAGCATTTCTTAGTTTGGTCCAGTTATCCTTGCATTTATTTACTGTAACAAATAATAATATTTGTTTATTTCTTTTCAGATTTTAGCTACTGGACACACTTTTCGATCGTCAGCGTAATATAAAATATTTAATTATCATTTATCACGCCGCCACCGGTGTGTAGAAAATGCGTTTGGCATTTTACGGGCTCGATTTTGAGTATTTCATGGACCTATGCAAGTCCAGCCGGGCATGGCAGACAAGATTGTTTATTTGTGCTAGCTGCCTGTTGCTTTCATATTTTTTTAAGAACACAAACATTGCTAAGCACAGATAAACCTGAAGAAAATTTGATGGATTCTACTGCACATAGCAACAACATCGATTGTCTGCTTAATATTGAATCTTTACCAAGAAACCCATCACAAAACGTTATTATGTAAGAGAGACATGTAAAGAATATTTTATTAGCCAAAAAGGGAAAGTACCATGGCAAATAGAAATGATTCACCGGGGTAGACAAGATTCTCAAACAGTATTAATTGTTAATTTTATATAATTATCCATTTCTCCCTTTTCAAATAAATAATAAAGTAAAATACTATTTCATTGACTTACCTGGTTCTTTTAAAATTTCAGCTATTTCTTCCCAAGCAGCATTTCTGATTAAATGATCCTTATACTCTTTACACTTTGGGTCATATAAAACTTTTCGTTGACGTACAAGTACAATAAGCTCGTCAGTCATTTTTTAGAAATATGCTGCAAATATAATAAGTTAAAAAGTGTTCGCTAGATGTTCGCGCCACGGGCCACGCGCCCGATATAGAAACACATTTGCCTATTGTGTAGTCATGTCGTGTCGCGTCATAACCCCCACCACCGCTCTGGCGCAACCGCTGGCGAGCAGTCGACGCCACGACAGAACGCGTCGTGACATGACACGACATGCAAATATGTCCCTAATCATAATTATTAAATGTATGAAACCGATATGCTTCTGGCGCGTCACGACACGTAATGCATGTTGCCGCCATTAAGTAGTACAGACCAGTTTTCATTATGCATCGATATAAGACTTATCGATGCATAATGGAAACTGATATAAAATTAATTGATTATCTATACCAATATTATAAAGAAGAAAGATTTGATTGTTTTTTGTTTGTTCGTTTGTAAGGATTCAACTCAAAAACAACTCAACTGATTTTAAAAACCACCATTATAGAGCTATTTTATCACCGAATATTATATGTATTATATTTTATTTAAAATAACTTACATAACTAACCCTAAACCTACTCTTATGAGAGTGACGCCGCGGGCAAAAGCTAGTATTTAAAAAGTCGATGAATAGTTCTATAGATCTTTAAGTAGAGTATGGTTAAGTGTTTTGCATTAGTGATTTGGTAATTGAATTCCAATAATATATGAATACAACTGAGCACAATACCATACCTGCTATAATTTAGGACACAGCGCATGCGATCAGGTATATAATGTGCTATCTACATATGCTACAAGTACATATGGTATCGAGTACATAGAAATTTAACATTTTATATAAATAATTGTTCGGTACGTGTGAATGTCACTGAACGCCTGGAGCGTATATAGTGTGTTGGTGAGTTTTTTCTGGATGTCTTAGATTCAGAATTGGACCTGAAAGGTGGCGCGGTGATCTGCTCGTTTAGACAGAACAACGTCTATGGGGTTCGTTAGTATTGTGTAAAACTATCAAATCAAAGCATCTTATAGATTCAATAACACATACATATATAAACGAACTCTCCACACAAGCATATGCCCGCGTGAATTTTACGAGACAAAAGTTAATATGAATTGTCTGGGTACCAATTTACCCGAAACTGTTCTATGGTTTACGCGTGATTAAGTAAGAACTATACCTAAACATCCGCAACAACAACACTAACATTCACATTTATACTATTATAAGTAGGATTTCCAAGTTCTGTACAGACATTTTGACGAGCTAAAACCCACGTAACTTTATTTAGAAATAGCCTGTCACTAACAGAACCTCAGTCTCGACCAATTCAATTATATCTGATATCTATAAATACTTTATTATTGATTAATAAATAGACCTCAAGGAATTATTTTCGTTTACGGATTTAAATTTAGTTTTAGATAAATTCAAGTATATCGCGAGATTTGAATTTAATATTGTATATACTGAATTTTATAAAGAGGCTTCTCAACATGCGATATTGTTACTGAAGTGTTTATAACTAGCACGGTTGGCTCAAAATTTTTTGAAAGATTCTGCCATTCCGATTTTTATTGTTTGGATAACCACTGCCAAAATATTGATAGGTGTTCTACAATATGGTCTTAATTGTCTTTACTAGCCAGTAAATTGCAGGCATATATTGCAATAAAAATAATGACCGTTTAGAAGCGCCGTTTAATGTGAAATCTACTATAATTTGCATAATATATTATACTAAAGACTTCAATTCTTCAAAATATTCGGTAGGTTTTCTTGACGACACTGACACCGGGTTTCTGAAAGTCTAATCAACAACGTGTCAAAGTTTTTAGATCTAAATATTTTGATCGACAGCTGCTAATCAAGTCAGTGAATCACAACAGTTGACTTGTGACAAATGTTTGGGTCTATGACCTTTCAGTAACTGGAGTTTAGTCAGCTAATAAATTATATTCTGTTTACGACTCTAGTAGGTCGGTAGTTCAACGAACATTTCATAGATTACTCCATTAATCTAAGTGAACACATGTTAAAACGTTAATAGATTAGTGAAAGCCTCACCGTATAGTGAACTCAAGCAATTACAGTAATCTACGACATATGTGGCGCCAACTGTCGTTTACTGCTCAAAGGAACTACCATGAAAATTTATAAATAACTATCGAAACATCTCGACACAGTCTTCTTCTATACATATCGAAAAACGCCCCCAGCAGGAACTTGGTAAGTCAGACTAAGGCTCATATATTTTGAGTTGTGTTAAGTGCAATGAGAACTCATAGTAAGTTCTCTGATCGTGAGTCGCGTCTGTTTGTACCAGTTTCATTATTTAGTGTATATCGTCTCGTCAGTCGCCCAGACGGCGCGGGCGCTCCATTCGTCCCAGTGTGGTGCAACTTCGGCACTTAAGATTCAGGAATAGTTCATCAGTTCGTTAGATATGGCGTGTGACAGCTTTATGTTCTTGAGAATTGATCGGCGCTTAGCAGATGAGCTTTGAAGGGGATTAGATAGGAACTATCTAGTTATACTTAATATAATAACGATCATCTTTGTTTGTTTTATTTTGAACATGGTAAGCTGTGAAACTAACAGCCGCCTAGTCGGGTCCGAATAATTATTTTTGCAATTGATAGCTCAATTCTTGAAGAGGGTTATAGACAATATAATATCGCGCTATGAGCCACGAGAGAGGTGTAGTAATCATAAACTTTTAGTAAAACCGCAGCGGACAGCTTCTTGTATAGTAATAATAATATGTTGCTAAACATACAGACAGCCTCGTTGGTACCTAGTGCCTTTTGTAAAATCTTGTCGCTAGCCGTGAGGTTTGATTGATTGAATTTCTTGAATATTTTTGGCAGGCAATTTTCTATAGCAATTTGGCGTCTTGAAATATGCACGGTATTCGCCTTTATGCTCGCTTCTTAGAACTTAAGACTTTAAAAAACATAGCTAGCACGTGGATATAATGTCTATTGCTTCGGGGATAGGTATCTGTACAACGCGAGAGTGACATTTTATTTTAAAGGTTTTATTGTTTTATCAGCAACAGCACGTGCAAGCCTGATAAGAAGAATTTCCTTGACTTATTTTCTGTTACTTTTATAATTTATATCACTAGCTGTTACCAGATTCTCTGTTGTGTCCTGAGCCAAGTATCAAAATATAAAAATTATAAAAATAAAATATATAAATAATAATATAATAAATATATATATATATATATATATTTTAATATATATATATATATTTTTTATTATCAAAATTATATTCGGTGATATTATATATCCAATTCGTAACTAACTCTATTCTGTAGTCCACGATGCCTCGATCAAAGATTAAATGGTTGTACCCTCACCGTTCCTAGATCGAACAAAAAAATGTACTCACTTAGAAATGACACCTTAACGACCAGAAAGTCGGTTATAGGTATTATAATACGGTCATATTTAAATGTACTAGGGCGCATCTATGATTAAAATTTTTGGCCTTCATCCATTGAAATATATGTTATCACCGAACATCACAATCTGTAATACTATAGCCATCGTATGTTTCGCTTTATTTATGGGGCCCGTGTATTTACATTTTGGATGAGACAGGTTCTCGTGATGATCAAATTTACAATATTAGCAAGTGTCTCATTGTGAAGCGTGGTTGTGTTACGAATGTCCCTTCAAGGGAAAGCTCCATGTCACGCCTTCATTATTGCGGCAGACTTCAATTGAATTTTAATGATGACATAACCTGGTTGTTTCCTGTAGACCAATAGACTGCACTAGAATTCCTTTAACAAAAAAAACAGACATAAAATTAAGTGCCCTAGGTTTTTGGTAAATGCCTTAACTTTGGCTACATGGAAGACGCAGTGGTCTAAACAGCTGAGTATTTTTTGTGGTTGGAGACATTGTCGGCCTCGATGGCGTAGTGGTTAGTGTAACCGACTGCTAGGCTGTGTGCATGAACATGGATGTTTGTCTTGGCCTGGGTGTTTCTATGTATAATATGTATGTACTTACAAAAAAAAAATTGTATTTGTCCAAAAAAAATATTGTTTGTCCGCTATGGACTCCTAAACTACTGAACCGATTTTGATCAATCTTCGTAACCATCTGTAATTTGGTCCAACTTAAAAGATAGGATAGTTTTTATTTTAAACGGGCAAATAATATTATCTAATGTGAAGCAGACGAAGTTGCGCGGGACAGCTTGTATATGCATATGTTTATATTATGTATATTTATCCATTGTCTAGTACCCATAGTACAAGCTCTGCTTAGTTTGGGCTAGATGGTGTTGTGTGGATGTGATAGAATATTTATTTATTGTTAACAGTAGGTGGGTAGGTACGATTTACAAATAAAAACTAACTTTTTTTGAGTAGTAGAGCCTCACTGATTTCATGAATGGGCCAGCTCGACCGGGGAAGGACTACCCTCTCACAGAAATATCGACGTAAAATAGCAGTATTCCTACAGTTGTGTTTCGTTCGGTGAGTGAGAGTGCCGGAGGCCCAATCACCCGCTTTACCCTTTCCCGCTCCTTCTCCTTCCCACTTCTTTTTCTACGCGCAAGTGATGCCTCTGGTGTTGCAGGCGTCCATAGGCTACGGTGACCACTTACCATCAGGTGGGCCGTATGCTTGTTTGCCAACTTCGTAGTTTAAAAAAAAATCTTAAGGTAACCACTTAGGTATAGCATTTTGTTATTTGTTCAGATACTTTACTTACCTACCTATAATAATAATTATTAATACAATGCATTCTTGGACTCGTGGCATAAGATTCGAGTCGATTGCGAAGTACCAAGTCCCTGGTTTGCTATAAGAAAACAATAAATTTTTGGTTCACTGCCGTCTAATAGCCTAGTTTACTATATTATGTCGTTTATGAAGTCTAAACATTAGTTAGAATGACCTGTAGCTACTATTAATATTTGTGTAGATGACTAAAATGTCATTTTAATTTAATGAAAAGGTTCTGTTCATAATAAAGCCTATGCTCCAATATTTACCGCCACTGATTTTGCCCTCCGTAGCTATGGGAAAATATCTTACCGCAGTGCCTAAATATCTATTCATTGTCGTAAACGACAACTAATAGTATCGTTCTTAGGTTGATAAATAGCCAGATATAAAATGTATAATTTTTTAAACGTAAGTACATTTAAAATTATTTATTATAGCGCCATCTATTTGAGAATGTACGAATCACGTTCTCAGCATGTTCTACGGAATAACGTAGCAACTTTGACGGCACTAGTGTTGCGCTCTTGAAAATATTTAAGCATTTAACGGTTAGATGGCGTTGTCAGCACAAATTTAACAAAAGATAAACGTTGTCAGCGCAAATTAGCAAGTCAGCAACTTATCAGTACTTATTAATTCCATGGATCAAATTAATCAAGCGTAGACTATTAGTTCGTACCAATTTGCTTAATTATAGATTTCAAATGAAATATTACTGTAATCATGTTAAGTAAATAATCAATACCTACGATATTAATTCACTGTTTTTGTAGCGGCAGGGCTATACCTAATAATTTGTAATTCATACGTATAGGTATGTCTAATTGTAGTTGTGTTTCTATGAATAAGTACAATAATGTGTATACACTAACTTTGTATCTAAACTACTTCCAAGTAGAAGTCATAGTAAGTAATTAATTATTGAGTACACAATAAATTAGGCATGCTCTCTAAACATCCAATAATTATCTGAAGAACGGTTGGCATTATGCGTAAGTGTGAAATGTGTGCGAGTGTGTGGTTATCGCCGCGAGATGTCACAGTTCAGGGGCTATAGAGTTATTATCTGTGGCGATAGTGCGGCCGGCGACACCACCGACGATACCCGAACATAGCCGACAACACCCGAAGCGGGTGTCTTGTCACTTCTGATTTGTTTTGGACACTCAATCTGTATCGCAGTCTAATTTTATTTGATTAGACGCCTCGTGAAGTTTTATTACTTGTATAACTACATAATTATACTACTATTCAACTATGCAGACTCCTTTATTTATATTTGGCTGTTCCATTTTCAAATTGAGTTATAAACGGATAGTCTTATTAGACAAATGGCGTTTGTTTGCGCTTGCGCTTACTGCCGATCCGAGTTCGATATCTGGTTGATTACAATTAGCATTATTTTTTTGTCGTAACTAATTACTAGATAGTAGGCCTGGTATTATTGTTTAGGTAAGATCATAACAAAGACAAATCTCAAAGACTGGTGAAACCTGTGCTTATTTTCGAGGACACAGGCTGATACTATGTCTTAACAGGTTACCTGTCCGATGAATCACATATATGATACATAACAATAAATTTACTTACTATTGTGTCTATCACGGGACAGCGAATGGGTTAATTATAACGTGCCTTGGTATTGATTGACTTTAGTTTATTAGTTGCACGGATTACGTAGTGGTAAAGCGATCAACCCGACGTTGCTACTGAGCTGAGTGCTGTGGGTTCAATCCTCACACGAGAGAAATTGTGTGATCCACTAATAGTCGTTCCGTGTGTTCGATGTTTGAATTGTTGTAACGTGCCCCGCGAAACAAGATTAATTTCTAGGGCGACAGTTGTAATTTTTGAAGTGAAAACTTCTTTAGCGGCGTTGTGCACTTTTTTTTGTGATGGGTAAAAAATGTTAAACTCGCGTCAAGACACGTGACCTGATCGGAAATTCGTAAGACGGAGGGAGAATTGTCATGTTTGTGTACGATAGCGCAATAAATGAATATTGTATTTTACCACATAAATGATAGTACTTTTATACTGATAATTAAAGCAATGCGTGCAAAATTATTCCCTAACCATTCCAAAATATCAAAAATGCACAACGTTAATATTCAAGTTTTCACTTCTGCCGGCACTCCCGGAGTGCAACCCGTTGATTTTTTTATTAAGAAAATGTTTTGACTATAGCTTATTGAAGGAGCAGAGGTAACAGATTTCCATCTGCTACAATTCTTGCATATCTCTCTTGTTTCATTTATTCTCATTGTATCCAATGATAAACTATATAAACTAGCTCGTGGGTCTTCTGGCAGTTTGTGCTTGTTTGCGGCCAAACAAGTCCCGGGATCTCGCAATTTAATTAGTTTTGTAATTCGATATTCTCAGTATTAGCACGCGTCAAACAATTCCGCAGGACAGGCTTAACCTAAAGAGGAGTTTCCAAATAATAATGGAACACTAAAGCAAATTTCTCTTGTTGTAATGTTTTTTTATTATGTGTTGTAATTTATTTTATGACAATAAATTTTATTATTATTATCTACTCATATTATTATTATTGTCGGCCTCGGTGGCGTAGTGGTTAGTGTAACCGACTGCCACGCCTGAGGTCGCGGGTTCGATTCCCGCACAAGTCAAGCATTTGTGTGCATGAACATGGATGTTTGTCTTGGTCTGGGTGTTTCTATGTATAATATGTATGTATTTACAAAAAAAAAAGTATATATGTATGTGTATCCATTGTCTAGTACCCATAATACAAGCTCTGCTTAGTTTGGGCTGGATGGTGTTGTGTGTGTGTGTGGTAGAATATTATTATTATTATTATTAAAATATGTCTAGTAGACGGCAATAGACTTGCCTGTCATAATGTGGAGCATAAAGACGTACTAGACAAATTTGGGTGTAAGACACCTTCTCCTGCGTCTACAGGTGTGAATAGGTACATCTAATAATAGAGCTAGTTCTAATACTGCAAACTTATGAACTGTTTAGACTAACAATGTATTCTTAATTATATGGATATGCTAACATCGAATGGCGTGCCAAATGACTTTCACTACCCTAGTTGGAACGAGATAGTAACTCAATATTGTAAATGCGAAAGCGTGTTCATTTGTTTTTTTATATTCAAAACCAGATGTTCCCGCGGTTTCACCCGCGTTTATCATTGCTGCGCCGCCCTCGTGGGTCGTAAGCGTGATGTTATATAGCCTATAGCCTTCCTCGATAAATAGGCTATCCAACACTAAAAGATTTTATCAAATCGAAACAGTAGTTCCAGAGATTAGCGCGTTCAAACAAACAAACTCTTCAGCTTTATAATATTAGTATAGATACGAATTAAAGCTATACTTTTTTACGGTGAAAGCATTTTCGGAAGCTTTTAGGCTTTATAATCTATATATTAATACGTGAAGCGAAAACTTTGGATCCCTTTTTACGAAAATTGGCGGACGGAGGCGTATGAAATTTCGCACACTTATAGTTTATACAGAGAAGAAGTGATGAATGCTAATATTTTTTTTAAATACGCATTATAAATAGATTAAATTCATGAAAAGAAAAAAACACTACACGCACACAACCATGCATTTGACACACGCAGTCGAAGCGCGTAACTATGGTTACATATATCAATATATAATGACATAATATGTCAGCAATATCTTACTGGCAAACTTTGGTCGAATTTCGAGCACTAGGCGACCGCTAGTATCAATTACTGTTTAAACCGCTAAATGTATTTTAAACTATAAACAAGGCAAGCTTGATATAATATAAATGCTTCACGCTTGTTAATTCTGGGAAGGGTATAGTATTGTTCTTTGCCCTAAACTATGTTTTTGAGTAATGTTACAGTCTCTCATTAAACCACCATACCCATCAAACATGCCATTTTTAATTCAATGTAAAATATACATGGTATTGCAAACAAGATCATAGACTATACTGTTTTATATTCAAAATAGGATATATTATGTGGGACCTAAATGTTTGCGATCAATTGTACGAGTATGTGTGTGTGAGTGCGATTACGGAGTCAGACAAATGTCACTGAGTCTTTTTGATATGAATCAACCAACAAGGACAAATCAAGGGCACAACGAACACCTAGACTCAGAATAATGATTTGTAGGTCAAACAACGTAGTGTAGGACGCCCTCCGACCAGGTGGGATGACGATCTGCGAAAGACTGCAGGCAGATGCTGGATGCGGCAAGCTGAAGACAGGGCGCTATGGCGCTCTTTGGGGGAGGGCTATGTCCAGCAGTGGACTATTATAGCCTGATGATGATGATGATGATGATAGGTCACACAATTTTTGCGCCGTATGGGATTGGAACCCACAACAAATGAAGTAGCGGCAGCGGCATGGCCACCAATTAACCACTACGCCGTTCGTGCTGCCGAGTTTTATGGCAGCACAAAGTCTGGCAATATGAACGGTAGACGGTATTAGAGTCGTCTCCTATTATATAAGACTAAGACGAAGCTGCATCGGGGAAGCCTTATCTTTCAAATTATAGCAAGACTAGATGTACCCGCGGTTTCACCCGCGTTTATGATTACTGCGCTGCCCCCGTAGGTCGTAGCTTGATGTTATGTAGCCTATAACCTTCCTCGGTAAATAGGCTATCCAACACTAAAATAATTTTTCAAATCGAACTAGTAGTTCCTGAGATTAGCGCGTTCAACCAAACAAACAAACAAACTATTCAACTTTATAATATTAGTATAGATTAGATTTTTCCCGCAGCATCGCTCGCGTAAATGTAGTTTAAGTAAAGTTAGTAATAGTACTCTTTTCTGGATAAAAGTTCGACATATCTTTTATCCAGAAAGTGATAGTGAAACTTGAAAGTAGGTAACAGTGGAAAAGTGAAATGTCCTTTCCTTTTTTCTGGCAACATGTTTGCAAAATTCCATAATGATCGGTCAAGTAATTTGTGCTTGAAAACGTAACAAACAAAGTCGCATTTGCATTTATAGTATATTTTAGGAGTTAGGACATAATATAGATGGTGCCAGATGTTTTAAAGCACGTGTTCTTCAGTCAAACTCGAGCAACGCCGGGGGCAACAGCTATTACCACTGATAATATCCTAGCATAATAATCAGCTTGCATTGATAACTTATTATTAAATTTATTAATGTCGGTCAGCCATTTGGTCTTATTATTAATAAATGTGGAACAAGATAACTAACGGAATGTTTATCCACATTACAAATGATACCTAATATCAGTTGTTGAGATTTCATTCAATTAATTATACTGGCTATATTTTCCAAAATTTTCTGCATATAATATTTATATAATACTAGCTGACCCAAGAGTCGTTGTCCTGTAAAACTGAACAAAAATAAATTTTACGTAATAAATTCAATATCAAAACGTCGACCAATTTTTTTCATATAAAAATACCATTATACTGCGGATTTGATTTGTTGATTAGCCGTTTAGAAACCGGGTGTGAGTATTCTTCGTCTTAATTTCTGTCAAGCCCAAACAGGACTTCTTTTAAAAAAGTATTTTATAGATTCCTATAACCTTAAAACACCTAAACAAGGATGGCAGGCGAACAGGAATTCGGTCGGAAGAAACATACAAATGAGCGAAATAAAGATTGACCCGTCAGGGCATACATCCTTCTGAATTTACATGACAATGCCTGTCAGAATGTTAACGACATCCAATTGATTAAGAAAAAGACTTTTAGACTAAATTTACTGACAGTTATCCCTATTTTTATAACATTGAGGTAAATAACTTCGAAAAATTAAAGGTGGTGTGCGTTGGGATTGAACTCGAGACCTCTGCGTCGCAGGCCAACGGTTGCCAACAAGCCAATTCTTTTTTATTAACCTTCCATGATGGTAAAAACAAACACATGTCGTAAATGTAAACATATTTTTATTTGTACACTCAACACAATTTGTGCTTACAATCTTGCAGCCATTTGCATATAGACCTCGCATGGAACATGGGGTATCATAGCT
Organism: Catocala sponsa; assembly: GCA_963564715.1. Taxonomy (NCBI): domain Eukaryota; kingdom Metazoa; phylum Arthropoda; class Insecta; order Lepidoptera; family Erebidae; genus Catocala; species Catocala sponsa. The sequence goes on along the minus strand of OY751335.1, from coordinate 22,957,609 downwards.
ACGGACACTTTATGCACCGCACCGCAGCCGAGTAAGGACATTCCAGTCGCCAGCACACGAGATGGATCGTAAAATCTCCCACATTATTTTATAGCCACACCTACAATCATAGCGCGTATATGGTTTAGTTTATAACCGAAAGCAACACTAATAATTTTGTGTAAATTTTATTCATAATAATAGAAGTTATAGTATTTATTTGTCGCGCATTATGTTCGAATGGACTTCAGTTGAACCGTGACGTCATTTGCGTGATTCACACTATGTACTACATCTTCGTTAATACATATACTTATATATGTATTAATATGTCGGCCTCGATGGCGTAGTCGTTAGTGTAACCGGCTGCCACACCTGAGATCGCGGGTTCGATTCCCGCACAAGTCAAACATTTGTGTGCATGAACATGGATGTTTGTCTTGGTCTGGGTGTTTCTATGTATAATATGTATGTTTATCCATTGTCTAGTACCCATAGTACAAGCTCTGCTTAGTTTGGGCTAGATGGTGTTGTGTGTATATGATAGAATATAAAAGAATATAATACATATACTTATATATGCCACATAAACACCACCCACCATAAGGTTTTAGATCCCACATAATAGGGGATAAAGCTATAGTCGATTACCCGACTATTGAAGACCGTTCCATACTACGAGCGTCTGAGAATTTCATTATTGAAATACCCAATAACGACAATGAAATGTGAATGTAATCCTAATCCTAACTGATAGTATAAATTCGAATGTGAGTTTGTTTATTTGTTTGTTACGCACGCCTTAGCAACTCTACCAATCATCATGGAAGACCAGTGCCTGGTTCTTGAGACCAGGCAAATACTGAACTGGAGTCCTGATTGCTGCAGCTGTGGGACATCACACTGCTGTGGGACGACATGTCAGGATGTTAACTGAATATTTTATGTTACTTTGTTTTTATTTCTTCCTTTTTTATTATTATTTTTGTTATATCTTTATACAGATTGTGCCCACCTGTATAGTAATAAAGATTTATTTCTTTCTTTCATGCGTTTTGACATGCAATTTGCATGAGGAACAGAAAATCACATGGGGCACCTTTTATCCAGAAAAAGTACTGTTACTAACATAACCTAACCTAACCTACATTTAAAAAAAAAAAAAAAAAAATAATTATTGTAATCGGAATAAGGCATCCACAGGACAGGCTTGCCTAGTGTGGGACCAATGGATTCTATGTGAAATATTGTACTCTTTTGGTAATAATTTTTTTTTTTTTTATTTTTTATTTACGCGAGCGAAGCCGGGGGTAAAATCTAGTATTTTTATAAACGCTTCTAGTTAAAATTCGCTAGAATTTTATCATTATTTAATACTAGCTTTTGCCCGCGGCATCGCTCGCGTTAATTTAGAATTTGACAATCAATTCGGGTTGTACTCTGCTTGTAATAATATAATTCAATCATGATTTGAAAGACACGTGGCGCCATCTATTATCATAAGAACGTTATTATTGTTTTCCTCGAGAACTGTAATTTTTTCGGGATGAAAGGTAGCCTATGTCCGTTTCTGTACACTTGTCAACGTATATGCAAAATTTCAGGATGATCGGTTCAGTGGTTTAGGCGTGAAAAGGTAACAAACAAACAAACTCATTTTCGCTTTTATAATATTAGATAGGATTGAGATCGTTCTTGTCCATCCAAAGTTTGTGTAAGTGATCGCTTGTAGTGATAAGGTAGCACTTTGTACATTATAATATGCTGTAATTTGATGTAAACTGAATTTAATTGGCGTATAATAAAGCTCATTCTATTCTTGATTTACACTTACAAACATCTGCTATGCACTCACAATATTTAAAACATTTTTAATACTTATATGGCAAGTAGGTACGCCAATCAAAATAAGGGGCACTTTCAGTGCTTTTTGACTATAGAGGAAAGGAATTGGAAGATGGTATAAAGTACCGTGAGTTTCTTGCAGGTTATTTCTCATAGGCTCAACCTTTTGCCTGAACCTAGCAACTAACCTAAATGTAGCTTCAGTAACTTAGTAAACTCACTAACCTATATACTTTGACGTTCATAAGTGTTACTTTGTGACCTAAATGAATAAATGATTTTTGACTTGACTTGACTTTGACTTGAATATCAGCCTTGTATTAAACTGTCCCACTGCTGAGCACGGTCCGCTTCTCAGTGTGAGAAGTGTAAGGCCATAGTCCACCACACTGGCTTAGTGCGGGTTGGCAGACTTCACATATCTTCGCGAACATTATGAAGCACTTGATATACAGGTTTCCCTACAATATTTCCTTCGTCGTTAAAGCGACCGATTATTAACTACTAGCTTTTGCCTGCGGCTTCGCTCGCGTTAATTTAGAATTTGACAATCAATTCGGGTTGTACTCTGCTTGTAATAATATAATTCAATCGTGATTCGAAAGACACGTGGCGCCACCTATTATCATAAGAACGTTATTGTTGTTTTCCTCGGGAACAGTACTTTTTTTCGGGATGAAAGGTAGCCTATGTCCGTTTGTGTACACTTGACAACGTATATGCAAAATTTCAGGATGATCGCTTCAGTGGTTTAGGCGTGAAAAGGTAACAAACAAACAAACTCATTTTTGCTTTTATAATATTAGTTAGGATTTAATAAGCACATAACTACGAAAAGAGATGTGTGCCTTGGGATCAAATTCAAGCACAAGCACATTCCAACGGCATGCCACTAAGCTATCGCTGCTTTCTAAAAATTTGATAAAATAAAGTGTTTTTAGAAATATATTATTTATAGAAAGATATATTATTACCCGTGATTAATTGATATACTACTTTACCATGGGAAAAGCTTAATAATAAATCTACTACTAAAGAGATTGGTGGGATGAAAAGAAAGGTTGGCACATATGGCGACATATAACATTAACCCGTTTCCTAGAAGAGGATGGTAATTGGTGCTTCCTTAGGCATATCGGCTCATTCATACCTAAGTAATAGTTAAGCGATGCTGACGAACTACGATGCCTAAACCATTTTTGTAAATATTTAGTATTATAAGTGTTTTTGTAATTATGTTATCTTTTTTAATACGTTTGTAAATATATATTAGATTAATTAGTTTTAAAATTAATAGTGTAAATATATTGTAAATGTTATATTAATAGATAATTATTTTGTAATAGTTGACTCATAATCTCATATTATTATATAAGGCAAATAGTTACATTACCAAATCTCTAAAGTACAAAGAATGTTTACTCAAAACTAAATAAGATATAAGCATTTCAAATCTGGTGGTAGGGGGTAATTATCAGGAAAAGGATGCACGATATAAACTGTGAGGTAATGACGTAACAGCTATATAAATGTAGCTGTCCGAGGGAGATAGCAAGTGCAACCACTACATTCTCACTTTTCTCATATCCAAATTTAAAATACTAATTACTCTCTTATTTTGCATCCAACTTTGATGCTGTTTTCAGAAAAAGATTTATTTTAATTGCTATTTATTCTTGTGTGTAAAACTATGCACAATATCAAATATAGACAACCCATTGGCCATGGCTCCATTCTAATCAATTTAAAGGGTACCAATATTTGTAAAGTGACCCAAGAACTAGACCTTACCCGTGACTTTCCATCTATAAAATAAGACTAAGGGCTTGTACCTACTACCAACTCCAGATAGAATTTATCAATAAGATAAAAATTTCGCCATCTCTCTTCTTTAACCTAACATGAGTGAGACAACACGCGATTTATCTTTTGGATATCTTTTATTTGTTAGTGGTAGGAGTGGGCGTTAGAGTCGAATTAAATAAATCAAACATGCAATAATACAGTTCTCCAACATTGAAAGACGTTTGGAATCAGTCCAGCAGTTTACGAGTTTAATTATGACCGACGTATAAACAAACAAATTAAACTTCTATATTAGTAATTTAAGATAAAATATTCACCATAAATTGCTGATAACAAAAGCGTTAAGACATTAATTTTAAAATAAATTATTATTTCTGGTTTAATAAAAAAAACATACTTACTTTGATTAATATATTACTCATTGCCCGGATGGCGCAATAGTTTATGTGGCTGCTATGAAGCACCGAGAGCTGTGTGTTCGATGCTCACAAGAAAAAAATTGGGGCAGTCTTTGGGGACTGCCAATAGAAGTGAAAACTTTAATCCTTGATAATAATCACTTCTTTATAAATAAAAAAAGGCGGGTCGGGGTCCTGATACTCTCTTAGGTGTTATGAAGGGTATCAAAATTTCATTATTTTATACACATGGTGCGTTCTACGCAAAAAAGAGAGATTTTGAAATATTGTTAATATTCTAAAATAATTCAAAAATGGAAAGCGTGGAAGCGTGACGATGACGAAGCGTGACGATGACGCGAGTTCTATGATTTTTGTTCACTCAAGAAGTGCTCAACGCGCCTAAAGAAGTTTTCACTTCAATAAAAATTGTGTGATCTAGAAAAAGATACATTTTGTAAACATTTCTCGTACTTATTTAAGTTGGCAGATTGACAACAAGGTTCGTCAAGGTCGCAGGTATAAGTCCTGATTCATGGATTGTCCTTTTCCTCTGTTTTAATTTCTAATTTACAAGTAGCTGTTCTGTGTCTTTGTCTTCTATGTGTCTGTCGTTTAAATTATTGAATTACCCCGTTATATAGGAATTATTTCTAGTGCGATTATCAAACACTGCTACATCGGTTTAAGCAAATACTGCTACATACGGAAGCGTGATTTTACGCTTACATATACCGATGTAGCGTAGCGTATACCGATGTATTATTTATGTTATCCGCTCGAATGTATGGCCGCAACTTTGCGCAATTGTCACTTCAAGGAACAGATATTCATTTGTTTAATATACCTAGCATGTGATTTTATGCCATCCTTTGTCTTTGCCATACCCTTTTGTTAAGGTTAGATAAATCAGTCATAATTTAAACATGCTAAATATACGCATCTGTTTAGACGCCTTTTAGAGGTCGATCGGACACCTCCTAGAGGCGTCTCGACAGATGCTCGTATTTTGACATAGACTTCTAGGAGGTCGATCGACAGTTGACGGCTTATGTCAATTTTCTATCCCTCGCGAACATACCTTTTTTATGGATTTACTGTTTTTAAAGACATCTCCTGCACTAGGAATAACTCCTGGGTAGCGGTGGACTTTACAAAAATTCAAACAACGGACACATAGAACACCCACACTCGGTACAACTATTTGTGGATCACACAATTTTTTGTCCCGTGTGGGGATCGAACCCACAACACTCGGCGCGGCAGCAATGGCAAGGTGACCACATAAACCACTACGCCTACTGTGCAGTCATGATGAATGGTACTCTTATTTTATAAGTGTTTTTTAAGTTTTATTTTTCCACCAAACATAATTTTACAATTTCGCACAAGTGTAATATTTCAACTAGGTAGCAAAGTAAATATAACAAGTAGCGTATTATGAGGGGTGGACAGGAGCCTAAACTAGGGAAACCCTGTATTTCAGGTCTCCTGGATACTAACCCGTGGCTTTGTGAGTGTTTGTTCTCTCTATGTTCTATTCGGTACCGCTGACAACTTGTATGCGAAATTTCATGATGAACGGTCGGAGTAGTTAAGGCTTGAAAGCGTAACAAACAAACAAACTCTGATTCGCATTTACAATATTTGTTAGGATGTACTACTTTTCTTATTGACATTAATTGCCTTAACAGCAAAAGAAATAAACATAGGTCATAAGTGAAAATGGCACGTTTATCTATTTATATCACAAATGTGTTCCGTTAATTGTTTTGTTTTGATGCCTCGCCACTCCATGGCTCAAGTTATAACGCGCTACAATCGAAAACTTTAATATCTTGACAAATCCATACTTCAAAAATATATACACATAGTTATTTGTTACATTGTTTTCGCTGAGCGCTACCTCCCAAAATACAGGCTATAGCCTAGTTTGGGAATCAGTGTTAGTAAGTATTGTGCTAACTCTAAGTCCTAGATTAAGGTTCACGCAATTATTATATTATTAATTACATAATTATTTACTTTGTGTTGTATATTTATTTACCATAGACCAACGTGCGGTCTCACAAAAAAGAAACTTACTACCATCTACCGGACATAGTGGACTTCTTTTAGTTATTGATTAGCAGTTTTTAAAAGAAAACCATGGCACCAAGCAAACCCAGTTGATACCATGGTTTGACACGAACTTCAAATCAGATACTTTACAAATTCTGAGCGTCAGGTATCCAATTTGATGAGTAAAATGAAATTTGATGAATAAGTAAGTTTTATTCTGAAGCGGGTAGGTTGTACTGAAAAATGTTTTTTGAATTATGCGATCATTTAACTATGTTCTGATATTGAACATAAAGTCACTAGCCTATATTTTATTAATAATTATAGTTATTTGCGCAAAAACGTTTTTTTTATACAACTTTTGGTGGCAAACAAGCATACTTTAATTTTTCAAAGTGATGGGCGTATTAACCTATTGTGTAGTAGTGACACACTGGCGGCTAGACACAGTAGGTTTTTAATTATGTCTGGTATTCCAAGACTTGACAGTTTAATTAGTTAATGTCGCTCGATTTATCAGTGAAGAAAACATCATGAGGAATTCTGCATGTCTGAAATATCTCCATAATGTTCTTGAAGATTTGTCAAGTCTACCAACCCGATCTGGGCCAGCGTCATAGACTATGGCCTTACCCTTCTCACCTTGAATAGAGGCCTATGCCCATGGGACAGTTACATATATATAATTTTTTTTAAATTTTTTTATACATCTAATGTGGCAAACAGGTATACGACCCACCTGATGGTAAGTGGTCACCGTAGCCTATGGATGCCTGCAACACCAGAGGCATCACTTGCGCGTTACCGACCCTTTAGGAAAGGAAGGGGGAAGGAGAAGGAGCGGGAAGGGGGAAGGGGGTGATTGATTGTTCACTTAAATGCTCCACAATCTGTCGATAAGCAAACTTAATATGTCTGACCATTTATGGTTATCACTTCAACCCTGCAAGGTACGTACACACTGCAGCGTTCACTTGTAACAAAGCTATGAGTCACGTCAAATTCTAAGGAGATAATAGTACTCGATATCTCAGCAGAGTTCATCCTTCTAGTCGGGTCACGTCTCGTCTCGTCACTCAACACTTTCAGCAATCATATCCTCCTTGTGCGTGCAAGCTCTGGAATGAACAACCTGCAATGGTGTTGCACGGTCTCTATGACTCATCCTTCTTCACACAAGTTAAAAATTGTACTATTATTATGGTAGGTACCGGCTTGGCTATGTAGATTCCTGACATTGTTAAAGTCCACAGTTGGCAGTTACGTCTTACCACCAGGTGGATCATAGCATAAATAGCAGAATACTTGCCAATTCTGGAACAAAATCGTAAATTTGTCTATTCTACAGAAGAACATAGTCTTGTGTTTATTTTGCGAAAACAGTTAAACATCATTTTTTCCAGAACACGAATGATGAACTTGGTGTACTTCCTTAACTTTTCTGGAAATTGAGATGGCTTTTCCGTATTAAATTCCGTCATTAAAACGTATTCATTCAACTTTTGGACTTCTTAACCAGTATAAACGAGACGTATGTCAGTCACACTATAATATCTTGTTACTTAAATATCTATGGAACAGGAAATCGCAAGGAAGGGTGATAGCATAGGGCGATCGCCTTAGAGGTCCAAAATAATGCAGGAACGCAACAGAAGATGTGAATTTCTATAAAGTAGAAATTTCTTAGTCATGCTACTTCAAGTTTGATTAGATTCTATGAAGGTCAATCTCAAGATACGAAAGGAAATTGCTTTAGTATGCACGTACCTTATACTCGTATTATTATAGAAGTCAAACCATATTGGAGGATATGTTTTATAACATGATAGGTCACGATCCCCGCGCCATAAGGCTCTACAATCAGTACCGGGTGATGCGGAACTAATTGGTTGAATCAGACATCTTCACTATGAAACATCAAATTAATAACAAAAATACATAATGGCTACGAGATTAATGGTTATTTTTATGTTGCTTATTTACTTAACGATTTGAGAGTTCAACACACATATATATAATTTGACGGGCGAAAATTTATTCGTGATACCATATTAATTGTTTTTATAACTGTGGTGGTCAATTAGTATATACATGACTGACTGATGGTTAGCCAAATGCCCATGGTAATTTTCTTTTGCTCGTCATGATGATCACTCTTCGCCTGATGGTAAGCAGTTGTGTGGTCTTTGTTTTTAACACTACTAAGGTGGCAAACAAGCATACGGCCTACCTGATGGTAAGTGGTCACCGTAGCCTATGGACGCCTGCAACACCAGAGGCATCACCTGCGCATTGCCGACCCTTTAGGAAAGGAAGTGGGAAGGAGAAGGAGCGGGAAGGAGGAAAGAGGGTGCTTGGGCCTCCGGCACCCTCACTCATCGAACGAAACACAAAAGTAAGAATACTGCTATTTCACGTCGATATTCTGTGACAGGGTAGTCCTTCCCCGGTCGAGCGTCCACACCGTCCTCATAGTAGCCAAGGCGATGTTGAGGTCTCTACTTTGACGGCCTGAGAAGGTGCTTTTTCACGCCCCGTTTAAAGGACCCAGGATTGAAGGAAAAAGAAAACACACGGAAACACACCTTGGCAGAGAATTCCATGCCTTGATCGTTCGGCAGAGGTATGAGGACCCAAACTTGTTGGTACGCGCTGTGGTCGACTCTACCGCATAAGGATGGCTTCTGAGCCCAGCACGCGTTGTTCTGGATAGGAAAGGGGATGGCGGGATAAGGTGAAATAACACTTCTACAATTGTAGAAGTACTATGGATACATTGTAGAAATACTATGGGTCGGCCTTTCGAAATATATCGCTGTGCCACTAATGCTACGGATAAATATATCAACCACAAAATCCAACTACAGTTTGACTTAACGCTGGTGCCAGCAGTGCCTTGGCTCGTAGCGTGACAGACTAACCAACACAAAATATTATGGGTTTTGAGACGCCGCGTTTAAATAACCAGAACTGCCATAATGGCGTAGCAATATTACATGTGATTGTACATAAGCTCTTGGATTCAATTCCGTGTCCGTGAAAGCGATATTTGGTTTTTTAACAAGAATATCTCAGAAGCCATAAAACCATAACTGACAAAATGGACTTGTAATCCTGCCTTGGGATAGATTTCAAACTATCTCTTCAACTTTATTATTAGTGTAGGCTAAATAAAATTGATATGCTGCTGCAAAGGTAGAATAAAATCTATAATCCGTACAGTAATATAATGTAGAGAAAATGAACTAATAATTTAAACCTTTTTTAAAACAAACCGGCAAAGACAACAAATAAATAGATGCAGTCAAAGTGACCAACTGAGTGATGTCCCGCCCACGTAACACCCGAGCACTTAATTGATAGTCACAGTGTGATCGATTATCTGTCTAAAACAACATGGACTCTGAGAGTCACGCGACGTAATAATACACATAAAGAATTATATATACAGTGTAACAATAACATGTTGTCATATGTGAGGATAATAATATACACTACGGATTTGAGAAGGCAATCTATTTGTATTTATAATATTCAGGATCATGTAGAAGAGGATAGGCAACCGAAGTGGTATACGGTTGGAATGCAACGCAAAGGTCTCCAATTAGCAAACTGGAGACTTCTGCGTGGTACTTCAAAAAGGCAAAATTACGTACTTCAGGATCGCCCAAGGCATCGTGGGGCAATCAACATGGCTGAGTGTTCTCCATAGTTCTTGAAGACATGTGAAGTCCGCCAATAGTCACTGGGACAAAGAGAGCGTGATGAAATATGGTCTCATTCCACTGTTGCCGACTTCATAGAGCTTGGGAGCGCCCGTTTTCCTCAATGGCGCCATCGGTAGGACTCAGCTCCCTCAATGGCACCATCGGAGGACTGAGCCCTCAATACTAACTGTATGAACTACAACTATGTATATCTGTCAGTTTTTGTACAGTCGTCTCCTTAGTAGTAATGGACTGTATACGCACAATTATATGTGAAGAACCTTCCGAACCCTAAAGTATCTACAGCCCTATCGGCCCTAATACCTTAAAGCCCTATCTTACCGTCTATAGTAATATTGTAAAGCTGAAGATTTTGTTTGTTTGTTTATTTGTTTGTTTGGTTGAATGCGCTATCTCTACAATTACTCTATCTATAATTACAAAGGTCATAGCCCTCACAATATTTTGTTAAGAGGAAACACAAGAGCCGTTTTCCATACAAACGTAGTCCCCTGTTTCTGGATAAGGCCAGTCGAGCAATAACTTTTTTTCCAAAAAATGTATGGCCTCTATTGGCATGTCCCTATGTTTTCCTTTTTTGCATAAATTAATTATTCAAAAAGACATGAGCCTTCAGAAACCTCTAAAATTGTTCAGATTTTTATTCAAACATCCAAAAAACAAGTTTGACTAGATTATATAAAAAAAGGAAAACAGGAACACGACCAAAGCCTTTCTTTAATTTTTAATGAAAAAGTAGTTATATCGGTGAAGTTTTGGAGAAGGAATCAGAGGATTACGAAACGTTGATTTTGTGTACTTTTAATAGGTATTTTCGGTCCAAGCTGCAGTTGTCTCTATCGCGCTCTGCGGGCACTGCGCGATTGCAATAAATTTTACAAATACCTATTTTTCAATTCTCTCGCCCTTAGTGTTTCCTCTTAAGATGGCGCCCCGGGCCTAGCACGTCTTTGTCTGTGATGAGGCCCGTGCGCAGCAGTGGGACATGTGGGAAAGCTTATAAAATATAATTAGCTGATATTTAAGGATAAAGATAAAGCAGTAAAGCTGTAGCTATGCGAGTTTCTACATGTCATCGCTACATTTTTTATTTATAAAACTACATGGTCATAATTTCCATGGTGATTTGCAAGTTATGATACTGTCCCATGAATATTTATTCAGGTGCCCTTCTTGTTTGAGTTATGGCTGAACGGGACACAACTTTCCACCTGTTCTTGTTAGATATTATTATTTATGATCAGTTATTCCTCGCGGTTTCCCCCGCGTAAAATTATATTAAAGGTCACTATTCCGCTATTAGGGACATAGCGTTGTGTTATAAGCTTCGTCAATAACGCAAGTAGATTTCTTTTTTAATTGAGCTAGTAGTTTCTGAGGTTAGTGCTTTCAATACAAATTCTCCAGTAGGTATAGATAGTCTAATTTGACTAATAGTTTTAATATGTAAGCACGACTGATTCTCATGAGATGCTAGGTTCGAAGCCCAGATTAGATCTACTAGGCAGTATGCCAAACTAGAAAGTTTAGCTTTCGCTTTCCGGTGGTTGTGTGTGAAGTTCTAGGTTTAATCCATGGATCAGAAGATGGGATGCAGGAACCCATACGTGAAATCGCACAGGTCCAGTGTAATAAGGGCGTAAGAAGAGTATGCTAACTTTAGAGGAGAGCAAAACAACTGTTTGACCTGATATATTTATTATAGGAAGTATTTTTATAAACGTTTGTATCATTTAGTAAAACAAAGACAGTAAGTAAGATTAATGTATTGTGTTATAATGTATTTTTATCAAATTTTAAATATTTATGTAGGTTTATAGACTTATATGAGTGAAAATATCAAACTCATTATGACGCCACGAATGATTGTTTTGGTAGGTATAAAGCTTTTATTTTTTGTCAAATCACAACGGAAATATTTGAGCTTGTGTATCTTTATTTGCAATATTCGAATCTTCAATAAAAATACCGATGTAATTGTACGTTTATGCTTTTATTGCGGGTGTGCAAAATGTTGACGGGACACTTCCATACGATTTGAGTACGGTGAGCGCACATCTTTGATTTAAATCTTTTGTATCAATACGTAAAATTATACTACTTTCGGCTTCCATTTACATTAATTCGGACGATCACGTAATTTAACACATATTCGTTTCCATATTTTGCACCATAAAAGATAAAAATATAACCTGCAAAATGTTAGTCAGAACCACCAAAGGTTCTGTCTGTTATGAATGGCGCGAGCCCGACTTACACTTGGCTGGTTTTTATTATTTGTTATTTGAATTTAGAGTGTATACTATAATCATTCGAAATTTAAAGCATGTATGTATTACCGTTATTATGATAAAATTAAAACAAATGTCAATAAAAAGAACAAATTTCTGCATCGACCTCTTAAATTTATCTTGTTACATATTATATTTTTTATTTGCTTTATTACCTATATATTTTTGTGAAAATTGCAGCCTGCTATATATTTAGATTCAAGTAGATATCCCCTTCAAAAGTAGGACTATTGTTAAAACACATTTATCACAGGTAGGACTTAGAGACACCGCGCACGGTTCCAGACTCCTTTCTACTATTGAGAATTTCTTGACCGAAAAATTCAGTCACACATTGGCCGACCCGGGAATTTAACCTGATACCTCGTCTACGTTGGTCCATCAAGACAGTATCTCTATATGTAGAACCCTAAAAATAATTAAATTCCAGTCCACCAATAACCGTACATTATGTCCAAGTTTATATAATAAGCAGCCGTCGCTTATATAAGTAGGTACCAGTTTAATCGGTCGATTCCTCGCCGAATCAAAACAATGTTAACGATTATGTGGAAATTGTATTCATCTTAATTAGAACGAGTAACACGGCGAGGGAGGGGTATGAAGAAGGGGAGGGGGAAAGCTAGTCAATCAGGTGTCGATGCAGCTTCATTCGTGTCCGGCCCTGACCCGAACACCGAACACTTTAATTTCAACTACCTACTTAACAACCTGACTGACGAGTCACTGAACAACTGATCAGTGATCCACTTGGAGCACTGACGATGTATCTATATATACATAGTATGCATGTATATCTATAGCTTTTTATTTCGCTTTAAACTTTTTTCGTCGAAGCAAAAAGTTTTGATGTTGCTTTGATTGAACACAGTTATGATTGGTTTTGTATTGATTTTTTTATTGAACTTAAACTGCCTTAATATTATTAATAATAATAATAATTTTCATTATTCAGGCAACGTAAATCCATACAAAAATGTTAGTTAGTTACATTGATTCTTATAAACTAATGTTAGTGTACTTAAAACTAAAGAAAGTAAACATTACATTTGCTGCTAGGTTCTCTCTACATGAATCCTGAAGCAATGATTCATGTAAAGAGAATCAAGCCTATCAGCAATCATTGTCAAGACGCAATTGGGGCTGGCTCGTACTCTGCAGAGCATGGATGCCCCTCTCTTTACGGATGGTGGTGTAAAAACAATGCACGCTATGCTCTGTATTATTGATTCGGTGGCTTAAGTTTATGCTTGTTTAAGAGCATCCTGTGGTCCTGGGTTTGCTTCCAAGTCGCTCGACGTATTTTGTCTAGTTTGGAGGTGCAAGCGAGCTGCTCTATATTACAACTCTGATTAAATTACTGGAATTGTAAACGAGAGCATACAAATTTAAAACAAATAATGTGATAACTGCACTTATCATTCAAGAATGTTGGTACCTATTAACCCAGTGACATTCCTTTTACCCAAATATTCTCACAGATAGGATGTCTAATATGTGCTATTCATCTTGTTTCTCAGAAAGTATAGGCAGAGACAAGAGGGTGTATATTACACTTATATTTTGCAAGTTATGGTAATTGTATGCTCGCAACTACGGCCCCATAGTTGATAATAGGAGGAGACAGAATATAACACATACATGCACTGTCAGTACTAAGTACTTTTTTACCATTTTCTCGACCCGAGCATCAAAATCTAAACAGGATCTAAGACTTGAGTAGTAGAGCCTCGCTGATTTCAGCATGAATGGGCCGGCTCGACCGGGGAAGGACTACCCTCTCACAGAATATCGACGTGGAATAGCAGTAGTCCTACTGTTGTGTTTCGTTCGGTGAGTGAGAATACCGGAGGCCTAATCACCCCCTTTCCCCCATCCCGCTCCCTTTCCTTCCCACGTCCTTTCCTAAAGGGTCGGCAAACGCGCAAGTGATGCCTCTGGTGTTGCAGGCGTCCATAGGCTACGGTGACCACTTACCATCAGGTGGGCCGTATGATTGTTTGCCATCTTAGTTGTATGAAAAAAAAAGTGTTAAGGAGCTATGGATTTCGGTCAGGAAGGGTGAATTTGTAGCCTTCTATCATACCACATTTCTACTAGACATTATGCTGTTACCGAGAATTTCAAATATTTCAAGAATAGAACACGAGTTCTCATGCACAGCAGTCGCATACACTACCACTGTACCACCGAGGATAAAATACATCATGATAAAAAATATTATGTCCGTACGCCGATGAACGAATTCATATCCATAGAACCTAGATTATTAAAATGAAAATGTTACCAAAATTATAAAGATCTATTTTGTTTATTTAAAAACAATGTCTGCATTTGCAGCCAGTCGTCAGTCTGTACATAAAATTAGCCGACATAAAGTATATATATCCAGACTCAGAACAATTATATATTTGTGAATCACACAAATTAATAATTGTCCTGTGCGAGGTTCGAACCCATTATACTTGGCGCGACGGCTGCGCCGAACACTTGCCGACTACGACATCAGTGCAGTCTTGTCATGATAGCTTTTACAAACTATACGACTCATGTCCAAGCTCTTCCTACACTTGCCATAGAAAATGAACACAGACATTTCCATAACGAGTTGGAGCTAAAATTAGTTATTTGCCGGTTACACAAGTCGTGGTCGTACCAAGGAAACAGATTACATCGGATCAGTCCGATTGAAGGATAAGCACAGCTGGTATGGATAAAATATGCCTTGTTGATTATAGCAGTACCTGTTCGTGCGTTCGTGATTTAATAATCAAGCCTTTCAAATGATGACTGATTTATATGATTATAAACTAAGATTAAAATCATAGATGAGTCTTCACCCTAATTATATCGCATGAAAAACAGTCCACACGAAGTGTGAGTTCACATGTTAGATAAAGAACGGTCGTGTACAATTTTCGATATAAATGAGCGTGATAATACTGTACCTATTTATAATTCAGTTGGCATTGTGTGTCATAGGACAAATTGACGTCAAAATAGGTTCAGTAAAATGGTCCTACTTTGCTCCCCTATGGGTAATTATGCTCTTCTGTTTTATCGCCTAATATGTTATTAGGAAAAATACTTTCACAGTTGAGATTGGTTGACAAATGTATCTAGGAGCAAAGATACCTATGTCAATAGGTAACTTTGGTCCTTATTCATTGTTTTATATATATAATAAAATAATTCATAATGTTGATTTACCAATAAAAATGTGGTAGATAAAATGTTCTTCTTTATATAAATGTTTCTGACTATATTTTGTAATTAATAGTTTAAAAAATATGCATAATTTCCTGAATTTGGAGCAAAGTAGGACCATTTTACGGTAACCATAATTAAACTCTTCTATTTCTAAATCTTTAATGATTAGAATACTAACAGCCTCGTTATAATAACATTATTTCTCATTTATCTAATTTATTGTTAGCGTTGTTAAAAGCAATCTATCGTTTAAATATATAAATTATGAAACACTTGACAGCCAAAAATTATGTTGTTGATTTCGAGTCTCCTGACTACATCCCCTGTAGCATAAGGGTACGCAGAGATGTGTTACTCCCACATTCGACAGCTATGGTTTATAGGTCCCGTTTGATAGGGGAATTTAGCTTATTTAATTCTTGTATACCTGACAAAGCTCCAGACTTCGTGCTGTTACTGAAAATTTCTTTACAGCAAAAGTCAATAACACTTTGCCCGAGCCGGTAATAGAAGCCGAGATCTCATAGCAGTCGCAATTTCTGCCGCTGCGTCAGTTGTGCTTAAGTTCGCCAATCATCACTTGCTTATATTTATAGCAAGCTATAATTTGCCTACGCAATATGTGTCCGTACGTTGTCACGGGATCTAACACAGGATTATAAAATAGCATGTAAGAAAACGATACTTATCCATTTTTATTTTCAATACATTTGAATAATTGCCGAATAATAGCGTAAATGACTTTACAAACATTAAAAGAACAGACACAAAAAGCACCTATATTTCGAACCACTATTTGCGGACCGCAAAAATTCTTATCCCTTCTAGTTATGTATTCACATTTGACGCAGCATATTGGCACTGTCAGGATGACGAACCAGTCATTTCGCAACCATCCTTCCAGTTTATAGATAATTTCAATATAAGGCACGTAAGGTAAGTATGCCCAGAAGAGTGGTAGGATCGCCACGTTGAATGGCAATCCTTATTCTTTCCGCGATGTAAATACCAAACTTGTGTTCACGGGAAACGTCAATCACTCTTCGTTCGAGCTCGAGTCTTATCCCCATGAATCTAGCGTTTGACCCCGAACGGCTCAAACGTAATCTCCAACCAGGTTTTTGTATATGTACCAGTAATTAGTTCTCAGAGCGCTATAACAAATCCTATCTACCTTAATCAAGGTCTGAAAAGAGTATTATCATCCATCAATGGCATTAAACACTTACCTACCATCAGATGGACCGCTAGCTCTGCTACTAGAAGCAATAAAAAGATAGATATAAGATCTTCCGTCGTGTTGAATACTTACGCAAAGTACTTATCATCAAGGGATCCAAGTTGTCCGCCTGTCTACAAACAAGTTACGATAACGAAGCTTATCGAGGCTCACATAAAAACGTATCGGCGCGTTATCTGTCTGTCACCACATACAGAAATAGAGCAACGAATATTTATACTTAATCACAATAATCGGAAAATAACGAAGACTCGACGATAACATGGCGACCTTTCAATGTGTCCACATCACATGCGTGCAAAAATCCACCTACACTACCTACAAATAAAGTGCATAATCCCTTGGTAGTAGCTTGAGAAATGATAAGACATGACCCTTGAACCGGGCGCTTCTCGAAGCGGAGATATCTCAAGAACGTCCTATCAGCGCATATCGGGGTCGGTCGCTTGGACGCTTGGTACTTCGAACATGCAACGACATTATGATAATAGGGTAGCCTGTTGCAAGCCCACTGTTGGACATACCTTTTTTCACATAGAGAAATGGTTAAAGATCAAGTTTACCAATTACTATTGCTTCAAATATCTCGGAGAACATTATTATTATGTCGTGGTGTTCGGTATACAATACATTATGTAGATATATATTAAGATGCTTTTTCGTCATATTGAATTATCGTACCTCATAATAATATATGTATATGCACAATATTCAGCAAAATAAGTGTTCTGTCTCATGCAAATCGAATTATAATAAAATTTAGACCCGTTTGAAAATAAATGATAGCTAAATATTGAAAGACTAAATGTTCCCGCGGTTTCAGCCGCGTTTATTGTTACTGCGCCGCCCCCGTGGGTTGTAGCGTGAAGTTATATAGCATATAGCCTTCCTCGATAAATAGGCTATCGAACACTAAAAGATTTTTTCAAATTGAACTAGTAGTTCCTGAGATTAGCGCGTTCAAACAAATAAAGAAACTCTTCAGATTTATAATATTAGTATAGATGAGTGAGAGTAATTCTCTGCACGATGGAATATCAACTATCACTATCACTCGGTCAATAAAAAATAAAACTAATATCTAAAGGTCTACATATTAGGAAAAACGATTATCAGAAATATTTCTGTACGTGCTATCGACAAATAGTAATATTGGATCGGGGTGACTAGATACATTTATCTGGAGATCAGAGAAGTAATTACATAGTGCAACAAGTTAAACCGTAATATATCATTCGTTACAGGCACCACGTTCCTCAAGCATGCATGCATTCAAACATTCAAAGTATGTATATCAAAACTGATCAGATTAATACATGTAAAAAAATCGAAAAGAGATCAAGAAAGGACTTGAAAATCGAAATATCCCCAAAAATAGGTGCAATACGAAAAATTTATCTACGGAAGATCGTAGCCAAGTAACTTAAGTGTGCTTTTGCGATGAGTAAGGTTTCTAAAACCCTTAAGGATGCGCTATGCTGTAAGCAGAGGTCCAAGTAATATATAAGTCAAGGGTCTGTAAACATTTATTGGATACGATGGCGTAGTGGGTAGTGTAACCGACTACCACGCCTGAGGTCGCGGGTTCGATTGCCGCACAAGTCAAACATTTGTATGCATGAACATGGATGTTTGTCTTGATGTGGGTGTTTCTATGTAATATGTATGTATTTACAAAAAAGAAAGTATATATGTAGGTATATTTATCCATTGTCTAGAAACCATAGTACAACACTGAGAAGAGGCTCGTGCCCAGCAATGGGATAGTTCATTCACAGGTCCGATATTATTATGCATACCACATACATACCATGCTACTTATTTTTCTAGGTTGCGATAAGGAATCCGCAAGATCTGCCTACAAAATGACAAAACGCTTATCTCCTCATTACATTATCTGCTGTACAGAATGTACAGATTACTAACCTTCATGTTGCTGCTGAAAAAGTGTAAGTAGCAAAACCTAATAAAGTTCCTAAATAAAAGAATCGACACAGAATCAAACCAAAAACACGTAATGAGGCAGACTTCTTTTCAAAAATTAACTTTGTTATGTACTACGAAATTATGTTTATAATATCATATTAAGGAGAACATAATAATAAAACCGACTAAAATTAGACACTGTCAACATTTTATGTCACATTTTGACAATAATTTTGAATAGAAATAGACAATAATTGACGTTATTAGAGCTAATCTCTTTCAAAACGTTTTGTTGCAAGGCCTTTCAATTTTAATCAATAAACAAATAAGTACTTAAGTCATGTTACTTGATGAATATAGAACGGGTCGTCATTAATGTGTGTCATCAATCTTCTTACATCAATATGTTGCACACACACATATGCACGTCGTGCATCTTAATTATGTCAAGAAGTGAACAATCCCTTAACGAGTCTCTGTGTTGCTTCGTGTATTCCATCAATTTTCGCTGTGTTTTAAAGTGTTCCTACCACATTTTTCTTTAAATAATGTTATTGTAATCTTAGCAGCAATAGCTCAGTGGGGAGACCAACAGACTGCAATGCAGGGAGTCTCGTGTTCGAACCCACTTCACGCACCGCTGACTTTCGGAAGTTATATGGCTTTTCGAAATTATGTGCGTATTGATTGACAACTATCGCCTGCTCCGTGCCTCGGAGAGCACTTTAAGCCGTCGGTCCCGGCTGCCATGAACATCTATGGCAGTCGTTATTGTGAAGTCAGAGCCCTCTAATATCCTGACACTGGTCTAGCCTTAGGGTATCGTTAGCCTTTGGGTTGCGGCGGTCAGGTGGCAGCCACCCCATGTAAAAACTGATATCCAGTCAAATCCGGTTAGACTAGAAAGCCGGTTTAGCCTTGGTCGGCTAAGGAGAACAATGTTATTGTAATCTTACTATCTGGATGAAAATACAGTGCTCTACCCAATATACAGCATCATTTCTATAACTTGTAGTGAGTAAGATAAAAGTACGACATGTTTTTTAATTTTTGGAACGAAGTTCCTTATTGCGCGTTGCGAAAGGGGGCTAGACGGAAAAATTAAGACCAAAAGTTGTAACGACACTTTTTGCTATAGTTGTAAGTTTAAGGTTATTTCTTAATATGTATGTATTGTTAATGTCCACAAGCCAATTATTACTAAAATTGAGCCTACTGATTAAGTTTATATTACATTATATTTGATAATAATTAAAAAAATATTAATATAACTTAAAAAAAAATGTTTTATTACAATTCCTTCGCTAATTAATCGAAAGGAACTTCATTCCATCCGGGTGTCCCTTGACACCTCTCAAGTTTTTTTATTAAAAAAGACTCCCGCACTAGGAATAAATCCTGTGTCGCGGGGCACTTTACAGACATTCAAATAACGGTCACAAAGAACACCCAGACACACAAAGTGTAGTCCCGTGTAGGATTCGAACCCACAACACTCGGCGCAATGGCAGTGGCAAGGCGAGCACTTAAACCACTACGCCATTCGTGCAGTCAATCAGTTCTATCACTTGCAATGACGAAAGTTTGAGAAGGTGTTTGGATGTCTGTTACTACGCGTAAACCTTTGAACGAATTTGTATAAAACTTAGCGCACAGATAGACAATTTCTTAGACAACACATATCATGATATAGCATATAGGATATACATAAAATATGTGCTCTCATTAAATTCAGGCGGCTATTAAGACGGTAGTACGGCTGCCATGCTTAGGACGTAAACAGGCCTGCCAATATAGAATCAAATATAACACCTAACCAGCAATCACACATTTTGTGCACCAAGCTAATATTACATTAGCACAGATTCTATGACTCAATGTATTTCAACAAACAAACACAGTGTTCAAATATTACTGACAGTTCACACCGATAAAGTACCTCACAAATGACTGTAAAGTTCACTGATGCGTTTCAAATGATTCTGCTTTACTGTGAATAATTGACGTCAACAAATCATCTGTCTAGTATTTGGGTTTTCGGATAGAAAATTCTTAGCAGCTCCTCGTAAGCTATACGTGAATATATTTATACGTGAAGCAAAAACTTTGTACCCCTATTTACGAAAATTTCGCGGACGGAGGAGTATGAAGTTTAGCATAGTTAAAGTTTATATGGAGAAGGAGTGACGAATCCTAATATTTTTATAAAATATGCATTAGAAATACATTAAATTAATGAAAAAACACTACACGCACACAACCATGCATTTGACACACGCAGTCGAATAGCGTTTGTAGTATTTCGACATTGTTCATCTGACGTCGTACAATTCTTCGTAACTATGGTGATATAGTTATACCTGGTTATATGTAATAAAGAAAAAAAAACAAAGTAGCAAGCTTAGGAATATCGTTAATGAAAGAGTATAGTTAAGTAAATAATAATTTGTTTGAATAAGATAGGTAAATTAACCTGTATAGCCTTGGCGAAATCTAAACGAAATGTGATGTACACGATCAAACTTAAAATTTAAATTAGTTATCGGAGAATTTTGACCGCTAGTATATAATATACGCGTGAATAGATAATGTAATGTGCAACTTTGCACGATTTATCAACGGGGGCGTAGCTCAGATGGTAGAGCGCTCGCTTAGCATGCGAGAGGTACCGGGATCGATACCCGGCGCCTCCAATTCTACTTTTTGATAATGTGAGTAGTTTTGTTACATAGTCTTATACATATATCTCCAAGGAGTTGTCTGAGGTGTGTTACACCTAAATGTCGACAGCTGTTTTTAGGTTCTACGAAATATTAACATTTACCGAAAACATTGCCAGACTTAGAAGAATTACCTAAAAGAAGAACCCAATAACTATCTAGTGACCGATATAATAAACATCAAAAATAATTTTGACATATTTTGACTTTTATTTTACCTTATACCACTATCTATCATCTATCTACCATGAAAATTAATATCAGAAACTACGGGCAAAACAAAAAAGACTTACAATAGAGTTTATGTGGAATTCTTTCTTTCAATGTGATATTGTTCTATTTAAAAAGAAAAAACTTCTTCTTTAAAACTTCTTCTTTAAAAAAAGAAAAGAAGGAGAACGTGATATTACTCCGTTGTTTCGACTACTTGGACAATCAAGAGGTTACGTAAAAAAATGTTGGACAAAGTTCAGGATAAATGAGTAACGAAACGGACAGTCGCTAGTCGGCCCGAAAGTTCAGCAATTACATTTAATGGTAGTCCAACTAAACAATATTTTAAATTGCTTTTATTAAGAGAATTAGCCCTCTGAAAACAAACAGATCAACCGATATTACGTAAACAGTATCAACATCTTACGTAACAGAGTATTTGACATTAATAATATTGCGTGAATATACAAGAAATAAGGAACTGTATAGGATGGCATCGATTGTTTAAATGTTCGCGCGCAACACGTACGGCAAACACTGTCATGTATTTGCATGCCGCTTTTTAATACATTAGCGTCGAGGTGGGGGGAGAGGGGTGGTCGTGCACTTGACCAAACACGAGGATCTATGTCAGAGCGGCTAACCCACACAACATTACTCTACTTTGGCGAGCAAACAACGCCTCGAGGCAACCGCCAAACCAAACACGCTCCTAAATAAAATCGTTCACGTATCCATACCAATATTATGAATTCAGTTACTTGTTTGTTGTGTTTTTGCCGCTAAACTACTAAACAGATTTTGATGACGTTTGGTGGGCAGATAGCTCAAAAGCCAGTCAAAAACATAGGCTACTTTTAAACAAATGCAAACGAAGTGGAGGTCCAATCACCCCCTTTCCCCCAACCCGCTCCTTATCCTTCCCACTTCCTTTCCTAAAGGGTCGGCAATGCGCAAGTGATGCCTCTGGTGTCGCAGGCGTCCATAGGATACGGTGACCACTTACCATCAGGTGGGCCGAGTGCTTGTTTGCCACTTTAGACGAATAAAAAAAATAAAAAAAGAATGTGCGCGATTACTAGTATTATATTTACAATACAACTATTTTCAATGTCAAAGAGTTCGTCGTTGCAAATTATTTGATCATGATACATAAACTGGATCATCCGAGGAAGTACCACCTCTTATAGGTATTAATACAATTAAGTAACACTGTTACTGTGTTTCGCCAGTAATTTATAAGCGACGAAACACAATATCTATGTTAGGTTTAATGTTTTTAAAAATGTTTTATGTTGCGCTTAGGTCAAAAAGTAAAAGATACCGAGAGACCTACCTTTCTTAACCATTCTTTTCCGTGTATTCCTTTTTTAACTCTCCAGGGATTCATTATATACGCACATGGCATCAAAAAGTCAGAAGAGCATTTGATTGGTAGGTACCCGGGACATCTCCATCGCAGTACAACGGTCTACCAACTAGGCTATTACTGCTTTCTTATGCTATTCAATGGATAAAAAATTGTATATTTTTGAATACGTCAGCATTATGTACTGACTGGCTAGTAGTTTATCGATGCCATATACTCCTACATAGCTCACGTGGCATACAAATGTGTCACCATATTGAAATTCAAATGTGTAGCGCCCACCGTTCGATTTACGTACAGCTCCTGTATTAACTCGCTGTTTCCATAAACTATGCCTCTCCCTGACGTAATAAGGACGAAGTATTTGGTAGGCAATCAGGTATGTTAGTACGTAAAGTATACCCTAACTGATATTATCCCATCGTCTGTCATTTTATAGACACAATTTAAAATCTATTGTTATGTATCTCCTGGAGATTGAGTAACGGTTAAGCTATTAAAAGGCTTATGTTTAACTTATCACCAGATATAGTAATATATAACAGTCAAAAATAGTAAATGATCACCAAACTGCACAGCAAAATATGTTTAAAGAGATCAAAATAAGTCGACGCAGCTCCTATTTTTGGGTGGGTTTATGAAGGAACCTAACATATCCTTACCCTTCCGAGACGGTATGCAGTGATTTGAGGCGTATAAGTGCTCATTATGATATATTTTAGTAAGCATATTTTGCTGCGCAATTACTATTTTTAGTGGTCATTATATTTAATCCCTATTATAAATACGAATGTGAGTTTGTCTGTTTGTTACGCTTTCACGCCTTAATCACTCGACCGTTCATCATGAAATTTCGTATGCACGTTGTCAGAGGAACAGAAAAGGACATAGGGTACGTTTGATCCGAACGTAACCTACATTTATGCGAGTTAAGCCGTGGGCAAAGTCTAGTAAGATATATAAGACACTGAATGGTATAGTATCACAAGATATTATAAATAATTCCTACAGTACTTCAAAGGAGACACACAGAACTTAATACTGCTGTATTTTATAGGCGATAGGTAAGCAACCTCGCTAAGACATCCAATACAGAAGATCGCTGGCTAAACATCTTGTGACTTGTTCTTGGGGTAAGTAGGGTGTACAAGCAAGTTGCACAATGTATCACATACCACGCGCGTCCCTATGACGTAGCATAAGTTGACCCGCTGTAAACGTATACATTGCATTTTATAAGACACATTTGTAACGATTTCTTTAGTACAATTAAATCTTTCAATCAAATCAGTTGTGTATTTTTCCATACCAACCAGTAAGTTGTACTCGTAGCATATAACAATCAATGTTGGTGAACACACCAACATAGGGTTTATCGTCTAAATTTTGTTCCTCCTCGTATCAGTACAGGGACTTATTTCTTGCACGGCCGGCAAAACGCTACAATTTCCACTAAACCGAGTTTTTGGTCAAGTTTGGCCAGTGCAGGATATTATAATACACAAGTGTGTGCCGTACGATGGCACGGCAATCCGACATGCCCGTAAAGAGATTAGGCACAGGACCAACGGCTTTACGTGTTTTTCGAGGCACGCAGATGTGCAAGCATCGTCATCTTTTACACTGCGCTGCTATTGCTTATTTCTTGACAGAAATGTTCAATAACTTTACGTTGGTACGACCTGTAAATCACACCGACATGAATGCACAATCGCATATATTAGCTACATACATTTGAACATTCGAATTATACGATAACTTATAGCTGACCCGCGCAACTTCGTCCGCTTCAGATAAGAGAATTTCCCCCGTTTTTGCAACATTTTTCATCGATGCTCCGCTCCTATTAGTCGTAGCGTAATGTTATATAGCCTATAGCGGTCCTCGATAAATGGGCTATCCAACACTAAAAGAATTCATTGAAATTAAACTACTATATACGGATTTTATCGCGTTGCTTATTTGACACTTTATTACAAAAGTTTGGAAACTGTAGAAACACCCATGATTAAATTATGTTCGGTTACTTTGAAATAACTACACTGGAACATTGAGACAACTGCCATCTTAGTCTCCCCGTGACCATGGCTGCTGAAAAGCAACCGAAACGTCGGGGAAAGTGTAAACACAAATATAAATAGTATAATAGTATAGTAATAGTATAAATAGATTTAATAGTTTCAATAATTTAATTAGCTTAAAAATTTGTAAAGTTTAATAGTAATAGTAGTGTAACAGTTTTCAAAAATGTTGTAATAAAGTGTCAAATAAACAACGCGATAAAATCCGTATATAGTAGTTTAATTTCAATGAATAACATTCGCGTAAACAGAATACAATATTATACTAAAAGAATTATTCAATTCGGACCAGTAGTTCCTGATATTAGCGCGTTCAACCAAACAAACGGCAGCTTTATAATATTAGTATAGATTTTACTACCAAAAAAAATATCTGATTCCACTCTGTCACCAATATCCTTCTCACCCATTGACATACCTATAAACTGTATATTCCAAACCCAATTCCCCAATACGCGTTATAAAACAGGCAAACACCCCGCGCACCGTACCTCACCCTCCCTTAACCCGTCACCGTTCGCGGCCAGGTCACGGCTATATTCCACTGTATAAGAAATTGATGAATATATATTACTTCTAAGTCCAAAATTCGGACAAGCGTACTCATTACAATTTTATATATTCCAACAAAGAACCTTGACTAAAGGTGCACACTCAATTGTTAGCGGCGGCGGCGCTCACAATACGTTCCTAAGCAATTAAAAGATAATACATTCATAGTCGCACGCCTACATATATCGCCGATGGGTAGGCAGAAGCATATTACATCGACATTTTTACAGCGATGGTTTTAGGTTATATAGCCGTCTATATAACCTAACACCTATTGCTTAGGACCTAATGGTGTCTATCACCCACAGTACTAGACTCTCTTCTGTTGCTGAGAACTAATTGTCATGAATCCCCAATAACACATTTGCGTGCTCCGAGAACCCAAGACACGCCTTATACACTTGTTACTAAATGACTTAACTGCCTCCGTGGCGCAGCGGTAGTGAATGCGACTGCTGTGCATGAGGTCTCGGGTTCGAATCCCGGGTCGGGCCAACAAAAAGTTATTAGGTTTTCCTGTTAAGAAATCTCAATACGAGCTCGGAATTAGGAAGTTGGCGGTGTTAGATACCCCCGTGCCTCGGAAAGCACGTAAAGCCGTTGGACCTGCGCCTGATCTCTCTCCGGTCGTGTCGGATTATCCGTCCCATCGGGTCATGAGAGTTAAGGAACAGAGAGTGCACTTGTGTGTGCGCACATACTTGTGCACTATAATATCTCCTGCGCAGATGGCCAGTCTTCGTTAAGATTGGCCGCCGCGACCAAAATTCGGCCTGGAGGACATTATTATTAAATTATAATATATAATGGGATGCTTTTTATGTCCCCAGTGGCAGAATATGAGCAGGTATTCCGACCTGATGAAAAGTTATCACCGCCGGGTCACTTCTAAACTTCGTCATTGTCAAGGGTATATACAAACCAGACGCTGTCTAAATCATATCATACCTGGTTCTTAAAACAGTAATAATATAACTATCCCATTGCTGAGCAGGGGTCTCTTCTCAGTACATAAAGGACTAGATATGCCTGCGGTTTCACCCGCGTTTATGGTTACTGCGCCGCCCCCGTGGGTCGTAGCATGATGTTATATAGCCTTCCTTGATAAATAGGCTACCCAACACTAAAATAATTTTTCAATTCGAATCAACAAACAAACAAACTTTTTAGCTTTATAATATTAGTATACATTAAACACAGCTTACAATTAGATTGGTAGACTTTACACACGTTTAAGAGCATTTTATCAAATTCTGGAAAATTCTAGTGGGCCGAGCTTTGTCCGGTAATAAACTCACTACCTACTGATATTGAGCATTTTATGACACAAAAATTTAAGTAATAACAATTCGATCGACCTGATCAAAACTAATCCAACAATTTACAATAATGTAACCATTAGTATAAGTCTTCTAGCTTACGTATTAACGTATGCTAGAAGACTTATGAAACTGTCAGATATAAATAATACATTTAATGCTTGACTTTGCTTCACTCCATTTTAATAAAATGTAAATGCTTAAGTCCTGACCATGACCGTGGATCAAACTATATCTACCTACAACAAATTCTACCAAAATCCATTTATCCATTTAGTTATAAAATCACCAAACAGACTTAGACTAACAGATTTAGAATAATAATTCAAAATACCTACAAAAATACATTTAACTTTTATTAGTCTATAATTTACTCTATTCTACTTTACTGTGCCCAAAAGGATCTATAAAGATTACATATTCAAGTTTACCACCGATGTCTATTATTGTCGAACGCAAAAAAATATTGAGTAAGTATTGAAACTTACTTTCATATTTATAATTAAACTAGATGTTCCCGCGGTGTCACCCGGTTTTATCGTTACTGCGCCGCCCCGGTGGGTCGTAGCGTGATGTTATATAGCCTATAGCCTTCCTCTTTAATAGGCTATCTAACACTAAAATAATTGTTCATATCGAACCAGTAGTTCCTGAAATTAGCGCGTTCAAACAAACAAACAAACTCTTCAGCTTTATAATATTAGTATCGATTATGTATGTAGTACGTATTTAGTATTATTATAATTAACAAGAAATGACCAACCGGAAGCATACACTATTGAACGTGTGCGTAACAATATCACACCATATGTGTGTAGTTTCAGTCCTTACGTAATAATAAGTACAATACGGACAAACAGACTAAGGCCCGATCCCACTGAGGTAGAGATGAGCGGAGACGAGATGTTCTTATCAATACAAACATAAACTCATATAGATCTTAAAACAACACAAAACATAAACTTGAAAAGGTATCTTCTTGGCAAGCGTGCTCCATCGTCACTTACCATCAGGTGAGATCTTGATCAAACTTTATCAAGTACTAGTTTTCACCCGCGGCTTCGCTCGCGTAAATGTAGGTTAGGTTTGCATTTTTTTTTTCTGGATGAAAGGTACCCTATGTCCTTTTCTGTACCCCTGACAACGTGTATGCAAAATTTCATGTTGATCGGTTGAGTAGTTAAGGCGTGAAAGCGTAACAAACAAAAAAACTCATTTTCGCATTTATAATATTAGTTAGGATTAGGATAAATAAATAAATAAAAATAAAAAGATAGGGGTTTAAAAAAATGTATAACATTAACGTTTTGAAAAGATTTTTGAAGTGAAAACTTCTTTAGGCGCGTTGAGCACTTCTTGGGTGAACAAAAATCATAGAACTCGCGTCATCGTCACCGAACGCTTTCCATTTTTGAATTATTTTTTGTTTATAAAGAAGTGTTTATGATCAAGGATTAAAGCTTTCACTTCTATCGGCAGTCCCCAAAGACTGCCAGTAACATTTATTTATATGTTTCATGTAATAGAAGATTAGCCATAGTAACAGCGAGCTGCTATAAAATGTAGTAAAATTGATAATGTAATCGATTTTTATGTATTTTTTAATTAATCTTTCAAAATATATTTTACTGGATTTTGCCCGCGGCTTCGCTCGTGTAAATGTAGGTTAGGTTAGATTAGTAACAATACTTTTTTCAAGATAAATGGTACTCTATGACCTTTTCTGTCTGTGTATGCAAAATTTCATCATAAGCGGTTAAGTAGTTGAGGCTTGAAAGTGTAACAAACAAACAAATTCACATTCGCAACAATTTATAATATTACTAGCTATCCCGACAGACGTTGTCCTGAAAAAAGAAATTAAGATAAAACTATCCTATCTTTTAAGTTGGACCAAATTACAGATAGTTACGAAGTTTAATCAAAATCGGTTCAGTAGTTTCAGAGTTTATCCCGAACATACATCGTGACACGAGATTTTTATATATTAAGGTAATATTATTTTATACTACCAATGTGCCTAATTAGCATATGCATGAGCATAATGATTACGGTTATCATGAGATAAACCGTAGTCTGTAATGTCTTGCACACCAGGGTCGACTTTGGAAAGATCGGCAACGCCTGATCGCCGAGCATTTTAAAACGTAGTGGCAACGCTATGATGAAAACAAACAAAGATTCCACTAATTTTATCTACTGAGAAGAATGCGCTTTATTAGGAGTTTGTTAGTTACCAAACTCACGATGGTAACACAATGTAAGCATCTTTAGTAGCAATCCTGTAGAATAGAGATATATTCATAATTGGGCTAATCCAGCTTTAGTCATTAGAGTCCTGCTGTGACAGATCTCTTCAGAAAAATAGAACAAAGATGAACACTGAACTAATTTTCGCTCCGTTGTGGTGTCAATACGCTATCCATCTTCACCCCGATTTAAAAGCACACTGCTTGCGAAGGATTTTTAGTCATTTCGCTCGTCTCCAATTCAGTGGATACCTACCCTAAGGCCCGCCGCACGTGATGTCAACATGTCTGATACACTCGGTTTGTAATAAAAACTTGAATGAGATAAAATGCGTGGGTTATCTTATTCGTTAATGGTTTTGTATCGTCTCCAAGATAAATATTAAAGAGCTAATGATATCATTTTCGTTGCATTTAATAGCAAATTTGCTTTTGTAGGTTACGTAGTTTTCAGGTTCAATTCCTCTTTCAAAGGGACTGGTCTTTTTATTAGGCAATTTTCAGGAGCAACACGAAATGTGGAAGAAAAATTAAGTATGAAATGCCTTTAACCTAAAATGCGTAGGCACATCGTTTCTACCATATTTTATTTCGGATGACAGGTTATTATTTTCTACCAAGATGGAAATAGATTGTTATATAAAATAAAACTTAAAATAGGTAGCTGTTATATTGTTATACACCACTGCTTACTCTTCGAATATCAAGAGACTTAATTACTAATAATAATAATAATAATAATAAAGTTTATTTATCATTTTCAAATATTGCAGTACATGGGATACGGTATATACATGGTAAGATTACTGATTTGCTACAATGAATAGTGGGTGCAGTTCTGATCTCCTAACTAGGTTACAGTATAACCTGTAGGAAGGAGTGTCAGTTCCGATTCCCCCAATTGATTACAAGCATAATGTTATTACTTAATTACGAATCTAAATTCTAGATAGAAACACGAAGTTGATTAGAGCTATTCTGTATGATCTCATTATCGAATTCACCTCTGAGTTACTCCTGAATTCGCATTGACAGCTATGACAATGGTTACTGTCGAAGTAGTATTTAATTTGAAGAAAACTTTTGCAGTATGGAACGGCTTTACACGGGAGACGGCTATGAAGTCACATAATCAGGTTTAAACATAGCCGGTAAAACATTGCTTTATAATAATTTAAATATACTTAATTAATGGGCGTAATCGAATAACATTAATTAACTTAGAATAATATAAATACATTGACTGACTTATATTTCTATAACAGATAACCTTGCATACTTTTTCTCGCATAACACCAGACATATATAACACGCATAGTTTCGTTTCATCCTAACCAAAACACACAAGTAGGATTGGCTGTCAGAAGAGTGTTGAGCGCTTCTAGTGTGCGACCCACTGGGGTCTCGGTTTAGGTAACAGTTCAGCAAAAACGCCAAATGGCTATTAGTGCAGACTGACAAGAACAGTGTGGGCAATAAATAATGACTTTTTCCGATACCTAAAAATCAAAGTCGTTTCCAAACAACGTATGACTTGAATTGATGTATAATATGCATGGTTGTCAGCTTCCTTAAGCATCTTGAGACACGGTGTTTATATCTATGTGTCTCGGCACATTAATCTTTCGATCTTCCTAGTCTATGCTATTGTTAAACTGCTGCCACAGTTTCAAGACTAACAATTAATCTATTACACTCGACAGGTAGACGTAGAGTACATGTAGATATGTATTATAGCAATCTTCAATCAATAACAAAATTAAGTAAGTAATAGCTGCTTAGAGTAGATGGACTAATAAAATTAGCTATTCAATTTAGACACGCACAAATACGAATAATTTCGGAGAGTGTGCAGAGGAACTGCATAATTTGATTCCTCCTTCCCCTTTTTACCATCGGACGACCAGACAAACAGACCAGCGGCACAGGTACATTTTGGATATACCACAGTTACCTTCTACTTTTATAATGCGTACCGCAAAGGAGTGGAACTCACTACCTAAGTCTATGTTTCCTGATGAGTAGGTACAATCTGGGTGTCTATAAGTCACGAGTGAAAAGGTATCTTCTAGGCAAGCGTGCTCCATCGTCAACTGCATCTTATTAAGATCAGGTATGATCGCGATCAAACACAAGCCTATTATTATATAAATTAAAAAAAAATTAAAAAATAAAGCATGCTAGCTTCTATTTGTAATACCTTGAGTTAATAAAACAAAACCTATCCCTTGAAGATGCACAGGCTCATTGGCATATCCTAAATAATATTATAAATGCGATTGTGAGTTTGTTTGTTTGTAACGCTTTCACACCTTAACTACTCGATCTATAATCATGAAATTTCTCATACAATGTGTATGTATCAGGGATACAGAAAAGGGTACCTTTCAACCAGAACAAAAGTACTATTCCTGAGGACTAGAAAGATAAGCTTTGACCAAAATCTAGTATGCTATATATTATGTGTAAATATAACATATATAATATTATATTATATTATATTCTACCACATACACACAACACCATCTAGCCCAAACTAAGCAGAGCTTGTACTATGGGTACTAGACAATGGATAAACATACATATATACTTTTGGAACGAAGTTCCTTATCGCGCGTAGCGAAAGGGGTCTAGACGGAAAAAATTAAGACCAAAAGTTGTAACGACACTTTTTATGTCATTATATATTGATATATGTAACCATAATTACGCGCTTCAACTGCGTGTGTCAAATGCATGGTTGTGTGCGTGTAGTGGTTTTTCATTAATTTAATGTATTTCTAATGCATATTTTTTAAAAATATTAGCATTCGTCACTTCTTCTCTGTATAAACTATAAGTGTGCGAAATTTCATACTCCTCCGTCCGCCCAACTTTTGTAAAAAGGGATCCAAAGTTTTCGCTTCACGTATTAATATATAGATTATATCCGAGGTGATATTTACGTTAATTTAATGCATCTTAGGAATCAGTTTAATTATCTTCATATTATTTATCAAGGTTTGTCAATTGTCGATGCGTTATGTTATGAATTAAAATATAATAAGTACATTTTAAGCCGAATCGATAGACATCACAACTATCAGAAAGCTGTGTACCGGCTACCAAACACGGCTGAACATCATTATTGTCTGACAACTAGCACTTCCTTACTTTCGTAAGCTGGAAGGATAGAAATATTTTGAACGGTTAAATCAGTTGTTAAAAAATTTTACTAAAATAATGTTTTGATATTGGTCCAAAGATTATTGACTACGTGTACAAAGAGGGATGACAGCATATTATATTTATAAACATCTAGAACGAATGATTATATAAGATGTTATCCTTTCAGGACAAATGATCAAGCACCACTTTATATGCAAAACAAAATATATTCTTAATTTACACACCCACACTTAAAATTTTATAAATATAAACTACTAGCTTTTGCGCGCGGCTCCGCTCGCGTGGTACCTACATCAATAAAAAGTAGCCTATATCCTTCCCCAGGTTTTAAACTATATCTGTACTTAATTTCATCTAAATCGGTTGAGTGAATTAGCCGTGAAAAGGTAACAGACAGACAGACAGATAGACAGACAGAGTTACTTTCAAATTTATAATATTAAGTAAGAATTTACAAAAAATATTGTAGACAGTTTAAAGCCAAAGATATTTTCTCGTTGGAAATTGCCACCCACTTGTATAAAACAAGCCTGTTACTTTGAAAGTAAACAGCACTAAACAGGAGCCAACTAACGGGTGAGCTCGCGTAAGTAGGCACGTCTTTAATATTGTGTCCCCTAATGAAATTACATAAACTATGTTAGTTTATATGTTGACTGTGTATATATGGCGAGTAGTTTTAAGATGTTATCTCGTCTCGTTACTACACCGTCGAGTGTTGCGGGTTCGATCCTTCGAGCACTTTTTGTAACGACACTTTCTGCTATAGTTGTAAGTTTAAGGTTATTTCTTAATATGTATGTATTGTTAATGTCCACAAGCCAAGTATTACTAAAATTGAGCCTACTGATTAAGTTTATATTACATTATATTTGTTAATAATAAAAAAAAAATATTATAACGTAAAAAAAAAAAAAAAAATATTACAATTCCTTCACTAATTAATCGAAAGGAACTTCGTTCCATCCGGGTGTCCCTTGACACCTCTCAAGTTTTTTTTTTTTGTATACATACATAATTATTATACACACAGAAACACCCAGACCAAGACAAACATCCATGTTCATGCACACAAATGTTTAACTTGTGCGGGAATCGAACCTGCGGCCTTAGGCGTGGCAGAATAGTTAGAGCATGCCCGTCAAACCGCCTATTCCTAGAAGTGCGAATGTATGTCGATCTTTACCTATAAGAAGTTAATAGATCTTATAACGTATAATAGAATAAACGTATAGTAATTGTTACTTTGTTAAGTATACCTTTTATACCTTTTGTGTAGCTTTCGCTTCGCTTCCGGGCAACCGACACGTTTTTCTTTTAATCAAAGGCGTATCCACACACATCGGTGTCAAAAACGTTACAAAGGCGGGTTTCGTTGGAGAACAAATTAATTGGATATAGATAATCATCTTAATATACTTTAGACGTGTGCGTACGTTAACTTTGAATCAAGTTGGTCAAATGCGCGACGCATGTAGCTTGCTTGGCCTACATGCGCATCTACTTATGCGCAGTACCTACATGCGCAAGTTAATCATACGCTTTCTTGCGCGGTTAGTTAGCTCAATTCGATCGCATACACGATGCATATAGCTCGCATCTTGCGCGTGATAAAATAAATATTATTTGTTCTAAATAATGTTTCTTCGTGTCAAATGGTTGAGATTCTACCATTACGGAAGTATTTTGCCAACACTAATATAAAATTGTATAATACATGCAAACGGTCTACAAACGTCAGTGTTTTTAGATAAGTATAATGTGGCTATCTTCAAATTTTGAATGGGTACATTATCTATACTAATATTATAAAGCTGAAGAGTTTGTTTGTTTGGTTGAAAGCGCTAATCTCAGGAACTACTGGTTCGATTTGAAAAATTATTTTAGTGTTGGATAGCCTATTTATCGAGGAAGGGTATAGGCTATATAACATCACGCTACGACCTACGGTGGCGGCGCAGTAACGATAAACGCGGGTGATACCGTGGCAACATCTAGTTTCTTATATTTTAATTTGATAACTTGACCTTAACATCAAATAAGTTACAGTCAAATACAAACTCTTTTACAATTAAAAATAATAGGATCAAATGACAAATAACGTTGTTTTCGGTATGTGTAAGCCGCAAAGCATGGAACGATAGCTTTTTATTTTAAGACGCTTTTTATCATATTCTATACAATCCATACGTGTTAGTGACAACAATACAAGTGATGCAAATACGAGCTTATATTATCCTACTGACTGTTTGCGCTCAGCGCCGCCGTCTGTCAGTTTGAACGATATTCTAATCCTAATTACATGCGAACGTGAGTTTGTTTATTACGCTTCCACCCCTTATCTATCCGAGCGATCATGATGAAATTTCGCACACTTACACGTTGCCAGGGGTTAATAAATGAAAATGGGATACCTTTCATTAAAAAATACTGTCCCAAGTTAGCGAAACCATGGGCAAAATCTAGTAAAATTTTTATTATTGCTAACGCCACAGGCGGCGCCGGCGCGCTGTTCTCCGTGCTCTGATTTGTTAAAATAGGACGACAGACGGGCCACGGATGCAAGCTCGTAATTCGACCACAGCCGACCACACTTATGTGTGTAGACACCTTTACTCGGCGAGGTCGTTATACATCAGACTGAGAGCGCATTATGTAACGTAGGTACATAAAAACTCGGACTAATTTAGAAGCATATATACCTACCTACTTAATATACGTTTGTTTTATTGCCTTGTTGATCTAGTGTCGTAAGATTGCGCAACTACCGATTGTGAGCTCACTGGGTTTGATGCCCCAATCAGGTACTATTGTGTTTTCCAGATGAGAAACTCTCTATTCAGGAATTATATTCTAAGAATAGGTCTCCGCCACTTATTACACGGCACTATACCATAGCTTATGAGTCATGGATGTAATACGCTAGGTTAGGCAGACCATAACCCTTTGGTATATAGAAAGAGATAAAACTGTTACAATATTTGTCTGTACATCTATACTAATATTATAAAGCTGAAGAGTTTGTTTTTTTTTGTATTTTTTTTCACAACATAACCAAAGAGTTCGCGCCATCGTCAGAAAGTGAGCTGTCATGCGGTTGTTATCACAGGAAGTGACGAGACAGCTACTTCCTGTTAAAGTGGTCGGAACTTAAGGATTAATTCAGGAGAATTGGCGGCACTTCAACGTTTAATATTTATAATTTCATTTATTCGTATAGCTTTTACATACATACGTAATCTCACAACTATAATACTGAAGGGGTAAGTAAAGATGAAACCTACCTACTTTTCGCGAAATATGGTGGGGTTGAAACTATTGACGTTTATCGGACACAACTCCAGACACCGTACTGCTACTGACTAGAATTCATTGAAAGGAATATTCAATAAGAATTTATCCCACGATGGAGTCTACGTATTATATAGAATAAAAACTCCAAAACAAATAAAAAAGAAAACAAATTGGTTGTCTCTCAAGTCGGTTTACGAACGATAGTTTAACGTAACAACGTCATAACAAAACATTGATGAAATGATTGCATACTTTTATGAATAAAATTGAATAATTTTTATTGAAATATCACAATTTTGTATGGATACAAAGAAGGAGTGAAATGGAATCTACAATTTAATTGATAAATTTACTTTTATTTGCACTCATTAATTCAAATATTATGTTTATTACTTTAACGAACAGATTATTTTAACTATAACTTTTATACATGTTTGCTATTTAACTTCTTCCAATCAGTGTTATTCTGTTAAGGATAGGATAGGAAAAGTAGGAAACGAATGGGAGTGTTTCAAGTTTAATGTGCCTCGAAAAAGTCAAATCGATGGTTGTTCGTCTCAGCGTTGTTGACTTATTAACATCTGATGCGCATTCGAGATTGTACATATCTTTCATGAATTTGAGGAATGTTTCATCATTGTTCACGTTTGCGTTGAAGTCGCCACAAAGAAGCATTGGTACATTGGTATCAACTTGCATGATACGATGCACATACGGAAAAAGTGCTTGGTGCATCAATACACAAATTTTTGAGACACTTGCTCCAGGATGAATATACACTGCGCAAAGTACAATTTTAAACGTTGTATCAGCAGTGAAGCATGTAATTGCAGCCAAGCACACGTCACCCGTGTTTTTGATGAGACGAGTTGTGTCCGACAATTCAACGTGGAGAACTTTGGCCGTGGATGTCGATGATAATTTTCGATAAATTGCTACTCCACCAGCTGCATTTGTATCAGAATCCGATCGATTATTCTGCCGGGTTACACACTCATAATTATTGATTGAAACTGGATCACAATTGTCACGCATCCACGTTTCAGTCAACACCAAATAATCAGACCTTGGTATCATTGTATCCGTTTCAATATCCGCTGAGTGAGCAGACATACTCTGAAAATTAAGGTTTGTCTCTATAGTTTGTCCAGCGTTGTTACTGTCATCACAGAATTTTACTGTTTTCTCAGTGATTGTTTGAAGTGCGTGTCCAAGGAGTCAAATGTATGCGGTACTGATATCTCGCGTAGTCTGTGAGTCGTTTCCATCCCGTCCGTGTTTGAAGATAAAAGGAGCATCATTATCCATGATGATGTGCAAGCCGTCTATATTCGTTACTCGACTCAAAGAGTCGGCTTGTTTTTTTTCGATAACTTCTACAATTATCATCATATTTCTACGAATTTACACAAAACCTTAACGAATTATAAACTCAAACCTTCCTCGTGAATCACTCTGTCTATTGTAGCAAACTGCATGAAAATCTTTTCAGTAGTTTTTGAGTTTATCGCGTACAGACATCATCATTGAGTTTATCATGTAGTGAAGAATAAAGACGGCATTAGAAATATAACTTAGTCTGTCATAATGTTGTCTTCCTTTTACGCGAATGTTATACATTGAAAAATAAACTACTCTATGTGGCTTTTATCGCATCGTTTATTACAGTAACTGGTAAAACACTTTTACTTCTATTGCAGCTATTTAAATTATTAAAACCAAATAGATTTAAGTTTACACTTCGATCGTAACGTTACAGTGAGCGTAACGGGACAATGAGCGTAACGGGACAATGAGTCATCCTTTTTCGTGCGTGCAGCCGGCGTTTATCGATTTATTAGACGTTGTCACGTCAAAAAATTTACCCGACTCTAAAATAGAACTTGAAATCTCATGCACAGCAATTGCATTTACTGCCGCTGCGCCATTGTGCAGTTTATACCGCAATTTTAGAGTAATAGAGCCTCGCTGATTTCAGCATGAATGGGACGGCTCGACCGGGGAAAGACTACCCTCTCACAAAATATCGATGTAAAATAGCAGTATTCCTACTATTGTGTTTTGTTAGGTGAGTGAGAGTACCGGAGGCCCAAACACCCTTTTTCCCCCTTTCAGCTCCTTCCCCTACTCACTTCCATTTTATCTTCTTCCTTTCCTAAAGGGTCGGCAACGCGCAAGTGATGCCTCTAGTGTTACAGGCGTCCATAGGCTACGGTAACCACTTACCATCAGGAGGGCCGTATGCTGGTTTGCCCCCTTAGTTGTATAAAAAGAAAAAACAAGTTTAAAGCAATGCTTGTCCAGTGCAATTTTTTGTTATAATATATTGTCGCCATAGGACTCGACATAATTGTTATCCTTCTTATATCTTTGACTAGCTTGTTGGTCCCATGTCTTAGCCCCGACTTGAAGTCAACCCAAGACAAAAATCATTTATTGATTTAAGTTACAAAGTTATACATATGATCGTCAAAGCTTATTGGTTATGGAGCTTGATGAAGTTACATTTATTTAAGTTGATAAGTTCAGGCAATGGTTTGAGCCTATGAGAAGATACCTGCGATAAATACATGACTACTCAGAATTTATTCCATTACCAGACTGGCCAAAATGGTATTGGATTATGTTAGGAAATCCTTAGTTCCACGAAGTTTTCTTACTGTATTAGGTCGTACTTAAACTTAGCTAGTGAAATATATGTATCGCGAATGGCTTAGTGGTTAAAGTAATTGCTCATCACGGCCACTACACCTAGTGTCGTGGGTTATAATCCTACACGGGACGATAAATTGCGTGATCCATGAATGATTGTGCCGAGTGCGGGCGTGCGTTGTGTCCGTCGTTTACACATTTGCAAAGTAAACTTTCAAGTGTGAAGATATGGAATTATTTCTAGTGTTGTAGTTCTCTTTTATTACTGAAATAATACACTCTGGTTTCCCCTTTACAGTTCCTGGTGTGACGCTTAATGTGTATATTTAAAACAGCCACAGATGTAGTACAACAGTCGTAACCGCATATGACGACCGCAGACCGACAGTTTAGCTTTAATTACTTGTTTACGCTCGTGCTAATGAAGCTATTATGCCACTACGAGTGCACAATCAAGCATTTAAGAGTATTAAACTGTGTATAGCTCGCTTGCACTTTGCAAAAATGAAATCACGAACTTCGGTCTTAAAAATTGATCGAAATATTTTTGATTATGTTTGCAAGGCCGATTGAGGTTATTGTACCTACTTGTCAACCAGTTTATTTTATAATCATTTTTTATATAAAATACATAACGTCTGCTATGGTAGTATCTAATTTTTGAATTGTGGACATTAAAGTAAAATTCTTATTTGTAACCTCATCACACCGTTTCTGAAAGGAAGATCAACACAAAAATGTGTTAACCGACGACGAAGGTCAAATGCGTGTCAACTGCTGTGATTGGTGATTGGCTGGCCGAATTATTAACAGCCAATGAAATCGTTTGACATAAGAAGTTTGAATTTGGAACGCAGTTGATGTTGATTAGCCTTTAAGAAAGCGGGTGTAATCTATATATAAATACCTACGTGAAACAAAAACTTTGTGCCTTTTATTACGAAAATTGCGCTAACGGATGAGTATGAAATTTGGCACAGTTAAAGTTTATATGGAGAAGAAGTGGCGAATCTTGATATTTTTATAAAATATGCATTAGAAATACATTAAATGAATGAAAAAACACTACATGCATGCAACCATGCATTTGACACAAGCAGTCAAATTGCGTTCGTAGTATTTCGGCATTGTTCGATTGATGTCGTAGGATTCTTCGTAACTATGGTTACATATGTATGTGGAGTAGGTGACTAAATGAAATGTGATTATAAGGGTATAGTTATAGACAATAAAACTTTAATAACTATCTAACTTAAAATTTAAATCAATTATGGCCGAATTTCGACCACTTGGCGACCGCAAGTTCTTTTAAAAGCTTGTAATTTTTAACAGACAATATTGTTAAGTATGCCACACACGTGGCTGCAACATTTTCAAACTATTGTTTGGCCATCTTAACAACCTTTGAATGTGTCGGCCATGCCAAATGCAATTATCTAGATATAGCAGGGCAGTACGTAAAATATTTCAGTGTATTACACAATATTGGTGTTATTCCTGAAGACTTTGTTAGCCTCAATATTGCAGCCAGAATTTGATAAAAATAATGCCCGTTGAATGGCATTTTTTTTCATTACCGCTTGTCCCACTTTCATTCTTCAAAAGGGTTTATTTAATTAAAATTAAAATTGTATTAGTCTTTGTCAAGGTCATGTGTCAAATCACAGAACGAATTGTATTTAGCACTATAAGTATGTCTAGATTTTTTATTAGCCGCATTCCTATATAAGTGATGTTCAACTAAGAGAGAAATTAGCTGAAATGATTGGCGAGCCACTTGTTTAATGTAGTATGTCTGCTAGTAAAGTGCAGCGGTGCAAGCTATTCACTTTCGCGGTAAACAATCCGGCGCACACCGACTGGCAAGCGGCGCCGGCGCGCGCGCATATGACGTCACCGACTTAGGCCCGTCGCCTACACGAGCTGGAGTCGAGGTGGCGTCAAGGCGCGGGCCCACGAGCGGCGCGCCGCTTCTATGTTTCCTTCAGGAATAAATGGCAGTGCGCTCACACACTAGAGTTGCGTCACAGGCGAGGTGGAGTCGAGGCGGAGGCGGTGCGGCGGCGCGGCGGGGGTGGTGTGCTCGACCGCGCTGCGACTCCACCGTCATTTGTCGTTTCGTGCATAGACGTGTTTGCATTTCAAACATGCATGACGATTTTGAAACCAACGTAAAATTAATTGAAATTGTACGAATGAATGAAGGATGTGTAAATGTGTGGATGTGGAATGTGTAAAGGAAGCATAGCCGCCCTCGCCTCAACTCTACATAAACGCCACGCCTCGATCGTGCTGCAACGCCACCGCGACCGTGCCTCGACTTACCAGTGGGCGACGCGCCTTAGAGTGTGCTAGTTGAACAACGTGAATAGTAACCAAGGATTTTAATCATAGTTACTACGTTTAACTACTCACCTTTGGGGACATTCAGATGTTATTTGTTACAAAATGTGAACATGACATCTGAATTATAAAAAATAATATTATACGACTCATTCATACCGAAAAATTACACTACTTTCCTTATCTAATTTGTGGGCTCACTCTTCTTAATGTGGACACTTTTAAGTGCGATCTAAGGAAAGTAAGAGCACCTCTATGATTTAATTTGTTTTAGTAATAACAGTACTAAGAGTAGGGGGCAGCAGACTCGACTCTTACTACACTGCGCTAAAATATAGTTAGTGAAATGTGTGTATAATTCACCTCTGCCTACCACTCGTGGGTATATAGACGTAACTAAATTTAAAACAACTTTCTATTTTTTATTTATTTTATTTTATTTATTTAATTTGGACAACCAACAAGGTATACACTGTTACATGTTCCTATGGCTAGTACTTATAGCTACTGTTTAGTGCTACCTTACTTAAAGGTTGCCACGGCATGCATATTATACAGTTACAAACAGATTATAAATATATTATACTAAACTTAAATATAGCAAAACAATGATACTATATTATAAGTTAAACAGAAATTAATTATGCAGGTCTTTAAATAATTATTTTAAAGAATACAATTTATTATTTTTTTCATTGCTGTAAGTTTTATTTAGAATTGTGGCCTTAAATTTATTTATGTTTTGTCCAAAACTATCAATACAATTAATTATTAGATTTAGAAAAAGTGTTATACTGAAACTGAAACCTATTTATTGGTGAATAGTGACCCAGATTACTTCTAGCTTTTTTAGGTACAAAGACGGAGTACCTAGATCCTCGTGGCAATTTCAACGGCGTGTATATTCATATCCTTTCAATACTCTAGAAATCAATTCCATGAAAAGAATAGTCACTATAACCAAAAATACTACGAGCAATGACCCTCTTAAACGATATTAAAACGACAATAAAGCGATAATGAGCATGTTCGACTTATGACGTCATTTGACAGGTTACCGGTGACATCATTAGTGGTGACCGCGAGGGCCGCTCACAATTATCGCAAACGTGTCATTGTGACAGAAGGGCATACACCTCATACCTCACACCCTGCGGGAGGGCCCACACCCTCCACCTGTGGCTCGGGGCGCGCGACCTGTGGAGTGCACAAAGCGGAATGTATCGTAAATGTTGGTACACTTTTATAACTCATTCATCACACTGATCTTTACTTCCCTACTGTAAACTTAATAGCTATATT
This sequence comes from Catocala sponsa, assembly GCA_963564715.1. Taxonomy (NCBI): domain Eukaryota; kingdom Metazoa; phylum Arthropoda; class Insecta; order Lepidoptera; family Erebidae; genus Catocala; species Catocala sponsa. The sequence goes on along the minus strand of OY751335.1, from coordinate 22,915,863 downwards.
GACTAACGAGTTAGGTATTTATTATGTTCTACATTTTTATGTGGTTATTAGCGAGCAATAATAACCTAATGAGAAGACTATTTTGCTATCACGCCAAGGTTTATCACAAGAGCTTAACCTCTCGTATAGTGGCACGCGGATCCATTCAAAGCAATTTAATATAATACCGGCAGACGAGAAGTAAATAGTTAACGGTGAAGAAAAATATATTCAATATCTGAGAAAAAAAAAAAAAAAACTGAGAGTACCTCAAGGTATGTGTAGCCAACCAACCCGTAGTTATTGGTTCAGTGACGTTAACCAAAATCTCACCCTTTTCATACTGACTAGAAACTCGTACCTAACAGTGGAAAATTTATTAAAAAGACCTGGTATGGCTAGTATTACTTATCTTGAGTTTGACTGCTACACAAATTATATATCTTCTGTTGAAGATTCCATTAAAACATCATGGTAATGTAATAGCGACAAACGGTGAAGGCATATGTAATGTTTTCTCGAACTATTTTTATTAAAAATTTTTGCAACCTTTATCTTTCCCTACATTATGTCCTAGCCCATATGATAATAATTCGATTTCGAACATTTGTAACATTCATATAAATATTACGAAACTAGTTTAAATTCTAAAAACCCTAGATCTTAAAGTATTTCATCCGATAGTATTTCAGTACCTGTAGCTATACTCTTCGACAAATCACTCTCTGAGTGCACTGTGCCAGCCATTTGGAAGTCTGCCTATATCACTCCAATTTATTAGAAAGGTAGTAAAACAGAAGTTACCAACTATAGACCAATTTCTAAACTGTGTACATTAGCAAAGGTATTTCAAAAAATATTATAATAATATAACCAATTATATGCAGCGTTGAAAAACAGTTTTAGTAGTTTCCAACATGGATTTTAAAAGGGACGCTCAACAACATCTAATCTTGTACTTCTGAATGAATACATATCCGAAGCGTGAATGAGTAAGGGGAGCCAAGTCGATGTCATTTACACCGACTATTCTAAATGCTTTGATAGAATTGATCACAACATGCTAATTTACAAGTTAGAGCACATTGACATACAGTTACTAAGATGGTTTTCTTCTTACATATCTAACCGCTCTCAAGCAGTTGTGGTTAATAATTACATTTCTAGTTGGGTTATGGTGCCTAGTGGGGTCCCTCAGGGTTCATTGCTAGGACCTTTGTTATTCCTAATATTTGTGAATGATATAGGTCAATGCTTCCGTTACTCACAATTATTGTGCTTTGCGGACGACATGAAGAGTTTCTCAACCATCACAAACATTCCTGATGTTCATGCACTCCAAAGTGATTTGAATCGGCAATCTGATTACTGTACCTTAAACAAACTAAACTTCAACCCATCTAAATGCTCAGTTGTTACTCTCAGCAGATAAATGAATATAATTCCGTCTGAATAATTTTTAAATGGAATGCAACTGCAAAGATGTTCTTCAATACGAGACCTTGCAGTTATTCTAGACTCTAAATTGCTTTTTCAGGACCACACAGAACAGATTACAAGTAAGGCTTTTCAAGCATTGGAATTTGTTATGCGGACGTCATATAGCTTCACTCAGGTTAAATCCTTCAAGATCTTATACTGCACTTTTGTACGCAGCATATTAGAATATGCTAGTCAAGTATGGAATCCTAGGTAGGTCACCTACATATTGAAAATGTTCAAAAGAAATTTATTAAATATTTGTGATTAAGACTCGATTATAGTTCGGACAACTATCTAAAACATGCTTCCTCTAGTTACATACAGAGATAGCCGATATCACTTATATTTTAAACATACTGAATGGCAGAGTTGACTGCCCGAATCTTTTGTCCAAAATTTATTTTAATGTGCCTGGTAAAGTTAAGACTACAATCCCATTCACCTACCTCTTGTGTCAACCAATTACCGGCAAAATGCGTTTATGTGGCGAGCGAGCAGCTCTCTTAATAAAAAATGTAAAGAATGTAACGTTGATATACTCAACTGTAAACTGGAACCACTGAGACGGGTGCTTAGTCTTAATTTTTTCTCAAAATAGGTATATCTTTTAATTTTATTGATGTTTAGTTTTAATATTATGCAATGTTAAATATGTAAGGTTTATGTTCACATGTCTGATTATGTATTTTATTAATTATTCGTGAAGACCTGTAATTGGCCTTTTGTGTCTTATTGTGTTTATTTCGAAAGTTGTATGTGCTGTTGGCCTTCCAAAGATAAATAAATAAATTAGTAATATTATTTAAATGCATAGAATGGTCACCAAATATTTTAACCCTGTTTGCTCCCTATATGAACTGTTTATTATATTATCCAAGAGTACTTACGTGATATTGGGAGCGTCACTTATTCTATGAAAGTCACTCTTACCCTATTTCTTACGAAATAGACATTTTCTCGATATAAGATACCATTTGAGAATATGACCTTGGGGTATTGCCCGCTGCAGTGTTATTAGCGCAAGAGCCACGAACTATTATCACGAGCTGATAGCCCAGCTACATCTTCGGTAGCCTGGAACCCAAATTTGCTACAGGAAAATAACATAATTTGACTGCGTTGTTTTGGAATGTGGAAGTAGGAAGGTATTTTCGCAGACGGGCTGCTCTAATTTGGGTGTAATTCAAGGAATAAGCACGAAGGCTACTGTTTAGATTTTTCTTTAAGTGCACGCCTTATACGTTATACAGAGCTAGCTGAACCTAAAGAGTTTCATAATCCAGGGACGTATGTTTCTTGATAGGTCCTTTTTTAAGCCAAGCGAACTAAATTTAAATTCTATTTGGCAGACGAATCATTTGGACTTGGAGTATTTTCTAACGAAGGTACTGACACATGTATGTACCAAAGTTCAGATGCAAAACTAGCTAAGCGCATATAAATTATGTATATTCCAATCACTTTGTCAGTGTCGTGGCAAAGTATAATGACCGTCAAAAATAGTAAAAACTGTTCCTAATCAAGATCCAATAGTAAAACAAAAAGTACCCTTACCTACTCTCCGATTTAAACTATCGCAATCATCAAAGTCACCCCAAATCAAACTCTGTAATAACTTACCTTTTATTATTTACTGGATCTGCTATTATGGTTAATCAATAACATGCTAATTGAAAATAGAGTAGTCAATCGACAGCTATAGCAGCTATCGATTGACGAACATCTTACTCGTAGCTAAGTAGCTACGAGTATGTACTATGTAGTGTGTCTATCCTTATCATTCTCGAAGTACATGAACGGCAGTTAGATCCCAAAAAAAAATTTGTCTTCCACTAGAGGCAAAAAACACTTCAGTATGATTAACCCACAGTAAAGTATATTATGCATATTTAACAAGCACATAGATAATTAATTAATTACATATTAACAAGGTGATATATTATTATTAATTTTTCCATGGAAAGAGCTTCAACTTTTAAATATCGCCATCCGCGAAGTATAATGAGTACATTAGCTATATTGAACGTTTTGCTGATTAGGCTCATTCGACTAAAACAATGCCGCTAAGCATCATAATGGGAATTCAAACAGTGGAGTGTCCGATCCTATTTCATTTGGTTAGAGTTGCGTAGAGGCGCAGGCGGTGCGGGAGGCGGGGAGAGCGGCTCGACGCGACGCGACGGGGCAAGTTATTAATTATTGCACGCGATGAAACTAGCTCGAACGTGCAACGCCGGTTATTAGCATTATTAGTGATCGAGTGAAAGGGCGCGGCTCACGTGTGCGCTGTCTCATAACGCGCTGACAAATGGCGCACATTAAACCATCCCCGCCGAGCTACACTCGCCTCACTCGCCCCAACTCGACCCACTCGGCGTTACTCGCCCCATAACTACTTCATATTTGGAGGTCAATAAACGCGTAGTAGCCGCGCGCCCTTTTAATCTTCGCTTTATTGTAATGTCCATGTTTTGTAATCGTTTAATGATCTACTTGCATTTTATCAACGTTAATTTGAGTTATAGCAATGTATAATCGTGTTAATTGAATTATATGCAAAGTTAAAGTTACCTTGCTCACACTGAAAGATGAATGGCAGTGAAAGTAAAGCAACTTTCGGTGGTTTCGGTTTATGGATGGGAATGACCGAATGACGAAATTAATGCGGTTGAGTTCCGTGTTATGAACGAGAAAGTTTTATTATGTGTTGTCTAAAACGATACATTATGTATAATTTGGAAACATTTTAACCTTAAAACAGGTTGTTGTCATCAAATAATAGTCCATAATCGAAGTAAGAGGCTATCGAGTAGGTTTCTACCTACTCGATAGTTTTGTTTGTATATTCAAGCTCCACGTCTAGAAATATATTGTTCATACTTTGTTAGTCTGACAGCTTATTACGTTTTCACGTTCAAATCGCTACTCAGACTATAATGAAAATTGGTAAAGTGATAACTTAAGTGTGGAAGATGTACATAAAATACATACTTTCATATTTTTCTAAATGCAGAAAAGAAATGTTTAATAAGATATAAGATACATTTATATTTTGCAATTTATGCCAAGGGGATCGTTGAACTTGGGCGGGGCACCACTCAAACTAAAGCAGCCAGGCTAGAATATTCTGAAGGTACTTTCCCATTCGGGCTGTTTACAGGAAACAGCATTTAGACGACCATGTGCTGTGTTCTTGCAATAAGTTCTTAGATTTTAGATTTAAAAGATAGGATGTTTATTGTTATTACAAACATACCGACTGAGCTATTCTTGCAGTCAAAGTCAGTAGGGCCCGAGATTTCTTTTAGTATAATCACTGATATGTAAGTAAGCCATAGAAATCGTTTACTATGCGAGATGTAAGTTTATTCGTCACCTTGATTATTAAAGATCCAAATCTATATTGCATTGTTATTTATACGACCTAGTAGCGGCAGCGCATCAGAAAACTTTCCATCTCTATTAGTTTGAATACATATTTATATAAACATAATATATTTTATGTGAAGAAAGTGAACTTTGTCCTGCAGCTTTCTAAGATTTGATGTCATAAATCCGTAGCTCTTGGCTATAAAGATTATCAATTAAATTAAGAATGTCACGCTGTCTAATCTATAATCCTAACTAATATTATAAATGCGAATATGAGTTTGTCTGTTTGGTACGCTTTCACGCTGTAACTACTCAACCGATCATCATGAAATTGCACATACACGTTATCAGGGGAGCAGAACTGGACATAGGGTACCTGTCATCCAGAAAAAAATACTGTTACCTAAGCCCTAGCTAACCAACATTTATGCGAGCGAAACCGCGGGCAAAATGCGGCAAAATGCAAAATGGCGACATTTGACTACCTTGGTTGTCTAGTGGTAAGAGCATACGGTAGTGGATCATAGAGTCCTGGCTTTGAAATCCAGTTTTTGATTACGAAATTCGCAATAGTAGCACGGAGTTTGAAACTATGGCCAAAGACACTATTGTCATTTACCGGGCACAGTTTCAAACACCGTATATTACCTGGATATTAGCTGGGACATAAAAACATAGCAGGTAAATATACTCCTGTCTCCTCTTCTGGGACACAGGCGTCAGACTGTGTGTATGTATGTTAGAATATTCTCAATAACAGCTTACGCTACAAACTTCGTGAATGGAAAGTGCCCAGCAGCCAAAGATAAAAGCTTTTCCAAGTTGTAGTAAGTAATTGCCAATTAAAATCTTAATGATCACTTATAAGAATGCAGCAGCGAGGTCTCGAGTTCGATCTCACGGTACGCACCTTTGACCTCTCAATGTTATATGCGTAGTGTTATTTATTAATATCTCGTTTTAACGGTGAAGGAAAACATGTCAATCTGAGACTTATCTTTATGTTCTTGAAGATGTAAGGTCTGCTTATCCGTAATGGGACAGCATGAAGGACTTTGGCTTGACTTCTGATATTGAGAGAAAACCCGTACCTAGCAGTAACACGGTTTTAAAACTGAACTCTTTGGTCCCTTGATATAATTTTGTGATTTTTACTATCTATTTACGGTCTATGGGCGATTGTGAGACTCCAGGGCTGAAGACCTTATCGTGTTTTTCTGGAAGAAAATTCTCAATAACAGCATAGATTCTGGAAACGTGTTCAGTAGACGAAAATAGGCTCGCCCCATATAAAGTGACGGCGTCGATGGCGTAGTGGTTAGTGTAACCGACTGCTACGCCTGAGGTCGCGGGTTCGATTCCCGCACAAGTCAAACATTTGAGTGCATGTACATGGGTGTTTGTCTTGGTCTGGGTGTTTCTATGTATAATATGTACGTATTTATAAAAAGAAAGTATATATGTATGTTTATCCATTGTCTAGTACCCATAGTACAAGCTCTGCTTAGTTTGGGGTAGAGGTTGTTGTGTGTATGTGGTAGAATATTAAATTAATGCTAAAATAGCTGATAAAATTGCGAAAATGTCCCATCCTAACTAATATTATAAAAGCGAAAATGAGTTTGTTTGTTTGTTTGTTAGCTTTTCACGCCTAAACCACTGAACTGATCATCCTGAAATTTTGCATATACGTTGTCAAGTGTACAGAAACGGTCATAGGCTACTTTTCATCCCGACAAAAATTACTGTTCCCGAGGAAAACAACAATAACGTTCTTATGATAATAGATGACGCCACGTGTCTTTCGAAACATGATTGAATTATATTATTACAAGCAGAGAACAACCCGAATTGATTGTCAAAATCTAAATTAACGCGAGCGAAGCCGCGGGCAAAAGCTAGTATATAATATAATACCCCAATGCTTACCTCATCGCAGATAAAGAAGCGTGGGCATAATATGTAGATTGTAGGTATGCATGTATGGCTGAGTGCTCATACGCTCCTACATGATGTAAGTTATGTTACGTTACGCTTGGTGCGTAACATAAGGCATATTCCGGGAAGACATAAGACATTTCAAATGATTGCTATAAAAATGATAAACAGTCGTTAATTATGTTTTGTTTTTGTTGTTTTTGTAGCCGTAGCACAATTTTTTTGGGTTCATGCTTAGGGTTAATTTTGTACGATACAATTTGTCTTAGATTATTGGAAATGGTCAGTAATTGAGTTTGAAAATATGACTGCGGAACTCTAATGACACGATGTTTCTGTAGAGCAAAAGCAGCTATAACTATTATTATAAGAGCAAAAAGGCGAAATTTGTCTATAGTATCTAAAAAGATACCTAAACTTACACTACACTAGCTGATGTACGTCTGGGCGTCACTTGGGGTTACCAAATAATATGGTTTGAGGTATAAACCGCAAATCAACAACAAACCTGAATGGTAACCTCATTTTTCATTATATGTACTTTTTTGTTTTCTATGTTATAATAACGTGAATGAACCTGTTTCTAAAAATAAAATACTTACTTACTTACACTTGAAAATAACATCAAAATTTATTTCAAAATTATATTTTCTATTTGAGTAAGATTAAAAGTATCACGCATCACGAGATCTCTTAAAGAATACTGTGCGTTCTAAATTTTAAATTACGTAGTCAACTTTTATTTATTTATCGAAACATAGAGTCAATATTCAAATTTTGTAGACTACATAGATAGCGTAGTGCATTAAGTGGTCACTGCCATTACGTCGAGTGTATTCTCTGTGTCCGTTGTTTGAATGTTTGTATGGGACTTTACAAACATTTGAATAACAGACGCGATACAGCAATTAATCATAGTGCGGGAATTATCTTTTTAAAGGGATTAAATATAATGACCACCAAAATTAGTAATTGCGTACCAAAATAGGCTTACTAAAATATATCATAACGAGCACCTATACGCCTCAAATCACTGCATTCCGTCTCGGAAGAGTTAGGTTATGTTAGGTTCCTTCTTAAGCCCATCCAAAAATAGGAGCCCTACGAAGCGGGGCTCCGTCGACTTAGTTTGATCTCTTTAAATATATTTTGCTGTGCAATTTGGTGATCATTTACTATTTTTGACTGTTATATTTTACTGTATCTGGTGATAACTGATAAGTTAAACATAACCCCTTTTTAAAGAAAGAAAAGAAGTCTCGCTCACGTTAACCTTAATAGAAAAGTGTTTATAGGGTAGAAGGTATTTAGGTTCTCTGGTATTGCAAGTGTAACTATTAGGCGAAGGCTTCGTTTATTCAGTAGTATGTATTATATACATTGACTTCTTGCGTATCCCCGTATTGATAAATCAGTGACAACCTCACAGCCCATTCGACCGACATTGCCATGTTTTTTCACTATATCATATACTTTACAATGCTAATTTATATACTACGGAACATTTATATTTCCGAAGTATCTTAGCAACACGGGCGTTACATGTAAATGTTCGAAACCATCTCGTTATTATGACGAGTTCGTTTAACATAACCAGTGGATGTTTTATCGAATCGGCAAGTTCATGGCCGACGCCGATAATGTAGTGTACGAGTATCAAGTGTGATATGGACTAATAACGTTTTATTTTAACTTGAAATGTATTATACCTATTTGCTATATTATAGCATTTTATTAAGAAGACGTAACATAGATGTAATTTATTATACTCCTTCACGCATATATCCACACGACTTGATGTGATGTGTTTCACTCGCGTTTATGGTTACTGCGCGGCCCCCTTGGGTTATAGCGTGCTGTTATATAGGCCATAGCCTTTCTCGATAAATAGGCTATCCAACACTAAAAGAATCTTTCAAATCGAACCAGTTGTTCCTGAGATTAGCGCGTTCAAAAAAACAAACTCTTCAGCTTTATAATATTAGTATAGATATGGTAGACACAAGGTATGTTACACTCTTAGAAGTATTCTTCTCCTTTCTTTTTTTTTCTTTTGGTGTGGTTAGTGGTCAACCTGTTATCAAGAGTTGTTCAAGCCGCCCGTAGGCCTCTGATATGGCTTAACGACTGCTATCAATTTGACAACAACCGGGACCGACTTTTTACGTGCCCTCCGAAGCACGGAGACGCTCGGATGAAATACCACTAAACGGTCACCCATCTATAGACTGACCGCACCCAACGTTGCTTAACCTTGCTAATCGTTTACCGATCAGTGAGTGCAACTGTCTATGAGCGCCACGCTGCCTATTAGAAGTATTAACATTATACAAGAAATCAACCTAAGATTATATTAACACTTACGGCATTTTGCGAGCCATACGCAGTTCTTTACATTTAACTTACTCGTGTGAGTAATCTTCACCTGACCTTCTCCATGAGTTCAGAGAGTTCCCGCACAAGTCAAACATTTGTATACGTGAACATGGATGTTTGTCTTGGTCTGGGTGTTTATATGTATAATATGTATGTATTTACAAAAAAAAAGTATATGTGTATGTTTATCCATTGTCTAGTACCCATAGTACAAGCTCTGCTTAGTTTGGGCTAGATAGTGTTGCGTGTGTGTGATAGAATATTATATTATACTAGCTTTTGCCCGCGGCTTCGCTTGCGTCAATTTAGAATTTGACAATCAATTCGTGTTGTACTCTGCTTGTAATAATATAATTCAATCATGATTCGAAAGAAACGTGGCGCCATCAATTATCATAAGAACGTTTTTGTTGATTTCCTCGGGAACAGTAATTCTTTCGGGATGAAAGGTAGCGTATGTTCGTTTCAGTACATCTGACAACGTATATGCAAAATTTCAGAATGATCGGTTAAGTGAAAAGGTAACAAACAAACAAACTCATTTTCGCTTTTATAATATTAGTTAGGATTAGGATTAGGATTATTATATTATAAGTATGTCCGTAGCAGAAGACATCGACTGCTAGCTATAACCATACGCGCTACAATGGCGCTTAGCTCTTCTTCAATATCGCGAATTCTAACCACTTTAAACTGTTTCCAAACAAGTACCGCATAGTTATGCGATTCCTACATATTTTTTGTACCTAGTGGGAAACCGTTGGACTGCCACGCAGAGGTATCGTGTTCGAACCCAAGGCGCGCATCTCTGACTTTTCGAAGTTATATGCTTATTAAATAGTTAATTATCGCTTGCTTTAACGGTGAAGGAAAACATCGGGAGGAAACCTGCATGTCTGAGAGTTCTCCATAATGTTCTCGAAGATATGTGAAGTCTGCCAAACCGCACTAGGCCAGCGTGGTGGACTATGGTCTAACCCTTCTCACAGTGAGAAGAAGCCCGTGCCCAGCAGTGGGACAGTTTAATACAGGGATGATATTAAACATAAAATTAAAAACTAAAAATGTTTTTTTCGATATCACATACATAAGTACTTATATCTAGGGATGGAGATATCCTTTTCAATATTATTATTATTATTACGAAAAAGCAATGATAGCCTAGTGAGATACTGTAAAGGTACTACGCAAAGGTGTGAAGTTCGATTCCTGAGCGCGCACTTTTCGAAGATATGACTTATGGAAGTTATGTGCTTATTAAATTATTGATTGTCTCACGGTTAACAGCGAAGGAAACTATTGTTAGGAAACTAGCATGTTTGAGTGTTCTCCACAATGTTTTCGAAGATAAATGAAGTCTGTCAACTCGCAGTGGGCCAGTGTGGTGACCTATGGTCGAACCCTTTTCACAGGCAAAAGCTTTTAGCTTTACAGTTACAATTTACATATATATTACTTACTTTAACTATTTATTACGCGAAAAACTTTGAAAAGACAGGGGCGAGTCATGGAATTAAGTTCGAGTTTTGCATGACAGTCCGACGATGTTTTGCTGTAAATAATTATATTAAATATTAAAAGTATGAAGTAGTGAGGCACAATGACGTCATCGTAGAATTGACACTCCCTCGTGTGTCGCAGGGCGAGTGGCGTCCCTCGTGGCCGGCGAGGGCGCGACGGCGGACGTCCGGGCTTATACGTCAAACAAATATAACAACTGAAGGCTTTCCACTAATTGTGCTTGGACACCTTTGTTGTATTGTGCTAATAATGTTACAACGACCTTCAAATTAATTAATATACATTAAATATGGTGATATATTCTCTGTTTTGTTAGCGTGCAATCGTAAAGCGTTTGATTCCTTTTTTTTTTAGTAGTAATTGTCTTTATTGAAGTGAAAACTTCTTTAGGTGCGTTAAGCACTTCTGGGGTGAACAAAAATCATAGAACTCGCGTCATCGTCACGCTTCGTCATCGTCACGCTTCCACGCTTTCCATTTTTAAATTATTTTAGAATATTAACAATATCTTAGAAATGGTGCGTCCTACGCAAAAAATAACGAAATTTTGACATCCTTAATAACTCCTAAGAGATAATCAGGAATCCCAACTGCCGATTTTTTAAATTTTTTTGTTATTGTATAGAAGTGTTTAGGATCTAGGATTAAAGTTTTCACTTCTATCGGCAGTCCCCAAAGACTGCCCCAATTTTTTAATTTTTTTGTCATTAAAAGGGTAACATAAAAAAATGATGCAACAGTCCTGCACCTAAAACAATATTTACAGATATTAAATTATCTATCAGCCCCATGCTAGGAAATTCTTGTGTTATGAGAGTCATCTATCCTATCCGTCTGTTCTAATTTACTAAGTATTTCACCCACCCTATGTCGAGTTATTGGGAAAGAAATTCGTAAAGTCTGGATATATACCTGGCAAAAGGCAGTATCGCTCTTTCCCTATGACTTGGGAGAAAAAACAATGCTGGCGGAATGTGTGAATGATCATCTGTCTAAGACATAAATAACTATCAACCTCTTTTAACATATTCGCAGCTCTCGGGTTCTTTGCCCAGGTCGGTTAGTATTATTAGATTTGTCAGTCGACAAATTTTCTGTATCAGCAGTTTCGAACTAGAGCCGGTTGACGACAACAGGCATGCTCCTATTACGAGGCACCTTAAATAATAGCTAGCGAAATATAGATGCTGTGCACCTTTTCGTCTACCTTTGGGATATAGGCCTGCGACAATGTATGTATGTTTTAAGTATTACATAATTGGGAGCAATCCTATTCTCCAAAATGCTTGCTATAATGACAAAATCGTACCAAAAAGTTCGGTTTAAATAGTCCGATTTGTGGATACACAGACAGAAAGTTGCGTTTTTGTCTTTGTATTAAATTTATGATGTTGATCGATGTCAGTAGTAAAAGTCTCGTTGCGCTTTTACGACGGCTACATATTATGAATTATTTGACAACAATACACCCACTTGATGGACATGTTGTGACGTCATCTATCATTGAACAATGTTATTGTTTTCGTTCATAGTAAATTTTGCATGTGTGTTTGTAGCACTAGTGAGTGCTGTACATGAAGTCTCGGGTTTCATTCCCGGTTGGAGCAAAGTGTTATTGCGTTTTCCTCTAAAGATACTCTCAGTAGAAGCACGGAGTTTGGAACTGTGCTTGGTAGGTGGCCATGGGCTCGCTTCCCAACTAGCTAAATGTGGATATTAACGTGAAACTATGTTTGTATGGAATTGTTCATGGTTCATTCGTACAAAGAGTCTATGCTTTATTAACCTATTTACATAAATAATATATGTAGATTACATGTATCATCTATTCCTGTAAAATTCTGTGTGAACAAAATTAATTGTATTTTTTTATGTGACACTGGCATGATACATAAAAAATAAACACCTTTATAATTTTGAAAGGGCGGTGAAATATTGTACTGGGTCGGGCTCGTGGGGAATCCAGCGTGACGTAGCCTGTCGCCCTCGGCTTCGGCTTTGGCAACAGAGTTCGCAGCTGAATGACACATTGCTTTCCTTATCCAACTACCAACAACCATTGTCGTAAACTAGACTTTAGACTAGTCAAAAATCTTAATAATCATTTTACGGTGGATATGACTGTTGTATAAATAATCTTCGCAAAATTTCAAGCTTCCTAACTCAGCAGTTTGGATTGTGCCTTGATCGATATATAACTTTGCATGAATTCGATTTCAAAAATGTCATCTTTTAGTGCGCACCTACGATGTATGAGGTATGTTTTCTCTGTGCAAATTTCAAGTCTGTAAACTCTTAGGATTTGAGCTATATCAACCGAAAGTCTTTCAATCAGCCAATGAGTTTATTTCGATTACGTGGGCGATTTTCAGTCGGGGCTATTTAAATGTTGGCTTGAGCTGCCAGTCATGGTTATACCTGACTATTATAGTACATCTTCAAGTCTTAAATAGGACGTAAAGGCGAAATGCAGTGTCCTCTTACCCGCCGGTTCCGTTTAAGAACGTGGAATTATCCTGAGCAATCTAACTTATTTGCCTTCACCTAATTATTGATAACTTCGGTCTATCAGTGTAGACTCATATCTTGAGTTTAGTCTTCAAAGTGGAGGTGTACATTCATACTTTGTTGACAAAAGACACATGGATAGAGCTGCCAATGCGCCGAGTGTTCTAAATTCGATTTCAATACGGAACAAAATAATGTGATCTACAAATAGATGAAGTCTGTTTATCTCTTTCAGTTCTTTGTTACATACATACATTACACCTGTATAACCGAAAGGCTAGTCAAAAGTGTATTACACGAACAATTATCATACATACATACATAGATTCACGTCTGTTTCTCAGAGGGGTAGGCAGAAACTACGGATTTCCATATGCTACGATCCTGACACACTTCTCTGGCTTCATTCACTTTCATCACATTCCTCATACACGCCCGTCGGTTCAAGGTGCTCTTAACCTGGCCTTTGTCCAGAACGCCTCCGATCTGATCGAGAAACGTTCGCCTAGGTCTTCCTCTTGTGACTGTTCCATTCACTACGAACTATTATCGAACTTGCCTATTGCCGTATATCGGTCACATTGCCAGACTATATAATAATAATAATAAAGATATTTATTTCCTCTTTCACAAAGGTAAGTACTTATTATCTAATACAATACATGTTAAAAAAATAATGTGCTGCAATTAGTAATCATTTTATAACAGCAGAACTAAAGAAATACTTTGACGTGACTGCAGGAATGGCGTTATGGTTCGCTTCGCTGTTGCCACTGCGCCTAGTGTCGTGGGTTCAATCCCCACATGGGACAACAATTTGTGTGATCCATAAATAGTTTTTTCGAGTCTAGGTGTTCTTTGTGTCTGATGTTTGAGTGTTGGAAAGTCATCAGACACAGGAATGATTCCTGGTCCGAGAGTCGTCTTTTACATAAGATAAGACTGACCCGAATCCTTACGATCGATTGAAAACGTAGCACACCTATGCGATAAAACCAATAAAACAGTAAAATTATTTATAAAGAAGGCCTTAAACCAGGAAGTAAGCTCCAAAAAATTACCATAAAATATCGCTTACTTTGTAATAACCCACTTTGGTGGTCTCCATCCAACCATTGGCTGTTACGAGTACTTATGACGAGGCGACAGACAGGGCGCTAATCTAATTGTGTGCTAGCGGGAGACGCGGAGCTAATTCATTTGCGCGTTGGCGGTAATTAAAGCGTCGCACGCGATAGACGGCACGCGTCGCGACGCACCTTCAAGCTGCCGCAACACCGGACATATCTACTCATTAATATCATTAAGTAAGCTTAGATACTCGGCTATGATACCTGTGGAATGAATGTCGTCACATCACGATTTTATAGCCTGTCCTGTAAATCGAATTGTGGTCATGGCAGCCTATGCTTAGCGATCTGCGCAGGATATAGTATAGTATTTGTATGCGCAAACAAAAGTGCACATTCAATTTTATCACTCTCATAGTCCGATGAAACAACAATCAGACATGACGTGCGTTACGGTGCACAACATAATGCAACACTGCCAGCTTTCTACATCAGGGCTGCTAGTGAAAATCTCTTGATAAGTCAATCTAATAACTTTTAGTTGGCCAAACCTCAGGCATAACAGTCGCGCACCACTGAACTTTTTAAAAAGCTATCGCAGTGCTGCCAAATCAAGGGACAAAGACAACCAGCTCTCAGTCTCCAGCGTCATGGCACCTTAGACTTATAAACTTAGAACTAAACACAAGCTTGCTTGGCTGCGATTTTCAGTAAGGTAGAGGTTCTTTGACCCAGTTCAGTTGCTCTGATTGGAACTAGGTTTAAGCAGAAATCCTGCTACGGCCTGTCTCTCTCTCTCTTGTACCCAACTTTGCGTTCGTGATGGCAGACAAGCTAATATCTCACCTTTTAGTAAATATGAATAAGAACTTATAGATGACAGGGACAGGACGAAGCCGAATCACTGCTACAACAATCCTGTTCAGACGCAGCATTTAAATATAAAACAATAGTAAGTTCCATATTTTTGGATGCCTGAGAAAATGTATTGACAGAAACCTTGCATGTTGGCCATTGGTATTTATTGCTTACGTAAGAGACGAAGTGCTCGTAACCTTTGTTTATTGCATTCACTGTTCAGTCAATGAACGCCGAGGTTAAGCAATCTTCGGTCGATATGTTCGAGGTTGCTTGGCACTAGTAGGTATTTGAGTTATTTCCCTGTTTATTGGCATCTATTCTACAGCTTCGATATCCTAGTTACCAATATTTTTATGATCTTTCAATGCTTCAGCCGGTATATCACAATGAAAAAGCATGTGTCTGGAGTGTTGGCCAAAAGATTAAGGGAGAATGCTTGCATTCTGTTCAATGCTTGTGTAGCTTTTAATGTACAACCACACACATAAAGAATACCTAAACTCGAGAAAGCCATTTGTAGGTAATTCAGAATTATGTTCCAGGTGATTTATATACGCGGTGTAAGTCCATGTAAAACACTGCGCAATCCGAGATAGAGCTGGACTAAGGGGAGGATAAAAGGGGTTTCAGTCCAGATGCTACAAAAAAAAGTCTGCGCGGGAGGTACCCAAACACTTCCACAAACAAAAGGAATGGGCTTAATTAATATCATTACAAGCGTTTTAATGTTGGTTACCTAATGATTTTACATTTAGGAGCAGATAACAATATAATCAAAAGTTAGTAATCTTTCAACATAATGTGTATCCAATTATCTTTATAATATGCGTACATCATGTAGCAGCGATAGCTCAGTGGGGAGACCAACAGACTGCAATGCAGAGGGTCTCGGGTTCAAACCCACGTCGCGCACCTCTGACTTTCGAAAGTTATATGACTTTTCGAAATTATGTGCGTATTGATTGACAATTATCGCCTGCTCCGTGCGTCGGAGAGCACGTTAAGCCGTCGGGCCCGGCTGCCATGAACATCTATGGCAGTCGTTATTGGGAAGTCAGTGCCCTCTAATATCCTGACACTGGTCTAGCCTTAGGGTATCGATAGCCTTCGGGTTGCGGAGGTCAGATTGCAGTCGCTCTGTGTAAAAACTGATATCCAGTCAAATCCAGTTAGACTAGAAAGCCGACCCCAAGTGACTTGGGAATAATAAAGACTAGGGAGAAAATGCGTACATCATAAATATAAATATACGATATTTATTGATGAAGCTGATATAAACTACTTGTCACTGCATTAATAATAGCTGTATCTACAGCACAATCACAAATCGCCAAACATTCCTTATCTACCCCATGTTTTATTATTGCAAATATGACTTTCAAGTTTTAATGAAAATCAAAACAACACAAAAATTTGTTAACATATTATAGTCAAACGTATGTGAACTGCTGGGATTGGCTGACTGAATTGGCACTTTCCAATCAAATCACTGAGGCGCTCATAGTCAGTTGCACTTACTGATCGGTAAACGATTAGCGAGGTTAAGCAACGTTGGGTGCGGTCAGTCTATAGATGGGTGACCGCTTAGTGGTATTTCATCTGAGCGTCTCCGTGCTTCGGAGGGCACGTAAAAAGTCGATTTTCGGTTGTTGCCTAATTGACAGCAGTCGTTAAGCCATGTCAGAGGCCTACGGGCGGCTTGAACAACTCTTGACAAAAGGTTGGCCACTGAACACGAAAAAAAAATCACTTGACATGAATTTGATTTTGTCACGTCGTTGATTAGACTATCAGAAACCGCACCCGGTATTCACTACAAGTACGAATCCAAATGTCGAATTTGGACTATTCACATATACTCTGATCCAAAAATTCTTGTTACAAGGCAACATCTAAGTATTCAAATATTTTAGTGTTGAAAGTAAAAGTATTATTTCAAAGATCGGGTAATACCTACTACAGAGATTTTCTAACATGAACAATGTACATTCAAGTTGACTTCTTAGACCAGAATATCTTTGCCAGCTTCTGGTCAAAATATTATTGATGTATGTGATGTACGTCCGCCTAGACATGCGGAGATAATGATGTGATGATTTATAGTAGGGTAGCAGGTAAACTATTCTACTATTCTATTCAACATGAATAAAGATATCACAATAAATTAGAATTTTTTAACGACGCTACAAATCGTGGTGTCTGTAAGATGCTAAAACCCAAATACATGCTAATTATGAATATTTTTCACAGTAACATTAATTTATTTTATGTTCCGTCCGCCTATAAATTTGAGAAGTAACGATTTCCTATTAGAAATTCACGCGGGGCTATAAAGTAATGAATTCTTGGGCGCGCGTCAGCCGACACCATTCTCACAGACAGTCCGGTACCGATGTTCAACCAGCGGTATTCCACTGCCTCGTGGAAACGCACACATGCACACATACACCCAAAATATGTCGGCTCTGCCATGGATACTCTGTTTACTAAGTACGAAGTAACTCTATCGGTCATTTCGCGATAGATGCTTCGAGTAAAATCGTAATTCTTATTAAATGTAACTGTACGTTATCGCTCAACCATGTCACCAGTAGCTAAGTCGACTTATTCTAATCAGTTGTTATCTGCCGACCTTCTGAAATGATTATTGTAGTGTTTCGATACCGTTTTAGTGTTATTTGAATTCGAAGTTATGTAGCACTTCCTGAGCATGTATCGAGAAGTTGATATGAAATTCGAATTAGTGGAAATACCGTTGCTGCGTCGCAATGCGCGCGCACCGGTCGCGGCCGCGACATACTCGTTTCGTTCGCTACTCGTTCTCCACGCTGTACCGTGAACTATGCACGGTGCTATATCGCTCCCATTCATAAAATATTATTGTTTTCCTTGAACAGTATTTATAGAATTCTTCGCGAGCGATAACGAGCTCATATTTTAAATGCTAGTTGTATAGCAAGGAGACGCGGCGCGTCGGCGGCGAGCACGTGTCTCTGCCCGATCGTATTGCTCGCCACATGTGCGTGTGACACACATAACACCGCACTCATTAACATCGACTAAGTATCTGTTAATATGCGCCGACTCTTAATTCCACATCAATCTATTAATACTATAGGGACGCATCGCAAGAGCGCTGTGCACCACATAACCCCCTAGCGTTGCCCGCGCTGTTCGAATTCGTTGAACGCGAAGTTTCCAACTGATCGGTGGCCTCCGCCGGGTTATCGCGCGACCTCTTATCACCCACACGCAGACATGCGCGCGCGCACCACACACACACACACACACATTACCACTCGCAGTCAACGCGTGTGTGCGTACGAAATGGGTCGCGTATGTCGCCAGATGTAATTAGAGCAAGAAACTGTATATTGTTAACCAATAGACAGTGGTAGTTACAATGCTGTATAATAATTATTATGCATTGTTAATTTATTCGGTAGCACTGGCTCGTAAATAAGTACATAATATGCAAGTGTGACATCGATATCGGCGGTCACCTCCGGCGATAGCCCGTGACCCGGCGTGATTCCTGCTCGGCGCTGGGCCGGCGCCGGTATATAGCTGCAATAATAATACGTTCACGCGTACTTTGTGTGCCCACAAACAAGTGACAACGCGTCAATATTGCATTGCTTTATGCGCTCTTTTATTTGCGTTATTTGTATGTTTGTCTTTGCCACTTGAAATGCGATGATTTTGCAATATATTGTCATTCATAGTACGTGTAACAAAAGTGGCAGGTTTGAACCATAATGTTTGATTTTTCAGATGAGTAAGCGATAGCTTTCTAAATACTGTAAAAGAGATAACATTTATTGATATAAACATATAATAATAATAATAATTTATCACATACACACAACACCATCTAGCCCAAACTAAGCAGAGCTTGTACTATGGGTGGTACTAGACAATGGATAAACATACATATATACTGCATTTTTTGTAAATACATACATATTATATATAGAAACACCCAGATCAAGACAAACATCCATGTTCATGCACACAAATATTTGACTTGTGCGGGAATCGAACCTGCGACCTCACGCGTGACAGTCGGTTACACTGACCACTACGCCATCGAGGCCGACTATAAAGACGAGCAATCCCTATATTTCATTCCTTATTAAAAAATTTATAGCAAAATGTTCGTTAACAATAAGAATTTCCTATTCTCTGCAATGACGATTAGAAACTGCTCGCTACAGCAAATAAATAAATACCACATGTTATTCCGAAGAAAATCTTTGGTTAGGTAAAAAGAGGTAATTTAATGTTTTTTTGTTTTGAAGTGTATCGCGTGGGATCTAAATACATAGCGAGTTCATAATGTGGTTGAATTGTATCTCCCCCCTCCCCCGGGCTATACAAGTGAGTTCATATAGTTACATCATCATGTAATTAATATAATAATATTCTATCACATACATACAACACCATCTAGCCCAAACTAAGCAGAGCTTGTACTATGGGTACTAGACAATGGATAATCATACATATATACTTTTTGAAGTGAAAACTTCTTTAGCGGCGTTGTGCACTTTTTTGTGATGGGTAAAAAATGTTAAACTCGCGTCAGGACACGTGACCTGATCGAAAATTCGTAAGACGGAGGGAGAATTGTCAAACTGGCGTCAGAACACATGACCTGATCGAAAATTCGTAAGACAGAGGGAGAATTGTCATGTTTGTGTACGATAGCGCAATAAATGAATATTGTATTTACCACATAAATGATAGTACTTTTATACTGACTAGCGGTCGCCTAGTGCTCGAAATTCGACCAACTGATTTATTATATTATGTCATGTCATTATACTCGTATATTGATATATGTAACCATAGTTGCGCGCTTCGACTGCGTGCGTAAAATGCATGGTTATGTGCGTGTAGTGTTTTTTCATTAGTTTAATGTATTTATTATACATATTTTATATAAATATTAGCATTCGTCACTTCTTTTCTGTATAAACTATAAGTGTGCGAAATTTCATACTTCTCCGTCCGCCCAATTTTCGTAAAAAGGGATCCAAAGTTTTCGCTTCACGTATTAATATACTTTTACACTGATAATAATTAAATCAATTCGTGCAAAATTATTCCCTAACCATTCCAAAATATCAAAAATGCACAACGTTAATATTCAAGTTTTCACTTCTGCCGGCACTCCCGGAGTGCAACCCGTTTTTTTTATTTTTTAAATGCATACATATCATACATAGAAACACCCAGACCAAGACAAACATCCATGTTCATGTACACAAATGTTTGACTTGTGCGGGGATCGAACCCGCGACCTCAGGCGTGGCAGTCGGTTACACTAACCACTACGCCATCGAGGCCGACGAATATGTATGTAGGGTAATGAAATTGTCGTAAGCAAGCAGCATCGAGTTTAGCAAGTATATCGTGACTTCTTCTAAAGTTTAATACCTACCCATGACTCTTCGGAGTTAAAAGTATATTAAATATGTAGTTTAATTGACACTTGCTTTATTAAAGGTAAAGAAAATAATCCTGAGACAACTACCACGTCTACATAATGTACACGTCTATGTACTACATAATGTTCTCAAGGATGTATGAAGCCTAGACTTTTGATACTGTTCTAGTATGAAAAGTGAAAAGGCTTATGCCCAGTACAGTTATCAATATGGCTTACATTCTATTTCGGTTCAAGCCCCATGTCACGGGAGAATTATTATTATATAATATGACTTATATGACACGATATTATAT
Organism: Catocala sponsa; assembly: GCA_963564715.1. Classification (NCBI taxonomy): domain Eukaryota; kingdom Metazoa; phylum Arthropoda; class Insecta; order Lepidoptera; family Erebidae; genus Catocala; species Catocala sponsa. Next base: position 22,895,008 of record OY751335.1, on the reverse strand, counting down.
TCAGACATTCACCGAAAAAGGAAATATAGGCAACTAGCTTTTGCGCGCGGCTCCGCCCGCGTGGTAACTACATCAATAAAAAGTAGCCTATGTCCTTCCCCAGGTTTTAAACTATATCTGTACCAAATTTCATATAAATCGGTTAAGTGTTTTAGCCGTGAAAAGGTAACAGACAGATAGACAGAGTTACTTTCGAATTTATAATATTAGTAAGGATTAGTAAGGACTAGTAAGGATAATATTACAAGTATAAAAGCAAGAAGCCGTCTACTATCTCCTAAAGCGGTTTCAACAGCTTTGTATAGGCGATAATTATTGTCCGAACAAATACAAACAAAGTTCATCGACTCAGCATCGAACCCCACTCAGACGCGTGCCTTCACATCAGCGAATAAAAAGTGCCACTTAACGGGTGCCACACAAACCAGATGTTCCGGTATATGGTAACACATGCGCCTGCTTCGAGACCACTTCAGGGCTCTGTTCCAATATTATTATAATCTTTTGGTGTATAATTAAATAACACACTGCTATTTGAAAAACTCGGTTGATCGGTGTTAGTGTACCCTACAGTGCATGTGGTCTGATGTTCGACTTTCGGATCGGAAAAATGTTGTTCGGTTTTGCAGAAAGAAATTTTCGGTAGCAGCAAGGCGTCTGAAAATGAGCAAAGAAATAAGGTCGCATTTACTAAAGACCTAAAACCAGTTAAATGCCCTATCATACCCTTTTTCATTATCCCTTCGAGAATAGACAATCATCTATTATTATTTATGTGTAACACACTCTCTAAAAATCTATGTGACATACTCTCTAAAACTGCTTCGTTGGTTCAATGTTGTGCAGCCTTAATTTCCGGAACGCGTGAGGTGTTAATAAGTTTTACTCACATTATATGAGGCCTCTATCTACTCCTTCAAGGATATAGACTGAAAGGTAAAGCAGTTATGTATTACACATTTCGCCATTATGCTTTTAAGTCTCACATACCGAATCTATAGTCGTCTACCGAGCACAGTTTGAGTCTTCGTGCTGAAACCCAATACTTAACTTATGTGGGGGCCAGTCAGTGCAGACCGGCGACACTTCGACCCAGTGGGATCTTTTGTGTCGACACTCTCCCAATAACGACTGCCATAGATGTTCATGGCAGCCGGGCCCGACGGCTTAACGTGCTCTCCGAGGCACGGAGCAAGCGATAATTGTAAATCAATACGCACATAATTTTGAAAAGTCATATAACTTCCGAAAATCACAGGTGCGCGACGTGGGTTCGAACCCGAGACCCTCTGCCTTGCAGTCTATTGGTCTCCCCACTGAGCTATCGCTGCTCTTAAAAAAAGCCAATACTACTATACTTTAATTGAGAATCGATCCTCAGTCCTCACAGCAGTTGTGTAGACTGACGTTACGCCACGGAACGACTACACAAGAATGAAAATTTATAAACTAGATACTACATATAACTAACTTCGATCGTGTGAATGTAGGTTAGGTTAGATTAGTAACAGTATTTTTTTTTTTATAATTGTCCTTTTCAGTTTCCCTGACAACATGTATACGAAATTTAAGGCGTGAAAGCGTAACAAAACAACAAACAAATTCACATTCGCATTTATAACATTAGTTAGGATTACGTGAATCTTCTTCTCCCTTAGCTTTTATTATTCCCAAGCCACTTGGGGTCGGCTTTCTACTCTAACCGGATTTGACTGGATATCAGTTTTTACACGGAGCGACTGCCATCTGACCTCCGCAATCCGAAGGCTAACGATACCCTAAGGCTAGACCAGTGTCAGGATATTAGAGGGCACTGACTTGCCCAATAACGACTACCATAGATGTTCATGGCAGCCGGGACCTACGGCTTAATATGCTCTCCGAGGCACGGAGCAGGCGATAATTTGTCAATCAATACGCATGTAATTTCAAAAAGTCATATAACTTCCGAAAGTCAGAGGTGTGCGACGTGGGTTCGAAACCGAGACCCTCTGCGTTGCAGTCTGTTGGTCTCCCCACTAAGCTATCGCTGCTTTAGGATTTATTAGGATTACGTGAATATTTCTTTATAATATAAAAAGACGAGTAGTTCTATAAATAGCTACGAAGGTGTGTAATCCAGTGGCCAATCATAAACTTGAACAGACTACGGGAACACACCTGCAATCTTAGGTTTCTTTATTGCTGTATGATCTCGATAATACTTGGACTCACGCCTATGCGTATAAGGTACCCGCTCGGTCGGTAAGCTAAAGATTACAAATTAGTATCCTGACATAATTATCTTCCTTGCTTCATTCACTAGCATCACGTTTTTTAAAGCAAACTTTTAATATCTCCCAAATTAACATCAATAATCGTTCGATCCATCGGTGTTTCGTAATATAGTCTTAAATTTGAGCGAATGTTACACAATCTATGTAAATATTTTAAAAAACTTAACATTTATATTTTAAAAAGGCAACTTTGACACTATGTGTTATTTCTGTGTCGTGGGCAACTTTACAAACATTTATACAACGGATACAAGGAACAAATATTTGTGGATCAAACAAAATTTTGTCCCGCATGGTATTTGAATCCACAACGCTCGGCGCAATGGCAGTGGCCAGGCGAGCTCTTAAACCACTTTTCTATCCGTGCAGTCTGAACTACATCAGCGAATAAACTTTGACGTTCATAAGTGTAACTTTGTGACCTAAACATATAAATGATTTTCGACTTTGACTTTGATCGATTCGACATCAATCGCATGCGAGCGCCATCAAGGCTTTTAATCCTCTTTACAAAAGGCCTCTTGCAAAGGTAAATAAAATTAATCCTACAGAACATTCATTGAACAAAGCTTTATACGATGCCATGTGCTATGGGTCACCACGCGAATAGCTTTACAATAAATGTCATCAATGATTTACAGTCCTTGTAAAAGTTATTTATATAGTTTTCCTCATTTCAATGCTCGTTATAAATTGCAATATGCATGCGAGATCATACTTCTACAGCTAGCATTCTAGCATGATGAGTGTTACTCATACCTAGTACGTTTATTACTGATACTAGCTTTTGCCCGCGGCTTATATTTTATATATTTTGTCAACTACCTATGTCTTGATATCTGACGTAATAGGAGCGAAGCTATTGCCATCTAATGGGCTCGTTGATCGCGCAGATTGCTGTTGAATTGGTCTGCTAGGATATTGTTAATAACATTTTTCGAAGATTGCGCAAATGATGTAGTTGTTTAAGTATCCGCCTACCCCCATCTACTGCGCCGAGTGTTGTGGGTTCGATGGCACGAAGGACAAAAATTTGTATGATCCACTCATACTGCCGTCATAAGGAAATAAGACGTATGTATCCGTCAATTTTTTTATATTTTATACTAGCTGTTACCTGCGACTTCGTCCGCGTAGATTTTAACTAAAAAGTGTTTGTCGCCGCGGAACCCAACTATATTTCTCTGCCCAAGTTACTTAAATGGCGTAGTTTTTATAGTGTAAAGCTAGATAATAGCATGGCTTACTCAAAAACAACATTTAAATATGCGTTGTTAGATTACATGCTGTCACAGAATGCGTAAGAAAAATAAAGATTCACAGCTCCTCCCCCGTAGGTGATAGCTTGATAATATGTAGCCTATATGTTGACCCGACCTGTTAGTAATATTCATGCAAAATTTGAAGTAAATCCATGCAGTACTTTTTGAGTTTAGCCTGGACATACATACAGACAAACAGATAAACAGACAAAAATTCTAAAAACTATATTTTTGGCTTCGATATCGATTGTAGATCACGCCCCAAGTATTCTTTTAAAAAAATATTCAATGTACAGTTTTGACTTTCCTACGATTTTATTATATGTATCTATAGATAAATATACTAGTACTGATTCGAAAGACGTAGGTAAAAAACGCAATTTCGAAAAAAAAAATTGTTAAGTTTTTTTGCCCATATGACGGCAGTATAAAGTTCTTTATGCCCGTTGTTTGAATGTTTGTTAAGATCGACAATGATGTCTTAGTACGGGAGAAGTCTTTTAACATGTTCCCTGTCCGATGAATCACATAATAATATGATACTTAACAATAGCTTTTCTATTGTGTCTATCACGGGACAGCAAAAGGGTTAAACATAAAGAGGGAGCTCATCAACACGTAGACTTGATTCTATTTACCTACATATTATGTATGTTTTTTTATACAACTAAAGTAGCAAACCAGCATACGGCCCACCTGATGATAAGTGGTCACTACGGTGACCACTTATCATCAAGTGGGACGCCATGGACGCACGGATGGACGCACGCATGGACGCACGGATGGACGCACGCATGGACGCACGCATGGACACACGCATGGACGCACGCATGGACGCACGCATGGACTCCTGCAACACCAGTGGCATCACTTACGCGTTAAGCATATGTCTAGGACATACGCTTAGTTTTATAGATCTCGGGTTAGGTTACATTACTCAGTTTAATCTTATCTATACTAATATTATAAAGCTGAAAAGTTTGTTTGTTTGTCTGAACGAGCTAATCAGAGAAACTATTTGAAAATTATTTTAGTGTTGGATAGCCTATTTATCGAGGAAGGCTATAGGCTATTTAACATCACGCTACGACCCATGGGGCCGGCGCAATAACGATAAACGGGGGTGAAACCGTGGGAACGTCTAGTATTAAAATAAAGTACAAAGGGCAGTCTTATTACTAACCAAAGTTATAAAGACAAACTTTGAACGGTACCATAACGACTTATGTTCGAGTACCAGTTTATAACATTATGCACATACTCTTAATATGGAAACATAGTAATACATTCTTAATACCATGACAATAAATTCCATCGTCCTTACGTGTACTTTACGATATATGTAAGTAACAACTACAGATGATGTAACGCAACTGATCCACTTTTTATTGGTTCAGACTAGCTGACCCGCGCAGCTTTGTCTGCTTCACATAAGGTTTTCTGATTTTTTTCGTTTTTGTAATTTTTTCCATTGATGCTCCGCACCTATTGGTCGTATGTGATGTTACGTAGCCTATAACCTTCCTCGATAAATGGGTTATCCAACACTAAAATAATTTTTCAAATCGAATCAGTAGTTACTGAGATTAGCGCGTTCAATCAAAAAAACTTTTCAGCTTTGTAATATTAGTATAGAATGAGGCCGAAACTACTAACAAAAGTGTATCTGTGGCGCAAACGTAGGCGCGGCGCGGGCTGGTGAATGATGAGGTTTGAGGGCGAGGCAGGGGTGAGCGAGACGGTGCGGGGTGGCTCAGGTGGAATAATTGTCACAATAAACAGTCGGTAATGGAGTGGCGCCGCGCCCAACGAGTTAATTAGTGAAATGACACCCCCTTGCCCCGCGCCCGCCCGCCGGCCACTCCCGCTATCCCACCCGCACTTACATTATGGACAGTGCTTATGAATTTTTGGCAACCTTTTTCATTATCGACTAGTTACGAAGAATTCCTTTTCGATGGCAAACAACCTACCTTGGTGTTAGATTTCTATTAAAATAAAAATGTACTTATATTTTCCATTTAAATCGTATTTTAGTATAATTAGTAGGTTTATGAATTAATCATGTTTTATTAATTAACTAGCGGTCGCCTAGTGGTCAAAATTCGACCAAAATTCCTAAGCTTGCTACTTTGTTTTCTTTTTCTCTATTACATGCAAATACTATAGGTAACCATAGTTACAAAGAATTGTACGCCATCAGACGAACAATGTCGAAATACAACGAACGCGATTCGACTGCGTGTGTCAAATGCATGGTTGTGTGCGTGTAGTGTTTTTTCATTAATTTAATGTATTTCTAATGCATATTTTATATAAATATTAGGATTCACCCCTCCTTCTCCATATAAGCTTTAACTGTGCCATATTTCATACTCCTCAGTCCGCGCAATTTTCGTAAAAAGGGGTACAAAGTTTTTGCTTCACGTATTAATATATAGACTATCAGTCGCCTAGTGCTCGAAATTCGACCAAAGTTTGCCTGTAAGATATTGCGGATATAATGTCATTATATATTGATATATGTAACCATAGTTACGCGTTTCGACTGCGTGTGTCAAATGCATGGTTGTGTGCGTGTAGTGGTTTTTCATTAATTTAATGTATTTCTAATGCATATTTTATATAAATATTAGGATTCGCCCCTCCTTCTCCATATAAACTTTAACTTCGGGTTCGATTCCCGCACAAGTCAAACATTTGTGTGCATGAACATTGATGTTTGTCTTGGTCTGGGTGTTTCTATATATAATATGTAGGTATTTATAAAAAAGGTATATATGTATGTTTATCCATTGTCTAGTACCCATAGTACAAGCTCTGCTTAGTTTGGGCTAGATGGTGTTGTGTGTGGTAGAATATTATTAAAAAAAAAAACTGTGCCAAATTTCATACTCCTTCGTCCGCGCAATTTTCGTAAAAAGGGGTACAAAGTTTTCGCTTCACGTATACGTAATATATAGATAACAAGTTTCGTATTATTCATACGAAAGTTCGAATATAATAGAATAAGCCTTATTGTACACTAATTGAAATTCAGCTTACATGGATACTACAGCATAATATAATGTACTAACTGTCCTCCACGGTTTCACCTACGTTTACGATTACTGCTTCGATCCCGTAGCTCATGGCGTGATGTTTTACATTATATGTTACTCCTGAATAAAGTAGCTTTCCAATGGTGGGTTATATATTATTTTTAAATGATCTTGCAGTGTTTTAGTTTATTCATTATAAACAAACATACAAAAAAAAAGAAATGTTTCCTCTTTAAAATATGTATTAGCATAGACAAAGGTGAACTTATCGCTAAAAGCTAAAATCGCCGACTGGCAACTTTTGGATAAAGGAACAAATAATTATTAAAAAATACTCACAAATTGGATACACAGTATGTTTAAATCTATACTAATAAAATACAGCTCAAGATTTTGCTTATTTTTGTTTGAGCGCGCTAATGTCTGAAACTATCAGTCGCATCTGAAATATTTTCTAGCATTTAATAGCTCAATTCTTGAGAAAGGTTATATGCTTTATAACATCGCGCTTCGAGCCACGGGAGCAGAAAGTAATCACAGATGTGGGCGAAACCGTAGAAGGCAGCTAGTACATTATTTGGTAACAATACCAATACGCCGACTTAACCAGGAAAGTAGCACCCTTTTACAGATAACTATAGTAGACGTGAGTTTCGGCCGATGAACAACAGCTACGAAGGAGTAATAGTTCATCCCGTCTTCAATAATCTTCTAGATTCAACAACGCTCGAGTGATATATGTACTATCGGCTCCAGCGACGGATGACCATTTCAGCAAAATTTTCGCTTGCACATGTTGACCAGTTGAGTTTGTATCGCCTTAGAATCAGTAAGCAAATGTAAAGTGTAAAAAAACTCAAACAAAGAAAGGGGCGTGTCACGGGTACGGGTACCAAGTGTTGGCCTGCTATGCGATTTTAACCTTAGGAGTGGTCATCCGTCGCTGGAGTCGATAGTAAATCGATCATGGGCTATAGCAACCGTTAGCGAGTTAGGAGATCCTGTTTCTTTTTTTTTTTAAACAACTAAGGTGGCATACCAGCAAACGGCCCACCTGATGGTACGTGGTCACCGTAGCCTGTGGACGCCTGTAACACGAGAGGCGTTGCGCGTTGCCGACCCTTTAGAAAAAATGGGAAGGAGAAGGAGCGGGAAAGGGTAAAGATGATTAGAAAACATTACCTCTCATTGACCTCTTATAGATCAGCCTAGTAATGTAAATAATAAATTATAAATATGCAAGTTTGTGAAAATGTCTGGATGGCAGTTACTCAATCACGCGTAAATCGCTGAACGGATTTGGATAAAATTTTGCACACAGGCAGCCTATGCCCTAGATCTTCTTTCGTGTCGATGGCTTGTTTCGTCTTTCGTCGATACTATATATGCCTAATATGCCAAGCTTACAGTGGTTTGAAAGGAGCATGCTAAACACAATGTCATACAAGTCATAGTCTGCGGATAAAGTTACACAAACACTGCAATGCCTCCTCATCTGAAAACATCTGAATTATCGCATTGGATATGTTTTATTCCTTTAGCAGTTTCGTGGTCGCAATATACTAAAATCACTTTTATTTAAAAAAGGTAGAGCTAAATACTTAAAAAATTTTTTTCGAAAAGATTGTCTACAGCAGGAAAATAGTTTGTTTTTTGCGCTGGTCAACCAATGTCTCGTTCCGGTATAGTGGACATCACTGCAGTGATATTACTGGTGTTGTAACCATCCATAGACTATGGTTACTGCGTGTCATATGCTAGTCACGAGCGTCAAACGGGTAATATTTATACGGCAATATATTTCAACCCTAGCCGGCCAGCTCAGAACAATTTAAAGCACGGACAATTATTTTCTGGATCGTCATATGAAATATATTGACGTATATACAGAATACACGTGGTGTGGCACTCGTATATTATTGTAAAACCCTTTAACCACTTACCCGCAGAAAAACATTGACTAAATTTACACAGGTCACAATTATAATAATAATAATATTCTATCACATACACACAACACCATCTAGCCCAAACTAAGCAGAGCTTGTACTATGGGTACTAGACAATGGATAAACATACATATATACTTTTTTTTTTTTAAATACATACATATTATACATAGAAACAAATCACTTTTAGAAGTAAACTTTTATCATATACACTAATGAGGTGTCGAATAGGCAAGCTTGCCGCTGGCTGACTTGTTGAGGATACGCTAACACGTATTAGCTTATTGTCGGCACGTATTCCAATAAACATGCGTTAAAAGAGTAATTTCATAAATATGCAAATATCTGCAATCATTCCTTTTGGCATATGTTTGAGGTTATGAATCAGGATTTTAAGTGCCAAACTCTGGTAATGTATAAGTAAAATACTACGTCAAGAGTTTAATACATACATAAACTTTCCAGAAGGAACCAGATAGTACAGATTTTACATGCTCCAACCTGCCATGCCGTTTATGTCCTATAGCCTGTGGTTTCTGCAAAATATGCAATTGTAATTCATTGAATATTATCTCAAAATTATTTAAATTAATTAATTTATATTTCGAGAATAGACAATATAATATTATTAATAACAAAACTGCTCTTTTACATAAGAGTGTGTTATGCATGAGCCGTAAATTATACTATAAGATACCATTAGCTTTAAGAAATGAAAATAATATTAATGTATTTAAAAAGAAGTTAAAACATCTATTTGTAACAAAAACTTATTACTCCTTGTTTGAATTTTTGAACGACACAAACATTTACAAAGCGGCAACTTCATATTTAAACCTTTATTATATTTAGCTTCATTCATTCTCATTACATTCTTCGTGAAGGCTCATCGGTTTAGGCCTCTCAACTTGGCCTTTCCCCAGGTAGTCTGTCTGATCTGGTCAAAGAACGCTTTCTTCCAGTTCAAGAGCTAAACTATGAATATTGGTTTTCAAAGGCCATATTACTAAGGATGCCTAAAAAATCCTCTTGCTGTTAACTGGGGACAAGCACCGCTTATCTGTATTAGCAGTGTGGTGCATATGTAACACAGAACTGTCGGCAAACTGATAACAGTATTGTGATTATTTCAACCACTGCGCCATCTAAACAGAAAAGTATTAATGTACAATGGGCGACCTTATCGCTAATAGCAATCTCTTTCAGAAAAACTTTAAACTATTGTCTCAGGACAACAGACAGTCTAAATTTAAGAACGCCCAATCACTTCCTTACCCCCTTCCCGCTCCTCCTTCCCACTCCATTTCCTAAAAGGTCGGCAACGCGCTAGTGATGCCTCTGGTGTTGCAGGCGTCCATAGGCTACGGTGACCACTTACCATCAGAAGGGCCGTATGCTTGTTTGCTACATTAGTTGCACAAAAAAATAAAAATATACATATGTAACTGTCCCATGGGCATAGGCCTCTTTTCAAGGTGAGAAGGGTAAGGCCATAGTTTATCACGCTGGCCCAGTGCGGGTTGGTAGACTTGATAAAACTTCAAGAACATTATGGAGATATTTCAGACATGCAGAATTCCTCAGTTTTCTTCACTGATAAATCGAGCGACATTTAACTATTTAACCTGTCAGGTCTTACCAGACATAATTATAAACCTACTGTGTCTAGCCGCCAGTGTGTCGCTACTACTCAATAGGTTAATACGCCCATCACTTTGAAAAGTTAAAGGTCTGCCTTGGGATTGATCTCGAGACCTCTGCTTGGCAGAAATTAAGCATTACCTTGTAATTATTGGATCTTATGCATTATCTTTGAACTAATAATAAAATAAATGTCCTAAGAATTTGTTGCCTCGAGCCACAACGGGTTTTTGCAACGGGGTCGGAACGGATGCAGGCTTTAACTGGTTGGGCCTAGTATTACGATCGATTCATAATGCACTTCAATACTGGCAATATATCATTTCACTGCACAAGTCAAGTGGCGCAATGATTTAAGTCAATTATCACTACAGCATGCATTTTGTGATCCACTATTCGTTGTTCCAAGTCTAGGTGTTTTATGTCCGTTAATTCAATATATCCTCCTGACACCGAAGCATTTACTGAAATCACTTGCCACTACGGCCGAATGTACTTTACAAAGCATTAAATTGTTTTTGTTGCAAAGGCCGAGACCTTGCCTGTTGAATAAAACATAAACTTAGATTTTCCCGAGTTTTCACTAAAGCAAATGTTTTCATGGACAAACTATCGCCATTGCTTAAATTTTATTGGCTACAAGCAATCACGTGTATAGTACTTTTTTAGCGGGAAAAAACAAACACTCGGGAATTGATGCTACCTGAAGGTCGGTCGACCGTTGTCGAAATAAGAAGTTCAAAAATATTCGGCTTTTAGAGTACGGTTTATTTAGCACTTTGTAAAGGACGCGAGGTGTCAGGAGGATATGAAGCTGTTTTAAGTGCGACAAACTGGCAACAAATGTTACACTTCTTTCACACTGCACTCACTTTTGAATAATAACTTAACACTAATTGTTAAGAAAACATACTATTACTACTAGTTTGTAAAATATAGCTTAGATCCCGTGACACTAATGCCGAGGGCTGGGACGATATTGATCATTTCGATTAATGTTATTATTCCCATTGACGATTGAATAATTATTATTACTAGTAGTCGCCTAGTGCTCGAAATTCGACCAAAGTTTGCCTGTAAGATATTGCTGATATAATAATATATTGACATATTATGTCATATATGTAACCATAGTTATGCGCTTCGACTGCGTGTGTGAAATGCATGCTTGTGTGCGTGTAGTGTTTTTTTATTAATTTAATGTATTTCTAATGCATATTTTATATAAATATTAGCATTCGCCCCTCCTTCTCCATATAAACTTTAAGTGTGCCAAAATTCATACACCTCCGTCCGCGCAATTTTCGTAAAAAGGGGTACAACGTTTTTGCTTCACGTATTAATATATAAGATAACTAGCCGTCGCCCACTGGTCAAAATTCGACCATAATTATTGATTTAAATTTTAAGTTTGATCATTATTGAGGTTTTATTGTCTATAACTTTAATCTTATAATCACATTTCATTTAGATTTCACCAAGGCTATACAGGTCAATTTATCTATCTGTTACAAACAAATAATTATTTACTTAACTGTACTCTTTCATTCACGATATTCCTAAGCTTGCTACTTTGTTTTCTTTTTCTTTATTAGGTAGGTACATATAAATAAGGTACGTGAAACCATAGTTAGGATGAATTGTACGACGTCAGACGAACAATGCCGAAATACTACGAACGCGATTCGACTGCGTGTGTCAAATGCATGGTTGTGTGCTTGTAATGTTTTTTCATTAATTTAATGTATTTCTAATGCATATTTAATAAAAATATTAGTATTGGCCACTCCTTCTCCTTATAAACTTTAACTGTGCCAAATTTCGTACTCCTCCGTTCGCGCAATCTTTTTAAAAAGGGGTACAAAGTTTTTGCTGCACGTATTAATATATAGATTAAATATCCTCTCTAATATTGCGAATGTGAATTTGTTTGTTTGTTGCGTTTTTACAATTTTACTTATTAGGGTACAGAAAGGGACATAAGGTACCTTTCGTCCAGAAAAAATACCGTTTCCAAACGAGCGAAGTCACGAGCAAAAGCTAGTTGTTACATAAATTAAGTACCAATATAATAATAATATCGTTTATTGACAATAAAAATTTAAAGTAGTTTGAAAACTCAAAAATTATTCAAGTAATTTTACTGTCGATTGAACTTGTGTTATGGGTAGGTACCAGGGCAAATAATAAGTTATAATAACTGTTCAGAGTTACGAAGTTATAACTAAACTATGTAACCAATACAAGGAAACTGTCCCACCATAACATGTCCGATATACGTAATATCGGCGCCGTCCCACACTGCCCACGCTGAACTGACGTCATCGTTATCAGCCCTATTTGTGGGTATTTATGAGATCTGCTACTGAACAACTGGAGTTGTGCAGCTCGTTGCATACATCTTCGCTATTTGCGATACTGCTCATGTACCAATTTAAAAAGGCTGGTATTTACCAAATATGCTGTAAATATAATCTAATATATAATATAATATATAATATAATATTCTACCACATACACACAACACCATCTAGCCCAAACTAAGCAGAGCTTGTACTGTGGATACTAGACAATGGATAAACATACATATATAATTTTTTTTTTAAATACTTACATATTATATATAGAAACACCCAGACCAAGACAAACATCCATGTTCATGCACACAAATGTTTGACTTGTGCGGGAATCGAACCCGCGACCTCAGGCGTGGCAGTCGGTTATACTAACCACTACGCCATCGAGGCCGACAAATTAAAATAAATTAAAAATTATCAATATGTATGAATCTCCTTTAGGTCAGTTATTTATAGCCCAGTTAGATACCGTTTGGCTGCCATGTAGAGGTCTCGTTTTTGACACCAAGGCATGCACCGCTAAGCTCTGTTCGTATTAATTAGTTAATTATCGCTAGGTGTACGGTTTCGTACACTTGATAGTTGTTGTGGTTTGGTGAGTGCGGATAAAAGAGAAAAGACACAAGTTGCACTAAATAGTCACGTATAATCACGTATAGGTTACGATAACACGAGTTAGGTTTTGGCAATTCGTCTCTCTAATATCTGTACGTCGCGACAGTAAAGTTAGCACTGAGTTGCTTTTATAATAATACTAGTTTTCATCCGCGGCTTCGCTCGCGTGAATGTAGGTTAGGTTAGGTTTGCAACAGCTATTTTTTCTGGATGAAAGGTACCCTATGTCCTATTCTGTACCCCTGACAACGTGTATGCAAAATTTCATGTTGATCGGCTCAGTAGTTAAGGTGTGAAAGCGTAACAAACAAACAAACCAACAAACTCATTTTCGCTTTTATAATATTAGTAAGGATAATTGCTGTTAATTAAGTAAATGACGCACGCCCGACAGGTCGCGTTGTCAGCAAAATGCAATGTAGGTACAGTTTAATGAGACTGTACACTAGAGTGAACGGTGAAGAAAACATTGTGAGGTAACTTGCATGTCAGAGAGTTCTCCACAATATTCTCGAAAATATGTGAAGTCTGTTAACCCGCACTGGGTCAACGAGGTGGACTATGGTCTAACCCTTCTTAGACTAAGAAGAGGCTTGTTCGCAACTGTTTCACAGTTTATATAATTATATAAGCAAAAATAATAAATAATACACATCTGCAAATAATTAAAATTCTTCGTCGTATATTATCAGTAATTCTGATTATACCGTGACCTTTTTCTTCCTTTCTTATCTTTATCAACATATAATTATACAGACAGTACAATATAGGTATAATGATTTACAATACTGTGTTAAAAACCAAATTTTAATCTACTGCTATAATATTAATGTAACTTTATTTTCTTATAAAAACGAACTAAATTATCGTAATTATAATAAATGCCTTCTTCTTTTGAGGTTTCCCCCGGTTAGTGGGGGTTGGCAGTCTGTTTAGCGTACATTTATTTTGTCTTGCTTTTGGAAAACCATTTGATCTCACGTCACAGACATGCAAATTTCACTGTTTAATTATTGTCTCAGGATTTATTTCAGCATAATAAGTTAAAAGAAAACTTTCTCCTTAGTGTCTTTCAGATTCTACGATATAGCATATATAGCATCTATTTCACGATAACGTTTTGGTACATCGATTACTCCGTCAATCTCAAACATTCGTTTGGTTATTTATAGGGCTCGAACATACATTTGGTAATTTTTATAGTATAACAACAAATTCAGAAATATAAACTATATTCGTGGCACGTAGGGAAATTTAAAACTGTTTTGAGATGCCAGATATTACCCCAAAATCTCATAGCATAGCATAGCATTAGCGAGGTTAAGCAATGTTGGCTGCGGTCAGTCTATAGATGGGTGACCGCTTAGTAGTATTTCATCTGAGCGTCTCCGTGCTTCGGAGGGCATATAAAAAGTCGGTCCCGGTTGTTGTCAAATTGACAGCAGTCGTTAAGCCATGTCAGAGGCCTACGGGCCGCTTACTCTTGAAAACAGGTTGGCCACTAACACGAAAAGAAGAAAGACCCCAAAACTCCCAACAAATATAATCCTCTTTTTAATATTCGTTTAGGCAATATTGCTACTTCCAGTACTATTTCCAAATACTTTAGGACGGCCTTTGCCCATTTGACCTCCACAGCTCAAACAAATAGTTTAAAATACAAAAGTAGAAAAAGCTTATATATTTTATATCGTTGTCAGTCCAGGGCCGGAGTTATTTATGTAGGGGCTGCCTCCTATTTTTATATGCACGTGATAAAAAAAATTAAAATGTAAACGTGAGCAGGTGCCCTCTCTGCATCTCAAGTGTACTTGCTCATGCCACTAGCTAGTAGGTAAGGTTATCTAGTTATATGTAAAACGAATGGTAATTTATAAAGTGAACATTGGATACTTACGGCATCAACTCATAGTTAAATTAGAAAAAGTCTTACAATATTTACCGGACACGTTAAATACGTAAACAAATTGGTTGTCTGTAAAGTCGGTTTACTGACGATAGTTTAACGTTACAACGTTACAACAAAATTTCTTTCCCGATACGTTACAATGAGCGTAACGGGACAATGAACGTAACGGGACAATGAACGTAACGGGACAATGAACGTAACGGGACAATGAACGTAACGGGACAATGAGCGTAACGGGGCAATGAGTCATCCTTTTTCATGCGTGCAGCCGGCGTTCATCGATTTATTAGACGTTGTCACGTCAAAAGAAAGAATAACAATTCTAGAAATAATTGGCTATTTTGACAAATGCTGTCCAAGAACTTACACTAGATATGCCAAAAACTCTTTTCCATTACCATCAATTGGCAATGGCAAACGCAATACGTTGCAAACCTTATCTTTAATCTTTTTTGTATTATGAGCTGGTGTGTGTGATGGGTGTTTGATAAATCGCAATGGACTCGACTTCACTACTTTTCCAAAATCAAACTACTTCGGTACGATTATGACTATTTCGTACTTGCAGTTACATTGCTAATATGTAGCAGCTATAGCTCAGTGGGGAGACCAACAGACTGCAATGCAGAGGGTCTCCGGCTTTGAACCCACGTCGCGCACCTCTGACTTTCGGAAGTTATATGACTTTTCGAAATTATGTGCGTATTGATTGACAATTATCGCCTGCTCCGTACCTCGGAAAGCACGTTAAGCCGTTGGTCCCGGCTGCCATGAACATCTGTGGCAGTCGTTATTAGGAGAGTGTCGACAGAAAAGATCCCACTGGATCGAAGTGTCGCTGGTCTGCACTGACTGGCCCCCACATAAGATAAGATAAGATAAATACGTAAAAAGAAAGAATAACAATTCTAGAAATAATTGACTATTGACAAATGCTGTCCAAGAACTTACACTAGATATGCCAAAAACTCATGGTCACTCTTTTCCATTGCCATCAATTGGCAATAGCCAACGCAACACGTTGCAAACCTTAACTTTAATCTTTTTAATATATATTATGAGCTGGTGTGGGTGATGGGTGTTTGATAAATCGCAATGGACTCGACTTCACTACTTTTCCAAAATCAAACTACTTCGATACGATTATGATTATTTCGTACTTGCCGTTACATTGCTAATATGTAGCAGCGATGGCTCAGTGGGGAGATCAACAGACTGCAATGCAGAGGGTCTCGGCTTCGAACCCACGTCGCGCACCTCTGACTTTCGGAAGTTATATGACTTTTCGAAATTATGTGCGTATTGATTGACAATTATCGCCTGCTCCGTGCCTCGGAATACACGTTAAGCCGTTGGTCCCGGCTGCCATGAACATCTATGGCAGTCGTTATTGGGAGAGTGTCGACACAAAAGATCCCACTGGGTCGAAGTGTCGCCGGTCTGCACTGACTGGCCCCCACATAAGATAAGGTAAGATACGTTGCTAATAAATAATTTATACCACGAAGAGAGTGACAACTAAAGTATACCAAGATTTTAAAGTATTTTAGGCTATGGGTAATTTGCTAAATTCTTAATGTTGGTTATTGTTAAATGGTTATTATAAAAAATGACCAGCTGTCGCCTGCGATTTCACCCGCAGTTATGATTACTGACCCGCCCCTGTGGCTTGCAGCCTTCCTAGAAAATTGGACTATCAAATGCAAAAACAGATTTCAAATCCGACTGGTAGTACAGAAATTTGCGCAATCAAACAAAAATCCATCAAACTCTTCAGCTTTATTATATTAAAAAAGATTTATCAATATACTACGTTTGTTCGAATATTCTTTTGGTCTTATAAATCATCAGCCCGCAATATGTTCGCGTGATAATGTGAAATTACAAATTACTTACCACATACACTTCCTATATTTATCTACTAGTTTTAATCAACAAACAAACCTATTGATCCCGGTGGCACTATAATTTAAACCACAATACAGTAATTAACTAAACGCTACGGGTGGCTTGTACGATTCTCTAGTGAGTCCAGTTATTCCAAACTCCCTATAAATGCATTTGTTACAGTTGGTCACGATAGTCTATCTTAAAAAAAATTGGCAGTCTTTGGGGACTGCCGATAGAAGTGAAAACTTTAATCTTTGATCATAAACACTTCTTTATAAACCAAAAATAATTCAAAAATGGAAAGCGTTCGGTGACGATGACGCGAGTTCCATGATTTTTGTTCACCCAAAAAGTGCTCAAATAAACGAAAGAAGCTTTCACATCAAAAAAAAAAATTGGTTGTCTGTAAAGTCGGTTTACGGACGATAGTTTACCTTGACAACGTCATATTAACAAAATTTCTTTCCCGTAACGTTACAATGAGCGTAACGGGACAATGAGCGTAACGGGACATTGATCGTAACGGGACAGTGAGTCATCCTTTTTCGTGCGTGCAGCTGGCGTTCATCGATTTATTAGACGTTGTCACGTCAAAATTACAGCCGCATTAAGAATATTATTCGAGTCCCAGCGGACTCTAACAATATTTAAGCAATTGATACAAAGATCATCTAGACTCGGCACAATTGTTTGTGGATCACACAATGTTTTGTCTCGTGAGGGGATTGAACCTCCATCACTTTACATAGTCATCCATCACATTCACCTTAACCACTACGCCATCCGTGCAGTCAGTCTTTAATAAGCCCGAGTGTCCTTGACCACCCCCATGGCATAGTGCATCATTTAGGTTTAGGCTGTTGATACAAAACGTCCTCGTAATAAAAACTGTTCGAAATAGGGTTATAACCTGTTTTTTTTGTGGAGTAATGCAAATAGAATTCGATCTAGCCTAACGAATCTCAAATGTGAACTAAAACGGAATTTATGTTCACATTTGACGTTTATACGAATTTAGGCAAAGTGACATTGCTTATTTCTGTCAAGATGTTAGCCTAAATTAGAATAAACATCAAATGTGAACATAAATTACATTTTAGTTCACATTTGAGATTTGTTAGGCTAGATCGAACTATATTTGCAAAAAATCACGAAAACAAAAAATTTCGAAGCCTATTTCGAATAGTTTTTATTACGAAACAGAAATAACCAATAACACTTTGCCTGACCTGGGAAGCGAACCCATGCACAGCAGCCACGCCACATATGTACATACATAGAGAGCTTCGAGGATGGGATGCTTTAAATACAGCGTAAATGCGTCATATTTATGTATGAATGTTTGTGAACTTTATCGCCAAAACATTGGCCGCCTGTTTACTCGTGTTGAATGGTGAGCGGAAGGGAATTGCAGTCGTTCTGATAAGATAACGAGCTGTTTCTGTCCGATCGTTCGTCCGTACAACATGCTCTACTACTGTGGTGTGACTGTGGCGACGGTTCGACAGGAAAGCAGGGTGTAGAGACGATGTTTTAGTTAAGAAATGGCTTTGGAGGGTTCATTTCATGTTCTACTAGTTGTCCCCCGCAGTTTCACCCACGTCTATGATTACTGCGCCGGTTTCGTAGCTTGTACCGTGATGTTTTATCACGCTATCAAATGCAAAATGAATTTTAAGTCCGACTGGTAGTTTGAGAGATTGGCGCATTCAAACAAAACAAACAAACTCCTTAGCTTTTTTATATGTTAACATAACAATGGATTTTGTGTCCATCACAGGACAGAGAAAGGATTCAAAGTTTTTTTGTAATACAACTAAGGTGCCAAACAAGCATACGCTCCTCCTGAAAAGGAAGTGGGAAGGAGAAGAAGTGGGAAGGGGGTAAGAAGGTGATTGGGCCTCCGGCATTCTCACTCATCGAACGAAAAACAACAGTAGAAATACTGCACATTTCACGTCGATATTCTGTGTGTGTCGTTCCCCGGTCGAGCCGGCCCTTCGTGCTGAAATCAGCGACTTTCATATAAACTTAAATGTATCTTTAGTAATTTGCTATCCAACGTCAGTATCTTTAGAAAAATTACTAACGGCTATACACCGACATTCATAAGTGTTACTTAGTAACACAAATTAGTAAATAACTTGTGATTGTCTTTGAGCAAAAGGTCTTGCAGCAAAAGTTCTTGGGTCGAGCAAAGAGTAACAGTTTTTTTGTTAGGCAATCGGTGTACTGTTCTTTGCTGGTACTAAAGCTGACTGCTGGGCATATTTCCAGACTCTATAGTCTAGACTTTATAGTACGACCTAAAATATACTTAATAAAATGTACCCACCCGTACGGCATCTTTGTTATCCATTCTTAGTTATATTTGAGTATGTAATCAATAAATAAATAAATAAGTATTATAGAGTCTATACAGCAACGACGACACCAAATTAAAATACACAGTAGCCATTCATTTAAAGTAAAATAATAATAATAATAATAATAATTTTCAACATTTCGGAGCGGGGGTTTGTGTAAATAAGTATAAAGCGTCTGGGGTCGCAGTGGGAATGTGTATTTGATGGAACTCTTTGGAGAATCTGGTATTTAATATAATTTTTACAAAATGACATGTGTGACAAGTGTGGTACGTCACAAGAGAAAATTCCAAAACAGTTTATTTTAACTATGACATGTGCAAATAAATTAAGATGTTGACCAGGGCTAAGGCCAAAGCACTTACAGCACGCCTTCCATCTCCGAACTCGTCGCATAGCTCCGCCTCGCAGTCACCAGGACACGCATCAGCGCCACCGGACACTGCAGAGGCGTCGAGCAGCGACGAGTACTTCTCTCCGCCGTCGTCGCCAACACCTATGCGTCGGCGGGGAAGAGGCCGGCCACCGACTTGCTTGGGACCCAGAGGCCAACCGGCCTCGGGAGGGGTCCCCGCTATTGGTGGTAATGTGCGCCGCATGAAATGGACAAACTCAATGAATGAGAACGTCATGCGGGCATATTTTGTGGCTACAGAGGGGGGAACAAACCTTAGTGCGTATCGTGATCGCATGCTGCCTTTGTTTCAGGTACTTGAGCCAGCTGTCAACGTTTCGGCACAGCGACTATCAGATCAAGTGCGGGCAATCCAACGATGCCATCTGTTGGATGACACTGTACTTGAGAGGTTGCGCTCTGACGTGCAGGGTAGCCTTCCCATCGCTTCTTCGTCGCAAACTGTGGCACGGGTAATAACAACTTCACCACAACCACAGTGTAATCCTGCTGATGGAGTGGCAGATGGAGAGGCTGTTCATGTAGATACCCACTACAACAGCCAATTAAGGAGCGCTTTGGAGTGTGCCATTACGGAATATCGATCCATGGAACGAAATGTAAGGCCTCGCTTGCCACGTTTGCCTACGCATAAAAAGAATATAGCGCTGGTGAGTGCTCTGGATTCACTATTGTCTAGTTATTTAGATAATAGTGAGAATCTCGGTGATACACATTCAATCCTGTACTGTGCGGCCGTAGCAGTATGTCGTGTAGCTGGTGTTAAATTACCATCAAATGAAACTGCTACACGACTGAACTCTGTTGTGCCAGCTTGGCAGTGCAGGATTGAGCGTCGTATTGCTGAGGCTAGAGCACTCATCGGAAAGCTCATATGTTTCAGGTCGGGCAATACACGCCCGAGAGTAATGCGCTTTGTGGTTCGGGCGTTTGCAGGTACTGGGATCAGTACGCAAGATTATACGTCTCGAGTCACAGAGCGCATTGACTTCTTGAAACAGAAGATTTATGCGTGGGCAAACCGTATCCGGCGTTATAAAAAACGGGTGGATCGATATCGCCAGAACCGCACATTCCAAAAGGATGAAAGGTGGGTGTATAGAAAGTGGGAGCGATCTGATTCTGACGTGGGTAATGGATGTCGGCCGGATGATGATGCCACTAGCACTTTTTGGCGTAGCATCTGGTCGACACCTGTCTGCCACACAGAGGGTGATTGGATACGGGATGTAGAAAGAGTGTGTGAGCAATTACCTATAATGGAGCCAATTATAATAACAACAGATGACGTAGCCAGTGCAGTCCGTTCGTTACCAAATTGGAAATCAGCGGGTCCGGACGGACTGCACAATTTTTGGCTAAAATGGCTCCATAGCTCACATGCTCATTTGGCATCTCAATTCCAATCATCCTTAGAATCAGGATCGCTACCACATTTTTTAACAACTGGCATCACGAAGCGAGTAAAAGCCTAGGTTTCATTATTAGAACTTCTTACCACTTTAAAAATATTCAGGTGATAAAACTCCTCTACAATGCTTACGTGCGGAGTAAGTTAGAGTATAACGCCATAATATGGAGTCCCCGAGAGACCTTGTATAAAATGTTAGTGGAAAGAATCCAACGCAAGTTCGCCAGATATTTGTACAAACGCCAGTATGGATATTACCCCTTTTTATACCCGTCAACATTTGTAACAGGCATGGTCGGGATAGATACTTTACAGTGCAGACGGGAACTCATGCATATCATTCATTATTATTTTTTGATAACTGACAAAATAGATAACCCAGAAGTTCGTGAGTCCATACATTTCTATGTACCGGACCACTACACGCGAGGTATTGGTAGGCGGCAGCACAATCTTCTCTCCTGTCCCCCAACGTGGCGCTCCCCACACGCAGATAACAGCCCCACTTCCAGAGCCGTTAAATTAATAAATAGTTTTCTCAAGGCCAATCCAGAAGCAGATATATTCTTTGACAAACCTAGCATAATTTATAAAAACGTGTTCCTTTACTTAGATAAAATAATTAGATAATATATAGGTATGATACTCAATAGATATTATAATAGTAGCCTTTAATTTAAATATTGTAAGTTAATGTAAAACTGTTCTTTGTATGTTATAAGTAAATTTTAATTTAATTTTTTATTTTATTTTGTATATTTTGTATAGAAATAGTATAGATATAAGCGAATTGGATAACTCTGTAAGCTTATATTTTTATGAATAAATGAATATGAATATGAATATGAATATGAATCACCCACCTACTTCATAAGTCTGGTAGTACCCTGGATCCCAAAAACTATAGACCAATTACATGTCTACCAACGGTCTATAAACTTCTTACATCCATTTTGAGAACAAAATTATCTAAGCATATTAGTGATAATTCCATTATATCTGTTTCTCAGAATGGATGTAGGAATGGGGCCCGTGGTACTAAAGAGCTCCTTATTATTGATATGACTATTAGCCAACAGGTTCGCCGTAACCGAAAGGATTTGTCGACATGTTGGATAGATTATAAGAAGGCCTATGATTCCGTGCCACATACGTGGCTTATGAGGGTGCTGGAGTTGTATAAGATTGATACAACCCTATGCACCTTCTCTTGAAGACATGTATGAGACAATGGCGGACTGTTCTTTGCTATCCAGGATGTCGAGAAATTCAGGATTATGGTGTACCGATAAAGATCGAGCGAGGTATATTCCAGGGTGATAGTCTGAGTCCGCTGTGGTTCTGTCTGGCTCTGAACCCTTTAAGCACTCTTTTAGAGAGTTCAGAGCTGGGCTATCGGTTACGGAAAGATGGTCAGGTTATATCCCACCTCCTTTACATGGATGACTTAAAATTGTTTGCCCCCAGCAATTTGCAACTGGCAGCGTTACTTAAGGTAACCGAAACCTTTAGTAACTCTATCAGGATGGAATTTGGTGTGGATAAATGTGCAGTTATGCATGTGAAGCGAGGCAAGATTATGGAATCTGTTGGGGTGCAACTCTCAGATTCCATACAACTTAGATCTCTGTCTGGAACCGAAACCTACAAATATCTGGGTATGTCGCAGGCATTAAATATCTCCGAGGCTGGAATGAAACAAGCGTTGCAGGAGCGTTTCTTTGGCCGCCTGAAGAAAGTACTGAGAAGTCTTTTAACAGGCGGCAATAAGGTGCGAGCCTGTAACGGTTGGGTCATGCCAGTCCTTGCTTACTCCTTCGGCATACTCAGATGGACTCAATCAGAACTGGATGCCCTGGACAGAAAAGTCCGGTCACTGCTAACCTCTCACAGAATGCACCATCCACGTTCTTCTGTAATGAGGTTGTACATCCCGCGGAAATGTGGGGGTCGTGGCTTTTTATGTGCCAAGACCTTCCATAACCGTGAGGTGTGCAATCTCCGAGAATATTTTCTCCACAATAACGTGGATGTTCATCGTGATGTGGTGGCAGTGGATACTGGCCTTACCCCGCTCGCTCTGGCTAAAGAGAACTGGCGCAAACCGGTGGTGCTTACAACTGAGGATCGCAAGGTTGTATGGAAGAGCAAGGAGCTACACGGACGGTTTTATCGGGCTCTATATGGACCCGACGTAGATTTAATATCGTCCGTGTCCTGGTTACGATTCGGTGACCTGTTTGGAGAAACCGAAGGTTTTGTCTGAGCAATTATGGACGAAGTAGTGATGACGAATAACTACCGGAGATATATCCTAAAGGATGGTACGGTTGACATATGTCGGGCGTGTCACCAGCCCGGAGAATCCCTCAGACATATTATCTCTGGATGCTCTCGTCTTGCTAATGGCGAGTACTTGCATAGACACAACCAAGTGGCCAGGATTATACATCAGCAACTTGCTTTAAAATACGATCTCGTGGACTTAGAAGTACCGTACTACAGGTATGTGCCCGACCCCGTTCTCGAAAATGGTCATGCAATGTTGTACTGGGATCGGTCCATCATTACTGACAGGACTGTTGTAGCCAATAGACCTGACATTGTGGTGGTGGACCGATTAGAGCGCCGTGCAATGATCGTCGATATCACCATTCCCCATGACGGAAATCTCGTGAAAGCTGAAAAGGATAAACAAGTTAAATATCTGGATCTGGCGCACGAGATTGTCGACATGTGGGATGTGGATTCGGCGATCATTGTACCGATAGTCGTATCAGTCCATGGACTGATTGCCAAGAGTCTCGATCACAATCTGAAGAGGCTCGCGTTAGACGGCTGGATTAAGTCTCTGATGCAGAAGGCCGTATTGCTTGACACGGCACGCATTGTGAGGAGGTTCCTCTCGCTGGAGCCCTAACCACCGGTAGCTTGGACCTAGTTCCCGATGCCGGTGGGTCTTCATAGTTTTTATATTTTTAAATGTGTTTTTTTTATATATTTAAAAATGTAATTACTATTGAAAAATGTGTAAATAAAGAGAATAATAATAATAACTTTATTTCGTAAAGGTATGAAAATACACATACAATAATATTTATAACTGGTCCAGAGAAACACGATTTAGTTTGTAACGATGGCACCTGTGCTAGTGAAATTCACTGTATTACAGGTGTCAGCGCCTTCCATTTCATGTGTGTACAGTTAAAGAAGTTAACAAACAAAAATAAAACAAAACTGCTCTCGCTACACAAACTTATATCCTATAGATGTATATTAAAATCCCGTTAAGTGCCACGAGGTGTGAGTGCAGCTCGGGAGTCGAACCGGTCGCGATCGCGCGCCCTCGCTTGACCACTCCGACCACTGTATACACACGCAGACACACATAATATTACATCCATATACTTAATATATGGAACTGAATATTAACTGTACTTGAGAATTAAATTTTGACTTTAATGCATGTTACTTTGTTAATGTAATAAATTATTTGTTTCCTCAGTAACGCAGTGGTAGTGTATGCGACTGCTGTACGTGAGGTCTCGGGTTCTACTTCAAATGTCTTTTATATACACATAGGTAGCGAGCCTTATCTATACGGTAATGCTATATAAAAATTACTAATGTCAACTAACGAAGAAAGAAATTATTCAAATTAGATAGTCTGGAGTTAGAAATTCCACGTAAGGAATAGCTGTTTATGAGGTCACCTCGCCACTGCATTTACGCCCAATGTTGTAGGTTCGAATCCCACACGTGACAAAATTTGTGTGACCGTCGTCAATTGAATGCGCAAGTTTTTACGTGATGCGTGTACAAACATACAGACAGACAATTTTTTTAAATGATTTCTTCGTCTTCTATAGCTCGTATAAATCCCTCACATTAAAGCTTCTTAATATACTACTAAATTTTGCCTACGGCTTCGCTTACGTTAATGTAATCTACATTGACAATAAATTTATATTTTTTATATCCCTCAGATACAGTATTTTTTTCTGAATGATGGGCTATGTCCTTATCCGTACACCTGACAACGTGTATGCGAAATGGCATGATGATAGGTCGAGTAGTTGAGGCGTGAAAGTGTAACAAACCAACAAACTGACATTCACATTTATAATATTAAAGTAAGGATAGTTTGAAACCCGTACAAACATTTTCTGTTCACAGTTTTTTTCATAAAGTTACCATTTTTGTACCAGCACTTAAACATCGTTTATGGCAAGATATGCAATTGTATAAATAGATCCGCGGCCAATGTTAAAAATAGATGTTGCCGGTTTGAATGAGCACAAAAAGTTATCAATGGTGTGCTTCGGCGGCCATCACATGAATAAAAATGTTAATACTAGTGAAATACTTTTCAAGTATAACTAAAGTTCATGAGTGGTTAGTGGTTTAATGGTTGCAGCTCCTTACAGAAGAGATTTGTAAAAATAAACAATAATGTATACTTGGCGTGAGTTTCTTCCCAGATCTTTTCACTGGCTCTACGCCCTTGCTTTGCTGAACATTGCAACAGGTAAATATAATACAATTACATTTACCTGTTGCCATATAAGTTACGTCAATAAATGTAACTTTGACATTCGTAAGTGTTACTTTGTGACAATACTTTTTGACGTGACAACGTCTAATAAATCGATGAACGCCGGCTGCACGCACGAAAAAGGATGACTCATTGTCCCGTTACGCTCATTGTCCCGTTACGCTCATTGTAACATTTTCATCAATGTTTTGTTATGACGTTGTCACGTTAAACTATCGTCCGTAAACCGACTTTATTTTTCGATATTGATGATATAATATTGAAATTAAACTACTTTATTACGGATTATATCGCGATATATTCCGTATAAAGGAGTTAAATTTTAAGTTATACATTTATAATACTCGCAAACGTAAGACTTGCTTGTAATTCTTTATAACAGTAAGCTATGTCCTTGCTTAAATTTCAAACTATCTTTATATGGAAATTAATTTATTCTTAGATTGAAATTTAATTTCTTTTTCCAGTCATTTTTCTACCTATAATGGGACAAGAGTTCTACCATACGTTATTGTTCGTGTAAATCTACTGTAGTCTAAATATATGAAGATGTAGACAGAAACGACTCACACTCGCAGTTTGTCAGGTATGTTTTAGTTCCTATGTAAAAACGTGGGACCTAAGATATACCTATAATCAAGGATATTGCTTTCCTGCTGTCTACCGGACACATTTTCAGACACCGTGTTGATACTGAATTTTTTTACTGAAACCTCAAAACGATTTTGCGCGACCAAATAATCAATTCCAAGACCTCATCATCAAACATAAATAAACATAAACTATACTACACGACCAACGAGACAGCACTTTTTAACCGTTCCAAAAGCTTGACTTAAAGAAAAACAAATAGATAAACTTCACATTTAACATTCGATAATTAAAATAATCTCGAACGATATATTAACGATCGACCGCCTTTATTATGGCGGCTGCAGATCTTGTGGAATTCAAAAGCCTTGGTCAAGCTTTCACTGATCAGAACCTGTCGCTTGTTGAACGTTGCAGGACGAACAGAATGCTGCGCTTGCGCCGATACAGTTAGCCGCTCCAGTTATACCGACCGATCATCCGCCGACACTGATTGCGATCTCGAATGAACGACCAACGTACAAGTGAATACTAGATTATTTTGATGTCTATTTTGCTTGTTTACCATGCAAGTACCTGACGCGGATTATATGTGTAAGCTACTCTCGTGACTTATATTATTATGTGCGAGTTAATTATACGGGTTCTGCCACTGGGAATAAAACAGCGTGTCCCAGAGTATATAGTTATGTTCTGTTCTCGGCCCAATGTTTGTTTAAATGGTAGTTAGTAGAAGGGTTTTGGAAAGGAGCATTATATGGGTCTTGCAAAATGTAACGAGACCCGCAAACCTCCCCTTTCCAAAACCGTTCGCCGGTATGGTACCAGAGCATGCCCCTTTCCCCATTGGGTAGTACCATACATGAGATATGGGAGATAACTTCTCTGTCGATAGAGAGATTTAACTGTGGAGCACTTAGTAAAAGAATAGGTAGTGTCACTCGGGCACGAAGTAGATCTATATAACGAGAACCGAATTCGTAAATTCAGACAAGACATGTCTATCGCTGATTCTTAAAGAGATTAAATATAATGGCCACCAAAAATAGTAATTGCACACCAATATATGCTTACTAAAATATATCATAACGAGCACCTATACGCCTCAAATCACTGCATTCCGTCTCGGAAGGGTTAGGTTATGTTAGGTTCCTTCTTAAACTCACACAAAAATAGGAGCCCCGCCAAGCGGGGCTCCATCGACTATTTAAATCTCTTTGCTGTGCAATTAATATTTTTGGTATTAAAATGCGGTTTTAATTTTGGTGATCATTTACTATTTTTGACTGTTATATTTTACTATATCTGGTGATAAGTTAAACATAAGCCATTCTTAAATGTGCTTTCCGTGCCCACTCTTATATCTATATCCGTACGATTGGTCAAGAGGGGATGCTGCATCATAAACAGGGTTTTTAAGTCGTGGTTTGGGGAATGTGGCCCCTTCTAGGCAAACCAGCAACTTTTTAAAGAGCCTGGAAGCCCTACACTCCACTCAAACTAGAACAGTCTGCTGCGGAAAGACCTCCACCCTACAGAAAACCACAGTCAAACAAACTTGTGTTATAGAATTTTCAGAGTCCCAGAGAGAAAGCTGTTCGGTCAGCAGAGGACCAGTATTTTAAAAGAGCAGAAACACTTCAGGGATTGCCTGTCAAGTCTTGGAATGCCAGATATAATTAAAAACCTATTGTGTCTAACCACCGGTGTGCCGCTGCGACTCAACGGGTTAATTATTATTTTCTCTAAAAGAAGTTTCCTTTCATATGGCAAGCGTTCATAGACTAAAATAACCGCTAATCATGAAGTAGCTGTATGTTAGTAGCATAAAAAGACTATGGCAGGATGCAGTGCGCATTCACCCTTTGGGCTTTATGTATTGAGTATTAATAGTGGGCCGGGAACGAGTTCTGAACGAGTTTCAGCGGTAGCCATCAACTTGGATTTATGTTTATTATAATTATAAACATTTGCAACCGGCGACTGGCTTCTGTGAGTGACGAGAGCTCAGTTTACTACTCAAAATTAGAGTGAATGATTGTAATGGTTGTTCCTTTAGATACAATAATATAAAGTACAGGTTGGCTTACATAAAACTATTATTACCATAAAATGCTACTAAACATCCGCTCGTGTATTGTGCTTCGATTTTATTACGTTTACTTGGCTTTGCTCTAAGATTGTGGGCTACGATATTCGTAAAATAGGCGTCAATATATATTTTTATTTTATTTTTACAGGCTAATGGACATGCTACTACATAATATTCATTAAATAACAAATATTTGCAATTGATCATTCATAAACATAAAGTAAAAATTTAAAATTTAAAAAACCCCCTGCACTAAATAATAAAAATAGTAATTCACCATTTTGCGGTAGCGGCCATCTTGGATTTGAAATGTATCATAGTGTATAGTATTCTACTAGTCAAGCCCTTTCACTTGATACCCATATTGAGGGAGTTGTGAAAAAATATGTAATCTGCCATTTTGTGGCGGCGCCCATCTTTGACCGATTTTCATCAAACAGCTAAGAACACCCGACTAATTCACATTTCAACCAAAAAAAAACAAAAATCAAAATCGGTTCATCCGTACGGGAGCTACGATGCTACACTCACACAGACACCTCAAACTTATAACACCCCGTCGTTTTTGCGTCGGGGGTTAATAAGAAGACCAAACAAAACATAAGCTTGTACGTATTATTCGTAATCGCACGACGTAGGCAGGCACAACAAAGTACCTCAGAATGATGCTGTTTTTCTGTACAAAATATCGCCGAATTTTGGCGGTAGACTCCAAGTGACATCCCAATCCTAACTAATATTTTAAATGCCTAACCCTTATAAGTATGATAATCTATGTATCATGTAATACAAAATATGTAAAAAGTACATAAAACATCTAGACTAGGACAAGTATTTAGTCCATTCTTAATCAATCGAGTTTTGAGAACGTAATCTATACCAATATTATGAAGCTAAAGAGTTTGTTTGGTTGAACGCGCTAATCTCAGGAACTACTGGTTCGAATTGAAAAATATTTTAGTGTGGATAGCCGTATGTGGATAGCCCGTTTATCGAGTAAAGCTATAAGCTATATAACATCACGCTACAACCAATAGGAGCCAACCAATTTTTTCCGTTCTTGCAACATTTTTCATTGATGAAAAATGTTGCAAAAACGGAAAAAATTCTCTTATGTGACGCAATCGAAGTTGCGCGAGTCAGCTATTATAACATAAGGAGGACGGAATATAAGGTTAACCGAACACAAGTTTAGCCCACGAGACTTTGTCCAAAGCCACCATTACGAGTGATCTCTAATGATCAGTAAACACACTATCAGTGTTTGTCCAAGTGTCTACGGCACTCCGAGCTCCGCTACTCTACTGCCAGCTTACTATAATTATGTTTACATTACCGATAACATGAGGGAAAAATATTATTTCTTCATTTGTCTTACTATCGATCATTACTTTATAAAGAAATGAGTGGCGCAAACAAGATAATGAAATACTGGTTTGTTTTTCAATGTATTCTTAGTTTGAAATTAAACTAACGGTTTATTTTAGAATACTACTTTTAAACTATTCAAACTTTCCTTTATGTTTCGGTTGCTTTTAATAACCATGGTCATCTATGGAATTAAAGTACCTATTTTAAATTAAATGTGTTACAACTGCGTCACCTTAAGACAATATTAAGTTCATATTGTTTGTCTACATGCTTTTCAATAATTTTTTTGTATTTGATGATGTCTATTTCTTTGGCTCTCTGGATAGCCTTAACGGCTTGATGTATATAAATGAGGTGTGAGAAAAATATAAAGAACATATTCTTGGAAACATTTATAAAACTGTTTGCTGCCTGTCATATTTTATTGCCAGTAGTAGCCATTCCTTTATGTGTGTTGCAGTAAAAAACTGAATTGTTTCTACAAATTGATATTACTTTTCCATGGAGACTAGAATTAGTAAATGCATAAATATTTTAAGTTATTGTGTATGCAGTTTGTTTTTAAGGCTTATCTTAGTGCCGGGCATAGTTGTAATAGATTTTTTTACGATATTGTCAATACCAGTATTAAATATAAAAACGTGAGATCTCGATTACAATCCCAAAGCACATCCAGCTTTTTAAATGCACATAAGTCTTTTTTTGATTAAACTAATTTAGTTAAAAATTAATTCTCGCTGACATTAAAGATTAAGGAAAACATCGTGCAGAAAATGCACGTCTGAGAGTCTATCTACGCCATAATCTTTTGTGTAAAATATTGTGATGTGACTGTGAGATTGATATTTTGGTCCAACCCTTCACAAAAAAGCAGAAATCCATGTTTAGAAATGGCACAGCTTATAACAACTTAACATATATTACATTAATCTGTTGAACTTTACTGAAATGAAACTACATTATTTTCTTTACAATATTTATAAAAATATTTTGTTTATATTTTCTTCAATATTTTGGTAGCTTTGAACAGCCATGCTCATGAGGCAAATAAGGACGTAATTATAAAAAAATACCAGGTCGTCTCAATGCAGTCTTCCCATATAATGGACTCAAAATGATAAAAGATGTGTAAAGTAAGTTAACTTTGTCATCGTTTGTGTACTACGACAAAACCATTATCATACTGAGGAGACGGTCACGGCCTAGTATTAGAATGCTAATCCTAACTAATATTATAAAAGCGAAAATGAGTTTGTTTGTTTGTTACCTTTTCACGCCTAAACCACTGAACCGATCATCCTGAAATTTCGCATATAGGTTGTCAGGTGTATAGAAACGGACATAGGCTACCTTTCATCGCGAAAAAATTACTGTTCTCGAGGAAAACAACAATAACGTTCTAATGGTAATAGATGGCGCCACGTGTCTTTCGAATCATGATTGAATTATATTATTACAAGCAGAGTACAACCCGACTTGATTGTCAAATTCTAAATTAAAGCGAGCGAAACCGCGGGCAATAGCTAGTAATTTATAAATAGAGATAAATATGTTCTGTGATTTCTGATCAAATACAATCAGAACTCACAGAAGATATGATGATGATGATGATGATCGATCCGACCGTTTTCGGCCATGGTGACTGCTTTGACTCCTAGTCGGCTTGACGACGCTGATGCGCCCGAAGATGACTTATATAGCCAATTTTTGCAGAAGATATTAAGAATAGTATAGATATAGAGTATTAAGAAGCAGCGGTAGCCTTATGAAAAAGGTACTTGTACTTCCGATGGAGTGGTATAGAGTTTAAAAAATGCATTACAAGCAGTTTAGCTTAATTGGTGGGGTTAATAGAAATTTGTAATCCAATCGCTGGTAATTAAAAAAAAATATAAGACCTTTATTTTTTGTCAGTATTAGTAGTATTCTTATCAGTGTTAAGGCTGCAATGGGAGGCTGCATCTCTATACAAATCAGATCGCGTGGCGCGTTGATGTCTAATGCTGGCAATCGTCGTTCAACTCGGTCTAAATATCCATAACATCTGGAACCTTACCTCCGCATGCATGCACGAAAATGAGATGACTCGCCACAAAGTGTATAACTTTATCTTATTCTTGCGCATGCAATGCCAATGCTACATGCTACAATTCTGTGCTGATTTTCTGATAAACATTCAGTTCTGTTTTTTATAGTCCACCTCTTGGTTAGGTGTTACAGTAGGTTATGAACGCTTATATTACCTGGGGCCTTAGCATCATCTAATCACACAGAAAAGAGTTAAGACGAGGATGTGTCGCAAACGCGGCGCCCCTTCAATCAATTTTCATACAAAATGTATAGAAGCGTCGCAACACAAAACAAACAGAAAAGACAGGACGCGGACACGACGCTTCAATCAATTTTCATACAAAATGTATAGTATGAAAAAAATACATTTAGTATGAAAATTGATTGAAGGGGCGCCGCGTCTGCGACGCGTCCTCGTCTTACGTCTTTTCTGTGTGTCTTGCGCCTTACGTAATTTTGTAGGCGAAAATATTAATTATTTTAAATTATTTACACGGAATAATTGTAAACATATTCATTGTTATGGTAAATGTATATTTTATATTTGCATCAACTTAACTGTGACCGCCTGTTTTAGCATATTTCGCTCGGCGCAGTCTTAAGCCATAGCCATAGCCATAGCCCTGTGCATCATCGCAGACTTAATACACCAAGATAAGAATTCTTCTTTCTAAAATAGTATAGTCCTTTATTTATTTATTAAACATTTTTAGTATATATATATATATAAATAAATATATTTCATATAATAATGCTTAAATAGTGTATTATAATTATAACATAGGATAGTCCTTTCTTTTTAACTTTTGTTTTTGTATAATTGTAACTACAAACACTTTAAACACATTGTCTTCTGTTTTTTGTATAAATAATCGAAACGTAACCGAACAAGCTTAAAATATTATATTAAAGAGTAGTTGCTTATAATGTCGACCGAGCTATTTAAGTAACAAATCGAGCATTGTGAAACGCAACAGGCACCCACAGCACAGGCTTTGCCTAGTGTGGGGCCGATGGATATCGACAAATTGTATTCCGTTTTTGGTAATAAATGCATTTTCTTATTTTTTTTATTTCTATTTTTTATTAACCGATAATACAAACTATAATAAACTACTCAACATAGTACCCAATGACATAGTTTGCTGGTTCTATTACAAAGTATTATTGATTTTTTCTGTTGAGATTCTCATTAGCAGCAAGGAATCTAAACCCAGTAATCTAATCTTTACCCAGTAGACCATGATAAATAGGCTCGCGCCCTATGTGGAACTTAAGACATAGCGGGCTAAATTCTAGTGTAGTAGGTACTCCTCTGCCAAACTTATCGGCGATATAAGACTATGTATCAATGTATGTATATTACATTGCATATATAAATTACTAGCTTTCCCAACAGACGTTGTCCTGTACACACGCAAAAAATAAGATAAAACTATCCTACCTTTTAAGGACCAAATTACAAACAGTTACGAAGTTTGATCAAAATCGGTTCAGTAGTTTCAGAGTTTATCCCGAACATACATCGTGACGCGAGATTTTTATATATTAAGAAGATTTAATTGCCTAAAATATGAAGTATACAGCGATTAGTTAACAATATTAATAAGCTTAAGACACTGCGCCATATGAAGACAGAATGCACTTAAAACAGTCTATAGTAAACTAAAAACTTAAAGAATCAAAAATTGAGTAGGTACTACATTTTTATTGTAACTTAGTAATTTATAAATAACCATAACATGTTTTCATAAAGTTTAACTCCAGTAATAAATTTTTAAAGTAAAATGATTTATCAGAAGCGTTGATAGTTGGAAAAATTTATTCCGCTTCAGTGTCCACCTTATTAACTAAACATTATCTTTACGATCTGTTCAACATTACAAAAGTCGTGAAGATGATTAAAACAAACTTCATCGGAGTTTCATTTCGATTGAGAAATTCAAATGAGACAGTGATTCGACTAAAGCGGTGTTTACGGAACGTTAATGGTGACATAAATTTGAATGTTAATGCGTGGCTCGGGGTCGCGACACACACACACGATAGCGTTTTCCAACAAAGAAACACTGTGTCCACTGTCGGTACCACACGAGACACAACCAACACTCACTAATGCACGAATTAGCACTAATTTATCAACACAGAATGATCAATACAAAAGATTACTTCTCGAACTACCGTTTCAATTTGAATGAAATTTAACAAAAATATACTAAATCACATATTAATTAAGGTCACAAAAGAATGTTTATGTTTTTAAATTATGTAAATTAAATTAAGTTAGCGTTTGAATTTACTTTTGCCAAACTCGAGTTAGATTAAGCCTATGAGAAAACAATTATAAGAAAAACACTGACAGTGTTTTTGATTGCCATTACAATAATTATGGTAACAACTCATCTTTGTAAGATATTGCAACGATTACACTACCAGATATATAACTTCAAATTAAAACAACGGAAAGATAAATAAAATTTTAGCTTCAGAATATTATGTTCTATGATCTGAATACCTACTTTCATCCAAATGCGTTCAATGATTTATGCGTAATTGAGTAACAAACATCCAAATGGCCAAACAGCTTTACAATTTTCTTTAATATCGGTAGCGCAGCCGTATTAAATGCGACAGCTGTGCATGAGATCTTGAGTTCCATTCCTGGTTCAGAGATAGTGTACGAGTTACATCGTCCAGCAAAGATGCCGCGTCAGCAATTTACGCCATGCACGATTTTATGCGATGTAGTTCGATCAGTGTTCATGTAAACCGCGTCGCGTTCACTCATATCATTTAGCAATAATTAAGTCATATAATTGTATCTAATTGATTCAATACATCAATTTTCTATCACAACTCGCGCTATTATTTATCATAACCCTTATGTTCTGAGTGAACAGCTCAAACAGATAGTATCTAATACCACTATCTCGAAGTAAAGTATTTCTTGACAGCAAAATCCCATTGGATTTTCAATCAAAAAATTCTCAAGAGCAGCACGAAGTATGGAACTGTAGATAGAGCAATATATTCACCCCCTGTTCCGTGGTACCTTAAACAATAGCTAGCTTTTCTGCAAAGAATGGAGTCCAGGGTCTTGAAGACAGCCTCATACTATCAGGTCAAGTAAAAGATCAACCTGCGAGGAGTAAACTTTTTTGTAAATGTTTATTCCATCAAAAACGTATTATAGATTACATGTTAGTTTGTTTCTAGGTGTTAAAAATATATATAACCCGCTTACCTGTTACTGGGCGATATACTAGTATACATACATACATCTCAGTGTAAAATATTTTTTTAACCTATTATCAATAAGGAAATTAGTATCAATTCTTACAAACTAGATGGCGCTGAAACATTTCCGCACGAGTGTGTCGGCTTGCGATAATTTAATCAGTTGCGTAATCATTACTATTCATAAGAGCTCAATATTAACTTAAATAATTAACGCTATACAGCTAAGCGCGCGGTCGTTGGACCGAACTGTTAATAGCATTATTGAACAGAAAGATAAATGATAACGTATTTTATATCGTTTAAAAGGTAAGTAATATTATAGTCGTACTTCGCCAGGTAAAACGTACCTGTATTTTTTCTTAAAACAACTAATAATGTCCTCCAGACCGAATTTCAGTCATGGCGGCCAATCTTAACGGAGACTGGCCATCTGCGCAGGAGTTATTATAGTGCACAAGTATGTACGCAACCACAAGCGTGCACTCTCTGTTCCCTAACTCTCATGATCCGATGGGACGGATAATCCGACACGACCGAAGAGAGATCAGGCGCAGGTCCAACGGCTTTACGTGCTTTCCGAGGCACGGGAGTGTCTCACACCGCCAACTTCCTAACTCCGGGCTCGTATTGAGATTTCTTAACAGAAAAACCCAATAACTTTTTGTTGGCCCGACCCGAGATTCGAACCTGAGACCTCATGCACAGCAGTCGCATACACTACCGCTGCATCACGGAGGCAGTTAAACAACTACCGAGCTAGCAATAATTCCTATGTCGTAAGAGTCTTAACAAACGGTGGACACAGAACATCCTGCCTCGGAAGAAAATTTGTGAAGTACATAAATGTTTGTCCCGTGTGGGGTATCGACAGCTCTCGACGCAGTGGCAATGACGAGGCCACTATTTAAACCACTACGCACTATAGGTTTTCTTTTTAATTTTTTTTAATTGCTTTCATCGGTGACAGACGAGCCAGCGGCCCACCTGATAGTAAGCGAGAACCGTCGCTCATACACATGGCTGTGTTTTCTTAGCATTACAGAAGCAATGTCAAAAAAACACAACCAAGTCGCTGCAGGTGTAAGATATAGCTGCAGTTAAAATACAAAATCAAAATGTCTTTTTAATTTAGGTCACAAAGTAATTCTTATGAACGTCGAAATTACACTGACTGAACTAAAGGGTGGCCCAAGACCGGTCTGTGTGGAAAACCTTGGGGGAGGCCTATGTCCAGCAGTGAACGTCTTTTGGCTGACATGATGATAATGGTGATGATCTAAAGGTACTATGAATTTACACTTACCTTAAACTTTTGCCATGAGTTTCAAAAGATTGTTGTTGTTAAAAAGGGGGTTTTAAATGTATTATTCGGTAGTCTGACGATATTTAGCGAGTAGTATAAGTATGTGTTGGTAGCGCTCAATTAGTAATGTCAATAAAACTGATAGTCATTGTTACTATCATTGTTCAACACAACGTGGAAAGGTGTTTAACACACACATATACAAACACATACACACACAAAGAAATACACGTACATACACGCACATACACAGACGCTGTATCCACACAAACACGTACAACACACTTCAATACTTTTTTAT
Source organism: Catocala sponsa (assembly GCA_963564715.1). NCBI lineage: Eukaryota > Metazoa > Arthropoda > Insecta > Lepidoptera > Erebidae > Catocala > Catocala sponsa. Next base: position 22,858,353 of record OY751335.1, on the reverse strand, counting down.
TGACAGTAGCATTCCTTTTTTAATTAAATGAATTCGAGCAAACGGCTTTTGAATTTTGCATTTCAAGTTAGTTTTTTTTGTGATGATGTGATTACCTTGTTGATACCGTGGCATAAGATTGTGCTTATCGATTGCGAGGTCTCGAGTTCGAGCCGTAGTTGGTAAAAGTACCTATTATTGAATTTATCGGATAAAAAATGTTTGATAGCCGGAATCTGGTAATGTGCCTAGTAGATGTAATATACCAGGTGCTTATTTTTTTATGTGTGTATTTCACGTCTGCTTACCATTCTAGCGATTTCCAGGCGTGAAGATATAATCCTACTCCTAACTACTATTATAAATGCAAATGTGAGTTTGTTTGTTATGCCTTAACGACTCAACCGATCATCATAAAATTTTGCATACATGTTGTCAGTGGTACAGAAAAAGACATAGACTATATTTTATCCAGGAAAAAAGAACTGATCCCGAGGGTAGCCGCGGGCAAAAAGTAGTGTAATAAATAATCATATATGCTGTAGTTCATATCGTGTTAATTCTTTTTATAACATACCTATTTATCAATAGCGACAAATGGGAAAGTAAATAATACACACATAATGTTTATTTTATATTCATATCTTTCTAATCTATAACTAAAACTCACATGTATGTGTTATGTATTTTTATTAGAAACCTTGACATAGTAACAATATATATTTGTCGGCTTCGATGGCGTAGTGGTTAGTGTAACCGACTACCACGCATGAGGTCGCGGGTTCGATTCCCGCACAAGTCAAACATTTGTGTGCATGAATATGGATGTTTGTCTTGGTCTGGGTGTTTCTATGTACAATATGCATGTATTTACAAAAAATATATATATATGTATGTTTATCTATTGTCTAGTACCCATAGTACAAGCTCTGCTTAGTTTGAGCTAGATGGTGTTGTGTGTATGTGACAGAATATTATATTATTATTATTATATATCTGCCTGATAAAATATTATTGATAGTTTAGTACAAACCTAAATACATACATACATAGATTCACGTCTGTTTCCCATCATGCTCAGCAGAAGCACTCAATACCGCTATGCCATCAAGTTAGACTGATATGCATCATAGATTAACACACTAGTTTTACACACATATAATTTTAGAGAAGGTATAGGCAGATAATACGGAAAAATACCTTCGCAAGTAATGCATTATTTTAGAACAAATTTCGTTAGCATAAAAATGGTTATAGTGAGCCAACCTTAAAAGATAGACATATGCTGTCGCGGACTTTTTTTTAGAACTTTTAAAGGGGAACAATTCTGTCATACATGATTTTTGAGAAACTTTAACTGTTTACGCAGCGCACGCAGCGGAAGCTCTCAAAAGGAAAAAATACTCTCCGATTTTGAAACATTCTTCATTGGTGCTACGCTCCTATTGATCTTAGCGTGATGATATATAGCCTATAGCCTTCCTCGATAAATGGGCTATCTAACATTGAAAGAATTTTTCAAATCGGGCCAGTAGTTCCTGAGATTAGCGCGTTCAAATAAACAAACAAACAAACAAACTCTTCAGCTTTATAATATTAGTATAGATTTGACATACGCCGTTTCATCACTGGCTCTACCGTAATGTATAACATATAACATTTTGCTTTAGATTATCGTGTGCACCAACACGAGTGTTGAGTTTGCGCTTTGGATTTAGATAAGTTAACTTTTGTCACACGGACTGCTCGCGCCATGGCGGGTGCACGCGTGTCGAAGTGGTGGATGGCGCCCCTCTCCCTCTCCTGGCGACGGTAGCCGATATATAAACGCGACCGTGCCTGTTTCCAGCCCGCTTCGTCTGCTGCAGCCAACTAAGTGGTCCATATTGCTGGATCACGTAGCGAGCCTTCTAGAACCACGCCCTGTTTCTTTTGTTTAATAACGTAAAGTTATTATTTACTGCCTAAAAATAATGTTTGTTCTATACTAAGTAGTGTATGGAAATACAAACCTTTTAATTGTGTAGTATAATTTTTAATTATCTCCACTAAATAAATTCCCAAGTCAACCACGCCTCTAAAGCGTGATTGACGTTATGCTTATAACGTTACACCTTGACATCTTGACAGTTCGAATGCCTACTATGTTTTTAACTGTTATTTACATAGCTAGCTTAAAAATAAAGTAACATACATTTTACTTATAATATCCCCGAACAGTATGAATAGATGTGTATTGCACTCAAAATTCACCGATTATACTTTAGGTCCAACGTAATGTCTATTGACATCTGCCTGGTGCTTCAAAAGTACCCTACCAGCAACACTGAATAACTGTATTCGACCCGAGAACCGAAGTCAAGACGACTCACATGCCAAAGCGCAAACTCAACACTCGTGTTGGTGCACACGATAATCTAAAGCAAAATGTTATATGTTATACATTACGGTAGAGCCAGTGATGAAACGGCGTATGTCAAATCTATACTAATATTATAAAGCTAAAGAGTTTGTTTGTTTGTTTACTTGAACGCGCTAATCTCAGGAACTACTGGCCCGATTTGAAAAATTCTTTCAGTGTTAGATAGCCCATTTATCGAGGAAGGCTATAGGCTATATATCATCACGCTAAGATCAATAGGAGCGTAGCACCAATGAAGAATGTTTCAAAATCGGAGAGTATTTTTCCTTTTGAGAGCTTCCGCTGCGTGCGCTGCGTAAACAGTTAAAGTTTCGCAAAAATCATGTATGACAGAATTGTTCCCCTTTAAAAGTTCTAAAAAAAAGTCCGCGACAGCATATGTCTATCTTTTAAGGTTGGCTCACTATAACCATTTTTATGCTAACGAAATTTGTTCTAAAATAATGCATTACTTGCGAAGGTATTTTTATAAACATGATATTAATCCTTATCCAAATAAATACGTTATTCATCACAAGTATTTAATTTAAAACAAAATTGCCCTGTACATCATTCGATTTCAATGAATATCTTAGGAGATATAGCAGTTTTAAAATAACATCGCAGCAAAATAATTACCCATTACAGACATAGTACAAACGATGTTTCTCGTGGTTTATTCTGCGTGATTACTACTGGTTCGATTTGAAAAATTCTTTTAGTGTTGGATAGCCTATTTATCGAGGAAGGCTATAGGCTATATAACATCAAGCTACGACCCACGGGGGCGGCGCAGTAACGATAGACGCGGGTGAAACCGCGGGAACATCTGGTACATACATAAGCATACATAAATACATGCATGCATATGCATGTGTACATAGTCGACATGCCAAAGTGGCAGTCAGACGGGAGCTGCGCAAGCGCCGCCGGCGCCATGCCACTGTGTCACCGTATACTATGCACATACTTGTGAACCCTTGTTCTTTTTTTATTTAATGGCTCTTGTAAGTGAACCATTGGTTAAGGTTTCTGACTGGCGATTGAGAGGACGTGGTTTCGATTTTTGTTCATTGCACTGTCAGTGTAGGCTTATAAGCAAGTTATTGTAATTAAACTACTATATACGGATTTTATCGCGTTGTTTATTTGACACTTTATTACAAAATTTTGAAAACTGTTACACTACTATTACTAATAAACTTTACAAATTTCTAAGCTAATTAAATTATTGAATATATTAAAACTATTTGTACTATTCCTATACTATTATACTATTTATATTTATGTTTACACTTTCCCCGACATTTAAGTTGCTTTTCAGCAGCCATGGTCACGGGGAGACTAAGGTGGTAGTTGTCTCAATGTTCCAGTGTAGTTATTTCAAAGTACCTGAACATAATTTAATCATGGGTATTTCTATTTACGTCGGGGAAAGTGTAAACATAAATATAAGTAGTTTAATAGTATAGTAATAGTATAAATAGTTTTAATAGATTCAATAATTTAATTAGCTTAAAAATTTGTAAAGTTTAATAGTAATAGTAGTGTAACAGTTTTCGAAATTTTGTAATAAAGTGTCATATAAACAACGCGATAAAATCCGTATATAGTATTTTAATTTCAATGAATAATATTCGCGTAAACAGAAGACAATATTAAGTAAGTAATTTTCAAACCTAATTACTAGTAAACTTTTTCATTGAAAGCAAACTCTTTCACTTACCTTTTTTATACTCTGCTAACCTTACCGACATTAGCAATTTCTTCTACAATTTTATTTAATTCAACAGACTTTTTTTGGTAATTGCACGGATAGTTTTGTGGTTCAAAAGTCATCTTGCCACAACTAATACAACTAGTGACCCACGTTTTAGGTTAAGTTTCAATGGTTCTAAAGCCAGTCTTGCCAATATAGGTATTTATCCTAGTACTAATATTTTACATTGTTTATGCTCAGTATTTTATCATAACTTCTTTTGCAGAGAATTTCAATAACTGAACTTCATTTAAAGAAATTAGCCCTCAAACAATTTTAGCTTTGATAGGTACTATCCAGCAGCCTTAGGATACAAATAGACTTGATCACATTCTTTGCGTGTATATGATATAAGCTCAATCAATAACAGCAGCTTCTTGATAGGAAGACCACAGCGGATCCTCGCGATTTGGAAACCTGGATCCAGATTTAAGGAGTACCACCCGCCGTACAGAAGATCGCAGCTGTATTACCTCGTGTTATATTTCTATGATATATAACCTTACTTACCATATTCACAGTTAAGGAACTGATGCCAATGCACTGCTACTAAAAGCATTGTGCTGTCACTTGGATGACCACTATCTCTGTACCTTGCACTGACAAAAAGGCAACTAAATTGCCTGCAGAGTCAGTAACGCGATACCACTGAAGTTGGAAGCTTCCAAACTTTATCTTTACTGCTAATCATGAGGCAGCATGAGGTGACATAGCACTTGCCGTCTTTTTTTACGATGTTCCTTTCTGTAAGTTCATTTATTTTCTACTAGCTATTACCTGCGACTTCGTCCGCGTAGATTTTAACTAAAAAGTGTTTGTCGCAGCGGAACCCAACTATATTTCTCTGCCCAAGTTACTTAAATGGCGTAGTTTTTATAGTGTAAAGCTAGATAATAGCATGGCTTACTCAAAAACAACATTTAAATATGCGTCGTTAGATTACACGCTGTCACAGAATGCGTTAGAAAAATAAAGATTCACAGCTCCTCCCCCGTAGGTGATAGCGTGATAATATGTAGCCTATATGTTGACCCGACCTGTTAGTAATATTCATGCAAAATTTGAAGTAAATCCATGCAGTACTTTTTGAGTTTTGCCCGAACATACATACAGACAAACAGACAAACAGAAAAACAGACAAACAGACAAAAATTCTAAAAACTATATTTTGGCTTCGATATCGATTGTAGATCACGCCCCAAGTATTCTTTTAAAAAAATATTCAATGTACAGTTTTGACTTTCCTACGATTTTATTATATGTAGGTACAGATAATTTACCTACATGTACAAAATAATTTATATTATTATAATTTTATTTTCTTAAAACAAATTTGATTGTTGCTTTCTTTGATCTAGATATATCTCATACAGAAATATATAACATAAGATGCCTTTGTTATATCAAAGCTTGATCCTTCGCGTTTATACTACGACTAGACGTTCCCGCAGTTTCACCCGCGTTTTTCGTTTCTGCACCGCCCCCGTAGGTCGTAGCGTGATGTTATATAGTCTATAGCCTCCCTCGATAAATAGGCTATCCAACACTAAAAGAACTTTTTAATTCGGACCACTAGTTCCTGAGATTAGCGCGTTCAAACAAAGAAAAAGACTCTTCAGCTTTATAATATTAGTATAGTTATGATGCCTTTGTTATATCAAAGCTTGAACCTTCGCGTTTATACTACGATATGATATTATTACTGAATACTAGTAGAATCAATGATATTAAATAGCAAAACTAGTCCTAAAATATTTATCTTGTTTAGCAGACTATAATACAGGCTCTGTTTTTATTGTTTAAATTTGCATAGATTTTAAACTCCCACTTATATCCTGTTGATTACTGTTATACAGTATCTAAGAAATTCATACCGAGGCCGATTGCATTACAATATAGATAGCTATAATTATACATACCCTCTTTATATTCTTAATTAGCACGTGTCGGTAAAACTTACCCTTTTTCTGGATTCCTCATGATAAGGCTTGGGTAGACTTGGTCGGCCACGAAGTCTGCCCAAATCTTATCATATTGAAGTCAAAGTTAATAATTTTATCGATATTTTAGGTCACAAAATAACACAAATGAACGTCAAATTTTATATCTTAGTAAGTACAGTGGAGTTACTGAATTTATATTTAGGTTAGTTACAAGATTTAGGGGTTGAGCCTATAAGAAGATACATGTAAGAATCTCACGATCGAAGTCAATCTGTCCACTAGAAATATCTATTCGAAGTCTACTAAGTACAAAGTGTTTGATCCGTCAGTAGGGGCGCGATATGCTGATGAGCGTCAGTAAGTCTAGCGCCACAGTGTAAATCAATACAGAAGATCAATTCTACGCAGCACTCTATAGATTTATAGATATAAAACATTTCTCTCTTGTCGTCAAATAGAGATTTATTGAAATACCGCAGTTTTATTATATAGCGAGTTGCTATACATTAAAAGTTAGCCGTCATAAGTTAATAGATTGATTTATTGATTGTTGAGTTTATTGTTCTGGAGGTCTAAATGCCCCGCGTGTGTCACTATTATTGAGGTTTCATCCTCTGTCTTGTGCTGTAGCATCTAATTTTTTTTTGGGTTTTTCTGTTTAGAAATCTGAATAAGAGTCCGGAGTTAGGAAGTTGGCGGTGTTAGACATCCCTGTGCCTCGAAAGAACGTAAAGCCTTTGGTCCTGCGCCTGATCTCTCTCCGGTCGTGTCAGATTGCCGTCCCATCGGATCATGAGAATTAGGCAACAGAGAGTGCACTTGCGTTTGCGCACACACTAGTGCACTATAATATCTCCTGCGCAGATAGCCAGTTTCCGTTAAGATTGGCCGCCATGGCCGAAAATCGGTCTCGACGACATTATTATTTAGTTTTTTATTCTGGGCAGATCACAGTAGCTTATAGAAGTTCTAGACATACCTTTCCGGGGCTGCGCCTCCACTGATGTTTAGCCTACAGAAGATAAGGTACCAATAGTGTTTTATTCCTAAAGTGTGTATAGTTTTCTGTGTTTCTCAACCTGTTGTGCGGTAGCGGCCCGCCGCCGCGCCGCCGGTAGCCAATAACAAATATTGATTTTCAATTATGTCAGACAAGGTTAAGGAATTACAATGTCACAATGATCTTTTATACTCTGTGTTCGCAGCAGCTCGACATCACGTTGCTGATAACCCTGACATTTCAAACTCTTATTAACTACGAAAACCGCTTACTATCAGACGAGCCTAACTTCTTACTAGAGAAACCCCCCATTCTATACAATCAAAACGTACGTATGACAACAACACAGGTTATACAAATATGACACTTATGTTATCGAACTGACGGTACTGCCAGCGCTTGGCGCCGTTTGTCAGTTAACACGAATGTTTTACCGCCTCTAGTAGAAAGTGGTCTACCAGTTTTGACAAAAGTTTCTATGAGATCTAATTATCGCTAAGGTTGACTTTTCTAATTTGTCACATGGCATGATAAAGAGAGCAATAGTCACTGTCATAATATTATTGCAAGAGAAAATCTACCTTGTTGAAGTGAAAACTTCTTTAGCGGCGTTGTGCACTTTTTTGTGATGGGTAAAAAATGTTAAACTCGCGTCAGGACACGTGACCTGATCGGAAATTCGTAAGACGGAAGGAGAATTGTCATGTTTGTGTACGATAGCGCAATAAATGAATATTGTATTTTACCACATAAATTATAGTAATTTTATACTGATAATTAAAGCAATTCGTGCAAAATTAATCCCTAACCATTCCAAAATATCAAAAATGCACAACGTTAATATTCAAGTTTTCACTTCTGTGGGCACTCCCGGGGGGCAACCCGTTGATTTTTTGTTTCATGACATTCAAAAGAATCTCAACCGTAGGGTGGTAGACTACATTTTTGGCCGACTGTACAGACCACATACTGGGATACTACTATCCCAGTATGTGGTCTGTATAATTATATCACGTATAAAATCACTATATTGTGCTCCATCACTTACTTGCAGAACACTTGCGGTGCCAATTATATCCATCTCTCAACCGTATCGTCAAACATTCGATACTATCAGTAATATGAGCCTATAATTATATTTATAAGTTTAATGATAGGCTGTACGAAAATAAGTTAATTGCATTTAAAGTTTATGCTTTACGATTAACGTTGTAAACTGCGTGTTAATTTTATGAAGGGTAGTGATTAATGTTATCAATAACTCTTGCAAGCAGGTGGGAGCGCTATTGGATATGATATACTACTGCTATATTAGCATATGGGAGAAAGGTACCGTATGAAGGGAATTACGGCCATTTTTATATTGATGCGCTTTTTCAATGGACAATACTTATACATATCTATATGGGATTAAATATATTTACCACCAAAAAAAGTAATTGCACATCAAAATATGCGTACTAAAATATATCATAACGAGCACCTATACGCCTCAAATCACTGCATTCCGTCTCGAAAGGGTTAGGTTATGTTAGGCACCTTCTTAAGGCTGGCCGCATACATACGTTTTCCGAATTCGATTTCCGAATTCGCTTTCTATATTCGGAGCTCCGAATGCATGGAATCAATATAAAATACACTAACTGCCGCACACGTCCGCTTTCTCTCCGAACGGAAAAGATTCCGTATGTACGTTTCGAATGCAAACCCGTGCGTTCGGAGAAACCATTCGGAAAAAACCTAATGACGTCATGCGGAATGCAGCCCTTGCATACATTTTGTTTGTGTCGGCGCACACGTTCGGAAATTCTCATTCGGAACCGAGCCCGCGCCGCGCGCATCGTACGTACGTAAACGATAGTTATAATGTGTGAGGTAGAAACATTAATATTGTCTATTGAAAAATACCCTTGCTTGTGGAATATACATGACAAGGACTACCACAACAGAGATATAAAAGACCAGATGTTCCTGCGGTTTCAGCCGCGTTTATCGTTACTGCGCCGCCCCCTTGGGTCGTAGCGTGATGTTATATAGCCTATAGCCTTCCTCGATAAATAGGCTATCCAACATTAAAATAATTTTTCAATTCGGACCAGTAGTTCCTGAGATTAGCGCGTTCAAACAAACAAACAAACAAACTCTTCAGCTTTATTATATTAGTATAGATTTGGCCTGGGAGCAGGTATTTAAAAAGGTCCAGTTCATACTATTCACATAATTTCGTTTAAATATCTTTGTTTTATTTAATGTTGTTTTATTATTGTTGATAACTGTTAAATATTGTTATAATTGTTTACTATTGAAATGCAATTGCTAATAATAATATAATAATAATAATATTCTACCACGTACACACAACACCATCTAGCCCAAACTAAGCAGAGCTTGTACTATGGGTACTAGACAATGGATAGACATACATATATACATTTTTTTTTTGTAAATACATACATATTATACATAGAAACACCCAGACCAAGACAAACATCCATGTTCATGCACACAAATGTTTGACTTGTGCGTCGCCATCGACGTGCGTTCACTACGCTATTACTATCCGTACTGATAGTATACATTCCGAATGAAAAAAAACTAACGTGTGCGCTAGTCTCACGGAATTCCGAAAACGTATGTATGCGGCCAGCTTAAATCCACCCAAAAATAGGAGCCCCGCAAAGCGGGGCTCCGTCGACTTATTTTGATCTCTTGCTGTGCAATTAATATTTTTGGTATTAAAGTGCTGTTTTAATTTTGGTGATCATTTACTATTTTTTACTGTTATATTTTACTATATCTGGTGATAAGTTAAACATAAGCCTATCTATACTAATATTATAAAGCTGAAGAGTTTGTTTGTTTGAACGCGCTAATCTCAGGAACTACTGGTCCGAATTGAAAATTTCTTTTAGTGTTGGATAGCTCATTTATTAAGGAAAGCTATAGGCTATATAACATCACGCTGCGACCCACGGGGGCCTCGCAGTAATCATAAACGAGGCTGAAACCGCGGGCACATCTAGTCTAGTTAATTTATAAATCTGTAGGCTCACCATAAAAATGTGTATCCGAAACTGCGGGCTGAACGACATATTTTTTTAGCTAGATCGGCTAGAAAGTTCGCCATTTAGTTTTTTGATAAACCGAATTTCGTGTATAATTTGGGTCCTACCATATAACTGTGACTTCGCTCATAATATTAAATGATCTATTCGATTTATCTTTCAACAAGTATAAATCAAATAAATATATATTAAAACCTAGCCAATTAATGTAGGTATACTAAAAAATATGTAAACCGAACCAGTGGTTCTTTAAATATAAGCGCATAAACTGATAGAGAGACGTTGTGTTATATATTATACCTAATATGTTAAGATATTCAGTTTTTTAATATACAATCATATCTAGGCGTACAAGTCTTGCATACACCGGTAGTTTTTATTTTGGCGGATGCTGTTCCGAAAAAAACAACTGTGGTATGAATTTGCTTTGGTAAGAATTAATGGTGAGCACTTGTGAGCTGGGGAGAACCTTGAGGTGTGCTTGACTTCTTTAGTAAAGATTAGTCTTTAGTGTCTCTAGATATAGAGAGATAGGAGGAGAGTGGGATAACCTTTGCACTGTAGTGGGAAATAATTTTCATTAAAATAATTCGTGAACTCAATGTTTCATACATATTATGAGCTAATATGTATGCGAGTACAAGCACGTAGAGAGTAATTTTTGAGTAGTAGAGCCTCGCTGATGTCATATATTTTTATGTATTTTCATATATTTTTATGTATTTTACTAAAGTTACTGACTTTGGATAATAAATTACTAAAGATATATTTAGGTTTATATATAGGTCGCTGATTTCAGCATGAATAGGACGGCTCGACCGGGGAAGGACTACCCTCTCACAGAATATCGACGCGAAATAGCAGTATTCCTACTGTTGTGTTTCGTTTGGTGAGTGAGAGTGCCGGAGGCCCAATCACCCTCATTCTCCCTTCACGCTCCTTCACCTTCCCACTTCCTTTTTCTCTTCTTCCTTTCCTAAAGGGTCGGCAACGCGCAATTGATACCTCTGGTGTTGCAGACGTCCATAGGCTACGGTGACCACTTACCATCAGGTGAGCCGTGTGGGTTGTTTACCACCTTCGTAGAATAAACAAAAAATACTTAAAATTGTATGTTTTGGCACATCAGGATTATTGTTGAACTATCCAGAATTCACTGTGTGTCTTGTGTTAGTATAGGTACATATAATATAATACTATACTACTATAGGTTTATAATGACATACTGCCTCCGTGGCGCAGCGGTAGTAAATGCGACTGCTGTGCATGAGGTCTCGGGTTCGAATCCCGGGTCGGGCCAACAAAAAGTTATTGGATTTTCTGTTAAGAAATCTCCATACGAGCCCGGAGTTAGGAAGTTGGCGGTGTTAGACACCCCCGTGCCTCGGAAAGTACGTAAAGCAGTTGGTCCTGCGCATGATCTCTCTCCGGTCGCGTCGAATTATCCGTCCCATCGGATCATGAGAGTTAGGGAACAGAGAGTGCACTTGTTTGTGCACACACTTGTGCACTATTATATCTCCTGCGCAGATGGCCAGTCTCCGTTAAGATTGGCCGCCGCTGTGGCCGAAATTCGGTCTGGCGGATATTTATTTTATAATGACATAGTAAATGCGATTCTCAAAACATATTGAGTTACTAAAATCAATAAAATCTACCTATTCTCGAATAAGTAACAATATAATTTAATGTAATTTTTAAAATTATCCGATTTATTTTTATTTGTTTAATTATTTATTTAGTCATAGAAGGAAAATTAAATTATTTAATGTAGGTAAGTAGTACGTATTATTCCTCTTTCTATAATTTATATTTGTAAAATGTAGAGTATTTAAAATTATACGTACATTATGTAGTAAGCTTGCTTACAATAGAACTCGTAATAGATTATAATTAATTAATATTAAAAGGTACATTTATTTACATAATTAACAGTTTTTAAATCAAGTCAGGATCACGTCATATCATAGCGAATTAATATTTGGCAATAAGGTTGGTCTATACCCAGTACCATATTTAATTTCAAGTCTCTAATTCCGTTGATTTATAAATCGTTTACACACAAACTGTACGCTTCTCTTAGGCAATTAACACACGGCACCGCGCACCGCCGCGGTAGGCGGTGAAGCGGATCTCATGTCGCATTGGCCTCTACTAAATCCATTAATGCCTAACACACGTACACCGCCCGATCGCGCGGTCGAGCGGTGCTCTTTTGCTTTACCGCCACCGCCCTCCGCGGCGGTGCGCGGTGCCGTGTGATAATCGCCTTATCGACCCAGATATAAAATCTAGAAACAGTATCAGCTCCTACTTTTCAAGCGAAAGTAAGATCAATTTGATTGTTTAATAAGTGCTGATAGAAAACTACAAACTTACTTACTCAATCCAGGATACCTATTAGGTACTTTCTATCAACTTCTGGACTTAGGTACTTACATACGTACACTATAGATAATTATTTAACATCAAATTCTTATTTTCAGTCATATAGCATAAGCATAAGGCTGCCTCGATGGCGTAGTGGTTAGTGTAACCGACTGCTAAGCCTGAGGTCGCGGGTTCGATACCCGCACAAGTCAAACATTTATGTGCATGAACATGGATGTTTGTCTTGGTCTGGGTGTTTCTATGTATAATATGTATGCATTTACAAAAAAATATATATATGTATGTTTATCCATTGTCTAGTACCCATAGTACAAGCTCTGCTTAGTTTGGGCTAGATGGTGTTGTGTGTATGTGATAGAATATTATTATTATTATATAATGCTAAACCTAAGCTTTACTTCAAATGACTTGAAATAATCAACGTTAAAACTCGAATACCTATATAACACATACATACATAGATTCACGCCTGTTTCCCAGAGGGGAAGGCAGAGACTACGGATTGCCATTTGCTATGATCCTAACATATAATTAGAAATAATTAAGAATTGTATCTGGCGGCGTTGTTTCCATGAACTTGATGATACTACGTCATAATGGCGTACATCGTAAAGCGAATATTTTCAGAGAAGCTATATTGATATTGCGCTAGTTGTAATACTGGTACTTGTGTGCTGTGGTTATGCTAATGTTGTGGGCGCGGCGCGACCGCCGGCCATCAAATAATTTCTCGACGCGACACTTGCTCGCTCAAGGCTGGCCCGAGAGCCTGCACCTGCGGCCCGCACACACACACACAAACCCCACGTACATACACTCACACACACAAACAAGCCACGCGTCTATTAATAGACGCGTGTACGACACTTGGATGGTAACCGACTGGTTGTGCTTAGTCAGTGGCGCTTCAATTTGCAAGGAATTTGATTCCTGTGAGCTGATCCTGATAATGCTCGGCTTTTATACAGCGAGCTATTTACTGCCAGTGTTACATAAGCTTATGTAATAGGTACATGAGTAGGAAAGCGTTCATTGTTTTTATACATCGATGTGGCGGCAACACGCGGCCATTTCTAGTCGACCTCGCGCGAACTTTTTGCTAGACTTGAGGAGCGTGGCTGGTTCGCGTATTAGTACAATATGTTGTGTTAAACCATGTATACTGTTGTCTTATGTTACGTATGTGTGATATGCAGTAAATGAAGATTGAGTGTATCGCTGCGGTTCAAACACCTCGGTCCGCCGCCTACAGCGATCGTCATATAAACTTTATTAACGGCGCGTGTCTCAACCGCCGAGTGACAAGGAGAGAAAATTGAAACAAAATTTATACATAACGATTTTATTTGAATTAACGTTACAATACGGCCATGTGACAGCTGGGTCGGCTGTTCGACTGGTTTCAGCGGCCACAACACATGCGCAAGCGCAAGTGTGGGCGTAATGTATAATAACATCATTCATGATATTCACACTGTCCAATACACAATACCTAGTAGTTAAAGAACTAACATACTGGCGAATGCACAATTACTATACAATACGTTTTTATATACCATTATGTACAGTTCAAAACACAAAGACATTCTACACGACATTTTCATTCTATAATAATTACTTAATAATAATAATTTATTTATTGATTACAGAGGTAAAACATGAATACAATCCATAAAGTACTTAATATAGGTAATATAATATGGGTGCCTGTACTAGGGTAAACCTGTGCCACAGGCGTTAAGGGCACTTACAATATTATACTACTAGGAACTAAGTTACATACAATTAGCCATACTTATTATATAAATATATGCAAAAAAAGGCCAATATTATAATAATTATCATGGAACTTATTTAACAACAATCAACAAAATATTCAGTATCCTCATAATTTAAAAATTATACCTAATTTCTAAACATAAATAAAGTAAAAAAGTATCGTCTTACGGTTAGGCGAATGTTATTATATTAAAATTAAACTACTATAAACGGATATTCCCGCAGTTTATTAGTAGTAAATATAGCATAATAATAGTTTTTAAAACAATCTCACATCGGTCTTTTTTAAATAAAACGATAAAATCCGTATAAAGTAGTTTAATTTCAATATAGTCAAAAATAATCATGCCTAGTGAGTATGACGGAGATGACAAAACAATGCAGTACGCGTGCCCAGACCATATAAAATCCGACTACATTAAAAATATTGTTGTATTTATTAGATACTAGATGTGCCCGCGATTTCACCCTCGTTTATCGTTACTGCGCCGACCCCGTGGGTCGTAGCGTGATTTTATATAGCCTATAGCCTTCCTCGATAAATTGGCTATCCAACACTAAAATAATTTTTCAAATCAAACCAGTAGTTCTTGAGATTAGCGCGTTCAAACAAACAAATTCTTTAGCTTTATAATATTAGTATAGATTTAAACTAGGTTTAATTTTGATTTACAAGCAGCTTACTAACTACGTAAAATACATACGGACAACCAACCAACATACCAACAAAGAAACACTTTAAAGTACTTTTTTTCTTCAAATATCAAAATAGAATTTTAAAAGGTCATATGCGTGTTAAGTGCTACATAACATTGAGTAAATAATAATAGCTATTTCCTATCACGCGATATACAACACACTAATTCAAAACAAAGATAGAAAACGGGCATCATTTGAAATCACGTAGTCATACAGGTCTTGGACCTAGTACAGACTCCAGCTCTTTCAAAGGTTAAATTTAACTTGTAACGAATGTATTCACATGTACCTTTGAGAGAAATAAAACATATATTATTATTATTATATTATTATTGATGATACCTACTGGTTCTCTTGTTTTTGAATGTTGATGCCATTTGCATCGGCCTTACTACGTCGTGATAAATTACATGATTCAAATTTGTTGTATATCCTAAACAAGCTTACAAGTAAAACTTATTATAACATTTGGTCATATCTCTAGAATGATTGAAAGTACAGTTAGCAATATAATTTGATAAACATTAGCGAGATTTTAAATCTATACAAATAAATAAAATTGAAGTGTCTGTTTGTAATGTCAAAATAACAGCTTTTTATCTAATGCATATGAAAGTAAATAAAGTACCTATACGAAATCATCTACTTTTTAAATTTTTGTCTGTCTGTCTGTTTGTTCCGGCTAATCTCCGAAACGGCTGAACCGATTTTGACGGGACTTTCACTGGCAGATAGCTGATGTTATAAGGAGTAATATAAACATAGGGTTCCGCGGAGACAAACACTTTTTAGTTAAAATCTACGCGGACGAAGTCGCAGGTAACAGCTAGTTGTTAATATACTCGTAAGTTGTTACACATACCTATGTGTGTGTAACAATCAAACACCATCTATGATGGTGTATTACAGCTAGCTATGACTTCAGGTCCCACGTTGGAAGGGCGGGCTTCTTTGCTTGGAAGACGACAATAATCTACCAGACAAACAGCTGAAGCAGCACAGCGACAGGCACGGATCCTGGTACTTAGCCAGACACCGTGAAAATTCCAACAGTTTCTTCCTGCGGGATTCGAAAGCGAGATCTCATGCACAGTAGTCGCCTTCACTACCACTGCACCACCGGACAGTCCAAACTAATTTACAAACAAACATTAAACTATTTATGTTATTAGTCTTATTATTATCTTAAGGTATAGTCAGCAACATAAGTTGATTAACATTAGCGAGATTTAATATTCATAAAAATTATGATCAATTATGAACTTATATATAGGTACGCTATGTTGTTGACATAAAAAATAATGATCGTTCTTCATTGTTCAGGAGAATTTATCCTTTAATGACAATCATACTTGTCAAATATTGATTAGTAATTTTAATTTATAGAGAATTATGTCACTATTCATTAATTTTACACTGTGAATAGCATTTAGTTGAGCATATACCAGCTTAAATTAACAATACACACATTTACATAATATAATCATTACGTCAAGGGCCTTAACTGTTATCCGTAAAGCATTGTCCTTGCATGTACGAGAACGAGATAGCGTTATAGAGTAAATAGCTTTGTCTTGTTCCCGTGCAACTATGCTTTATGAAATGTGGTAAGGACCCTGTTTATCAATTGAACCATTGCACCAATTATGATTAAACTTAGTACAGAGACGTCGCACTTTGAAAAATATATAGTACTTAAAAAAACGCAGACATGTTTTTGAACCAGTCTACTTTATAATTGACTCGCTTTTTCTCGTGCCTTCGCTCGCGTGGTTATAAACTATCTGTACACAAAAAAATACGTTCACTCTTTTATAGATGCGTGAAGACAAACTAGCAAACAGACTTTCACATTTATATTATCAGTAGATAAGTTAGAAATAAAAAAGGCTAGTTAGAAACAGTACCATTGATGTCATGAGCTAGGCCCATGGAACTAAACTCACCGTAACATAACGGCAATACACTTCTTATGAAACAGATTAACAGTACCAATAGATGTGCTCTTTGTCTTATAATTATAATTATACTACACACACTCTCTTAAGAGGAAACACTAAGGGCAAGAGAATTGAAAAATAGGTATTTGTAAAATCTATTGCTGTCGCGCAGTGCCATGTAGAGTATCATGAGCGCGATAGACAACTGCAGCTTGGACCGAAAATACCTATTAAAAGTAAACAAAATCAACGTTTCGTAGTCCCCTGATTCCTTCTTCAAAACATGACTGATTTAACTACTTTTTTCATTAAAAATTCAAAAAAGTCTGGCCGTGTTTCTATGATTTCCTTTTTTTATATAATCTAGTCAAATATGTTTTGTAGATGTTTGAACACAGCGGAAAATCTGGTAAATTTTTGAGGTTTTTGAAGGCTCATGTCTCTTTTAATAATTAATTTATGAAAAAAAGGAAAACATAGGGACATGCCAATACAGCCCATACATTTTTTTGAAAAAATTATTGCTCTACTGGCATTACCCAGGAAAGAAACAGGGGACTACGTTTGTATGCAAAAACGGTCCTTGTGTTTCCTCTTAAATACTACATCTGATTCTTGACTTCTTAAAGTACAGAGATCCAATTCTCGTTATAAAAGTTGTTCAACATAGAGTTTCAATCTCGTCTAATAAATGTCAAATGTGAACTGATAGTTCAATAATTTACAATTTATACTTACATTTGATATATATTTTAATTGAGGCGAATACCATTTGTGATATTTATAACACTCGGGGCCACTTGCACCACAATTCACAAAATATGTTTAGCACTAAATAGATTTAAAACATCGTGCTGTCGTCAGTCATCCGTGTACCCTTACACGGATGACTGACGACAGCACGATGAGATGCCACGATGTTTTAAATCTATTTAGTGCTAAATGTATTTTGTGAGTTGTCGTGCAATGGGCCCTGAGACTAGAAAGAAACTCTTTTTTTAAGTAAATAGTTTTTATTCCGCATTAATATTTGACTAAGTCTAAAACATATTTAATTAAATATAGATGTAATGCACCTAAAATGCTGTGCTTAGTGGTGTATATGTGATCGCTATGGGTTATTCCCTGAGTACCCCGATCGCCGAGGCCCCCGTCCCGGAGAACCCCGAATACAATAAATATGACTGCATTTCTTTTTCTATTGTTTTCAAGTTGTATATTCGACATAAAAAGAGCGTAAATGTGTGTGTTCAAAATACATAAGACGAAAGTAGTTTATTTGAAATTTTGTACAATGTCGAACCATAGTAATTTTAAAAGAGGAAATCCGTGGTCTCTGCCTACCCCTCTGGGAAACAGGCGTGAATCTATGTATGTATGTATGTATATGACAACAATAATTATTTCAAATTTACAAAGCACAGCAAAAATTTTTTCTGAGATTAGGTATTTTGTTACTCTGTATTGAAAAAGGGACGATTATGATAATAATAAAAGCCTGTGATTGCTCTAGAAGACTCTATATTGTATTCTCTAATTATAATATTTACCTTTCCCAAGCAAGACTTTATCATTTTATTCCTGATCCTTAAAATTAAGTATTATAATTTTCATCATCATCATCATCATGTCAGCCAAAAGACGTCCACTGCTGGACATAGGCCTCCCCCAAGGCTTTCCACACAGACCGATTACATTATAATTTTAGTAAATAATAAAATTTTATTTAACATATCATATGCTGACGTTACTTTTAAGCTAAACTGACTTTTAATTGAAATTAACAAGATAAAAATAAATCGGGATCCTCCCGGACAGGGGCCTCGTAGACCGGGGTACTCAGGGAATAACCCATCGCTACTGATACACTTCTCCCCGGTTTCTGTAAGCCATCACAAAAATTTGTTAATATACAGTCAAATGCAGTAATTGGTAGCAGCTAATCGAATCAACTATAGATACATCTATACAAATAAATAAAATTGAAGTGTCTGTTTGTAACGTCAAAATAACAGCTTCTTATCTAAGGCATATGAAAGTATATAAGGTACGTATACGAAAACATCTATTTTTAAAATTTTTGTATGTCTGTCTGTTTGTTCCGGCTAATCTCCGAAACGGCTGAACCGATTTTGACGGGACTTTCACTGGCAGATAGCTGATGTTATAAGGAGTAACTTAAGCTACTGTGATTTTAGAAAAAAAATAAGGTACTGCGGAGACAAACACTTTTTAGTTAAAATCTACGCGGACGAAGTCGCAGGTAACAGCTAGTTTGACATAAATTTGATATTGATATGAGTTAACGTTGATTAGCCTTTTAGAAACTGAAAGTTATTGTTATGAGTTCTATTCACACGCAAAACGGTTGTAATGATATTCAAATAGTTATTCCAAACTTGGGACAAATTGTAACAGCGGACACAAAGAAAACTTACATATTATTTTTGTTTGAGGTTGTTTAAATATTGATAAAATAACTCTTGATACAAAGTTATACCAATACCTAAATTTTCTTTTAAACGTGACACAATCGCCCCAGCTCTTACTCCTGCGTCATGAATACAGAATACTTACATACAGAATAAATCCTTTTTGTTTTTTTTTAGAATATATTGATATAAGGTATAACAATGTTCAAATAACGGACACCGAACAACACCAAAACTTGAAACAAGTGCTCGTCAACTATACAACAAATGTTGGTGCTGTTTGAACTCAATAGTAATTGTATAGCGAGTTCGATGCTCAAACGGAACTACAGGGACTAGCAGAGGCAAGATGATTAATTAAACTATTACGGTATCCGTGTAGTATCTAATAATTTTTTCAAGATACAGTATATACCTACTAATATTATAAAGTGGAAACATTTGTTTATTTGTTTTTGTTTGTCATCAATAAATTCAAAAACTACTCGACCGATTTTGTACATTCTATCACGATTAGATAGCTACTTTATCCAGAAGTAACACAGGCTATACAAGATCACGCTACGAACCACAGGAGCGGAGCAGTAAGTACTCATAAACGTGGGTGAAACCGCTACGAACAGCTAGTGTTTAATAAAATCTTAATCTATCTGTTTGTGAAACTACATCTCCGAAAAGGCTGTATCCATGTAGAACACTCGGAATATTGATATTAATTTGACTAAATGTTGAATTTAAATCCACACAACAAACGTATTAAACTCACAAAACAACGCCACGTTTCCTTGATTTAACATTCTTATACACGAATAACAATTATCTATTACGTATCGACGTGCATTCATTTACAAAAATCAACTTTATTCCTCGATCTTAAAGTTTGGTTTTGAATGATATGGTGTATGTTCGTCAAGAGCTCCTTTACACAGTGGGCTCTATTAGTGGTATTATTAAATGCCTCACGTTAAACAAAAGTTATCAATGAATGTGCTTACTTAGACAATGTAAGCGACACTCATATCACGTACACATTCTATACGTGCTGTCTTTATAGCCTGCGTATGCGCAATGTATAATACATATATTAATATTATAAAGATGTAAAATTTGTTTATTTATGAATAATAAACTCTAGAACTACTAAACCTATCTATTGTGTATATCACTAGCTTTTAACCGCAGCTTCGCTCGCGTAAAAGTATGTTAGGTTAGGTGTAACAAAACTTTTTTTTAAATAAAATATAACCTGTTACTTGATGATAATATAGCTTTCTAAAGGTGAAATATTGTTTAAATCGGTTGAGTAGTTATTGAGTTAAATAATTAAAAACAAAAACCTAGTCTTTCTTCTTTTTAGTTTAGTATAGTCCAGTAAAAGACTACACTATACTTTAGTAATCAAATCTGTAGGCATTGAGTTAATATGTACTATCTTCTAGAGAAGACATCTCAACTGGATTGTTACACACCTTAGAGTGCAAGCTTTGTAACTCTAAGTGAGTTAGATAGCTTGCACTCTAACGTGTTTCGCGATTAATGCATCGACACGTTTAAGTGCAAAATTTTAATATTTAAAACATACCATCAAGTGTATTACGCTACTGCTTAATTAATATTGCACTCAAACGTATTGTTCCATTAATCGCCTGGCTCAGACTAATTAAGTAAGAGATCATGCACTCTAACACTTGTTTGTAACAATTAGGTTGAGATGTCATCTTTCGTACTTGTAACTCAATGTCTGTGTGTAAGAATTTACCGTAACTCATGATCTCAGAAGTAATACTCGCGCGTTGTCTGTTATACGGCAAAAAATGGACGGAAGAATTAAGACTGAGATGAAATGAAAGGGATACCAGAGATAGGCAAATGAACTTTAACGACCCCTACTAACCTGGACAGCAATGTTAGGTGCTCCTCCCATGCCGGTTGCCTGTACCCGAGTTTTTATGAAATCCTTCACGAACAAAGACGTGGGCGGAAGCTATTAACTTATATAAAATGCTAGACTGACTAGAATATATATTGCCCTGTAAAAACGAACATTCTAAAAAAGACAACTCGTTAGATAATGCTTATGCTACGGAGGCTAGACAAACATCCAAGCAACATGCATACTGAGAATCCAGCATTAGAACAGCTAAGTCTATGTATTTAAAATTTGGCATGTACTAACTGTACTCTGCGGTTTTATTCGCTTTACACCAGTCAGTCACTGCTCCTCTGTCGTATCCCTCGACAATAAACGAGCTATCTAACACAAGAATCCTCCAAAACGGACGGATAATTCCTGAGAATAAATACCACGCTTAGATTGTATATTTGAACGTGTAAACACTTCTAACACTTCACTTCCTAACTAATATTATAAATACGATTGTGAGTTTGTTTGTTTCTTTCACACGTTAGCTACTTAACCGATCATCATGGAATTTCGCTTATTCGTTGTCAGAGGTACAGAAAAGAACATAGGGAACCTTTCATCCTGAAAAAGTACTGTTCCCAATCGAAAGCTACTATTAGTATAGATAAGAAACGACAAGGCTTAAAACTACACATGCAGGCAATATTAACATTTAGTTTGATAGATCAAAGTTCAATGCCTAATAGCTTCCCTTTGTTTTAAGTTTTTATTTACCTCGACTTCTATTCACATACAATTCTATGTACCTATGTATTATCCACGCACCTATAAGTGCCTAAATTAGAAGGCAGGCATAAATAATGTAATAGTTGCAAGCCTGCCTCCGTGGCGCAGCGGTAGTGAATGCGACTGTTGTGCATGAGGTCTCGGGGTCGAATCCCGGGTCGGGCCAACAAAAAGTTATTGTTTTTCTGTTAAAAAATCTCAATACGAACCCGGAGTTAGGAAGTTGGCGGTGTTAGACACCCCCGTGCCTCGGTAAGCACGTAAAGCCGTTGGTCCTGCGCCTGATCTCTCTCCGGTCGTTTCGGATTACCGTCCCATCGGATCATGAGAGTTAGGGAACAGAGAGTGCATTTGTGTTTGCGCATACACTTATGCACTATAATATCTGCTGCGCAGATGGCCAGTCTTCATTAAGACTGGCTGCCACGGCCGAAATTCGGCCTAGAGGACATTATTATTATTAGTTGCAAGCTCTTTACTGGGTATATAAATAACGACTATTATCATCGCTACCCTATGTAAAGATGGCATATTTTGCTCTCTGTATATTCCTATACAACAAATTTGAATACTAAATAGTTCACGAAATGATTGCTCTACCTAAAAATCCATTAAAAAAGTACATGCGGTATTTCAACTTCTTACACATTTCTTTAAAACATAATATTATATTTTACTAGCTTATCTAGCTTTTAAGCTATCTCCACAAATCATAATAGTTTAGGGATAGATAAAAGTAAAAGCCTCACCGTTATCCTTTATATAGTAAGAAAACAGATGATTGCTTTTTCAACATTTAGTATTGCTTTTAAGAACGCAGGGCCTTCTTAAGGCATCATCAGTTACCTTGTTTATCGAGCCTACGTGCATTCACTGCTAAAAGCGTCGACGTCAAGACAATATTATTTCTATTTCGGACGATATTTGCATAGTATGTTGAACGCAATACAGGTAGAGATCACGGCTTTTTACTGAGGATGGTGATACTTACATAGTCTTTGCAGACGCGAGAAGGGAAGAAGGGAAGAAGATTTTTTTTTACATCTATATGTGTATCTATGTCTATAACTAATGGATAAGGCTTCGAATTTTTCATTACACTACCTACGTGCATCCACTACCAACACAAATATTTAGCCTAGCCAGGTTTAGAGGCTAATAAGAATACTAATAAGGCCCGTTTCCTATTTTCAAGAATCGAATCATCATAGCTACGGACAGTTATATTATGACATATTTTTCAAAGAATATGTGCCAAAAATTTACTGTCCGTAGGCAAAACGAATCATTTCTTGAATAAAAAATAATTTTAGGAGGAGACACTAAAAATTACGTATCAATCCAGTTACTATTTATTTTGCAATAAGTATTCCATTTTCAAAAATAGAGGGTTGTCTCCTTTTATATCCAAATAAAAAGCTGTAATGCGAAAGAGGACAGCATCTCTGATGCAAAGGATTCGCCGGAGCAACACAGTATCCTAAAGGTGATCAGAGAAAGGCTAGACTGTCCCTTTCTGCGGCACTGGACCCGTAAGCATAGCGGCGGGGCCGATGCAGCAGGAAGGTATATGAATTAATTTTAATAATTGTATATACTAACATAGTTTTTAAGTAATTGTTACTAACAAAATATGGATTTAAATCTAAAGTAAATGTTTATTATTATTATTGCATCTGCTACACTTGTAAGTAAAAGTAACTACTACATAAGTAACGGGGAGGACGGTGCGTGGCGCAGTTAGCTACCGAGATACGCACTGAACATAAAGACTTAAGACACGTTCCCATTACACTGCCGACCGAACATTTTTGTTCTGAGCAGTTGCTCTATCTGTTCCTATCACATTTTATTTCTAAGAAGGCTCCTAGCTATGTATTAGTATTCTTGTTAATCCTTTCAGTTAAGCTAATATGCTTGTGTTAGGAGTATTTACACTTAATTTGTGCAATATACGGGGTGAGTGCCATTTTCTTTAGGACAACGAACACAAGTACGCATTCGTTCGCCGAATGTCCGATCGTAATTCAACGAACATGTTCTTTCGGTATTACTGTTTTGATTTACCACATGAACGAAAGTTTAATTGCCTAGAACAGAGGCTCTACCAAGAGCTTTTAAAACAACTCGATACATTTGATCGTCAACATTTGTCAATTTCATAAACATTTCACTAAGTTTGCCTTTTGTTAATCTATCAACAGTTATGGCAGATCCTTTGTTCGAACGACTAACGATGTTTCCCAAAAGCCGCTCTATATGTAGTTTGCCGTACTAGCGAAAGAAATTTGTCTTACGTAGATTGCCGTACGAGAAATTGAAATTTGAAGCAAGCTGTAAGTTACATCTATCAGTTATTTACTCGTATATTAACATATTTAAGTATGTTTTATTTTTATATGTTTAGACACTAGGCGCCGGCGTCACTAAATTGGATTTTGCAGAATACCAGTGTTGCAATTTAACAATCGCAACGTAAATTTTGGCACTGATGGGACACTCACTTTCACATTACTTTTTAAACTTAAGTTAAACTTAAATAATTTAATAGATAATTGTTTGTATCGCTGCTCACTAACAATACTAACCTTGACTTGAATGAAGGCGGTTTCCGTTTAGTTAAGCGGAAGGTGTGGTGTTGCCAGTGAGCAGTAATGAAATTAAATTATAGTGTTAGTATTTGTTTTATTTTTCTAGTAATATAATTGTCCTACTTTTTTATTTTAGTGCGCCAAAATAAAAATAAATCCTTTCTTTCTTTCTTTTCTTTTCTTTCAAATCCCTACAGCTGGTAAGGAAAATTACAGATAGATTAGTTTTTGGGAGTGTTAGCTGCTGTAAGTGGGTACGTGGCTTTATGCGATTAGCGCCACAGAGGCCGCGGGCGCTGTCTCGCGCTACTGCAGCCAGTTGTTCCAACCGCGCTCATTCGTGAGATCCCTACAACTGATATGAAGCTTTAATTGAATCTAATCGATACAGTCTCTAAGCCCAACAGCCTATTATACTTGGATATTGTATTATAATTGTTACTGGAATAGATTTCGACATTAGTTTTTGTTGTATTATATGAAATTTAAATATTGTTTTACTGACCGACTTCGAAGATTGTACACCTAACTAAGCCTTTTAGCTCTTGGTGCCATAGTATGCTGGCAATATTGCCATACGTTTTCAGGAAACGCGAAAGAAAACATCTACGAACTAGTCTAAATATATTATGTATCACAACCATGCAACAAACAAAGGTTTCATCCCAAACTCAATGCTGCTACTCAGAATTGTTGTAAATACTCAATGACACTTTACTCTACTCATAACCTTGCTATTACCGGAAGCTTAAGCCTATAGACCCATACCCGACAAGGCAGTCTTATATACCAATCAAAATTATAAAAGTGAGTTTGTTTGTTTATGTATCACGCTTTCACGCCTGAACTCCTCGACCGATCATCATAAAATTACAAATTGCAACGTATACACGTTGTCAAGGGTACCTTGCATCCAGAAAAAAGCACTGTTTCCCCAGCGAGCGGAGCCGCGGTCATCAAAAGCTAGTGTTAAGACAAATGACTTACTTATTTTAGACAGTCGCACTGTTATTGTTTAAGAGATCATTGAGAACGTCCAATCGGCAAACATACAAAATAGCAAAGGGTACTAATGGAGTTTTAAAGTTAACATAAAGCATCGCATATGTGTATATGAACTGTGAGTGACAGCACATTCAACAGCACTTACCTGCTTTAACTAAATTTGATGAAGAACTGTGAAGGTTTATGATTAATGGTACAGACAGCTAGAGGTCAGGGATAATGGTGCCAAAAATAAATTAAACATCTAAGTAGGTAAAGAAAACGTATGAACTGTTTGATGGTAAGCGGCTAGCATAGCTTATAAACGCTTATAACGTTAGAGATGCTACAAACTTTTACTGTAAGAGTGTAAGCTACAGTAAGATAGCACAAACCTTCAGGAAATAATAAAATAACCAACTAGTACCTATTTAAAACTTTTGTAATATTTATTTTATATTTATATAATTAATAAGTGCATGAACATTACCGATTGTTTATATCGAATCTCCACTCGCATGTTCTCTCTCTCTAACTAAATGATGTGTATAGTTATAATCGGACTCCAGATTTGACTATTGTATACTGTTTAAGATTATGTGTGTATGTATTAGTCTGTAGTCTATTACTGTAACTATTCAATAAAAATAAAAATAATGCCTGTGTAACATCTGGATACAAGCGATAGCGATAGTTTTAAAAAAAGCAGTATTTGACTCCTGCCAAAATTAAAGCACTATACTGACCAATGTGCTGATGACTGTATGAATGGGGTGGTTTAAGTGGTAACACAGCCACTGCTCCTACGCAAGAGTGTTTTGAATTCGACACGGGATAAAAATTTGTGTTGTCCACAAATAAAATTAATTGTTCCGAGTCTGGATGTTGTTTGTGTCCGTTGTTTGATGTTAGTAAAGTCCCCGCGAGAGCAGCTATAGCTCAGTGGGGAGACCAACAGACTGCAGTGCAGAGGGTCTCGGATTCGAACCCCCGTCGCGCACCTCTGACTTTCGGAAGTTATATGACTTTTCGCAATTATGTGCGTATTGATTGACAATTATCGCCTGCTCCGTGCCTCGGAAAGCACGTTAAGCCGTTGGTCCCGGCTGCCATGAATATCTATGGCAGTCATTATTGGGAGAGTATAGACACAAAAGATCCCACTGGATCGAAGTGTCGCCGGTCTGCACTGACTGGCCCCCACATAAGATAAGATAAGATAAAGTCTCCCGCGACACAGAAATTCTTACCAGATTATTGATGTTGACGGTTGATGTCTTTAAAAAACACAAAATAAACCAGATCTATATGATTTCTTGAAAGGTTTCCAGAATCAGTAAGCAGTGTAAGATAACGCCGTGCAGCTAGCAGGAGCCCGTGTAATCTTTGTCGCTTACTATTACAACACAGTGATAACTTATTTAAAGGGTTAGGCTACGTGCGAGTGATACCCTTAGGCTCCCAGGCGCCCATGATAGATTATGTCAAGTCATAATCTATCAAGGGCGCAGAGAGGGAGAGTGAGAGATGAATAAGGTCTTAAAGTTAAAATTAATAATCTATCTTTTCCAAATGCAAATACGCCTTCTGCGCAAATGTTTAAATGTGCCGAAAATAAAAAGTTTTTGGATTAGATTGATTATTAATTTCGACCGTTAGCTGACTAAAACATTTGGGCCAACTTAAAAGTAAGTGCTTTAAACCTTTAAGTTGGCCTTTCACCACAAAAGACAGCCTCTTTAAATCAATGAATGATGAAATCTTTTACGAAAAGAGAGAGGGAGAGTGAGAGATAAATAAGGCCTTAAAGTTAAAATTAATAATCAATCTTTTCCAACTTCGATTACGCCTTCAGCGCAAATGTTTAAAATGTGCCAAAAATCAAAAGTTTTTGGATTAGATTGAATTATTATTAATTTCGACCGTTAGCCGACTAAAAAATTTGGGCCACGGATCCTATTCACTCCCGTCAGCTGATTGCTACAATACATCCGGGATGACATGCAACTTGTCTACGCACCATATGTTAAAATACTTTAAGTGACTTTCGATAAGCCAGTTTTTATGCATGGCATTGAATGAAAGTAGAAAACTGAGCTTACACATTCTTCATATAGAAGATCGTAATTAATGATCATCTATGAAACATGTGTGTGAGTAGATACATCAGCGTCATTATCAGCACTTAAGAGCATTAGACTGCAGGTTCTCTAAGTCTCGAATGAAGCTATGACGGACGTCGTGACTTCGACACACGCTTTTAAAAACAAAAGTGTGTCTAAACGACTATAAAAGCTTATTAGAAAAGAAACAAGCAAGCAAACAAAAGAAACGAGTGCGACTGAATATGTGGCACTGTTTGTATCGTACGGTTTTTACAATTAAAAGTACCGGAGGCCTCTCGCAGTAATCATATTGAATTCGAATGCATCCCACCGAATGCCAAACTGGGGAATCACAGCTCGCGTCCGCAGTCCAGTCGGCAAAGTGTGACACATATCGACGCCGACGCTGCGGCAGGCGACAACGGACGGGCGCGCGGGCGGTCCGCGCTCGCGCCGGCTCCGGCCCGAGATAATATATATTATAGTGTAGTCATTAAGTGTGCAGAACAAGCCACTGTTGTTATTGCACTTTAGATCGAGACGCGAGCTGCGCACACACTTGAATGACCGCTGATGAATGAGCTATTAAACGATTCGTCATGGTGCCACCGCCCACTAAGTGTACAACGTCGTGATATAGTTTTGTCAACATTGCTGATCTAACTGTGTATTCCATTCATGTTTTGTAATAATCATTAGCTACTTAGATCAACATTACGTCGCAAACAGCCGGGTGTGAAGACATTATGTGTACTAACACTAAGTAATTCTCAGCTTTCACCACGCTACTTACTAAGAATGTAATTTCATACGCAATCTACCTACAATATACTAGCTTGTGTATATTCGGCATCGTTTTCCCTTCGGCGGCGGCTACTTCAAACCGGTAAGTAGCAACGAGTTGTGTTAAAGATAGCAGTATCATGTAGGAGCATTCCTGCGAGTATTGGGTGGCTGACGTGGGTGTTGTATGTTACATTCCCAGCACAAAATGGCATTGATACCTGCAGGTGTCCTTGCGAGCGCGAGGTGTACGTGTGGCGGGCGCTGGTGTGTGGTGCGTGGTGCACGGTGCGTCTGGCGGCGCATGTTAATGCGACGGTACATTCATTAGCGGCGACGGCGCCGGCTCCCAGCGCGGCCAGTTTTAAAACAAGAATTAAACACCGAACGAGATCTGAAAGCAAGAAAAGTAACGGTACTGGACATAACCAGCCGGCGCGGGGCTCGCTCGCCGCTCGCCGCGTATGAATATATAAAGTTTATCGCGGGCGCCCACGGCCGCGCGGGGTCGCCGACCGCCCATCCACCAAATGGACATGAGAGCGTGTGTACTGTTGTCATGTGTCCGCGCCTCACCCCCGCGCCCCGCACACCGCACGGCGCACCCCTTCTACCCGCGCACATGCACCCCGCACGCTCTATGTATACACACACGCACACACACACACAAGATACTTGCTGCAATGCTAATTTTTGATAACATTCCATACATACTCCCTAAATAGTTGCTCATTGTGTGTCAGTTCACAGATGTCACCGTTGTATTTATCATACTACTGCGTGCCTCACATCAACACGAGTGGTACCCGACATTGTGATATAAATGGCATTAATTGACGAGGAATTTCCAAGTACCTACTTTGATTGTTTGTTCATAAAGAAGATCATAGTAGCGTTGTCTAAATACGTGACTGACTAAATAGGTTGCGGTGTCGATATGGTGAAATGCCAGGCCAGTTGTTATCGCACATTATCGGGTATATTATCCTAAAACTGGGTAGTATCGGCGATAATGAGGTGATTACGAGGGAAAGATAACGCGACAAGCGGCGATACGAGCGGCTACCGCGCGCTGCGACCGTCGCTACGTCCCCTTGTGCGCCAACAACAATAACACTGTGTTATATTCCACATACCGATATAAAAGGACATTGATATCGACCAATATTAAACTTCACTCACAAACTCCACGCTTGTGCTGCTGCAAACTGCTTAGCCTGTCAATTCTTGGAATGCTAGGCATAATTGAAAACCTTGGCCGCCGGTGTGCCGACTGAATAAGTTAAGTTTAAAATTGATCAGCATGAATATAAATAATCAACGTAAGCAATTATTTCAATTCATTATTTTACCGCTTACCGGTGAGCGCTGGAAATTTCAGTCACGATTCGGTAAACTATTAACGAGATTGAAGATTGCCGCTTTCTGTCTGCAGTTACTGCAGTTAGCCGAATTTATTTCAGAATATTTGTGTTCAACTTTTGTTTTATTTTGGCCATAGTCATAGTATATAATATCTTTGCCTCGAAACGTGGTGATTGAAACACCAGCAGCTTTTACTCAATAGGTGGCTAGACCAATTTCACCAAACAGATGGCAAACAACTACATACATATCTATAAATTACCTTTGTAAAAAGATAATTAGTCGTTTAAAAAGTCGTTTGTCTACTGAAAACAAAATGGCTTCAGCCATAACCAAGGCGGGATGCAAGTATACCATCTTATCTGATGATAAATGGTTACCGTTGCCTGTAGACGTTTGCAACTCCAGGATATAGGTACAGCATTCCAACCCTTCAAACTCCAGACGAAATAGAAACAGCCAACACGGAAACAGCCGTCACTACGAGCCAGTATTTGGTTTTAAGAGCCCTGCTTCATTACTCATAGTTTATCAGCTATGTTCATTTGCAAATTACTCCCACCGATACTGACACCACTGACTCCTGGAAACCAAGTCTAATTATAAATACGGAATATCAAGCAAGTAATTCTTGACAATTTTAAAAGCTGCAAGTCGTTTATTAAGACTGAGGCTTCCACTGAAACATATTGTTTTTTTATATCATCAACAGCGTTAGAAAGATCTAACTATTTGTTGTAAGTATATTAGGAAAAGTTTGATGTCATTTAGTTTTCTTAAGTATTTGACTAGATATTATTTTAATTTCTATAGTTCGACATGTCATTCTTAAACTGACAATAATTCTGAAATAGGTTCGCTTGTTGAGTGCAATAAATTAACGTACATATTTTTTTATAAGTTTTATATTATTTTCCTTTTTACGCAAACGTTTTCGTCATTTGTTTAAATTAGTTATATTACAGCACGAGTAGTTTAATTTAGTTCTAGATTTTGCCAGCGAATTCTTACGATTGCAATTTGGAAGTAGTACCTACCTATATTTTTAGTTCTTTGCATGTTAGTAGAAGCGTATCTACAAACATACCTATAGCTGCCATTATTATTGTCACGTAATCGACTCGCGGCGCACGGCTGCGTGCGTGGCGAGCGAGATGGTGCCATCACTAGTCCCCCTCCGAGCGGCGGCGGCCTATATAAGTGGATCGCGCCCTGGTGGAGTCCTCCTTCCTTCTGCTGAGCTGCACGACGAAGTTAAGTGGTTCTTCCTTATAGAACCACGTAGGAAGCCTTCAAGAACTACGCCCTGAGTCTTGTTTGTGTAGCTTGCTTAAAGTGTATTTTATATAATACTCATTGTTATTAAAAGTGTTAATTGTTGTACTATCTTTGAATCATCTCTGCTTAAAGTAACCTCAAGACAGCACGCCCCTACAGCGTGGCCTGTCGTTATCCTAACTAAACCTTTAAGGTTACATTATCTATACTAATAGTATAAAGCTGAAGAGTTTGTTTGTTCGTTTGTTTGAACGCGCTAATCTCAGTAACTACTGGTCCGAACTGAATAATTCTTTTAGTGTTGGATAGCTCATTTATCGAGGAATGCTATAGGCTATATAACATCACGTTACGATCCACGGGGGCGGCGCAATAATCATAAACGTGGGTGAAACCGCGAGCATATCTAGTTACAAATACTCGACTTCTAGGCGGCGAATGGAGATGAAACATACACTAGCTTTTAAGTTAGCCCTTCAATTATAGCACTGAGAAAACCGCATTTAGTTTCGTGATGCTCGTTTTAGCGTGATGTGCGTATACATTCAGACAAACTTATAATTTGGCTGCTAAATGTCTCTTATGTACAAATATCGACCACTTACAATTTTAACATATATTATGTATAGACCAGCGCTGCTATCGTCTGCCTCTTGTTCTACATTAACATTCAATCTACAAAAGTAAAAAGAAAGATTTCTTTATTTATGTAGATCGAAGCGAATTGGAATCGAACTATTAGTGTAACTATTTTTTTATATACTTAATCTAAAAATATGAATTAAAATATTATAGTATTAGTTAACTTTATAATGACGTTGTGAACTTGAACAAATTATTAGTACTAGCAAGTCGAAACAGCTTTATTTTGAGTGGGAACCTCATTGTCAACAATGAGGTTCCCACTCAAAATAATGCTATTTTATGTGACATGAAATTATAATATAGGGCTGGCTCTCTTTGTTTTCGACTTCATGGCAGGATGAGAGACCGAACAATTAATGGAAAATTACTTTTAGAATTAAATATGTTTAATTATAAAAATGCTCTTGACTTGATAAAAGAAGTAAATAACTTTACAATTTCCGGAATCCTAACAGTATTATACTCGTAGATTAAAATGTGCGTTTGTTTGATTGTTACGATTCCACGCGTTAACTACTCGGCCGATCATCATGATAATTCACATACACATTGTCAGAGATACAGAAAAGGACATAGAGTAACTTTAATTCAGGAAAAGTAGTAATATACCCGAACGAAACGCGAGCAAAAGCTAGTATATTTCGTAGGAATTTGAATTCAAAATTTTACTTAAAACGCAGCAAGCAGTATTCATACCGGTTATACTCCATAAAATTGGAAGTTAACCAGTAGCTACTGATTTTAATGGTAGGTAATTAGAATTCAAAGACTCAACTAACTTGTTCTATAACTTTCTTTTTCATAGAGCAATTTACTTCTACTTACTTCGAGCAAAAGATTAAAACGTACATTGATATAAGCAACTCAATATCTATGAGCTAATTGATGCATATCTATAGACGGGACCGTTTATACTAAACGTTTCCGTAGTTCTATACGTGACTGCATTATGATTTTGTGATACAATTTCATTCAGCAGTTACAAATCTGATCGATTATCGCGATAACTTGACCGCAGCTAATGTGATAACGCGCTGCGCACCGCAGAGGTGTGAATATGATGATTGGCGAGCAATTCCACAAACGGTGTGTGGTACACAAACGAATGAGCCATACCGGTCTCAATGCGTGTGTGCCGCTGGCTTGGTAAGGAATATAGGTAATGTGGTAGCGGCGATTGTGATAAATGGACCAGCAATGCGCGCCGCAGGTGCACGCCGGCTGACCTTTGCAGCCCGCGCTCCGCACCCCGCACCCTGCCGGCTTGTCCAGTCCCCCCCTCGCCCTCCGCACACACGTCGAAAGCCTCCGCCGTCCGTTATGAATCTCCTCGTGTGCGAGAGTGACCGTTACCGTGGAACTGTATTTTTAAAACCGCATTTTATATACGCGAGTAACTAACCATTAATATTTTATTTTATCTGAATGCGCCGGCGGCGCCGAGTTTGCTCAAGGTGTGCGCGCATAATGAGCTCGACAGCCCTCCGGGAGCAAGATCGTCGCCAGCGCATTGTCTTGACAAAGAGTGTCCACTCCGCGGAAATTAACGACAACTCAACCACTATATCTTTTAGACTTCTAGGGACCATATATCTTGTATTAAAGCCCAAAGACTTGAAGTGCGTCTTAAAGCCCAAAGACTTGAAGTCGGGTCTATAGTTAGCTATACCAGTACACATAACGACTTGAGGTCTCTGGAAGGTCAGAAAAGAAAACCATATTCGTAAATTTTCCTATAATTACAATACACTGTTTTTTACAGTTATTCATCTATACTAATATTGTAGAGCTGAAGAGTTTGCGCGCTAATCTCAGAAACTACTGGTTCGATTTGAAAAATTATTTTAGTGTTGAATAGCCTATTTATTGAGGAAGGCTATAGGCTATATAACATCACGCTACGACCCACGGGGGCGGCGCAGTAACGATAAACGTGGGTAAAACCGCGGGAACATCTATTTAAATTATAAATGAGAATCATAAAGATCAAATTCCAATACGCATAATACGACAGATTTAGGTACAATACAGTATATACAATACATAAATTAATAGGTGTAGCATCGTGTGTTCATAGTCAAGATAGTCAAGAGGTTAAGATTATATTTTAACATCTTGACTATGATGTTGACTCGCTGGGTAGAAGAGTGTACACACGGGTGTGCGTAAGCGAACTCCGAAAAGTCATGAACTTTTTAACTACACATAGTGTATTGAATGAAAAACGCAAACAGTATTATAACAAGTCAATCAATAATAAAGTGTTAGAATCATTGTATCAATGCATTCATCAGCAATGCTGTTAATTATGGGCTACGTCATACCTATGTTTTGTCATCTACAAAACATTGTAATTAATGATAAGCAATTATTTTACTCAGGTGAATCCCCTAAAGTAAAAGATGGATACCGTCAAAATGGAGGAGACTTAATTGGAAGCCGAACCCTAACATAAGACAGGACGGAAAACGTTAAGAAATTCCTAATTTGTCTGTTTTCTTAAGGTAGCTCTCGCACTAATAAATCATCCATAATGTCATACATTAAAATCACAGACCGATATAAAAACCGGCTCGAATGCAAAATACAACGCGTAATAGTAGAGGCAATGAGACCACTTTTAAGTGGTCACATTGCACCATTCATGCAGTTACATATTCATACTTCAGATTAACATAGAAAATCGAACAGCAAACAAACATACACATATCTGTACTTGAAATGGTTACAGTTGTGTAAGATTATGCTGAAATAATCCACATCCGGAAATCATAACGTAATTGAAACAATGCGTGGTTACGTGGGAGCCGCGAGCGCGGCGCGTTACGAGGTGGTAAGCGGCGCACGAGCCTCCTCGTTGTCAAGTAGGCAACGGTAGGTATAGGGTGCACGAGGCGCATTGTTGGCGCGGGCGCGCACCGTCCGCCTTGAACTTAGCGCGGCGACCTCGCGTTCGGGCGCTCTCGTCACGTACAACGCAAAGCCGCGATCAAAAAACCTTGCCTCGTTTTAACGCGGCTAACTATTATTTTTGCATTGAGTGTCAGCTGTAGCACGCACGTGGGCATTTACGAGAGAATCCGAAAGACGAAACGGAGCTGAGACAAGAGCGCGTATTTATAGTGCGCGCGCGCAGTCGCGCGGCTTCGCGACGTCGCACCGCGCACACGCGCGTAAATAAACACAGGCAACAACGCACACAACAACAACAATGCCGACTATTAATAGTTCGCTATAATGATCCGCCGTCACCGTCGCATCGCGCCCGACATACAACCGGCGACAGCGACGCCTGAACTACAACACTCATCACAATCAACGAGCAAATCTTTTCTTACCAACCTTATTCTCTTTCAACTCAAAACCTAAAGACTAATCAACCTTCGATTAAAAACCATGCAACGATTATTCCAATTTTGAATTATAGAAAAGTATGTTATCCATAAAGCGTACTACTCGTATTGAGCACATGTGTGACGTCACGTACGTGGCGGGTCTCGCAGAGGCCTTCGCCACCAGCTGATCAAACAGCAATCGACACCACCGACATCGATGAAGGAACGTTAGCGCGCGTTCTGCGCTGCCATAATCATGTAACACAGCTTATAGCAACGGAAGTTATTCATAATAAGGTTAATGTTGTAAAGAAACTACATATTTATTTACATAATAATAGCTTACGTCGCCCGTTCTCATCTCATGACCGCGATTATCGCTATTTCATAGTTGACGCTCTTACTATTCGAGAGTTCATTGTTAAGTGTTATTTATTTAATTTACTAGCTTTTGCCCGCGGCTTCGCTGGCGTTAATTTAGAATTTGACAATCAATTCGGGTTGTACTCTGCTTGTAATAATAATTATAATTCAATCATGATTCGAAAGACACGTGGCGCCATCTATTATCATAAGAAAGTTATTGTTGTTTTCCTCGGGAACAGTCATTTTTTTCGGGATGAAAGGTAGCCTATGTCCGTTTCTGTACACCTGACAACGTATATGCAAAATTTCAGGATGATCAGTTCAGTGGTTTAGGCGTGAAAAGGTAACAAACAAACAAACTCATTTTCGCTTTTATAATATTAGTTAGGATTACAAGACGGTTCGTATGTCCCGCAGCGCTGTGTAATAGATTACATTGCGAGCTACACAGTTAATGAATTCTACGTAAGGCTGTTGCTGTGCTGTGAGCGTTGATGTCTTTTACAGGCGTTGCTACACAGAGGTCCACGGGCGTATGGGGAGGATACCCTCCCTCCTCCAAAAGGGTGCTACTAAAGATTTCAACGCACAACCTTTCTACCGACTATGCTGCTCAGACTGTATTGTGTTTGCAAATATAGCGTAATATCATGTCTTTGACTCTCCGAAGGGTGGTCAGATACATTATATCCAGAATTCAATAGTTGTTTTGGTTCAACGTCGAACCAAAAGAACTATTGAATTTTGGAGAAAGACCGAGGTATGGTTTACAGCAGGAGCCGTCAATCAAAGGTCTACGGCGACGCTTGAATCGTCAAAGCACACGTACAAAAGTATAGCTATATGTTGTATAATGGTGGTGAAGCTATTCTCTGATTTGATCGTTTACCTAAAACACTCTAAGCTGTTTTACTAAATGTTTCTTGACAGAAACACCTAATAACCCTGTCCGATCCGAAATTTCAATTAATACGGATTGAATCAATGAGAATATAAATCCATATTAAAAATAATCTATTGGTCGTATCGATTTTGTCACATTGTAACATTCAAATCGTAATCTAATAAAATTATCTATGAATATACATAACGTGTAAACCATAGAGTGGAGGTTGTCGGCTGAGACTGGTCTGTTATACAAACCTGTTTGGTATCGATTCCGGTACACATTAGAATGCTAATTAGCTTCCAAAATCTATACATATAATATATTTATCCTGTGACCATTGCTTTCTGATATCAATTCGTAACAAAATAAAATATTTGCTACTCAAAGCCGGTACGAATTTAGAAACGTGGTGGCGTAGTGGTTAGTGTAACCGACTGCCACGCCTGAGGTCACGGGTTCGATTGAGCACAAGTCAAACATTTGTGTGCATGAACGTGGATGTTTGTCTTGGTCTGGGTGTTTCTATTTATAATATGTATGTATAATTTACAAAAAAGTATATAATGTACGTTTATCCATTGTCTAGTACCCATAGTACAAGCTCTGCTTAGTTTGGGCTAGATGGTGTTGTGTATATGTGATAGAATATTATATTATTATTATAAAAGAGTTTTACCTGATACAGATATCGCATATAAGTCTATGTCACATAAGCGATGTTGAATCTTTATAGAGATATTCTTATTGTATGTTTTTGGCACTATAAAGATATTATAAAGTGACTATCAAAATACTATATTATGTGAAGTGTTAGTAGATGTGAATAGGGATATTAAACCTTTCTATACCTGACAGCTAGTTAGTTTTGATCCAGGTCTGACTAGACGGTCAGAACTAACCACAAACATCAATACAATGCAAGCATTTGTCTTATAACTTTTATAGTTGGGATTCAAAACCCGTTGAAATGATTGTAATCACAATAGTAATGCATCCGTAATAGTTCCCGAATGAGATAGTCCAATAAAGATTGCTATACGCAGGACCGTTTTAAGGTAAAAATAACGTCAATTTTTTCAAAGTAAATATACTGGAAATACTGGACAAGAGACTCGTTCTAGAAATCTACATAATATGTAATCTATATTCAGTAATTTCATAATGTTACGTAATTGAGATTATAGTAATAATACAAAAGCCTAATCACTAATATCTTTTAAAGGATGGCTTAATTAACCAATTATCAAAAAGAAAATGAGACGGAAATTAAAAAGTCGTGCAAAGATTAATTATTTTCCAATAAAACTTTGTAACCATGGAGTTGTTAAAAATAGTAATAATAGAGTTGAACTTTTGCTTTACTTCTATATTTAAACCAAATATGAAATATAATTTAACTGATGCTAATAAAAAGACTATAAGTAGATACTATGGTATAGAATAGTCAGGTCTAGCCTTAGGGTATCGTTAGCCTTCGGGTTGCGGACGTCACGTGGCAGCCGCTCCGTGTAAAAACTGATATCCAGTCAAATCCGGTTAAAACAGGAAAGCCCACCCCAAGTGACTTGGGAATAATAAAGGCTAGGGAGAAGAAGAAGACTATGGTATAGAATAGTGACTACTAGGATTAAAATCATACTCTAGGACTTTAAAGTATTCATAAGGGAAATCGGCACCGGGCTAAAACAAAATTAAACAATTTATGGTATCTGTAAAGTGACTTCTAAGTCCCTCTTAAGTATTTATTCTGTGTAATATTATTGCGTCCATTTACTTATTTATAAACATGAATTTGTTTATTACTACATCTACATCTCTTGTAAAGTAAATAAATGAATATATAAATGCTAGCTATTGCTACAGTTGTAATACATAATTACTACAAGGGAATGACCGCAAATATATGCTTCTAGGCTAAGCGCGCCGTACTAACGAAGTTTCACCGGCATTTTTGTTACAAACACAAAATAATAGCGCTCAGAATTAATTGATTGATAGCTAACAACTGCTATTTGTTGAAACAAAATAGCTAATTTATTTATGAATCCGTCCCAGATGTGTAACATTCATTTAAACATGATAACGCCATAATGCCATTGTTTAGTTTAGCCTCGTTACTGTCGATAGAGGCTAGTATACGCCATCTTTACTAAATTACTGTTGATTACTAAACGTCTTTATAACAACCACACAATGGTAGCTCGTCAACAATGCGAGCATAAAATAAACTATTTGGTTAAATTTGTTTACACATTAGCATGTATTTGCCTTGGTGCTCGTTGTGAGGAGATATGGGAGCAGGACTATTTGTTTCCTAGTAAATTGGTGTTTGTACAAATGCTATCGTTCTGTAGAGGTTATAGATAATAACGAAGTGGAGTAAATTATATTTTTAAAGGGAATAGGTAGCTCGTTGTCATTGTTCATTAGTGGGTTCTGGTTGTATAGAAGTATATCGCATCCGCCGATATTGCCAAAACCAGCTGATTGATAGTCTGGGTATATATTTTTGCGTTTTATCAACAGATTGGTTGAATCATTTAGTGAAGTGGACAGGACACGGTTCTGGTCATATTATTGTCAGTTTTACATACGTCAGGAAATAATGAAGAGAGAATGATTGGCCATGGGCTACAGATCGGCTCGGGATCGTCCGTGGTGACGGTGACTCGTCGCTCGCTCAGTTTAGAAGTGGCGCGTATAAATAGCGCAACAATGCTGCACCGTGCTGAGCGCTGAGCGCTGGGCACTGGGCTCTTCGCCTCGGTGTCATATTTGTGTGTCATAGTGGTGGCATCGCATGCAACCGATGGACGATAAACGCTGTTTTATGCGAGGGCGAGTCGTGGCCCGCCCCCGGCTTATTAATAACATTATGCTCGATTAGGCATGTCCCTCGCGGCGCCTGGGGACGACGCACTCCCGCGTGTTACGTCATCGCCTGAAATACGCCCGAGTTTTACACGAAATCGCCGTTCGGCGGGCGAGCCGCTCCCGGAACGACTCTCGACACGAACAGAATAAAACCGGCCGCCCGTAGTGCCAAACCCGCGGTCAACGACTCCCGAAATAGATGCACAACGCGCGCACCTATAGGAAATTAAGAACCGGTCCCGAGCGGCGACACTCTCCGATAGCGATAAAAATTCATTTCGAAAGCGGAATCCACCTGAGCGATTAATTTACTGCGGCTTTCACCGGTCGCGTTATCGAGTGACGGAGCCGCCTGCGCCTGCGCCGAGCCGCGCCGCGGCCGGACGCGTTGCACGCACCCGCCGCGTGCTGCCGCGCCGATGCGCCAACCGACGGCCTGCCTCAGTCCAACACTTAGCGCGACAATACTTCATCATACATGTGGGTATTGAAGCAGCATCGCACTAAGTGGCCAAGGGACTAACCACATATTGTATAGTTACGGCCCTATGATCGCTTAGCAACAATTGCCTTACCGAGTTAACAATGAGGTAACCATGACATACCCGTCTGAAGACATCCTAGGGCTCCAGTTTTTGGTCGGGTACTACTTAGGAGCGATAAATAAAAGTATTCACGATTTTCATCCACTCGCATATAAATTATCTATCCAATTCAAATTAATATCAATCCGGTATAAATGCAATAAGAAATAATTAAAAATCGCAGAAAGGAGATTGCATCTAAGCGTGTGGTGAAGGCTCGGGCCTTGACCCACATCTTAATATTCGAAAAGCCAAAACTTTCCACCTACTAATGAATAATGTACAGCATCTCAGAGGAATAATCAGCACGTGAATTTATATCGGTTGGCAGAAAACTTCGAGCGAGTACAGAGGCCGGCATCGCTGGGATTGCCATACTATTGCGCTCATCATCATTCATCACACACTCATCTGTCCAACGGATTACTAGTCAGCATGGTCCCCGACTGGAGACAACATGACATTGATATAGTGTCGTCATCTGGTCACATATCGTGTAAACAATGTTAACAAGTATGCCTTTATGTACAAACAGACATACAAACCGCGCGACGTGGCGGGACGCGGCGCGAGGTGGCGCGGCGCTCGCGGCGTCTGGAATATCGTGCGCGGAGTTAATGAGTTGAAAACGCGTGCTCATTGCCGGCCATGAGGAATTTTAATTAGTTAAGTGGGTTACGTGAGCGACGATGAGGAAACGCAACAGTGCGCGGATTATGTTGATAACATCGACATCGGGAAGCGTTTCTTGCTCCGAACAACTCGACTGTTACGCGTTTCTCATTACTTATGAGCCGAACTACTCCGTCGCGATCGAGTCGCGCCATCTACCGCTGCTACGTTATCAGACAGATGGCGCTTGTGTCACTATTATCTATCCATTTACAACATAATTAATTGGACTCTGAAACGACACGTCTCAGTATGTTTCGAAAAAGTTGACATCTTTGTGAAGTAATCCTTAGCCGATAACCGGTTGGACGGTAACGGTGTCGATGTAAGGTGGCGCACGAGGCGACCGATGGACCGAGCGGACAGTTCTCCACTCGAAGTAAAATGAAATTATGTATGTAGTGATGCATGTGTTCGCTGCTAACAAGCCTTTACTATCTGTGAGTGCGGGCTCAGTGCAGCGGTGACACGTCGTCGCCGCGAGCAACCGTTCCTGCGACCACTCGCGCCGCCGACTAGTCGACACGTGTGACGTAATGTTGTGCGAAAACTCATGAAATGTGGTGGCAGTGGTCGCCACTACAATACGCTTATTGTAGATTACCATAGAATCCATTGGCAAGAAGAGTTCCTTGAACGAGCAACCGGCGCACGCGGTTCGGGCGACGCACGCGGCGCTAGCGCTGCCATGCCCGGCCGGTTACCTGCAGCTTCGGAGGCGGACGTCCAGCGCGGCGCCGGGCCCGGTAAATATATCCGTCGTCACCAGACCGGTTTCGCTGAGAGCGGCCAGAATTTCCATCGTCGAACGTTGAACGTGGAGCGCGGACGACATCTTTACCTGACAGTATTAGAAAATAGCTATACGACTCTAATGCTGCCCGGTAAGATGCGAACCGCCACTCCGATTGCAGCAGGCAGAGTCAGCAGGGATCGTGCGGAGGAGCGCGGCGAGCTCGCACGAGGCGCGGTGCGCGAGCGGCGGGCGCGCGGGAGGAGCGGGCGCTCGGCGCGTGCAGACGGCGGCGGCGCTAGACGCGGACTGGCGTGGAGTCGCGGCGCTGGAGCGCGCTCACCTCCTCCGCGCCGCGCCGCGCCGCGCTGGGTGCGGCGGAGGCGGCGCCGCGTCGCCGCACGCCCCACGCCCGCGACACCGCCTGCCACGCGCCCGCACCCCCGGGACGTGCCACCACCAGCCGGCACTGCACCACCACCACCCGCCCTCTAGCTTCACCACTCATATTCAAACCAAACCGACTGCTCCTTCTCCTCTGATCTTCGCCGTCGCAATACCGGTTTCCTTGACGACCGTACGTTATTACAAGTTTCCGCCACTTACATGGAGACCTTATATTCTGGAATTGTAATCAAAATCAACTCAGATGAGGACACGTGGCCAAATACACATAGGTACCTACACTCAGATTATAAGGCATAGGTATGGATCGCCTC
The DNA here is from genome assembly GCA_963564715.1 of Catocala sponsa. Taxonomy (NCBI): domain Eukaryota; kingdom Metazoa; phylum Arthropoda; class Insecta; order Lepidoptera; family Erebidae; genus Catocala; species Catocala sponsa. The sequence goes on along the minus strand of OY751335.1, from coordinate 22,816,392 downwards.
GACTTTTATCTCCAGTTATCGCTGTCCGAAGCCCCTGCGACTCTTCGCGTCATGTTTTCCACTGGTTCTTGATAACCCCGTTTTATATAAGTGCGACCTCTGATTTACAATGTCCTACATTTGACTTAGGTACTTATTTACTTCATATATTTCACTCATATCGTAATTGCCTTAAAATATTGAGTGTGATAAATTATTTCTTAAATATTACAGACTAAATTATTATTTAGTTGTCTTAGGTACCTACCTACCTAACTATTTTGAGAGCTACATGAAACGTATGGATCACAATTTAATTAAGTTATATATTAACCTGAAACGAATCATACAATATTTAAACACATAGATAAAGCATAAAAATCTTCGTTTCCCATACGTTCTTATACCAGGTATTTACCTGAGCATATTATCTGTGTCTGCTTTGGCATAAGAGGTGATTATATATTGTAAAAATTGTCAGAGAATCAGTTTCTGCAAGAAGTCTATTCTCAGCTATGCAGTTATAGGTGAGCGCATGGGCGCCGCCAGAATTACTTTCAGGGAGGTGCATCTACATTTAAACATTACACTATTAACTGATATAAAATATAGAATTATACATGTAAGTATATTATGTAGATAAATATGTCAAATTGAAATGCGGGTATATTATTGAATGCATTTCGCACATCGAAAAAGAAAATATTATATGTATTTCTTTTCCTGACAGGGGGGAGCGAGTGCACCCCCTTGCATCCTGCTGCCGGCGGCCATGGGTGAGTGTTGCAAACAGCACGGAGGCGGAACATCCGCCTTCCGTGGTTGAGATGACCGGTTGGATTTCTTACAAGAAAAAGTTCACTAAGTCCTCTATTTTATATATCTACTTATACCAAATGTAATATTAAACTGTTACTAATGCTACAAGGGCTACATACAATAGAAGCCCTGTGCGTGTTATATAGGCAATAAATTTTATAACTGGTTTAAATTCTCTTTATAATTAATATGGATCCTGTCTTCTGCTCCACTGCAAAGCCAAGGGTCTGAAATATTGGATCAATTCTATCTATGGGTATTTAACTCATTTTTCAGACGCCTTCGGGACCATCTTCTATGTTTTTGTTATAGCTAGATCAAATTAATCACTGTTAATGATATCTAATCTGCAAAGAACAACAGGATGCTTTGTTGTTAAGCCACGCACTAATTTCAAACAATGGTCAAGATATAGCCGGGTCGAAAACTCCCTTTTGTAGAGCGAATAGCACACTACTCTAGGTCTTCAAGTTTAATGTAAAACTAAAGGTATCATAATTATATATTTATCTATGTTTAACATTTTGTTAAAATGTGGATTGCTATTTATTTACCAAAGGCACCAGTGTACTTATCGACAGCTCTTGAAATGTTACTTGTTTATATACATATCAACAGCAGATTTTTTATTTTTTTTTATTTTGCTCGTCAAAATGACCACGCTCTGCCTGATGGTAAGCAGTCGTGTGGTCTAAAAGCAGCGGCCTCCAAACCGTCCTCATAGCAGCCGAGGCGATGTTCAGGTCTCTTCTTTGACGGCCTGAGAAGGTGCTTTTTCACGCCCCGCTTAAAGGACCCAGGATTGAAGGGAAAAGGAAACACGTGCCTTGGCAGAGAATTCCATGCCTTGGTCGTTCGGCAGAGGTATGAGGACCCAAACATGTTGGTACGCGCTCTAATCGACTCTACAGTGTAAGGATAGCATCTGAGCCTAGCACGCGTTGTTCTGGATAGGAAAGGGGAGGGCGGGATAAGGTGGAATAACTCTTTAGAGCACTCCTCGTGGTGTTGTACTGTGTGAAATATTATCATGACAACTGCAGTATGTTTACATTCGACTTTCATGTTTTCGTATGATGTTCTTATAATGATTGAACCTACTGGCAAAGACTCCTCTTACCCGATCTATTCGGGTATTGAACGGGGTTCACTGCCGCAGTGATATATTTATGCGTAATTTAGGTGAATTGGCAAAGGTTATGTAATATGTTGTAACATATTGTGATTGTTAATTAAGGGGACACCGCGAAAAGTATCGTTTAGAATAGCTCCGTACGTATAGTACTCATTGACACTCATTGTGTATCAATCGTTAAAGAGCGGTCATAAGGTCTCAAATTGCGATGCGCCCGCAATGATCGAGAGCGTTTAAAAATTGTTAAAATCTTAAAATATTATTTAAAAATGATTGGTTTTAGTTATGGAAATAATGAGCTAGCAAATTACTAATATTGATATTACGAATATATTTGAGTAATTCCTAAGCATAATGATAGTGTAACTTCCTTGTAATTTCAAAAATAGTAATTTTTCAGAGGTTATTTCGAAAATAATTATGATCGAGCCAAAATCACAATATCGTGTTTTTGGGCTAGGAAATTCTAGTTAAAAACATCAATTTACCTATATTAAAATTCTAGATTAATTGGTCTTCTCATAGTCCTATACTATTTGATGAAAGTTAGTGCATTTTTTCAGTGTATCCTCTTAAATAAATAATAATTTCTAAGCTTGTTTTTAAATATGTTAGTATAGGTTCTGTATCTATGTAAGCGATTTTTATAAGTTTTGTGTTTATTTGTGTGTATTTTTATATAATAGTAGTTTTTATGTGTATAGTAGCTATATGTGTGTGTATGAGTAGTTTTATGTTCATATTTAGAATAAGGTGATAAATTACGTAGCGCACTGTCGAATTAGGTGTACCTGTAAGGACAGTTGCATGATGTAAATCCTAATCCTAATTCAAACTTTCTAATCTAACTAATATCATAAAAGCGAAAATGAGTTTGTTTGTTTGTTACCTTTTCACGCCTAAACCACTGAACCGATCATCCTGAAATTTTGCATATACGTTGACAGGTGTACAGAAACGGCCATATATATATGTTCCCGAGGAAAACAATAATAACGTTCTTATGATAATAGATGGCGCCACGTGTCTTTCGAATCATAATTGAATTATATTATTACAAGCAGAGCACAACCCGAATTGATTGTCAAATTCTAAATTAACGCGAGCGAAGTCGCGCGCAAAAGTTAGTAAATAAATAAATAAATAACGATTCTAGGTAGGTAGCTACTCTAATTTATGCAACATATTTATACATTGCTTGTTATGCTGTTAAGTTCCATATAGTTATAATAATAATAATGTTTATTGTCACTTATAAAAATTTACAAAATGCTCTTATTTTAGATACATAAGTGAACGGTAAACAAAATATTTATACAAAATAAGAGCTTGTCGTTGACGGCTGTGCTAGTTTAAACTGTGTTACTTACAGTTACTACTACTACTTAGTTTACTGACAGTGCTTACTTAAAGGCTAGGCTACTTATTCTAAAGGCTGTGTTGTCGCCCAACATGGTGTTGAGTCCCAACGAAATAACAACATCAACAGTGCAATCCGTACTTCCAGTCCAATCCAGTCTCATCCAGTTCTTATGTCTCAGTCGGTTAGCGTAGTTCTTTAAATGCAAAGTTGCAGTGCTAGCCGGTGCCCTAGACATATTACGTCAAGGTCACCGAGTCATTTTAATACTCCATTGTCTTAGACTTTATTTTAAAGGTTTTTGATCGCGCACATGAAACTTAGTTCAAACCGGTTTTTACTACATCGATAAATATTCTTTTACTGTTAAATAATACGAATAACTTTTGGAAATTGTTCTTATCGGTAGGCATCAACAATGGGTGACCAGAAAGAATGTAACACTTAGGTTAACTGTTGAGGTGCGGGGTCGTCAGTGTCGCCGCGCGTGAATATCAATGAGTAGGATGCGCGTGCGCACGCCAACAACACCCCTCGTACCGACGCGCAAAGTCCACACTGGCGTATAATACAACTACATTTGAATGTACGTAAAAATCATCTTAAATTCAAAGTAGGTAAACGTATGGCACGGCTTGGTAGGTTAAAATGTATTCGTTCAACCACACACACACACAAACACACATGTGTAAAACGACGCTGACGTTCACCGACGCGCAACGTTAATTTTTGTTTGTACTTGACTTACACAGTAATGAATATATTTTAAATGATCTTATTATAGCAACTTTATATTCCAGTAGCGCAAGGTACAGAGATCACTCGTCAAACACCAGACAGAGCTCGTTTTTTATTAAGAATTCGTCGTACCAATTATGGAAGAAATGCGGTTATGACGAGGTTGCCACGAACTTACAATACTAGTTTCCTGCAATATTGACCTATTCCACCTTTCTAAAAGTAGCTACCGTATGCATATCCTACAATCTGTTGTTGGTTGTTAACTTATAGCATAAGTCCACGCAGCATGTCACATCATGTCATGTCATATCATTGTAGTATTGCTTGGGTCTAGTAATTACTACTGATTGATTGTTTGTCTCTGTGTTTCACTTCTTACCGCTAAACATGCCAGGAAACTCTGCAATTGGCTTAAGTATAACCCTTTGTTATAGGTAGTACTAGCAACGAATTCTACGACGATCCTAGTGTTTATGGCGTTGTTCAATATTGCTAGTGCTATCTACTTTCTTATTCATGTGTATAGAAAACAAGCTGTTGAGTTTCTAATAAATAAAGAAATCTTTTATAGAGTGATACTGATGACCCTTGGTCGAACTGCTCCAAGTCTAAAACTGCTCTAGATTTCAACTGTTTTTAACTTTTCTCAATCTAAGTATATTTTTACCAATAGGTTTTTCGCATTTTTAGGTCCATTTCTTTATAATAATATAAACAAAATAACTGCGATTTATGACAAAAATTATGCTAACACTAAACAATTAGTTCAACAATATTTACAAACCTTGAACTACGATCAAACTGAAAATTTGATGACTGTTGTTCGATAAGTGTTACGCAATAAAATAGGTTTTTAAGTTGTCATAGTAATCACTTAGTTTATAATGTAATTCATAAGTTTTGTATACAAATAATAATGTTTTATAAGTATTGTTTTAGAATTTATATCTTTATTATACAGTATGTGCCCCTAATGCCTGTGGCACAGGTTTACCCTAGAACAGGCACCACTTATAATTTACCTTTACAATGTAACATAAGCTCTGTATCCATTTGTACCAATTTAAGTTAAATAAATGATTATTATTATTATTATTACCTTTAAACACCACAACAAAAGAAGTTGAAACCAGACTGCGATATTCTTTAGAGCGCCAACCCCTGGTGACTAGACCTGGTGAATAGACTTGGAGTGCTATGTGAATAGCGATACCAACAAAAACCAAAGTAGATACCAGTCATTACTACTATATATGTTGCTGGTCATTTATAGCCGATGGACGCTGGGAATTTATCTTTACTAATAAACGTAGAAACTAACTAACTGATTCAACGGGGAAATATAAGTTGCCCAACTTCACTGGCTGGACATATAAAAAATGGTAAAGGTTGGAGCTCCAAAAGAGCATAATAATATCTCGGGCAATCAAACTTCATCCAGTGGTTCGCAAGATACCTACCGTTGGAAAGACGAAATAGCTAAAGACCTGAAAGAGATGAGTTTACCCGATTGATTCGATTTGTTGGAGACCAAGTATCCCTTTGGGTCGATGAGCCAGCGAATTAAGTTTGTAAATTACTGATTAAATGACTGTCAGACAGGAAACAAAGCGCAGCTCCAATCACAAGGTATGCATTTTTGAATAAAGGAGACCGTCCATATTCGGCTTGTACGTGGACAATCGTCTTATAAACAAAGTAAAATATTAAAAGCTTTGTTTAAATATATAATAAATATTGGTTAACATCCAGTAGTATGAAATTGACGTATTTTAATTTATATATTATATCAAAATAATACACACAGCCTGGAAGCTATAAGGCAGTATTACTGCAACTGCATAGTCGGCCGAAGGACTGTTGGTTGCTGTGCTCACATAATGTCTGTAATAAGGTACCTACAAGATATGAAAATGTCACTCCACCAGCCCAGTTCTTGGAAAATATTTTAATAACTTATGAAGGTGATGGTGACACATGACCATAAATATTTTTTAAATAATGTGTTTTATTTTATCATTTAACGAAGTTGATACTAAACTTCAAAGAATAATGTTTTCTACTTAGTTTAGGGTACTCAAAATTAATATTGTTATTACAATGTTAAATTGTTCACGCCCAGGCCAGGGTCCCATACAAGATGGTCGGTCTCCTTTGAAATTTTGAGCATAATTTCTTATACAGGAAAAATTATTAAAAAATAAATATGTATTGAATGGGTTTAAACAGTTTTATATGGAACAGCCAGCAGCGATAGCCTAGTGGGAGTTGGACTGCCACACAGAGGTCTCGACTCTGACATCATCACACATCTCTGACTTTTCAAAGTTATGTGCGTATTAAATAGTTTATTATTACTCGCTTTAACGGTGCAGGCAAACATAGTGAGGAAATCTACATGTCTGAGACTTCTCCATAAATGTTCTTGAAGACATGTGAAGTCTGCCAACCCGCACTGGGCCAGCGTGGTGGACTACGTCCTAACCCTTCTCACACTGAGGAGAGGGCCTTGCCCAGCAGTGGGACAGTTGAATACAGGGCTGATATTATGTTATGGAACATAATGTACTTTTATTTCGTGCATTGTCATATTCACATGGACGATACTGCTGGCATGCGGTAGTCTCGAAAAACCGCTTCGAGCTGATGTGAATAGCCACCCTGTCACGTTTACGTTTTACTAGTGTCTAGACTACCAAGCCATTGTTAAACCTAGTTACCAGACGACTACCAACATTCGAGAGTCGAAAAACGAAAGACGGTTATTATGGTGTTTGTATTTCTTGCTCCACTGCAAGATAAATAACAAATATTTTACTAATATTATTTTTGCTTGGTTACAAATGTTTTGCATTCTACCAAGATGAAGGTGGCCCACAAGCACACAACTCGCCTAAAGGTAACTGTTTACCATAGCTAGTGTCCCAGTCGGCCTGTCCTGAACAATATCTGAGTATCTATTTAATTAATATCCTCGTTGGCGTAGTGGTTAGTGTAACCGACTGCCACGCCTGAGGTCGCGGGTTCGATTCCCGCACAAGTCAAACATTTGTGTGCATGAACATGGATGTTTGTCTTGGTGTGGGTGTTTATATGTATAATATGTATGTATTTACAACAAAAAAAAGTATATATGTATGTTTATCCATAGTCTAGTACCCATAGTACAAGCTCTGCTTAGTTTGGGCTAGACGGTGTTGTGTGTATGTGATAGAATATTATTATTATTATTATTATATTATATTTATGTATCTATTAGCGGTCGCCACGTGGTCGAAATTCGACCATAATTGATTTAAATTTTAAGTTTGATCATTATTATAATATACCACGAAATTGCAATAGATACTTAAGGTATGTAACCATAGTTACGATGAATTGTACAACATTAACAGAACCATGCCGAAATAATATGAACGCGATTCGACTGCATATGTGAAATGCATGGTTGTGTGCGTGTAGTTTTTTTTTCATTAATTTAATGTATTTCTAATGCATATTTTATAAAAATATTAGGATTCGCACTCCTTCTCCATATAAACTTTAACTGTGCCAAATTTCATACTCCTCCGTCTGCGCAATTTTCGTAAAAAGGGGTACGTTACAAAGTTTTTGCTTCACGTATTAATATGTAGATTTTAGTACGGGTTAAATATATCTACGTGCGCTCAACACATTGCCTTATCCTGCTAACTTTCTCACGTTATAATTTTTTTTCGAGTTTTAAATTTAGCACCAAAATAGAATCATATTATATCATTGGTACAGTACAGCAGAAAACAGGGCGCAACGTAGTTAATCCGCACTCACTTTCAATGATATTCGTGACTGCAATAGACTGCCCGGGTGGCACGGTGATCCCGGTTTATCTACACACTGCGCCGAGTGTTGTGGATTCGACCATCAAAGGGAACAAAGATTTGTGCGATCCACACATATTTGTTCCAGGTCTGAGTGTGCTTTGTGCCCGTAGTTTCAATGTTTGTAAAATCATCGACACAGGGTATCCTATAGCGGGCGGTTGACTTCTTGTGATAAGAAAATAGCATTATTATCAATTAGAACGGGTTATTTAAATTTTTCATTAAGTTTCACATTGTTTATTTCTTTTGTTAAGTTAATTCCTAACGTGTAGCTTATTTTAATTAATTAATTTTATTTTTTTCTATTTTCTGCTTTGTTGTTATATGCATGTGCATGCTGTGGTCTCCTATAACTAAAGGAGTACACTATACAAAACTAATGTCCATTTGTCTGTGCAATTTTGTGTATATTCTTTGTTGGAGATCCTTAATAAATAAATAAATTAAAAGAGCAGCTGCCGCTATAGGAACATGCCCTCGTTGACCTAGAGGCATAACTTTGCTGCTAACTATACAGCACACGAGTTTAAATCTCGGATCGGGCAAACTAATACGATATATAAAATCAATTTTAAAGCTTAAATAGGTACATACTCACTGAAATGGTAATACATAATAACAGATTACTCGTATAACAAGCACATTTTCAACATTGAATAACCCTCTAAACAGCATCTGCATAGAAACCGCGAAAACACCGAGTAATGAATTCTTAGACTGCCGAATCAATTTATAATGCTTTGTAACATTTTTTAAGACTGCTATGGTACTAAGAATAATGCTTGTGTTACGTACAAACATACAAACAATGGACACAAAGAACAAGGAGACTTGAAACATCAACTTGTGGCTCACACAAATTTTTGTTCAATGTGAACCCACAACACTCGGTGGTAGCCATTCCTGAAGTACAACTCAGATACAATAAAGGAACATCTGTGTCACCTGCTGTTTGACTATCTGACTGAAGTGATATATACCTACCTAGTAAGTAGGCTACACGTAGGTATTAACTACGTGTAACAGACAGTGCCGGATTAAGCGAGCGCGGGGCCCGTAGCAAATTCCTTCGGGTAAGAGTGCTTGCATACGTCAGACTTTTTGTAGAGCTGATTATTGGGCCGACTGAAATTCTACACATTTATACGAGCGAATTTTTGTAAAACTTGTGCGTTTACCGTATGAAATTCGGTGTTTTATTTACGCCAAGGAAATAGTCGGTTACCGATTGTCTGACGTGGATTGTCTTAGTAGGAAAAATTGTAACATTTCACGTTTTTGTGACATCAAGTAAATTCAATATACCACATCTTATGTAATAAGTTTCACTCAAAAAATTACGTTCAGGCAGAGATGAGTGGGCTTAAATATGCGGGGCCCCCTTTCGCGCGGGGCCCGTAGCAATTGCTACTCTTGCTACGTGGTTATTCCGGCACTGGTAACAGAACAGAACCAATGTTAAGTCGGCTACTTACAGATTTTACAGTTAGTGTCCAAATTACAAATAACACGAGAATACTACCGAGTAGTAATTCTAGAAGGCTTTTCAAAATCAAACTTACGGTCAATGAATTTCATTGGTTGTTGTTTTACTCAGCCAATCATAACAGTTAAGATGCTTTTCAACGTCTGTTTGCAAATTTTTATGTTGGTCTACGTTTGAGCAACGAAGGAGAACTGCGGAGGGCACCCATCCACGGACACGGGTATACCTAGCTAGGAAATTATAAATGTCAATTTAGAATTTGACAATCAATTCAGGTCGTACTCTGCTTGTAATAATATAATTGAATCATGATTCGAAAGACACGTGGCGCCATCTATTATCATATGAACGTTATTATTGTTTTTCTCGGGACTGGTAATTTTTTTTGTGATGAAAGGTTGACTATGTCCGTTTCTGTACACCTGTCAACGTATATGCAAAATTTCAGGATGATCGGTTCAGTGGTTTAGGCGTGAAAAGGTAACAAACAAACATCATTTTCGCTTTTATAATATTAGTTAGGATAATATGTTATATATGTTATTTTTACCATCTAACGACTAGACAAACAGACCAGCGGCACTGGTACATGGTGGATATACCACATTTACGCACGAAGCGCTTTGCTTCCACTTTTATAATGCTTACCGCAAAGGAGTGGAACTCACTACTTAAGTCTGTGTTGCCCGATGAATACAATCTGGGTGTCTTTAAGTCACGAGTGAATCGGTATCTTCTAGGCAAGCGTGCTCCATCGTCGACTGCATCTTTCCATAAGGTCAAGTGAGATCGCGGTCAAACGCAAGACCATTACTTACAGGATAAAAAAATAAAAACATATGATGGGTACCTCAATGGCGCAGCAGTATTGAATGCATCCGCTATATGAAATCTCGGGTTTGATTCGCAATCCGAGCAGTGATAGCCAAGTGGAGAGACCGTTAGATAGCCATGCAGAGGTCTACAGTTCAATCCCGCGGTATAAAGACATTCAAAGTTGCTATTGATTATTATTTTAAGAAGTTTTCAGTAGCAACGCTGGCCCTAGAACTTTGTTGGGTAAATGACAATAAACTTTACCCATATTAGCTGGTGGAATGTTAGTGCAATATATTATGTCTGCCTTCCCCTTCAGAGAAATAATTGTAAGACTATGTAATAAAATTACCAAAAAGTTGAATTGGAGGCGCCGGGTATCGATCCCGGTACCTCTCGCATGCTAAGCGAGCGCTCTACCATCTGAGCTACGCCCCCGTTGATATATATCTTAAAATTACACATTGCATTATACGCATGGTGATATGTATGTACTAAGGTATACACGCGTATAATGTAATGTGTAATTACGAATCAAACCCGAGACTTCATATAGCGGTTGCATACACATACACAGTCCAAGTCCTGCTTACAGCCTAGGAGACTGTTGGACTGTGTATGTAACTAACTGCAGTATTGAGTCTCATAGACTTACGTGACATCAGTCTATGTGACTCAATACCGCACTGACGTGAGTCACGTCTGTGTATTATCATCAAAGACGCAAGAGTACTAACAATCGAGAAACGGCAATGAATTGCCGTAAATCTTAGAGTTAGAAAAAATGGTTTTACGTGACCTTGAGGTCAGAGGTCAAGGGTCATAGTCTTTCGGGTATATCGACTATGCTGAGTCGAATGGCGTTGACCGCGAGTCTCTAGCTCTTACGGTTCTTGAGTTGAACGTCCATGAATAAAATGAATAGTTGACTATTCAACGTATAACAGACAGATGGACGGACGGGCAAAGCTGATGTATAAGATTGAAATTAAACTACTATATACGGATTTTATCGCGTTGTTTATTTGACACTGTTACAAAATTTTTTGAAAAACTGTTACACTACTATAATCACTATTAAACTTTACAAATTTTTAAGCTAATTAAATTATTGAAACTATTAAAACTATTTATACTATTACTATACTATTATACTATTTAGATTTATTTTTACACTTTCCCCGACGTTTCGGTTGCTTTTCAGCAGCCATGGTCACGGTATTAAACCCAGATAATATCAATTTACGTGGCACGTCACAGGAGAGCCTTGAATTTACCAAGTCTATTTTTAAACTGCATGTTGCTCCTGAAAATATCTTAAAATGCAATACCACTTGGCCAGATCCGGACATCATGCAAAAGATCACTTAATTTTATTTCATTTTATGTTTTTCTTTTGTACTTACTATATATTATGACAAAGAAACGATTTTTTTTCTTATATCTTTTAATAAATTGGTATAAACATAAGTGCCGATTATTAAGGTACCAACAGCCAAGATTATTGCTTGACATAAATGTTTTGTACTATATGTGCCCGCGGTTTCACTCGCGTTTATGGTTACTGCGCCGCCCCCTCAACAAGCAAACAAACTCTTCAGCTTTATAATATTAGTATAGATAGATGTTCACGTGGTATGATTTGTTTGGTTGAACGCGGTAATCTCAGGAACTACCTACTGGTGCGATCTGATTAATTCTTTTAGTGTTGGATAGCTTATTTATCGAGGAAGGGTATAGGCTATATAACATCACGCTACGACCCACGGGGGCGGCGTAGTAACGATAAACGCGGGTGGAACCGCGGGAACATATAGTATGTTATAATGCTGAATTATAACATATTTGAATCATACACTACTTATGCTAACAAATATTATAAGTGCCAATATGGTTTGTTTGTTAAACTTTCACAACTTATCTACCCTAACAATCATCATAACATTTTGCATACATGTTGTCAGAGGTACAGAAAAGGATATAAGATACTGTTACACTACCTACCTACTTATCCTAACTACTAAAGTACAACATATACGCGGAGGGACAACTGTACTGCGTAGACTGCAACCGCTGCTTCAGGACCATAGAGTAAAGTAATACATTGGGAATTCAGGACTAAGTTTGGATTCGCTACTACGAATGACGAAATGTGTCGAGTCGAGTGTTGTAGGTTCGATCCACGGGAAAAAAATTGTGTGATCCACAAATAGGCATTCCGAGTCTGGTTGTTCTTTATGTCCGTTGTTTGAATGTCTACAAAGTAAACCACGACAAAGGAATAACTCCTGGATCGGGAGTAGTATAAAAAGGATACTTACAACATTCGTCAAAACTATGGATAACAGTGATAACTATTATAATTATAGTTAATAAATAATATAAGTACTTTTTCGCCAGACTAAGACAATTTACTACGAGAATAACTGTTACTTTCACAGAGATTGAAAAATCTATTTTTTTATAACGGATAGCAAAACGAATATTGAGATTTTCATATTAAAATTGTGTGGTTTTAAATGTTATAGCAATAAATAATGCATTCAATAATTATATTTTCACACGAGAAAAAACTCTCGATTTTTCCAAGTGAACGCAGACTTTTTTTGATGTGTGTAATTATTACACCGATTTAATTTTAATCTCTTTTGATGCAAACTAGCAATGTAATGTGAATAAATTATATTTTATACAGAATATGCTACCTATCGTCCAACGGTTTAATAATTCACTTTTCTATTTATTTAATTATACATTGAATTACGAACTTCAACTACCTATGAATATTATTTTTATTTTCTGTGGTAATTAGAAAATTATTTTATTCTTTTGGCAACATTTAGACGCATCATTGTCAATGACATTTTAATTGACAATTACGGTAAAAGTGTATTTTTTGTGCTTTTAGCTTTATTTCATGTCCTAAAATATAAGTAATAGTGATGTTTTAGTAGATAAGTGTAATCATAAATCAGTGACAAGATGGCACAACGCTTTCCCGCGAGCGGGCCAAGTCCCGCACCGCCTCCGGGCGCCATGCAGCCGCAGCAGCGGTACCCAGGTCCCGCACAGCCTCAGGGCTCCCCTATGCCGCCTAGACCGTACCCAGGACCTAATTTCCCTGTAAGATTGGATTTACACATAATAAAACTATATACATCGCTTGCTTTTTATACAATTTTTGGTAGTATCAATATTGTGTTTAACATTGGCGTCATTCGTGTTATGTTAGGTGTGTTTATATAATTTAGGCTCTTCTAATAGTGTATGAAATATCTTTCTTGTAGACCATATAAGTCTACGTTTATTAAAGACCTTGGCCTAGCAGCAATTCTTTTCTAGTGAGATTTTATGCATGCTATATCTACTAGTGCTATGCAATAGCACTTGTTCTCAAGTGACTCTTAAAGTCATTTTGTTGGATCTTTAGTTGCACATAAAATATTTGCTTACTAACTAACTACTTGTGTCAACTTGTAAACTTATTTCTCCCATGATGCAAGAATTACTTATAGACCTGAACTTGAACAACTACTCTACTCTCTCAGCTGCATAGGCTAGAATTATTGTATTTATAAAAGCAAAAGGTCTGCACCGCAATGCACATTCAAGATTACTAATAGACAAACATACTGTTCAAAATGTTGAGTATTTCTGTTTTACCTATTGAGTTGCAGCCGCGCGCACCAATGATTTTCAACTGACTGGCATGTCAATGATAGGTAGAACATTGTAAACAGTGAAACATTTTAACAGCCCCATTATAATACCTAGTGCATTGAAAGCATTTTTACAATAGAGTTAACATATTCCTCAAACAATTGTTTGGAATCATTGTATGTATTCAGATCTCACATGCTGCTATATAGAGATAATACAGTGTAAACTCTATATAACGACACTCAAGGGACTGTGCATGTTTTGACGTTATATAAGAGTTGCCATTAAATGGAGAGAAGAAAAATCTGTATTAGAAAAAGAAAAAGTTTATTTCAGACTAGTGTTAGTAATTACATAAAAACAATTCTTATTTGAACTTATAGTCTGTTATTTTCATCTGATGGCTTTTGCTGCACAAGTAATTTTGTTGTATTTTTTTCAATCCGTCACTCCTACTACAACAGTCTACACATGCAAACAATCCCAATTTGTAAACAAAAGAATGGATTTCTTAGAAAGCAATCCCAATTTGTAAACAAAAGATCAGATTTCTTAAAAAGTTGATATGTATGATGCTGACAATCGAGTTGTTTATTATGGGCTAGGATAATAAAGAAACAAAAGAATGTACACAGCTGCACAGATTTTACTAATTTTGGCAACTTAAAAAGTACTTTTTATTATTTAATTGTTATTGTTATTGAGAGTGGGTGTAATGCTATATGGAGTGTATCATTGTATGGAAGACAAGCTAAACCAACCAAAGCCGAGTGATTTCGACGCTTTAGGGAGTTTGTCGTTAAATCGAGTGACATTACATGGAGTTTACACTGTATATGGTCTCTTATTAAATAATTTGTAATTAAAGGTGACTGTTTTGGAGTGTATATTATTAATAAACATTTAGTTTGATCCAGTTTATTATACTTGCAGCATCTTTCTAGTTATTCTAGGACAGTTTGGTGGCACTAAGGGTAACATAGCATATTATGGTGGTGTACATTTTTATCTTCTTGCAGTGTTTTACAACTATTGAGATGCTTTGAAGCATGAATCTATGTTATCTACATAAACAAGAAATAGCAGTGGGCCAAGCAAAGAGCAATTATGCATTAGATGCTGTATAGTGTAAGCATAAAGCAATGGAAGCAAAGTACAAATAATTATAATTGATGTAGGATCATCTTTATATATATAATTCTTCTGTACGTGTGTTGACAGTGAACTCCTTCTAAACGGCTGGACCGATTTGAATGAAACTTTTTGTGTGTGTTCAAGTGGATTCGAGGATGGTTTAGATATGCTTTTTTTTTCTCTTTTGTACAGGACAACGTATGTTGGGATAGCTAGTATTATTATATTATTATAGCCCACTAGCAAGTATATAGTATTGCCTATATTTATATACTTAATTATTTAACTTAATAAGTCTGGACTTATTAAGTGAAATGATTAGGTTTAAAACAACAAAAAAATTAAAGTCATACTATAGTCCATACTATTGCTTTCATTTTTTATTGTTAGAAGTAATATGTGGCTATTAACCTGTCACATCTTGGAAAAACAAGCATACAATTTTTCACTGTATTTGGCAGCTGGTTTTCTGCTGCGATTTATAATATGTTATATGAATTATAGTTTGAGTGGATTTTCTCAGGGGGTATGTCATAAAAATATAGTCTATGTTACTCAAAAATATAGAAGTTTCTATTGTAAAAAGTTTTTAGAATTGTTTTAGTAGTTTCCATTGTCTACAAATGAATATACACATTTTATCTCATTATGATGTTTGTAAGTAAAGATTTACTTAACTATCTTGTATGGAGTCTAAGGATATGAATTAAAAAAAAGATATAGTTAATTTTTAGCAACTTTTAATTTAAGTATGTAGTAGTGTATATATATATATATAAACATATATAATATATATATATATATATATATATATATATATATATATATATATATATATATATATATATATATATATATATATATATTCCTGACTGATGGACAGTGTTGTCACATTTTAGGCCAACATCAACATTAAAATTATGTTTATTCATATCAGTGACAAAGTAACACTGCACATTGTAGTTATTAGCACTTATAAATGTCAAAGGGATTAGTGAGGTTACTAAATTTACATATATGTTAGTTGCTAGGTTCAGGCAAAAGGTTGAACCTATTCAAGAAACTTATGGTCACTTTATTAATAGAAAAATCATTTATGTTGATAGTAGATCATATGGCATCAGAATTGTGTGATATTCATTTTTTTATTTATTTTTACAGGCCCGTAGTGGCTTCACTCCTCCACCAGTAGGTGGCGTTGGTGGTGTGGGAGGTGCTGGCGGCGGCGCACGGGCTGCAGGTGGCGCTGCATACGGCGGCGGCGCAGCAGCCGGGCCTGGTGCCGCACAGCCTGGCATGCGTCCCGCACCTGCCGCTCCCACACCTCCACAACCTGTCAAACGAGCAGCTGATGCAAGAGCTCCTATGCCACCTCAACACAAACCACTCTATAACCCGGACGCGTACTCATCCCCGGGTGGAGCACCCGCTAAACGCAAAAAACGTCTCGCAGATAAAATCTTACCGCAGAAAGTGCGTGATTTAGTGCCTGAGTCACAGGCCTATATGGACTTGCTTGCTTTTGAGCGAAAACTTGATGCCACTATTATGCGCAAGCGTCTTGATATTCAAGAAGCGCTCAAAAGACCCATGAAGCAAAAGAGGAAGCTTAGGATATTTATATCCAATACATTTTATCCAGGTATGTAAATGGTTAATATTTATTTGGATTTTATCTAGTTTTGTTTTTGTTTCTTTTTCCAAGTACCAGTGTGCTATATATACAATTTTTACCATGTACATATTTGTTTCATTTAATATGTGGGCGGTCTTCCACGTGGTTTGTTCTTCAAGTCGAAGTTTCCATTACGAAAGCGTTTAAACAAAAAACGCACGGTACGTTCATTAGCAGTCTCCTCTCTAAACGCAGCGTTGATATATTGCGGCGGGCAGAATCTACATACATACATACATAGATTCACGCCTTTTTCCCAGAGGGGTAGGCAGAGACTACGGATTTCCATTTGCTACGATCCTGACACACTTCTCTGGCTTCATTCACTTTCATCACATTCCTCATACACGCCCGTCGGTTCAAGGAGCTTTTAACCTGGCCTTTGTCCAGAACGCCTCCGATCTGATCGAGAAACGTTCGCCTAGGTTTTCCTCTTGCGACTGTTCCATTCACACTAGCCTTATAAACTTTCTTAGTCAGTCTTTCCTCGTCCATTCTTTCTACATGTCCAAACCAGCTTAACATACTCTTTTCTATTCTTGTAACTATATCCACTTTCATGCCGCATCTCTCTCTAATCACACTATTTCTTATTCTATCTTTTAGAGTCACACCACATATGCTTCTCAACGCTCTCATTTCTACAGCATTTATTCTGCTCTCATGCTTCTTTTGCCATACCCAACTTTCACTTCCATACATAAGTGTGGGCACTAATAGTCCTCTATGAACAGCCAAACGTGCCTTTTCGGATACATTTCGAATGTTCATAAAAGCGCGTAGGGCTCCATTCACTTTGTTGCCAGCAATCGAGTGGTCTATATTTAAAAGGGTTACAGCCTTATGATCAGCGCTCTTACATAGTTGCATATATATATATATATATGCAACTATGTAAGGCTGGGTTTAAGAACACAAAATAAAGTAGGTATTGCATTTCCAGCGATTCTATTCGCGCGTGTGGGCAATGACGCCGTGTAATCCAGTGAAGCGGTGCGGGAATAACGTGATTTAGAAGCAACTTCGTAGTCAGCCATCAACAAGTCTATTAACGACCACTTAGTTGCTCCTTAGCAACAGTAGACTGACGTCAAACTGGCATATGTTACAGGACAGGGCGATAACGCAGTACCGTCGTGGGAGCTGCGCGTGGAAGGACGCCTGCTCGACGACACAAAGAATGATCCAAATAAAGTAATACTTTTACTCTATTTTTAAATGTTCTCAATACACTGTCATGGTTTTTATAGGTATTTAATTTCTACCAATTTGAGTTAAGTAGTACCTATCGAAAATGTTTGCAATATTTGGCTTATAAAGAACTAACAACGATGACCTACTTTTTGTACACTAACTATACGATACATGGTGCTTAGTGTCGCCTAAGATTAGATAGAGGTAAATTTAAGAGAGACCATGAATAGTGTAGTCGGCAAAGCAGCGACACGATATGTCGTAATAACAGGTTCAAGTCCCGCATTATGGATTGTCTTTTTGCTCGTAATGAATTATAACTAAGTGAACTTACCTTATGAACAGATTTTGTTACTAGCGATGAGCGATGACCAATTCACAATTCGAATTATTCGCATATTCTCGAATAATCAGTGACAACGAATTGATCAACATTTAATTGCGCAGTCATACAATTTACAAATATTCCAGTTTTGTTTTTCGTTGCAATTCCCCATCGTTACTATTGTACCTATAATATCTTTAAAACGCTTTACGTAATACGGATTTTATCGCGGTTTATTTAAATCTTTACAGATTTTGAACTACTTACTTTTACACTTAGATACTCCGCCGGTTCGAAAAACTCACTGTCTTAAAACTTTGTATAGCTAGCTTACCGCGATAAATAGTTTAATTTTAATGTCCAAAGTTTATTACCACTTGTGGAAATCGGACACCCATACTAAGATACCCTTAAACTTGCGCGTAGGTATGTGTACTTATACGATTAGCAACTATAGCGCTGCAGAAACGCCATATAAAATCGCCGTATGTACTATCGACTGCAGCGACGGATGACCACTCCTAAGGTTAAAATCGCATAGCAGGCCAACACTTGGTACCCGTACCCGTGACACGCCCCTTTCTTTGTTTGAGTTTTTTTACACTTTTCATTTGTTTACTGATTCTAAGGCGATACAAACTCAACTGGTCAACATGTGCAAACGAAATTTTTTCTGAAATGGTCATCCGTCGCTCAAGCCGATAGTACCTCCTTATAATTTTATTTCGATGTTATTACTTATTATACAAGTTGTTTTATAAAAGTAATAGTAAAGTATAAGGTTACGGGTGCGGAGGTGTTGCAGGTGAAGCGTAAGTTCTCGTCCTTCTTCAAGTCTTTGGTGATTGAACTAGACAAGGAACTGTATGGCCCAGACAATCATCTCGTCGAATGGCATCGCACGCTTACCACACAGGAGACAGACGGTTTCCAGGTATGTAAGAGATATTATTTAAGTTATATGACGACCCAATGTATTAGCGATAGATAATCTTTTTATACTTTCAAACAATGGAGACATAATGTTCACTCGAAGCACGTACGATTATTTGAGCTACATATTAATTTTTGTCTTGTGTGGGGTGAATCTCAGTCTATCGGCTCTGGTAGCGACGAATTGACCACTTAAATTATTGCGCGATCCATGCAGCTCTTTAAAGTAAATTTATACCGGGTTGTCCAAGCTACTTCTGCTTGTAGTTGTAGTAGTTTGAATACCGCTGAACTAATAAACCGTTTGGTGTTAAATGGCACTTAAATGTTAAGTTGGTATATTGTTTTGTACAATAAACTCTTCTTCAATAGCTCTATTATGATTCTTCATCACAGTTTGTTTGAATAAACTCATTTGTCACTCATTAACACTGTAACAAGGCTGTGTATACGTTAAATATATTTTGGAAAAACAAATTATGGTAGACTATTTAGAAAAGTCTGAACCCAAAGTAATTCATAGTTCATTCATTTATTCATGAGTGATGATTTTCACAAGAAAACCATAGGAATAGCATTTATCGAGAGTACATTGATACATTTATTTTGTTCAATTAAAGATTGATTACAGTGAGTACTGTTTTATACACTATAAATCTTTGTTAACTATGAACTTAGCGCTCAAATAAACTAGCGTAAAACCAAAATAAAACTGATGGTTACGACAAGAAAGGAAACCTAACGTTACACAAAATTGTTATTAGCTATCCGCCGTAATTAAGGTGGTTTACCTTAATTGCGATGTGATTTAGGCGATCACATTATAATTCAATAATCATCAATCATTGTGTCTGTCTATTTGTGCCGTTTTCACGCCTCCATATATCACGCAAAAACTACTTAATAGATTTGATGCCATGTTGAATCGCAGTTCAGCAGCTTATGATTCAACGTCAGACCCAAATCAGGTTTAATCGAATTCTAATCGGAAGAATTGAAGTGTAAAGTGAACCACATAAATTGCAACGCGGACGTAGTCGTGGGCAAACTATAAATAAGTAATCAATTCCCGCGGTTTCACTCATACATATGTATAACATGGCAACATGTAAGTTATGACAATTTAGTTAATCCAAGAGGTGGTCTATCTACATAGATAGACCACCTCTTGGATTAACTAAATTGTCATAACAAAACTGGCACATGCCAGTTTTCATTCAAATCTGTTCAGCTGTTTTCGCGTGATTGAGTAACAAACATCCAAAATGCAAACAACTCCACAGTAACACTTATAATATTAGTGGGATGTTCATCCCACAATGCTTGTAATCGACACCAAATTCAATTAATACTATAGAACTGTGGATAAATTAGACGTGACAATGTCATGATATATGGTGCTGAAATCTTTTTTACATGCAGGCCAGTGGGGTGAGACTGTCACGTTAATATTAATAAAATAAAAATCGCTCGAGTTGTGCCTGAATGATCACTCTGTATCGCTTTTACTATACGCTACCGTAATGGGTAGTTTCAAATGTTGTCTCCCAAATCGTCCAGTCATAAACGTTGTATGTTTAGGTGAAGCGGCCGGGCTACAAGAACGTGCGGTGCACGATTCTGTTACTGTTGGACTACCAGCCACTACAGTTTAAGTTGGACCAGCGTCTGGCGCGCCTATTGGGCGTGCACACACAAACGAGGCCCGTGATCGTGAACGCGCTGTGGCAGTACGTGAAGACACACAAGCTTCAAGACCCGCACGAGCGAGAGTACATCGTGTGCGATAAATACTTGGAGCAGATCTTCGGCACGGCGCGTATGAAGCTGGCTGAAGTGCCGGGACGCCTCGGCGCGCTGCTACACCCGCCCGATCCTATTGTTATCAACCACGTCATCGCTGTTGAGCCGCCGCACGATACCAAGCAGACCGCTTGCTACGACATTGATGTTGAGGTCAGTTAACTCATGTCTTCTTGCTCTTTGTGATGGATGTATTAAGATGTAGTCCATTTCACTATCTATCTTGCCCTACCTGTTGTCTATTGTATGGTTTTCGGTAAATTGACGCTTATTCTTACCTGTTTATTTTATTGTCATCCGCTCTCTGCCCCACTTGCTCTCAACAATTCTTTAATTCCTTAATAAGTAAATAATACTCGATGATAAGTAGAGAAAATACTCGCTTAAATAGTAAAATTTGGAAAGGTAGTAGAGCCAAGCTGGTTACAGCAGGAATGGGCCGGCTCGACCGGGGAGGTACTGCCCTCTCACGGAAGATCGACGTGAAACGGCAGTGTTTCGCTGCTGTGTTTCGTTCGGTGAATGAGAGCGCCGGAGGCCTAAGCATGAGGTGACGATTCTCGCAGCTTATGAGGGACCTGCAGAGTATCCGTAGAGTCATTGTGTGGGTGGCGCGAGTCGACCCGGCGGCCAGGGAGAGCCGTAGAAACGGTGCTCTGCTGGCCGCCCGCGGTATAGTCCAGAGGCCCAACCGAGTCTAACCAACTAGGTTGGCTGCCTTATCATGCCGCGCATAATCTCGAGGTGGCTCGTCGTGCCGGATGGTGACCGGAGGGTGGGTCCCGGCGACCACTTTCGGGAACCCGTACGGGGGTCCTTCCGTCCGTCGGATCGGCTATCGCCATACCATACAGTTATATGACAAAACTTGCTCTGCGCCTTGCCCCACTTTGCTGCGAGAATAGCCGCCTCTTTTTTTTCACGCTTCCCCTTCCTTTCACTCTATGGCAGTACGAACAAAGCATTGTCGTTCAACAGCAGCCAATCGCCGTAACCCCACTGCTGCTTCCTGTGTCGTGGAGTTTATTAACATCAGAGGACTCCACGCTAACCTTAATGCCGTCCATCACCACCTGGAGACGGCTCGGCCGGCAATGCTTTTTCTAACGGAGACACAAATACGCCGTCCTGCAGACACGAACTACCTGCAATATCCCGGCTACGTGCTAGAGGAGTGTTTCCTCGCGAAAGCCGGGGTATGCTTGTTTGTTAGGGCGGATATTTGCTGTCGCCGTCTACAATGCCTAGAGGACCCTTCCTTCTCTGTCCTTTGGGTACACGTAGATCATGGCTCTTTCAGCCAAATCTACATGTGCCTCTACCGATCCCATTCAGGAGACGTTGAGACAACTCGACTCTTCAATTACCTGAGTCAGGCGGCAGACGACGCGCAGGAGCGGTTTCCGAACGCTGAGTTGGTGTTCTTGGGAGATTTCAATGCCCACCATGAGACCTGGTTGGGTTCTCCCAAAACAGACCACGCGGGACGTACTGCCCATGAGTTCGCTCTCACGCATGACCTGTCTCAACTGGTACTCCAGCCCACCCGGATACCAGATATTGCAGGTCAGGCGCCCTCTGCTCGATCTGCTGCTGACGAGTAACCCGAACCGGTACAGTGTGTCGATTCGTGCTCCTTTGGGCACCTCAGACCACTGTCTGGTTTGTGCCACAGCTGTTGTTGTTACGCCCCCACGACCCGAGGAGGCAAGACGACGACTGTGGCACTACTCGTCAGCAGACTGGGATGGAATGCGGGAATACTTCGCATCCATCCCTTGGGCTCAACGCTGCTTTGAGAACAGGGATCCATCAGAGAGCGCTACTGCTGTCGCTGGTGAAATCATCCTGGGTATGGAATATTATATTCCATACAGTGATGTCATGAGCGGCGGCAGGAAAAGGCCCTGGTTCGGGCGTGAATGCGCCGATGCTGTTGAACGCAAACAGACGGCGTATCGCGCTTGGACCAGGGCTCGCACTCTCCACGACCCTAACGTGGATCATCTGAAGGCAGCGTTCAACCAAGCCACAAAGGTCTGCAAGAGGGCATACTTAAGAGCGGATGCCCAGCGCGTCGCACGGTTCGGCCAGGAACTAATGGCGCATCCTACGGGCAGTCGTAGCTATTGGCGCCTGGCCAAAGCCGTGCAGTCCAACTTCTGCCAGACCATGCTGCCCCCTCTGAGGTATCCGAATGGATCACTGGCTCATCGGCCGCAGGAGAAAGCAGATCTGCTTACAAATCTCTTTGCGGCCAACTCCCGAATCGATGACTGCGGTTCGCAGCCGCCTAACATTGCCAACTGCGGCTACACCATGCCTGATATATGTATCAGGCAACGAACCGTTCGTGCGATACTGCAGTCTCTCGATGTTCGGAAAGCCAGTGGACCTGACGGCATCCCAGCTGTGGTTCTTAAAAAATGTGCAGCGGAGTTGTCTCCCACACTTACGCGCCTATACCGGACGTCTTACGTCGCAGGCATTGTGCCTGAGGCTTGGAAGGAAGCGAACGTTCAACCGATTCCCAAAAAGGGGGACCGTTCCGAGCCCAACAACTATCGACCCATAGCTATCACCTCGGTGCTTTCCAAGGTGTTCGAGCGGATTATAAACACCCAAATTGTCCGCTACCTGGAGGATCAATCGTTGATCAATGATCGCCAATACGGCTTTCGGTCTAAACGATCAACGGGTGATCTTCTAGCGTTCGTCACGCACCTCTGGGGTGAGGCTATGGACAAGCATGGCGAGTCTTTGGCTATCAGCCTTGACATAGCCAAAGCTTTCGACAGAGTCTGGCACCGTTCTCTTCTTTCCAAGCTTCCGGCCTATGGCTTGCCCCCTCAACTGTGCACCTGGATTGCAAGTTTCCTGCAGAAGCGTCGTATTCGAGTCCTTTGCGACGGTCGCGCTTCTAAATTTATGCAGGTCAACGCAGGAGTGCCTCAGGGTTCTGTCTTATCCCCTACGCTCTTTCTTCTGCATATCAATGATATGTTGAATCTCGGCAACATACATTGTTATGCGGACGACAGTACCGTGCATGGGCGATATCTCGGACATCCTGGGGCCAAACAGGCTGAGGTTGAGGGGAAAAGGCAGAATCTTGTCGTTGAACTTGACCGGACCTTGGACCGCATCTATGAATGGGGTGCCAAGAACTTGGTCGAGTTCAACGCCAAGAAGACCCAGGCATGCGCGTTCTCTACAAAAAAGTCTCCGTTCCTTCCCCTCCCTTCTCTGAAGAACACTCCACTGGTGATACGTGACAGTCTCTCCATCTTAGGTATGGATCTTTGCCGCTCCCTTAATCAGAAAACCTATATCGAGAGCGTCATTAAGCAAGCTTCGCGAAAACTCGGAGTTCTGAACAGGGTGAGGCGGTTCTTCACGCCTGGGCAACTGTGCCTATTGTATAAGGCACAAGTGCGCCCTTGCGTGGAGTACTGTTCTCATCTTTGGGATGGCTCCGCGCAGTACTTGCTGGACGCTCTCGACCGGTTACAGCGGCGGGCTGTCCGTATCATCGGAGATCCAGAGGTCACGAGTTCACTGGAACCTCTGCAACTCCGTAGAGACATTGCCTCATTGGCATGTTTCTACAGAATATACCACGGGGAGTGCTCTGAAGAGTTATTCCACCTTATCCCGCCCTCCCCTTTCCTATCCAGAACAACGCGTGCTGGGCTCAGATGCCATCCTTACACGGTAGAGTCGATTAGAGCGCGTACCAAAAAGTTTGGGTCCTCATATCTCTGCCGAACGACCAAGGCATGGAATTCTCTGCCAAGGCACGTGTTTCCTTCTTCCTTCAATCCTGGGTTCTTTAAGCGGGGCGTGAAAAAGCATCTTCTCAGGCCGTCAAAGTAGAGACCTCAACATCGCCTCGGCTACTGTGGGGGCGATGTGGAGGCCACTGCTCTTAGACCACACGACTGCTTACCATCAGGTGGAGTGTGGTCATTTTGACGAGTAAAATAAAAAAAAAAATAAAAAAAAAAAGTTGTAGATTGGCTACCGCAGGACTTCGACCTGCGATGATGAGTTTTTTTAAATAAAAAGAGTATTAGTCATGAATGCTGTTGCGTAGAAAATAACGTGTATTTGTGATAAGACTTAGGCAGAAGTTACATTGGAATACTTACATATTGGTTGCAGGTGGACGATACACTGAAGACACAGATGAATAACTTTTTGTTGAGCACGGCCAACCAGCAGGAGATACAAGGGCTCGATGCCAAGATACACGAGACGGTACGTACAAAGCTACATCATAGTACGTGTCACTTTTACAGCGCTGTCACTCAAATAACTTCCGAAATACTCATTATACTATGCTGCGGCAAAATCATTATAACAGATAAAGCTATTATTGATGTTCTGTGATCGTAATAATTAGAAATTAATAATTATTTCCTTACGCAAGTTTTCAATTTCATCAGGATGATACAATCAATCATTTAGCTGTAACCAACTAAACAAAGTGCATTTGCTTAAATTGTTATTTTATAAAATATGTGTATGAAAAGCTACTTGATTATATAGACTTTCCATCGTTACTAGCGAATATATTATTTTTTTATCTAGTAGCTGAATTCCTTGCGTATAGCCATTTTACTTATCGAATATTAGCGGTACAAGTGTACTGCTTTGGGGCATGCCAAACTTAATGTGTACCAACGATAATCATTCTGGTGTCGCAAAATAGATACTTTATTTTGCAATAGTTGCTTCGGTAGACTGTAATAGATATGCCATCGTTTTTACAAATGTTAAAGAATTTTGTTACCCATTCGTTTCAGGAAGTATGGTTTATGTAGTCAAATGCTTTACATAATATGTCGAAATATTACGTCTTTCTCTTATATCATACTAAGGGCAAACCGATAAACCACTTTAGTCGTTCACGACACCGTCGATTGCAGGTGGACACGATCAACCAGCTGAAGACGAATCGCGAGTTCTTCCTGAGCTTCAGCATGGACCCGCAGCAGTTCATCCAGAAATGGCTGGTTTCGCAGTCGCGCGACCTCAAGGTGAGTGTGCGGCGCGGCTCGGCGCCCGCGCCTGCGCCCTTGCCCGCGCCGCGGCTCGGGCTCACCCCTCGTCCTGCGCAGAGCATGGGCGGCGCCACCGGCAACCCGGAGGAGGAGCGGCTGGGCGCCTTCTACTCGCAGGCGTGGGCCGGCGAGGGCGTGGCGCGCTACCTGCACGCGCGCCTGGCCGCGCGGCGCCGCGACCTCGAGCTGGCGCTGCACCCGCCCGCCGCGCACGCGACGCACGCGCCGCACGCCGCGCACCCGACGCCGCACGCGCACCTGCAGCGACTCTAAGCGCTGCCATGTGCCACGACATCAGTAAACATATTTGTATTCTGCATTCACGCTTTTCATTTCCTCCTCTAATAGTTGGAGCGCTTGTACACGCTCACGTAATCACACCACTATATTTTTTGTGACCGTACTTAGACTCTACACCGATTAATTGTGGCCAGTATCCTGCTCGTCGGATTTCGTGAACGTGTACATGTGCCCTAAGACCCCGATCGATCAGCGTGCGTGTCTCGACCGCGACTAATCGCAGGACTAGCGCGGTCGAGCTAGCCGCCGATTACTGATTTATAACTATATAAATAACGATCGAGTGCTATAACTTTGTGTGCTGTGATTACTGCTGAGTTTGATTTTGACTCGCTCGTAAAAGTATAATTCAAATATACTCGTAGCTGAATTATCTGGCAAGTAGAGTTACAGACAATAAGCCACGCCTTTTGAGACTTTACTTCTACGTATATAATATAGTGTATGATTTTATCTAAACTGCATGAGTAACTGCACTACTCTTTTACTCAGCTCTGCATATATATACATACATGAATAGCATGTACTGATACAGCTAAAGCATGCGTAATCTCGCTTTTGTAGATAACAGTAGACATGGGATGGGAGATCCTCAATAGCAACATTACAGACACATTTAGATGTACTAAAGTCGTCTCGTCGAGATTGGTATTGTGATGTGTGTGTGTGTGTGTGTGTGTGTGTTGGCGTGTTTGCGTGTGAAGTTTGACACTATCGACTATACTGCGGTTGTGTGGTAGAAAGAATTTAGGTCAATGGCCCATTGCTACATGTCGTTGTCGCTCGTATATAATTGTCTTTCTGTCTCGCTGACTCAAGGAAAGACACCATAGTAAACGCATATTTTAAACATTTGGCAATGAGTTCATACCAATCGTTAGTACCTATCATAAGTTCGGCATCGACTTGGCTTCACTATATTTTTTCTTTTTTAATAAAAATAGTTTTTTTGTTCATATAAGGTTCTTTTTACAACGGATTGTGTTTGGAGCCTCCTTTTAGACAAACAATGTCTGTATTTGGAGACACCCCTCTTTCATATCTTGTTTGAAAATATAAATAAATAAACTTCGCCGTCAACTATTCGTCAATGCACCTAAACGCCACATTATTACCAAAATATCAATGTGGTTAAAGCTGGAGGATATTACAATAATTATGGTTGGGAGATAGTTCCTTAACGCCTTGTAAGCATTAAGACGATGACTTCTTGTCAACGTACTGAGGAATGGCGATACAGAAAAGTGTGCTTAGGGAACGATGCTGATTTGGCGCCAAATATTAACATTTGCACTAAATCGTAAAGATGTGGACTGGAAGTCTTAAACATTGACTGCTTAGAAAATGCTGTCGTCACTGGATGCTTACACAAACTTTTTGAAACGCATGCTTGCTAAAACTCAGTAGGAATTTCTATTATGGTTTAGTATAGTATAAAAAGAAAGAAATTAATGTAGTTCTGCCACAAAACGTATAAGTAACAGAAGACCAGCTCAAACATCGTGCAAAACTAGACGCACTCATACATAGAATCGTACAGTAATTTAGGATCAAGTCTGTTTTGATTCGTAATCGCTAGTGATGCGCATTCGAATAATAACCTTTTCAGGGACGTAGTGCCAACATCTACCTATACCTAGATGCGTGCAACACATTCGAAAATTATTTGAATTTTGCTCTATAGTAATGGCTATACGCACAGCTGTGTGAGTTGGTCTGTTTTCGCGCGTTTTTAGTTTTATAGTTGGCCTTATTTAGTTTTATAGTTTACGTTGCTACACACGGCATCGTGTGTTTGCATGTTATCAGATCTTTGAGTTGATGATCGCGCTTATCTTTTGTTTTGCTTTCTCAGTAACGCCCAGTGCTCTCGACAAACATCTTTCGACGTAAATTTAATAAAAAGTAAATGTCAATATTTGATAATGCATATCTCTAAAGTAAATACAGGAGCTTATTAAATACGCTACGAATAGAAATGTAGTAATTTGTTAAAGCGTATCTATTCTATCAATGCAATATCAATTGTGTAACTTGCTCTACAATACAGAATACAAATACAAGAATCTTTATTGCAAATATTGGGTTATACTATTGAGTGGTGTTAGAATTTAATATAGGTGCAGTATTAGGTACTATCGGCTTCAGCGACGGATGACCATTTCAGAAAAATTTTCGCTTGCACATGTTGACCAGTTGAGTTTGTATCGCCTTAGAATCAGTAAACAAATGTAAAGTGAAAAAAAACTCAAACAAAGAAAGGGGCGTGTCACGGGTACGGGTACCAAGTGTTGGCCTGCTATGCGATTTTAACCTTAGGAGTGGTCATCTGTCGCTGGAGTCGATAGTACATAATTGGCATTAATTTTACATTATATTAGTTTGTTGTTTTAAAAATTCGTTTAGGTTATAAACACGATTATTTATAACAAAGTTTTATAGTTATAATAGTAGGTATCTATAGATACAGCGCAAACGAGAAAGCGTTGCGTAGCTCGATGAATTGAATGCTCTTATGAAGGAAGTACAAGTCAAAGCGGGAGATAGGAATCAATAAAAGAGACCTTTGCCTAGCAATAGAATTGTACAGTCTAAAAAATAAAATATTTGCGTCTAGACGAAGAGCTACGTATTACTTATAAAATGCGGATAAAATATATAGTTAGGAGTCACTCGTGATTGATAGATATTTGTTTAGATGCTGACGTTTTCTTATTATCTAAGATGGGGCTTAGTAATATTCATACGCGTGTCACATAAACATTACAATAACACACTTGGATATAGGTACATATAATTTGTTAAGGGGACACTATGCTGTATACAGGAAGACTACAGGTATGTGTATCTTATGTTAATAGCAAGCGCTCTTAGTTCATGGTAATCGCTTACTATCAAGCGGGCCGTATGCTTGTTTTTCAAATTATACATAGATTTCATTGAAAAATTTAGAGCTAAAGGTAGCGCTGTGCACAATTTCATTCGAATATAATTCGACTAGGTATATCGATTCGATTCAATTAATTTTTCGATTGTATTCACTTGCGTACGCTGCGTCCTTGACCATGCAAAGTAAATATCGCGTTATATCTACACAACTGTATTCGAATATAATTCGAATAAAAGTATGCGCATCACTAGCCTAGGCTATACGGTAATCCCAGTGAACTGCTATAGGTAAAGTAAATTTAAAAAATAATCATTTTAGAAACTGTTGCGTACACAACCACTTCCAAACAAGCACTGACGCATATTACACGTTCGATAAACGTCGTTGAATAATCCGAAATGATCTCATTGACAACATCCATATATAAATATAGAAGGGTGCGAAAATTAGTGTACATACGATATGAGACAAATAGGTTAGTCATAGTGGAATCTAGGAGACAGTAGCGACGGTTGATTGGAGAGTGAACCTGGATCGTCGAGCTGAAGATAACGCGAGTATGCGCGGGCGCCGCGTACTCACAGCCTGTCCGCCCGGCCTCGGCGAAGCTCGCGGCAACCACTACCGAATGTTTGCGGCGACTAGCGAACACAACATGCCGAGTGACGACGATGCTGCCGCGGAAACATCCAAAAGTAAGTTTAATTAATTTTATTATTGCGACTTACCGCAAAAAGAAACCGCTTATGTTTAACTTATCACCAGATATAGTAAAATATAACAGTCAAAAATAGTAAATGGTCACCAAATTGCACAGCAAAATATATTTAAAGAGATCAAAATAAGTCGACTATTTATGGGTGGGTTTAAGAAGGAACCTAACGTAACCTAACCCTTCCGAGATGGAATGCAGTGATTTGAGGCGTATAAGTGCTCATTATGACATATTTTAGTAAGCATATTTTGCTGCGCAATTAATATTTTTGGTGGTCATTATATTATTTAATCCCAAAAGAAACTAAAAAATTGGTTTTGTAATATTAATTAGGTACGTATAATTTGAACAACGTCAACGGTTTATACTTTAAATACGCGATAACAGAAGTTTTAAGCTCTATGAAGTTAAACTACGATTGATATTACGAGCTATAAAAATTCAAGTAGGAACTAGGTACCTATTTAAAAAAACATCGAGCCAAATCGAACTCATTCCAAAAAAACATCTCTTAGTAAGACACAGCTTTAATTTGATGCCTATGGACTGTAAGGGACATACCTAAGTTTGGATTTAGTTTACTTGACTAAGCCTGAGGAAAACAGCGCAGAAGTTTCTGTTTTGTTTTTTTTAGAGACTATAGTAGGTACTGGTTTGAGACAACGTCATATAAGTAGGTAAACCAAGCGCCGAAATATTTACTTCTGTGATTGTATTGCCAAAAAAATACGTTTTTGTATGATGATTGACAGGTGATTCATACCTACGATGATGTACCGAAATGACAATTACTGCCTTTGGCGAATTGATCCGAAATTAGTTACGCGACGATGCCAAATTATAATCTTATTCTATCACATAAGTACATATAATTGCGTCTGTTTATCACGGCTCACTGAGATGACAATCAAGTAAATTTACAATACAAATATATAGATAATATATCAGACTATATCTACTATAATAAAACAGGCTAATTATTGTAGATTTTCAAAACCAAAAACAATGATTGTAGATTTTCTGTCCGTTTGTTTGTTCCGACATCACGCAAAAAGTACCTACCCAACGCAATTTAATGAGGTTTTAGCAGTTTATTAGCTTAGGGTTCAACTTGAAATCTTAAAGACGAACCGTTGCATATAGGTATATTTTTTATATATCGCTACGCGTATTGCCGTAGAAGAAGCCAAATATTATACAAGTACATACAATCATTTTACCACATAGATAAGTACCCTATTTCTTTAAAAAAATTTAGAAAAAAATAGGGTTAATTGGGATGTTACTTATTCGTTAAAGCTACATTCGCACCTGTTGTAATTAGTTCTAACCTTACCAATTAATCTAAATATAAGCTTAGGTAAAGGTAAAGGTAGAGCCATTATTTGTATTTAGATAATACAAATTTATCTAAATACAAATAAAGGCTCTGAAAATAGCAGATCAGTTGTTATCAGTATATTTATCATGCAGTTAAAATGTAAAGTAAGTAAATAGAGATGCAAATATTCATAAAAATATTGTAGGTACCTATTTAGAATATTAGTTGTAAAGCGAGTACTTCGCTCGAGTAAAAGGAAAACAAGTGAGAAACGGCTATGAATTGCCGTAAATCTTGGAGTTCGAAAAAATGGTATCATGTGACCATGAGGTCAATGGTCATAGTAATTTCGGGGGTATGTCGGCTATGCTGAGTCGAATGGCGTTGACCGCGATTCTCTAGCTCTTACGGTTCTTGAGTTGAAAGTTGTATAACAGACAGACGGACGGACAAAGCTGTTGTACCTATAAGAGTTTTTCCGAACTCGTAAAAGGTGTTACTTCGAGTACAAGCTAT
Organism: Catocala sponsa; assembly: GCA_963564715.1. NCBI lineage: Eukaryota > Metazoa > Arthropoda > Insecta > Lepidoptera > Erebidae > Catocala > Catocala sponsa. The sequence goes on along the minus strand of OY751335.1, from coordinate 22,784,661 downwards.
CACCATACCAAATTTCATCAAAATTGACACAACGGCTTATGCTTGAAAATGTAATAAGCAAGCAAATTTATTTTATTTTCGTAGATAAGACATCAATATGGAAGTAGGTATCTACTTACTAGTTGTTCTAAATTGGATTATTAAATCAGAAAAAATAATGGAGTTGCTATTTTTATAATTTCTCTTAAATTTGTCTACCATTCTCGGAATGTAATCCTTAATATTTTTGAAATACCTCAATCTCAATGTTTTCCGGTCGATTTACCCTTTCTACTAAATTAATATTACATGACTGCCGCTTCAAACTTCAGGCATAAGATTTTCACTTGGTCGAAATCCAAGTGAAAGTTTCCAAGTCGAGTATATTTTCTGACAATAAATTTTCTGTAGACGGCATTAGGCTTACGTGGACCCTAAGACAGAGTTAGCGAAATGTAGGCATAACGCACATTCTTCTGCATCCCTTCGGGAATAGCAAGGCTCTTGCCTTTTGTCTTATAATATTAATTGCTTTGAATATCTGCAGCCATTTGTCACTATGAATTAAGGAGTGCTGTTTGGTGCAAGCGCCATTTTGGCTGCCACATACTGGGCCACAATCGCTTTCACTATGTCACTAGTGGCGACAGTCGGTAGCCAAGACGAGCCATCAAACACCAGTTGCAGCCACTAGTTACTGGTTGCGCTCAGCCATCGCGTAGGGCAGGTTAAACCTGGTGACTGTGAGTCGAGGGTGCGCTGATGACGGGCCACTAAACCAAGCTACGATTTGGGGATGTCAAACAATCTCGCAGCTTGTGATTAGGAAGCGGCCACTCAAACGATTAGTATGAAACAGGCACTATGCAAAATGTATGCAGGTAAACGGCTTGTTTAATCTATAATAAATTTCCAAGATAACTAACATATTTAACTGGATAAAATATGCTGATAAGAGATGGTATTGTGAAAGGGCCATTTTAATCTACCTACATAAAATTTTTAAGGTTAGGTTAGTACTAAAATGTTTAATTGGATAAGGTTAAACTCATTAACCATTGTTCAGACACAATCTGCTCTTATAATTACCTACATCTTGATAGTTTAGAACTATATTGGTCAAAACAGATTTGTAAATACAATTTTTTTAATAATATGTAGGTACTAAAGTCTGTAATGATACACCCGGTGACTATGATGGAGCGACATAGTCACATTGTGACAAAGCTCCTTAAATAAAGAAAAAAAAAAAAAAAAAAAAGGCTGATCCCACATACGCTTACGCAGCGCACGCGCGGCGCCAGCGTCGCTCACACGCCCGAGGAACGCGCACGCCTAATGTGGGGGACGCCTAACAAGATAAAAAGTTTGCTGAAGATGGACATATACCTATGCCATTGCGGTTTTTTCTATAGGCTTTTTAATAGACATATACAATTCTTTCGTACATTGTTTTGGTGTAGTTCATGAAGTTAGCTAGCTATGTAAACGTCGGAAAATATATTTTTTAATTACTTGATTACAAAACATCATCTTTTCTGCACTTTTAAAATATAAACTTTATTAATGTTAGTGAAAAACGCATCGACATTCTTTGCGTAGTTTAAAAGAATTAAGTGCACAAACAGATAGACAGATGCGGCAAGCGACGCAAAATATAATATAACAAATAAAAGTATTCCGCCTGTATATTCTTGAAAGGGTAGGTAGAGCTCATATATCTACTCATTATGAAATGAGGAGCAGATTGAATGTTCTATAGAGGAACGAGTTATGATGTTGCCTCAACACAAAGGAAATTGCCAACGAGGCTGGGTAGCATCGGGCCCAGTGCCAGGCTCCATGCTGTTACCGAAAATGTCTTATCAGAAAACATGCAGAAGTATATTATATATTTTATTATACATTCCGCCAACAATGATTTTTTGTTCCACGTAATTCTTCACGTCCAGTCTATTGCCTTCTACCGGGCACAGATCCCGACTCCGTGCTGCTATGGACAATCTCTTCATCGAAAAACATAATATGTAATACTTTTAATGACCAATCAACGCCAAGACATTACACTTAAGTATGCTACAGTAGGTATTAATGAAATTATCTTAAGTCCCTACAGTACCTAAAAATCCGTCTTGTACTAATATTTTCAGGTAGTTTAAATATGTGCGTAAGTAAATAAATATACTAAAGAATTGTTAGATTGCCTCAAAAGTATTTAATCTTATGAATATTTGGCTTAGCCGTGAATTGTAATGGGAAGTGGGAACACATAATATTATTATATTTATTACAAGGTTACATATATTTTATACTGTGATAATTTAAAAGGATTTATTAACCTTACTTTAAGAAAACTCAGCTCAAACAATTGTATTATTTAGTACCTACGTATAAAAGGGGAATCTCAAGCAGCGCCGGCCCTGGGTCAAAGGCTAGATCGCGAAGGGAGCCAAAAAGCCAAATGCGAAACACAATTTTCAGCAAGTTTGGGAATATTAAAGCGAGATTATACTTGTTATTATGACAAACTTTTGTTCTGAGACATTGCCGAAATCGCGGTAAAAACAGCTGTTCCATACAAAATTGGACTTTGACCTCGACAAAATGTATGGAACAGCTGATTTATTTTTCGCGATTTCGTCAATGTCCCAGAACAAAAGTTGTTCATAATAATAATTAATATAATCACCCCCTGAGAGGTTTTCACTAAACTAAGAATAACCTTGTATAGGTACCTAGTACATAGGTACAGTTGCAAGGTTATTCTTAATGCGTAGCGGTAGTGAATGCGACTGTTGTGCATGAGGTATTGGGTTCCATTTTTGTGGCAGGCATAGTGTAGGTACCTAATTGAGTTTTTCTGTCGAACAATACTCAGTAATAGCACGGCATACACGGCGATACACGAACGCAAAATAAATTTCATATACTTTGCGGGCTATTCTTTGTCCTTACGGCGGTTCCGATGTTAGTGAAGTATCCCGGGACAGTGGATGTGGCTATATGTAGACTTATTTTAAAAACATATTAAAACTTAAACAGCACCTATAGCTAAGTGGGGAGACCAACAGACTGAAATGCAGAGGGTCTCGGGTTCGAACCCACGTCCGCGCACCTCTGACTTTCGGAAGTTATATGAATTTTCGAAATTATGTGCGTATTGATTGACAATTATCGCCTGCTCCGTGCCTCGGAGAGCACGTTAAGCCGTCGGTCCCGGCTGCCATGAACATCTATGGCAGTCGTTATTGCGAGAGTGTCGACACAAAAGATCCCACTGGGTCGAAGTGTCGCCGGTCTGCACTGACTGGCCCCCATATAAGATAAGAATAGCACGGCAACTGGTAGGTACTGTGACCGGAAGACGACAATAGATTTGTCCCTAATAGGTACTAGGGTTCTAAAATCATAGTATTAATCAAATTATTAATGTAATATTCATGCCTACTTCTTTGGGGATATGGACGCGAGACTAGGCATAGGTACTTATGATCCATTTTTCTATATTATAAACTTATTTTTTCTTAGTTGTGTTATTCAATAAGAAACATAACATGATTAAGTTGTTGGTTAAGCGTTAATTAATTTCAATACATAGAGATGACATAAATATAAAAAACAACACTTAAGCCCGCTACACACAGTCAGCAGAAGCGGAACGGTACCGGTAGCGGATTTTTTTGCAGGTATTGTTCGAATTAGTATGAAACATTACAGACATGATCGCTCCAATCATGTGTGTAATGATCGGCACCGCTCCGCGTCCGCACCGCCTCCGCTTTCTGTGTTGGATGAGCTTAGAGATGAGTCTTTAGATACCAGACGCCTTATTTTCTATATGTAAATAAGGCAAGACAAGTAAGAAAATGATCTAAACATGTGTTCTTTAAAACAAAAGGAAGTAGTCTTGTAATTTGACGTCACGTCACTTGTAATGTGTAGTGGAATGCTGTGGATGCAGTACGCGTGGTTCACAAGACAAGGCATTGTGGCGCGTCTCTCTAGCCGAGCTGTGCGGTTCAGCTCTGCTGGTTCTACTGAGTTGCCTGCCCGGCTGCGGGCCCGCTGGTGCCTACACGCCTATGCACCGCGCGATCGCTGGTGGTTTCGCCGTCACCGTGCTTGTACAGGTACAGTAATCCCTATTATAATATTTCTTAGCTCTTCCTCTCTACCTTTTCTTTTAATTTCACTTTATTTTCTACCGTGTGGGATTCGAACAACCACTGTCGGCACGTAACTTGAATCACTACCGCCTTTCGTACGTAGTGGTTGTGACAAGATCAATTCGAAAATTAAAATCGATCAATGTTGGTCGTAGAAATTATGACTTCAAGAGTTGCATACATGGCGCCAATAATGTAACGTATTTTACAAGTACCTACATTAGCATTAAATGAATGTGCATATGAGTGCATAGTATTTTATTACTTGTAGGCACTATGAGTCCAGTTTATCACTATTGTGTTTTACCTTATACATTTAAAAAATTCGATCATACATTCTATAGACGATGTCTAAGAGCTATAAGATATATAAGAGCATAGTAGCTAGTAATATACTAAAGTTTATCTAAGTCCTTAGTTCCCAAAGTGGTCCAGGTGGACCCCCAGAATTTCCACGTGAGACTCGACGGGGGTCTACGTTGACGTGACAAAAAAATGGGGGTTCACAATTCGTAAGCGAGGGTCCACGAAAATTTATTTGCTTTCGATAGTGAATAACAAATGTTGGCTTGATTTCACCTATCAATGTAGGCAGATAATATTTTAAGATACAAAAAAAAATAGGTTCGGTACCGAGAATTTAAAAAAGGAAGGTCAGGCAGTAGAGATTTGCAAGGAATATGGTAGAAATGAAGCTGCAGGAGGTCCACCTAAACCAACTAAATTTTGAAAGTGATCTTTGAGAAAAAAAGTCTGGGAACCTCTGATCTAAGTGATGGCTGAAAAGTGACAGTTAAAAACGGAGGCTTTTAATAACTAGTTTAAATTACTAAGGCAGGTACCTACTCAATTCTACGCCAGCTTATACCTATAGTTTTCGCGCAATTTCATCCTTCTCACCAGTGGTTCCTTTTTTGGACTATATGTATTAAATCTAAATGCGGTTTTCCCAACTTGCACTTGCTATTAATAAGATAAACACCGGTTAGAACTACGTTCTCCTAACCTTAAACTGTTACCTACCTACAAAATAAAATTAGAAATTCATATGACCGAGTCCTACATAAATATTTGTTGTTATTGTCATGCAAATTAGATTAGGTTTATGTCCAGAGGATGAAAGTATGACAGACTAACTCCTGGTTACTAAAAGACTGGTTAAAGTGTTTTAAAATTAACTGTAGATATAGTTTAATGTAATGGCTGAACGATGATGATGCCTGAAGGTGAACACAAAAATGAATTAATAGATTGTCAAACTCATGTCAACTGTGTCACGTAATCGACTCGCGGCGCACGGCTGCGTGCGCGGCGAGCGAGACGGTGGCATCACTAGCCCCCCTCTGAGCGGCGGCGGCCTATATATAGTGGATCGCGTCCTGGGGCAGTCTTCTTCCTTCCGCTGAGCTGCACATGAAGTTAAGTGGTTCTTCCTAACAAGAACCACGTAGGAAGCCTTTGTGAACCACGCCCTGATTTATATGAATTGTATACCTTGCTTTAAGTGTGTTCTACACTCAGTGTTAATTGCTCTAGTATCTTTGAATCATCTCTCCTTAAAGTAACCTCAAGACACCACGCCCCTACAGCGTGGCCTGTCGTCTTCCTAACTAAACCCTAAAGGTTACAACTGCTGCAATTGGCTAACTGAATTAGCAAAACCAATCTCATCACTTGACATGAGATTAATGTTGACATGTCGACTGTCGTTGACAAGCCTTTTAGAAACCAGATTTAATTGACCGCTTTTCAATCGGATACCATTTGTTGCCAATGTATTATTTATAGTTTTGTGCTTTACTTTCCAGACTTTGGACCACATATCTGGTGCATTTTTCAATCCAACAGTGCTGTTAGCAGCGGTGCTGTATAGACGAGTGACGGTGTTGAGCGGGATCGCCATACTCGCGGCGCAATTGATCGGCGGCGTCATCGGTGGTGGCGCACTGTATTATCTACAACCACCTAAAACTGCTATGTGTGTCACGGTTCCCGCTGAGAACCTAACTATCTATCAGGTACCTATCATGTTTCATATGACTATCAACAGGCAAAGCTGGAGTAGAAAATCTTGGATAGATTGGCTACTGCCTATGGGCGCTGAGTTTTCAGGTCCCTTGAGAGAGAATAAGTTATTCTAAAAGAATAGATTTTGTTTAATATTTTACCTTAAGAGCCCTTCCCTTAAGGTAAGATACGTATGTGTGCGATGAGGTTGGCGACCACTGCACTACACCATCCGTGCAGGTAACCACTTAAGTTATAGCGCAACCACAACCAGTAGTGGTGGTGGTAAATAGGTTATCTTATCTTATGTGCGGGCCAGTCAGTGCAGACCGGCGACACTTCAACCCAGTGGGATCGTTTTTGTCGACACTTTCCCAATAACGACTGCCATACATGTTCATGGCAGCGAGGACCGACGGCTTAAGGTGCTCTCCGAGGCACGGAGCAGGCGATAATTGTCAATCAATACGCACATAATTTCGAAAAGTCATATAACTTCCGAAAGTCAGAGGTGCGCGACGTGGGTTCGAACCCGAGACCCTCTGCATTGCAGTCTGTTGGTCTCCCCATTGAGCTATCGCTGCTCGGTAAATAGGTTAGTGGTATATAGAGACGGTGGTAAGTGATGTTGATGGTGTTCCAGGCGGTGGGTATCGAGGCGGTGCTGAGTGGGTGTCTAGCGCTGGCTAACTGCGGCGCGTGGGACGCTCGCAACGACGGACTGCGCGACTCGTGGCCGCTGCGGATCGGCATCACCGTCGCTGGACTTTCTCTTGCTGGGGTAATTAATAATTATCATATTATACTAGCTGACCCGCGCAACTTCATCTACTTCACATAAGAGAATTATCATATTATACTAGCTGACCCGCGCAACTTCATCTACTTCACATAAGAGAATTATCATATTATACTAGCTGACCCGCGCAACTTCATCTACTTCACATAAGAGAATTATCATATTATACTAGCTGACCCGCGCAACTTCATCTACTTCACATAAGAGAATTATCATATTATACTAGCTGACCCGCGCAACTTCATCTACTTCACATAAGAGAATTATCATATTATACTAGCTGACCCGCGCAACTTCATCTACTTCACATAAGAGAATTATCATATTATACTAGCTGACCCGCGCAACTTCATCTACTTCACATAAGAGAATTATCATATTATACTAGCTGACCCGCGCAACTTCATCTACTTCACATAAGAGAATTATCATATTATACTAGCTGACCCGCGCAACTTCATCTACTTCACATAAGAGAATTATCATATTATACTAGCTGACCCGCGCAACTTCATCTACTTCACATAAGAGAATTATCATATTATACTAGCTGACCCGCGCAACTTCATCTACTTCACATAAGAGAATTATCATATTATACTAGCTGACCCGCGCAACTTCATCTACTTCACATAAGAGAATTATCATATTATACTAGCTGACCCGCGCAACTTCATCTACTTCACATAAGAGAATTATCATATTATACTAGCTGACCCGCGCAACTTCATCTACTTCACATAAGAGAATTATCATATTATACTAGCTGACCCGCGCAACTTCATCTACTTCACATAAGAGAATTATCATATTATACTAGCTGACCCGCGCAACTTCATCTACTTCACATAAGAGAATTATCATATTATACTAGCTGACCCGCGCAACTTCATCTACTTCACATAAGAGAATTATCATATTATACTAGCTGACCCGCGCAACTTCATCTACTTCACATAAGAGAATTTTCTTTTATGCAAAATTTTATTGATGCTCCTCTCCTATTGGTCGTAGCGTGAGGTTATATAGATAACTAACTTACTGGATAAATGGGCATACAACACTAAAATATGTTTTTCATTTGCATCAGTTGTTCCTGAGATTAGCGCATTCAACCAAACAAACAAACTATTCAGCTTTATAATATTAGTATAGATTGTATACTAGTGACCTCGTCAACTCATCATCATCATCGTCTCATCTCAGCCGAAAGACGTCCACTGCTAGACATAGGCCTCCTTCAAGGTTTTCCACGCAGGCCGGTCTTGGGCCACCCACATCCAACTGTTGCCCGTGACCCTTACCAAGTCGTCGGTCCATCTTAGATTCCCCCTGTTGCACCAACTACAAAATTATTAAACGTTTCGAAAGTTGTATGACGAGATCATACAACTTTCGAAACGTTTAATATCGATTTATTGATAATGTAAGGATTGCTACAAAATATGCGAGTCACGAATTTCTAATACTTGTGCACATCTATTCCCATACACTCTAATGGGAATGCAAACATCATCATCATCAAACCGACGAGAGATCAGAGCCAGGACCAACAACTTTGTGCTTTTTAATAAGTAACCAGTAGCCACACAATAGACGTAATTTAAAGGAAAGAAAATGTACTGTATACCTCAATAGTATACAAGGTAATACAAAATTTGACGGCCTCGATGGCGTAGTGGTTAGTGTAACCGACTGCCACGCCTGAGGTCGCGGGTTCGATTCCCGCACAAGTCAAACATTTGTGTGCATGAACATGGATGTTTGTCTTGGTCTGGGTGTTTCTATGTATAATATGTATGTATTTACAAAAAAAAAAGGTATATATGTATGTTTATCCATTGTCTAGTACCCATATTACAAGCTCTGCTTAGTTTGGGCTAGATGGTGTTGTGTGTATGTGATACAATATTATATTATTAAAATATTCCGCATGGCGGATTTTTCTCATCATCTCAGCCGAAAGACTGGACGTCTTTCGGCTGAGATGATGAGAAAAATGCTGGATGCTGCTGGATGTAGGCCTCCCCCAAGGTTTCCACACAGAAGATTTTTCTAATCACCTGTAAATTAAGCCTTCAATTTTGAACTTGAATCCCTTTTCAAACATGCAGAGAGTATCTATATATTAATACGTGAAGCAAAAACTTTGTACCCCTTTTTACGAAAATTGCTCGAACGGAGGAGTATGAAATTTGGCACAGTTAAAGTTTATATGGAGAAGGAGGTGCGAATTCTAATACTTATATAAAATATGCATTAGAAATACATTAAAATAATGAAAAAACACTACACGCACACAACCATGCATTTGACACACGCAGTCGAAGCGCGTAACTATGGTTACATAATTATATCAATATATAATGACATATATCAGCAATATCTTACAGGCAAACTGGTCAAATTTCGAGCACTAGGCGACCGCTAGTTTTTATAATTTCATAAGTTGATCACTAAAATCATTTGTGCAACCAATCATACGGCCAGTTTGTTAGCGGTTACGTCTAGAAGCTTGCAACTAGGAAAATAAAACCTGAATCTCTTTTAAGACTTGGTACCTAGCTTAAAAGATTGTGAGCTTGGGACAATCATACTAACAAATCTTCTCTGTGCATTCGGCTCGATAGACCCGAACTGGAAAGCATGTCCTTCTGCACAGAATCATGATATACTCACTTAATATTTTTTCTAATATACAGGGTGAGCTGACCGGCGCGAGTATGAACCCGGTGCGAAGCTTAGGACCGGCGCTCTGGAGCGGCAACTGGACACACCATTGGGTTAGTTTTAATACTTACAGAAAGTAAATTATAAACGATGAAAAAGACGGCCATCGACCTCGTTGGCGTAGTTGTTGGTGTAACCGACTGCCGCGCCTGAGGTCGCGGATTCGAATCCCGCACAAGTCAAACATTTGTTGTTGTGTGGATGTTTGTCTTGGTCTGGGCATTTCTATGTATAATATGTATGTATTTACAAAAAAAATCATATACCTATGTATGTTTACCCATTGTCTAGTACCCATAGTACAAGCTCTGCTTAGTTTGGGCTAGATGGTGTAGTGTGTATGTGATAGAATATTATTATTATTATTAAGTAGGATTTGAATCTGCGACCTCGACAAACCGCGTGGTCGCTTTACCAACTAAGCTATTCGTGACTCGCAGGGTTGATATAGAATAATCTATATTGTAAATCTATATTGCTCTTTATTTTCATTTGTATCTAAAAGATAATGGTCCAAACGTTTCAAATTACTCGTATTCTTGTTAACCCCTCCAGCTAATCTAGAATGCTTGTGTTAGGAGTGGGTTCACGGCAGTAGAGCAATGGGTGGGCCGTGGTATTTGAACCCGAGTCCTCTCGATCGCAAGTTCAATGCCTTATTCATTGGGCTACCGCCGCTTTAAAGAATGTAATGTATCAATTATAATATTACTAGCTTTTGCCCGCTGCTTTGCTCGCGTTAATTTAGAATTTGACAATCAATTCAGGTTGTACTCTGCTTGTAATAATATAATTCAATCATGACTCGAAAGAAACGTGGCGCCATCTATTATCATAAGAAAGTTTTTGTTGTTTTCCTCGGGAACAGTAATTTTTTTCGGGATGAAAGGTAGCCCATGTTCGTTTCTGTACACCTGACAACGTATATGCAAAATTTCAGAATGATCGGTTCAATGGTTTAGGCGTGAAAAGGTAACAAACAAACTCATTTTCGCTTTTATAATATTAGTTAGGATGAAGCAAAATAAAAATAAAATTACCATTTCTTTAGACGCCCACATGACACACATTGTAAGCCACTCACTCTTGGTGCAAATCTCGTGTATACTTTGCAACAAAAAAACCTCATTGTATTGTAATGTAGTTACTAACATTAACAACAACAATACAATTGCACAGTTATTTACGCCCTTAACTGTTTTGATGACGCCCTTTAATCCTTCGAATGATCTTTTACAAATATAGGTAATGGGTGTTATTGTGTCTGCAATTCCAGAAGACGAGTGTCTAATTATTATCTAGTCTTATTAAGGTTTGTTTCTCATCATTCATACAAAGGGCATTCATACAAACTATGTATCACCCACACATTTTACCCACTGCTGGTCACGGGCCTCTTCTCAGTGTGATAAGGATTAGGCCATAGTCCACCAAGCTGGCCTAGTGCGGATTGGCAGACTGCGCATATCTTCGAGAACATTATAGAGAATTCTCAGACATGCAGATTTTCTCACTATGTTTTCCTTCACCGTTAAAGCGAGCGATAATTAACTATTTAATACGCATATAACTTCGAAAAGTTAGAGATGTGCGCTTTGGGATCGAACTCTACACCTTTGCGTCGCAGTCCAACGGTTTCCCACTCGGCTATCGCTTTCTATGCTCTTAACTCGTGTACAGATGGCTAGCCTATTTGCTCACAGTTCCAAATTCTGTGCTGCTACTGAAATAACTTTACGGAAAATCACAATAATTCTATACCCGACCCGTAAATTGGATCCGAGACTTCATGCATAATAGTTCCAATTACTACAGCTACGTCACCGAATAAATTTATGTGAAAGGAACAAAATTTCAAAAATAATTACTAAAACGTCGCTCGAAAAACGGCCCCAACAAAACTGTGCATAAATCAGTCGTATGCGCTATATTATGCACCTGTCCCACTCACTCTTGCGTGCGCTGCCCGTAAGCGAGAGCGAATCGACACCACTACTACGGTGGAGACCGTACCATATACTTAGTACGCTTGCGTATCGCGAGTAACACACTTAGGACGCTTTACATTAACGCGTTTTAACTAAACTATTACAAAATGATTCTCAGTGGGCGTTCAATGATTATTCCGGTTTATTTCCTGGATTGCATAATAAATGCAGACACTTATAAGTAAGTACTGGTCAGTGCCACATATTGACGCGGTTTTTGTATGAGAATGTGCATCTATGGTATATTTGATCGAAGACTAGAACAACGTTTTAATTGAATTTGACAGCACAGCGACGAGTGTTAAGGCTTCGATCCCCACACTGAACAAAGATTGGTGTGATACACAAATAGTTGTCCCGAGGCTACATGTTCTTTGTGTCCGTTGTCTGAGCGTTAGCAAAGTCCTTTGGGATACAAGATTTATTCTTAGTGCGGGTGCGTTGCAAAAAAAAGGAAAAAGGTTTTTATTTGGGTCATAAAATTGGGAGTGCCAGTTGCAAAGTATATAAATATAAATTCAAGTCATTGTGACGGTTTAAGAATGACATTTGAAGATGATAATTAACCCAATTCTGTAGCGAGCGGTGGCACGCAGTATTGTGCCAAGGTATTTCTTGTAATATTAACTGCCTACAAATTAAATAAATTATGCAGGCGTGTTAAAATGCTGTGTATAATGACATTGACAATGTTATAAGAATGATGTGATGTTATATTAAGATAGGTAGTGTACCTACAATAATGTTTATCCGAAAATGGGGGCCGAACGAAAAAAATTATGAAGTTTCTTCGGACTTCCTTTATTCAATATGACATTACTCCGGTTTTCGGACTTCATGAGAGGGTTTCGGACAATCTAACGATTACCTACCGAAATTCAAAATGAATATTGTAATAAATGTGTTTCACGATACGAAACTTCGGCCATTTCCACTTCCATTTCGTGGTAGACCTACAAGCATGGATCAACTAACAAATAGACACTAGGGTTAGGTATAATAACAATATACTATAAAAGTGTCCATAGTTGATATATACATTCGTAAATATTACTAAAGAGTTTCACAACGTAATTTAAACTCTAAAACTTAAAACATACTGCTCAAAATTGCTTGCACTATAATAAGATATCACCCGTGCCTAAGCAACCCCACCCTGCGAGTGAGATATTATTCGCCGCAACGATTTTGAAGCTCACCCCATATCTATTCATTAATTTCATCGAAGTCGGTAGGCTAGAGGGTCCATTAGCCTGCAGTTGAAAGTATTTCGTGGGTTATAAGATTGCAATTAAATATAGCAGAGTACGATTTAGAATATAGTATATCGAAAGCAAAATTGTAGGTACTCAAGATTAATGTAAATATATGCCGAGAATTGTACAACCTAAAATTAGTCCCCGAGGATGCATTGCAGTCGAAAAGACAAGACATTGGTGGAATAGATTAATGAGTATATGTCTTCTCGCAGGTATACTGGGTGGGTCCGCTATCCGGCTCGCTAGCGTGCACACTATTCTACCTGTTCGCGTGGCGCGCGCGCGACGTGCCGCCCGCACGCCCAACACGCTGCCCGCGTGACAACGACAAACTAGCGCGTCTGCACGACGTGTGACGTGACGCATCATCACGCTGAACTGCATTTAAAGCCGGCATCTAAAGAAAACTAGACGACTGTCTTAATACTTTGTAACACCTAAAAGCGCCAGCCGAGTCTAGAAAATTTTGACCTATCTACAAGATGTGATATCTTGTAGATAGGTCAAAACGCTCAACTACACTAAACACTGACTTAATTTAAAGAAAACTCCAACTGCTTTGAAACCTTATCGCCTAGGACCACCACGTATCAAAAAACTGAAACCTTTCTACAATATTTTGTTCCGAAATATGCGTTACCCGGGAATCTTATTTGTGATATAATTCGACTCAACTATTTGACAAGCTCCACAGATATGTTTTGTGATATCCCTGTGTTCTAGGCTACACAAATATCCCCGACTTATGTTGTGTCATGCAATAGGAAGAAAGATAATATAATATTTTGCCACGAAATATATGTACCTACATTGCCTGGAATCTTACTTGTGATGTATTTCGACTCAACTGTTTGATAAATTCAACAGACTTCTTTTGTAATATTACTGTGTTCTGCGCTGCACAAATCTCCCCGACGTATATTTTGTCATGGAATAGGAAGAAAGACAGATCTTTGTATCATATTTTGCCTCGAAATATGCATTGCCTGGAATCGTATTTGAAATGTAATTCGACTCCACTGTTTGATAAGTTCTAGAGACTTGTTTTTGTGATATACCTGTGTTTCTCTCCAATATAATAAGTGTGTCGTATTGCAGGAACTATGTAGTATTAATTATTTATTTTTCCTCTTTATAGATTTAAGTAAAATTAAACGTATTTGAACCTTATTCTTTGTTTTTTGTCCACCCGCAATCTTCTCATGTCAATTGATATAATTAAACGAAGATAATAAAACATATTATGTCCATATATCTGTGTATGTAATATCGAGCTACTCCGGTCCTGTGTAAGTAATATCGGTCTGTCCCAAGAAAGCACAAAATAAATGGATGTTTAAGTCTCATAAAACACAACAAAGATTTTGCAAAAAATACATGTAAGTACTATTGACTCCACCGACGGATGACCACTCCTAAGGCTAAAATCGCATAGCAGGCCATCACTTGGTACCCGTACCCGTGGCACGCCCCTTTCTTTGTTTAAGTTATTTACACTTTACATTTGTTTACTGATTCTAAGGCGATACAAACTCAACTGGTCAACATGTGCAAGCGAAAATTTTTCTGAAATGGTCATCCGTCGCTCAAGCCGATAGTACCTACAAGAGCACCTTACTTAAATTTTTCTCGAAATCTCTTCTAGACAACAAATGCCATGCATGACAAAGTTTCAAACAAATATTTGAAGCCTCAGAATAATTATTATTTCTTTGTAAATAGAAATCCTTATGAGCAACATTGCCGTAATAAGGCCAAGGCGTAAACGTTCATAAATGACACAAGATAGCCCATAAAGCATGAAATACTGCACGCCGCGCTTCTAGAGATAAAAACTCCAAAGAAATAATAATAATTGTGCTGAGAAACAAACAGCGTCAAATGCTGCCAGCTTATGAGGGCTTCAGTCGAAGTAAGAAGTTCGAATACATAAGAATTAGGTATATTTGTAAAGCTTGTGCACTTGCTATAGGCACGCTAAAATTTAACCCATATGACGAGCATGACGTCACGCTTGTAGCAGCCTGACATGCTACAAGTACTGTTGTGTTTCGGTGTGTATACCCAGGTGACGCCACGGACTAACGGAGCACCGAACACAAGCATCCTACTAGGGACGTCCTGCTCTTCATATTGGTTAAATTTTAGCGTGTCTGTAGCACCTACACAGGCTTTACAAATAATGAATTGAACTTATCAATTGTTAGAATATGAAAAAATAATTAAAACGTCTTGTCTCTGGGCTCTGGTGTCCCGCTGCATCTCAATAAGATAATGAATTTCTCTAGTACCTACGTAATACATATTAGGTACTGCCTTTACGTATGCTTAAATCGAAATATTTACTACTAGCTTTTGCCCGCGGCTTCGCTCGCGTTAATTTAGAATTTGACAATCAATTCGGGTTGTACTCTGCTTGTAATAATATAATTCAATCATGATTTGAAAGACACGTGGCGCCATCTATTATCATAAGAACGTTATTATTGTTTTCCTCGGGAACAGTAATTTTTTTCGGGATGAAAGGTAGCCTATGTCCGTTTCTGTACACCTGTCAACGTATATGCCAAATTTCAGGATGATCGGTTCAGTGGTTTAGGCGTGAAAAGGTAACAAACAAAAACTCATTTTCGCTTTTATATTAGTTAGGATTAGCTTGATTATTAATTTTGACCGTCAGTTAGGCTCCGAACTATTTAGCACAGTCTATAGGTATAGGTAGCTACATGTATGTAGGTACGGTAGATACCATATTCTATATATTATAGGTCACATCACTGTAATTATCCTTATAACATTTATTTTTGATTTAGTCATATATTAACATTGTTATTTTATTTATTCATTTATAATAACAATTAATAATTAGCAGCGGCTTCCTTACTAAGTGCGAGGCTTGTATCGCGGTAAGCAGATAAATTTTACATTATTTGCTAAACTATTTTGCAAATATCGAATCCGAAAACAAGTATTTAAAACCGTTTTTGTTTAACAAATTACTTGTTCCTATACATTACTGAACCAGACTGGCCGTGAGTGGAGATTAGAATTTATTGTTATTATGTTATTAACATTTAATATTTGTATAAAAAGAGTCAAGGTCATAAAACTGGTTCTATGGATATGATATTTTTGACAATCATTATTTTTAACATACCTACCTACTTTGTACGTCCGTACGTTCGCCTTTTGATAAAAGGTATATTTGATAACAGGACAATACAAATACTTTACAACCTACCTAATGGGAGACTGGAGTTTCGAGTTCAATAAAGTGTAGGTATATTGAATAGTTAAATATCGCGCGCTTTAACGGTGAAAGGAAATCTTCAAGAACCCTGCATGTCAGAGTTCTCCGTTAAAATTTTCGAAGATATGTGAAGGTTGCCAACTCGCACTAAAGCGAGAAGGGGCTCGTGCCGTGGGACAGTTTAGGTACAGGGCTGATATTATTATTATATCAGCCCTGTACCTAAATTGGTCAAAATGAAACACATGCCTAATATAAATATAGGTATAAATGCACCTTGACATATTCTTTAATATACTATTTTAACTACATACTTATATTATTAGTTGGGAGATCAACAGATTGCAATGCAGAGGGTCTGGGGTTCGAACCCACGTCGCGAAGTTATATGACTTTTCGAAATTTTGTGCGTATTGATTGACAAATTATCGCCTGCTCCGTGCCTCGAAGAGCACATTAAGCCGTAGGTCCCGGCTGCCATGAACATCTATGGTAGTCGTTATTGGGCAAGTCAGTGCCCTCTAATATCCTGACACTGGTCTAGCCTTAGGGTATCGTTAGCCTTCGGGTTACGGAGGTCAGGTGGCAGGCGCTCCGTATAAAAACTAATATCCAGTCAAATCCGGTTAGACCTGAAAAGCCAACCCCAAGTGACTTGGGAATAATAAAGGCTATGGAGAAGAAGAGTTTATATTGTACTAACTCTTGCGCCCGGCTCCGCCCGCGTTGTACCTACATCAATAAAAAGTAGCCTATGTACTACCCCAGGTTTTAAACTATATCTGTACCACATTTCATCTAAATCGGTTGAGTCTAAATCCGTGAAAAGGTAACAGACAGATAGACAGATAGTACTTTCGAATTTACAATATTAGTAAGGATTTGTAACCTTCACTTACATCTTTGAAGCTGTATAAATCCTGCAAGCTGTGTACGGTAGTACCTAATTGCGGTGCATATTTGTGATTTGAAAATGTTTTCATATAAAAGTAATTTTAAGCACTAGGTACTTGGTCGGTATTCTGCTGTACCTGTTGTAAATAAATAAATAAATAATGTATTTCGTTTGTTTGTACGACCGTCTCCTTTTCACTGTTTCCATTTGATTCAATTAATTTCTAATAGTAAAAGTTTTAAAGTACGATTGTAAATACCGATTATACTCCTTAATTTTACCGCCCAATGCCTTAACGATAGTTTTATAACATTTAATCCATTCAATGCGGCGGACGCCGATCGGCGTCTTATTTTTTCATACTCAGATTCGGAGGACGCCGATCGGCGTAATGTATAGTTGTTTTATATTTTACCCAAATTTAAAGATATTATATTAATAAATTCATAACAAAATGCTGAAAACGCCGATCTTCGCCGATCGCCGATCTTTTTTTTATTTCATCAAGTGTGGCTGACGCCGATCGGCGTTTACGTTAAATATGAGCCGATTCTGGCTAGTGAAAGCAAAATTTGTAGCCGCATTGAATGGGTTAATACTATGGGTAGACATAGGTAGTGTACAGTTATTAAGGTATCCACATTTTGGCCATCACTAACATGCTGCACTTAAGATATAAATAATAAAACAAAATGATACATAAATGCAATAAATATGAATGCAATCTTAAAAAATATCACATCGGATCTATTTTTAGTAATTCGTTAGAAGGCTTTAGATTATGTAGATTCAACTTCCGTAAGACTGCGTTATTTTATTTTTCGAATATTTGTCGCCGAAAAGAAGTTAAAAAAAGATTTACAACAGTCACAAAGAATACACAGACTCTCCGTATTCTTAGAATTTTATTAGAACAAATATTTGCGTATCACACAATTTTTTGACCCGTGTGATAAAACTCACAACACACTCTAGCATTAGCGAGACGGTCATTTAAACAGTTGCGTCTATCCGTGCTATCTATGATATTTGCTTGATAGGAAATAGGAGCAACTTAAGCCAGTATAGTCAAAGACATATTTTTGTTTTTACGCCCAGGAGACATAACAGATATTATAATAATT
Source organism: Catocala sponsa (assembly GCA_963564715.1). Taxonomy (NCBI): domain Eukaryota; kingdom Metazoa; phylum Arthropoda; class Insecta; order Lepidoptera; family Erebidae; genus Catocala; species Catocala sponsa. The sequence goes on along the minus strand of OY751335.1, from coordinate 22,766,464 downwards.
ATGTCGAAATTAAACGGCAGATGTCTTTGGAAATCGTTTAATTGTACCTAAAAAGCATACACTAATTAATTTGTCATAGTTCTATTAAACTAAAATGAAAATTAGCCCCCCCGGATTCATAACATTTCCTATCTCAGAAGTTACCAAAAAATAAACCCAGCAATGGCTCACGTGGCCCTAAAGAGCTTAGCTAACTTTAGTTTATCTAGTCCTCAGTCAGTCGTATTCCTCATGTCTGAGGGTCGTGACCTCCTGCATCCATTAAACTTGATCTCACGATGTTACGCCATCTTGATCTATCTCCGGCCACTCGGAGAACAACGTAGACAGTGGAGTCGAGTGTGCTGCGAATTTGGTCGGACCAACCTTTCGGGCTGCGGCCCCTCGCTCTTTTTCCTTCAACTTTGCCAGGGACCACTAGTTTTTTAGATTGTCTCCGTCTTTTCTGGCAATGTATCCGAAGTACTCAAGAATACGCTCGAGGCAGGCATTCATTTTGAGCTTGGCAAGTATGGATACGTGGGTCCGGAATGCTGACCATTTGATCCGTAGCATTTTCCTCCAACGCCACATCTCGAAAGCGTCAATGCGTTTACGGTCAGCAAATCTTAAAGACCAAGTCTCAGCTCCATAAATGAAAATGGAGAAGACAATCGTGTCAACAAGTTTCGTCTTCGTCTTGAGCGATATGTTGCGGTCTCTCCAAGTTCTATGCAGCTGAGACATGTCACACTTGGCCTCTTAGTTTATCTAGTACTAGAATAGAATTGTAGGCACTTTATTAACTGGTTTATATAATATCAACATTATGCCAGTTTGTATCACTGATCCGTGACCCCACGAAACGATATCATAGTCCGGGCGTAAATTTGTTTCAAATAAAAATACCTAAGCGTCTCAAATTATTCAACTTTACTTAACAGACTAATTAGATACAAACAGGACCAGGTAAATTAATAAAAATGACGTCATCTCAAAAATATTTCATCATCAAGGTTTTTGTTACCTATTATTCGAAACAATGTAAGGATAGTATAGAACAGTATCTATACTATCCTTATATTGTTTCGAATAGGTGATGACAGTTCATCACCTATGTAATATAATAATAATAATATAAATTTAGGTGTGTAGTAGTTTTTACGCATAAACAAGTTTACGCAATATATACCTTCCATTTTTGCAGTCAGTAAGAGGATTCCGATCTTGTACCACTTGACTGTCAAAGTACATTCATCCCACGGAAAAGAAGGTCTGCCCCACAGAAGTTTGTGAATTTGGTCACTAACTAACCTTGTGTTGTAGTACGGTCTAGAGCATTAGTTCCCAAAATGGTCCAGGTCCCCCAGGGGTCCACGGGAGACTCGACGGGGGTCTAAGTTGGCGTGACAAAAAAAAATGGGGGTGCACAATTCGTAAGCGGGGGTCCACGAAAATTTATTTGCTTTCGATAGTGAAGAACTAAAACGTTGGCTTGACTGACTGTTCGACTGTTACTTGTAAAAACTTATATTTCATATTCCATATTCAGTGCCCGTGGTTTGATTTTTCGGTAGAGAATTATTAAAAAAAGAGAATTTCAAAAAAAAATGTCAGCTCGTAGAGATTTGATCAAATTTTTATTTTGAAAGTGGTCTATGAGAAAAAAAGTCTGTGCACCTCTGGTTTAGAGGCTCCTTAAGAAGGTACTATGTTGCCAGCAGGTGGTCGAATATTTTCGACTAATGCGCTAGCATGCCTTGCGTAGCGAATTATTTTTGTAGGGTCGGCAAAACACGGTTGTTATCCCTGTTGCAAAGTTTGAGTTATCATGACAACTGAGTTTTGATAAGTCTTCTTGGAGATTTTTATATTCCCTGGATAACTAATTACGATGCGTGATTTTATCCTAATATGCAACGAGTTAGAACGAAGAATAATTTTGCAATGACCTTAGGCTATATAAACAATCCGCTGGCTATCCGTTGGTAGGTCTTTTGAAATTAAACGTTATATAGATAAGAAATTATTTTTAGCTGCATTGACCTGTTCCCAATAAAATGAGCTATCCTAATCCTATCCTAACTAATAAAATAAAAGCGAAAATGAGTTTGTTTGTTTGTTACCTTTTCACGCCTAAACCACTGAACCGATCATTCTGAAATTTTGCATATACGTTATCAGGTGTACAGAAACGGACATAGGCTACCTTTCATCCCGAAAAAAATTACTGTTCCCGAGGAAAACAACAATAACGTTCTTATGATAATAGATTTGAATTATATTATTACAAGCAGAGTACAACCCGAATTGATTGTCAAATTCTAAATTAACGCGAGCGAATTCATAAATCCTTATTTAGGTAATCTTTAGGGAAAACTGGCATTTTTACACGTACAGGGTACAAGGAAAATAACTGATGCATATTCATAATAACAATTATTATATTCTGAGTAAATAAGATAAGACAGAAAGTAGGGTGCATGAGTAGGAAAGTTTATTTACGATTGTTTTTAATATTGCGATATTTCCTTATTAATAATATTATAACTGACAAGCTTGAGATGCTCGATGTTAATATTAAATCATAATAATATTTAGCGCCCTCTTCTCCTGCTGTCGAATAAAATGTAAAATCGAATAAAAAGGGAAGGGAGAAGAAGAAGATATGGATAGGAACTGAGCGGAAGAAATGTTATTTTTGGTTTGTTATAATCGTTTAAAAGACTTTTATTTGTTTATCAGTGCGTCTGAAAGCACCTAAAGCCGCTGCGCCTGATCTTTCTCCAGTCGTGTCCTAATGCCATTCCATCGCAATTTAAGAGAGAGAGAGAGTGCACTTGTGTATGCGCATACACTTGTGCCTATTATAATATCGCCTGCGCTGAAATTCTTATTCGATAATCAAATTATTCGTTTTCGATAATATGGTCATCAAGGTAACAAACACACCAAAGAAAATACATAGTATATGCATATGTTACTTTTAGTTTTACCTCAAACGAACTTATTTTATTAAAGTGTATTTAACACAAATTCAGCCGTGCTAAGCACAGCCGTGGAGCATTATGAAATTGCCTAACTTTAAAACATCATCACCATATTTAGTTGTTAAGATGACGTGCCTACATAGACTCAGCAACAAAATAGAAATATTATAACAAACATCACGCCTATATCCTTACAGACATAGGCAGAAGTGTATTACACCCACATTTTGCCAGCTGTACATTTAAGTCCTACGTAATAGGGGGCTGGGCAATTGTGGCCGACTGGCCACAATTCTAGACTGTGAATTTCTTGACAGAAAACACTTGACCTGACCCGTCAATACAACTGCTTCACCACCGAGGCAGTCGAAAAAGTAACGAAGTAGTGAAGTTGATTGGACAAGCAATATCATTGCTATAATTATAAATAGAAGCACTATAGAAATAGACTAAACCTTGAAAAATCGTCACCTATTTCTTACAAAAATCTGTCCAAAAATGTTTGGTTCGTCAGACCAAAAATCTGTTGCAACGGTATACATTCCTTTTTTCAAACTCAGCATCAAAATAGACATTTATATTCTCTTCATAAATATAAATTGATAATCAACGCAATTTGTTTACATTAGAAGCAGCCCAACACGTTGGCGGACAATGACCCCAGAAAGATGTAAATAACTCGCACGTTTATACATCCGACAGATTACGTTTTTTCTAACAAAATAGTGACATATGATAAAAATATAATTTTTCATTGCTGCGCCATTAACTATAGCATAACTGATTGATATTTGAAGTTGAACTCTGTTTGAACTGTGAACTGACGGCGTCAGAGATGTGCGCAAACGCCGCTATCGTTTCCACAATTACTGATAACCCGTTGAACCGCAAGCTCAAGGAAATTGTTGACTGCAACGTGTTAGCGACTAGCAAAAGAAACTACCTATAGAAACCTTACAAGTCAATTGTATATGAGATGAAGATATACACTCTGTAACTCGCTGTTTAATGTTTCACCGTATACGTCTTAGATATGTGTGGTAAGACACTGTTAGGATTACCACTCCAGTATTGAAGCCTCTATATTTGCAACAATATGTCTGCAAAAATTTATCACAATATGAAATAATGAATTCTGTACACAGCGTACGTTATACATTTTTAGAAGGCAAGGACAAATAGAAGGCGCATGCGTAGCATAAAAAGCTAAAACTAATCTAATACTTAATTTTGTTTTATTTAAAAATCTCCAATCCATGTTGACCAAAAGAGAAACGATAGAAAGACTGAACATAATAAGTATATCTACTTCACATAATATCACAGCCATTGGAGTCGTACTAACCTCGTGTCAAAATAGACAAGAATAGAGTCACTTAGCAAATCTCCTAAGCTAAGCTTAGGCGCTTTGCTAAGCGACTCTATTTTATAGGACAACGCACAAATTGTTTTCCTAGTATTGCAAGAGTCACAGACTACAGAAGCAACTAATACGCTAGTAGGCTTGCTTGCTATCTTAGTGTTATTAAACAAAAAAGAAATACACCTTTAGATCGGCGCAAGCGACGGTAGAAGTTTAGCAGTTAACCCTGCGCTTAAGCTTTGGGCAAAGCGTCACCGCCGCTAGCCTCCCACACCGGCGCACTATCAGTCGATAACCGCGTTATTTGTAGCACAAGTTACGTCATTGCTATAAAAATCACGAAATAGTATAGCAGATAGTATATTAGTTATTTAATGTAATATTTAGATACGTGCGCTTCAAGCGCCGCGCGCCCGCGGCTAACTTGTGTTATTTAACATAAATTTATCAGCGGGGTTATCATTGCCCGTTTGTTATTGTAGCCTAACAGATAAGTTGTTGATGCAAATTGTTTTTAATGTATGCCGAGATTCATTCTAAACTATAATTACTTAGTTAATTCTAACGTATGGCTAACATAGAATTTAATGATCTATAAACAACATTATATAGTGGTTAGTGTAACCGACTGCCACGCCTGATGTCGCGGGTTCGATTCCCGCACAATTCAAACATTTGTGTGCATGAACATGGATGTTTGTCTTGGTATGCATAATACACTTGAATTTTCAAAAAAAAAGTATATTTGTATGTTTATCCATTGTCTAGTACCCATAGTACAAGCTCTGCTTAGTTTGGGCTAGATGGTGTTTTGTGTATGTGATGTAATAGAATAGAATAGAGTAGAGTAGTGGCAAGGCGAACACTTTCTGCACGGATTGACTGCACGGATGGCGTAGTGGTTTAAGTGGTCGCCCCGCCATTGGCCTCCGCGCCGAGTATTGTGAGTTCGATTGACACGAGACAAAAATTTATGTGATCCATAAATAGTTGTTTCGAGCCTGGGTGTGCTTTGTTTCCGTTGTTTGAATGTTTGTAAAGTCCCCCGCGACACAGGAATTATTACGAAGGTGGGAGTCGTCTCTTTTTAAATTAAAAAATAACCTTTTACCACTATACCACTAAACAGTAAAAAAAATAAAAACGTAAAATGTAAATAAAATGAAAATAATATGAAATAATGGTTTATTTATTTAATTACAAAATTAGCTCACCCTGGCTTCAAATTAGATTTAATAATATATTTCAAAGTAAAGCTTACAAAGCAAAGCCGCGTACGCGCCAGCCCCAACATCATCCTGAAAACGCTGACTGACCGGTTGGACTCTCCGATGCTGGAACGCTGGATACGACTGCACGCAGTCAAGTAGATGGCTTCTTTGGATCGGACAGTCTGAACCGGTCAGGTATTAGACGTATGTACCTACTACTAACACTAGATGTAAGTTAACTGTTACTAACCTACTATGGAATGTTATTCTGAAAATAAATTATTATTATTATTATAAAGCTTTGCTATTCTAGTTGAGTAAGATTGCTTATTTCATGCCGATTCTAACGATATAAAGTTTATACACAATTCCTATACAAAAGTATCGAGATATCCTCGTTTTAATGATCTGCGTCGGTATCACGCCCGACTACCTGGAAGTAAGGCCACGTCTGCCTTAAACAAAGAACCTACCTTTAGAATGTTCTATTAACATATGATTTTTGTCAAAAAGCGCTTACTACGAGACTAATTAGTAGAATAAATATACTGAACGAACAAACAACTATCCAAAATAGATCGTAATCGATATATGTAATATATCGTATATCGTAATCGATATGTATCCTGCGTCTCTATTAACGGAAGGCAGTACTCGCTATATTAATGAGTATCGCTTCGATGCAGCATTTTAATTAGCTCTGATCGAACATCATCGGTTACCACATTTAAATATTAATATAGTCAAGTCACATTCCGAGTATTAGTTATGTAAATACTAATTACTCAGTAGCCGAGACAAAGGATCAAAGTGGCATAATATATTATTCTTATGTGCTCATGTAATATTACGTTATACCTTGACTTACGGTTTCATATATCTGTACCATAGGGACGATAAAGATGTTAAGAAAGTAATATCAAGTTTATCGCAGTAGTGAGAGCAGTGTTACGCTCTTTTTCTGGAAACAAAAAATGTTAGATTTTTGAAGTGAAAACTTCTTTAGGCGCGTTGAGCACTTCTTGGTTGAACAAAAATCATGGAACTCGCGTCATCGTCACCGAACGCTTTCCATTTTTTGAATTATTTTTGGTTTATAAAGAAGTGTTTATAATCAAGGATTAAAGTTTTCACTTCTATCGGCAGTCCCCAAAGACGGGAAATTTTTTTTTAGTCTATTTTTTAAATGTTCTACATAACAAGTCAAGAAATGTTTAGGTCAGGAAAATTCGGAATTCGTAACTTTGCACTGTCATAGTGAATAACACGTTTTTCAAAATATAAGAACGATAATCATACAATCTATAAAAAAAAATATTTGAGTAATTTGCCAAGAAATCGGGGTGAATATTTCTAAAGGAAAGTATGTACCTAAATCATTTTTCAACCAGACATAATGATGTTTGACATTGTATACATATTAGATGGCAAACAAGCATACCACCGGCTTTAGGGTAAGCACTTATTTTTCATTCTTATAAATTATTGTAAACACTAAAGAACCACTTGCGCCATAAGAACCTTAAAGAAAAATTTTACGCACAGTTTTTGAAGAACGCATACTATGATACTACGTCTTAAATTAGCATCAGATATCTATACTTGCTAATATTATAAAGCTGAAGAGTTTGTTTGTTTGTTTGAACGCACTAATCTCAAGTACTACTAATCAATTTGAAAAATTATTTTAGTGTTGGATAGCCTATTTATCGAGGAAGGCTATAGGTTATATAACATCACGCTACGACCCACGGGGGCGGCGCAGTAACGATAAACGCGGGTGAAACTGCGGAAACATCTAATCTATTATACACTTATAGTTACGTCTTAAGGCCTGTTTAAACCTAAGCGGTAATCGCTACTGTCTGCGGTAGAGAAAACCGAGTGGGTATGCGGTAATATTACTGTTCACACCAAAGCGGATTTCGCTATCCTTGTGGGTAGAGTTGATACTAAATACCTGAGGGAAACCCGCGCGGTATATACCTCTACCCACAGCGGCAGCGAATACCGCTCAGGTTTGAATAGGCCTTTACGCCTATATACGCGAAGGCGTAGACACCCACATGACGACAACTACCTATGGAGTTAACCTTTCGTATGTTTATATTTTCGTCATATTTTACAATATGTCCTTTACCCAAAAAATCCATTCGTAGCCGATAAACAATCAGTTTTAAGCGTTAAAGTTAGTATATTAAGGTTTAAAGTGGCGTAACACTTAGTGGCTCGTATCTGAGCCGCTGGTAAATAGAGGTACACAATGTATGTACCTCTATTTACACGAGCCGCTGGCAAAGGACAGGTAAGTCCCGCGTAATTGAGGACGAGCCTATTGCTGTCTACACAGTTCAGACAACACGCTTCTACTAAATTTCTTCATGTTAAACCCTCGTAACATTGCCCGAGCCAGGTGTCTATCCCGAGATAGTAGTCATTTACTACCAGTGTTCCACAGATGTAGTAATTACAAATGGGATTCCATACCTCCATTATGCACAAGGACTACTTCTCATCTGAATATCTTAAGTCATTTGTATTAATACAACGTAAACAAATCAGTAAACTATGTTAATCGATCCTGCATACTTAATTACTTAGCATATGTAGTTTGAGATTAAAAGGAGAGGTGATATAAAGCGGAATTTTCATTTACCTTGTGCATAACACTTGCAAAGCAGCGTTATCTTAGTGGGAGACCGTTGGACTGCCACGCAGCAGTTTCCAGTTGGATCCCAAGGCGCACATCTCCGATTTTTCGAAGTTATGTATGTAAACAAACAAACAAACAAACTCTTCAGCGTTATAATATTAGTATAGATAGGCTTATGTTTAACTTATCACCAGATATAATAAAATATAACAGTCAAAAATAGTAGTGATCACCAAATTGCACAGCAAAATATATTTAAAGAGATCAAACTAAGTCGACGGAGCCCCGCTTCGTTGGGCTCCTATTTTTGGGTGGGTTTAAGAAGGAACCTAACATAACCTAACCCTTCCGAGACGGAATGCAGTGATTTGAGGCGTATAGGTGCTCGTTATGATATATTTTAGTAAGCATATTTTGCTGCGCAATTAGTATTTTTGGTGATCATTATATTTAATCCCTATTAAAATAATTAATTATCACTCGCTTTAACGGTGAACGAAAATACGGGGAAACCGCCATATCTTAGAGTTCTCCAACATGTTCTCGAAGGTACGTGAAGTCTGCCGCACTGGGCCAGCATGGTGGACTATATCCTAGCCTTTCTTACGCTGAGAAAAGGCCCGTGGCCAGCAGTGGGACAGTTTAATATAGGGTTGATATTAGTATAACACTTGTGGTAGTACCTACTGTAATAATAATAATAATAATATTCTACCACATACACACAACACCATCTAGCCCAAACTAAGCAGAGCTTGTATTATGGGTACTAGACAATAGATAAACATACTTATATACTTTTTTTTTGTAAATACATACATATTATACATAGAAACACCCAGACCAAGACAAACATCCATGTTCATGCACACAAATGTTTGAGTTGTGCGGGAATCGAACCCGCAACCTAAGGCGTGGCAGTCGGTTACACTAATAAACGGTAATAGCAGTATGGGGAACCATTGGTGTATAAGATGGGCTGTGCCTATTCAAAATTGCATGGTGCCTACTGTAGGATGTTACAAGATAACGTAATTAGTATTCAACTTAAAGGAACGCAATTAAGATGCGCATCTAATTGTACATTGACCAAAAGTGTGACCCTTGACCGCAAGCTCCCTTATGATCGACGCTAATCGTCACCGGAGCTTTATCGTGATTATCTTATCTTATCTTATGTGGGGGCCAGTCAGTGCAGACCGGCGACACTTCGACCCAGTGGGATCTTTTGTGTCGACACTCTCGTATAACGACTGCCATAGATGTTCATGGCAGCCGGGACCAACGGCTTATCGTGCTTTCCGAGGCACGGAGCAGGCGATAATTGTCGATCAATACGCACATAATTTCGATTCGATTCGACCCTCTGCATTGCAGTCTGTTGGTCTCCCCACTGAGTTATCGCTGCATTTTATTGTGATTAACTGCGTATTAGAAAAATAACCCTTAATGTTTTATCCACTATGTTTTATTAACTTTAAGTCTTTAATATTGTCTTCTGTTTACGCGAATGTTATTTATTGAAATTAAACTACTATATACAGATTTTATCGCGTTGTTTATTTGACACTTTATTACATAATTTAGAAACTGTTACACTACTATTACTATTAAACTTTACTAATTTTAAGGTAATTAAATGATTGAAACTATTAAAACTATTTATATTTATGTTTACACTTTCCCCGACGTTTCGGTTGCTTTTCAGCAGCCATGGTCACGGGAAGACTAAGATGGCAGTTGTCTCAATGTTCCAGTGTAGTTATTTCAAAGTACCCGAACATAATTTAATCATTGGTGTTTTTAAGTCTTTTTTGGCGATAACCGTTGTACGGTTAGCGATATAAGACGATACACACTTGAGAGATTTTAATTGCCTCTATCATGCGAAATTGTAATCAATACTAGTAGTTTATAGCAATTATAGTTAAAAGATAGTTAATTTAATCATAGCTCAAAAATATAGAATAGTAATTAGGATTCTTTTTCATAAAATATACATCATCCTCTGATTCGCCTATTTTAATATTGCAGGTGATTTATGTATGTGATTATATCGATACCCTATAAATATACCCTTCGCAATAGTGAGCTCAATAAATGAAGACTAAAAGTTACTGCAACTGTTAACTCACATAATATGTAATTACTAACTACGGAATCGGTACTGAAACCGGTTCAACCAAAATACTCGTGGACTTTGCATAATGCTGTAATATAAGTGTGTCATGAGATAAAATCAAAATAAATAAATATTATTATGCTGGAGTGTGGAAAATACAGCAACTGCATTCTACAAGTGCGCCCACGCATGTTACTGTCATCGTAAAATCAAAATGGCGGCCACATGATGTTAAATTCACCGCATGAACTCATTTCATTGCGGCGGAAAATACTTAATTAGTGAAGTTATTTTCTACCAGCTACTTCATTTTTATTTTGAGTTTAGGTTTGTTGTGGTCTTGTGGCGCATCCACTGAAAAATTACCTATGGTTAGCAGCATAAATAGCTAAACATTTAACAAATTTGTATAAGTATTTTATGAATTAAAAATCCTAACCTGAACTAATTAACTATAATTCCATATGGAATTCCAGAGATAATTGAAAACCTATTATACCTGGCCGTCGGTGTGCCGCTGAGACTCAATAGGTTGCTTCATAATAAATGTTATAATATGGCTGTATATAAACTGTCCCACTGCTGGGTTGGGCAAGGGCCTCTTCTAAGTTTGAGAAGGAGCAGACACCACACTGGTCAAGTGCGGATTCACAGACTTCGAGGACATTACGCAGAACTCTCAGACATGTAGGTAGGTTGTCTTGTCAGTTTTTCCTTCACCGTTAAAGCAAGCGATAATTACCAAATTAATTCACACATAACTTCACAAAGTCAGAGGTTCGTGCCTTAGGATCGGCCTCGAGACATCCGCGTGGCGGTCCAACGGTGTCCTAGTAGGTTATTACTGCTATTAAAACTAATATTTGTTATGTTTTTGAGAGATAGTGCCATTGAAATTTTGCAAATGTGTATCGACTTACTTTGCTGACTGTATATCAGCTATAAATTTTTTATGTAAACCCTGTTTTTTATTCTACCAAGGCTCAAGAATATAGTCTTCGTAGACGGTTTCCGTAACCTATAGTGGTTTGCAGTACCAGGATTATCATTCGTGTATTGTCGGCGTCATAAAAAAATAAATCTCTATGCTGCCAATACAAATGATCTTGATTGCATTACAAATGTTTACTTAAAAAACCTACAGAAACAAGAAAGCAAGATATTTGATGTTCGATTTTCTGTAGAATGTAGGTTACAACCAGACTATAATTTAGTTATTTTATGTATATTTATGTCTTTTAAAAGATGACTTATGCACTAAGAATAATTTCTGTACCGCAGGAGATTTTACAAGTATTCTAACAATGGATATATAAAGATCAACCGAATTCGAAACAACTGTTTATGGTTCACAAAATGTTTCGTCCCATGTGGGTAAGTTCCAACACTTGCAATGTAGCGAACAGTTCAACATCTGTGCAGTAGAAATATTAGCTCAATATTGTGTGGTAAAATATACTCAATAAATGTTCTCTGTGCAAAGAATTCAATGAAATAATATCGTTTGCGGCGTTTACCCGTCTACACTCACACATGTGCATGCACATAATGCATACGCAGAGCCGGATTATATATATACCTATAGTCCAGGAATATTAGGGGTTTCACCTCGGAATGAGAGATAGTCAGCTATAAACTTGTATATACCTTTATTTTGATCCCTTAAAACTTGTCTCCAAAGCTACTTATCGTAGGGTGTCCGTGACTACAGATATTTCAAGGTCAAAGGTCAAAAAATAGCTATTTACACATTTATTGCGAATATCTTTATGCTATTTGTATTTATGATAAATATTGTAGAGGATTAAATAATAAATAATAATATACTTAGTCTAGCCATAAATACCGTTATAATTTAAAAAACATAATATTACATTTGAATTTGGAGTTTGTCATTCTTATATGAATATTGATTGTGTATTCTCATTTTCGCGGCAAACGCTGTTAAATATTTTTGTGATATTAAAATGAAGTGGAGTGATAAAGAGAACCGAATTGCTATGATAGCATTACACAAAATATGTATGGAGCCATACGCAATTTTTGAAACTCTTCATCCGCTTGGTAGTCGATTGTTTGTGTACCAGGCTATTGATAGGTACAATGAAACCTCCTTTGTTTGTGACAGAAAAAGATCTGGCTGTGCATGTAGTATTCGTACGAAGTCAGATTCAGTGAAGAAAAGAATTCGAAGAAATCCTGTCCGAAAGCAAAAGATTTTATCTCGGGAAATGAATATAGTACCTATATTAGTAGACGACTTAGGACTTGCAGCCTACAAGAGAAGCACTGATAATTATTTAACTGATAATTAAAAAATGAATGGGGTGGTAAAATCAAAACAACTTCCTAAGCGGTACGCAAAGGGAGGTTACAGAATTTTTTATTTACTGACGTGCAAATTTTTTTCTCTTGAGCAATGTTTTAACAAGTAGAGTGACTGAGTTTATGTTCAAGGCTCTATCTAAGCTTCTCAAATAGTCAGCAAAGTACAACGTGGACATTATCCGACTTCGGGATGGTTTGGTGGGGTGTTACCCATCAAGGAGTGACAGCCATATTTTTGTGAAAAAGGTGTCAAACATCGGCCCAAGTGTATCAAGATACGATTCTTGAGAAAATGGTTAAGCCTCTTAACAACTCCATGTTCCATAACCAAGAATAGTCCTTTCAGCAAGACTCAGCACCGGGTCACCCATAAGATTGGCAGTGAAGAATTTTCTCATGGAGAGAGTGCGTGTCTCTATTGATAACTGGCCTCAACGTTTAAAAGACTGTATTAAAGCCAATGGAGATCATTTTGAATGAGCTTCATATATTTTAAATTTTATTATATCGATACTAATATTATAAAGTTGAAGAGATTTTTGTTTGGTTGGTTGAACGCGCTAATCTCAGGAACTACAGGTTCGAATTGAAAATTATTTTATTATTGGATAGCTTATTTATCGAGGAAGGTTATAGGCTATATAACATCACGCTACGACCCACGGGGGCGGCGCAGTACACATTACAGTAATAAATGTCCTGTGCAATAGAAAAAAAGATTTTCATTATAACGATATTATGGCAAGACTAGGTATTAAAATTAGGTATTGGTTAAATACCACCAACAATAGCCTAGTACGAGACCGTTGGACTGCCACCCAGAGGTCTCGAGTTCGATCCCGAGGCGCGCATATGTGACTTTTCGTCAATTATGTGCGTATTAAATTGTTAATAATCGCTCGCTTTAACGGTGAAGGAAAACATCATGAGGAACTCTGCATGTCTGAGAGTTCTTCATAATGTTCTCGAAGATATGAGAAGTCTGCCAACCCGCCAGCTAGATGGACTATGGCCTAACCCTTCTTACACTGGGATGAGGTCCGTGCCCAGCAGTGAGACAGTTTAATACAGAGCTAATATTATTAAATACTAGGGAGGTCTTAAAAGTCTTGCATTGCCTAGGTAGGCCCCTAAGCAATGTGAGTTTTTTAAGGCCCCTATCTGGTTAATCCGGCCCTGTATGCACGACGCGCACTTATGAGCTCCGGTGCACAGTTAGTTTATTATTGCATCCACAAATAGAACATCATACATCTGAAAAGCTTTCAGACTTTTCTGTTAGATAAAGAGCAAGGTCAACTATTAGATATTAGCAGTTGGATAGCACTCGGACTCGAAACTAATTTTTGTTATGTCTAATATTAGGTTTTACCATGTCGCTGAATTGGTTGTTAAAATCTATCTCATTTTAAAACATTTTATCTTATGTGGGGGTCAGTCAATGCAGACCGGCGACACTTCGACCCAGTGGGATCTTTTGTGTCGACACTCTCCCAATAACGACTGCAATAGATATTAATGGCAGCGGGACCAACGGCTTAACGTACTCTCCGAGGCACGGAGCAGGCGATAATTGTCAATCAATACGCACATAATTTCGAAAAGTCATATAACTTCCGAAAGTCAGAGGTGCGCGACGTGGGTTCGAACCCGAGACCCTCTGCATTGCAGTCTGTTGGTCTCCCCACTGAGCTATCGCTGCTCTTTAAAATCTATCTCACTGACACCGATCAGTTTTTAAATGATATGATATTGCCTTTGCAAGAAAATGCGATGGCCCGTTGCCGTGTGAAAACAGACAGAAAAATACAAATACTGTTTATTATTTATAAAATGGTAAAAATAATGAATTAATCAAATTAAGCGTCAAAAAATAAATAGTGTAGGTAAACATCTCGAGGAAAGCTGTATGTCTGGGGGCTCTACGTAATATACGTACTCCGAAGATGTGTAAGCTTTGCCATCCCGCACGGGCCGCCATCCTAAGCCTGTGTGGTTGTAAGGCCTATCCTTTTTCACACTGAAAATAAACTTGTACTCGGACCCAGAACACAATAGCAGTTCGCCCGATCCGAGAACAAACTTAAATCGGATTCACAACCACTGTGCAATCGAGGCAGTCTTCGTCCATGTATACATACTATAATGATGATCTTATCTACTTACTAGATGTGTCCGCGGTTTCACCCGCTTTTATCGTTACTGCGCCGCCCCCGTGGGTCGTAGCGTGATGTTATATAGCCTATAGCCTTCCTCGATAAATAGGCTATGCAACACTAAAATAATTTTTCAAATCGAACCAGTAGTAATCACGCAGAATAAACCAGGAGAAACATCGTTTGTACTATGTCTGTAATGGGTAATTATTTTGCTGCGATGTTATTTTAAAACTGCGATATCTCCTACGATATTCATTGAAACCGAATGATGTACAGGGCAATTTTGTTTTAAATTAAATACTTGTGATGAGTTACGTATTTATTTGGATAAGGATTAATATCATGTTTATAAAAATACCTTCGCAAATAATACATTATTTTAGGACAAATTTCGTTAGCATAAAAATGGTTATAGTGAGCCAACCTTAAAAGATAGACATATGCAGTCGCGGACTTTTTTTTAGAACTTTTAAAGGGAAACAATTCTGTCATACATTATTTTTGCGAAACTTTAACTGTTTACGCAGCACACGCAGCGGAAGCTCTCAAAAGGAAAAATACCCCTTCGATTTTGAAACATTCTCCATTGGTGCTCCGCTCCTATTGATCTTAGCGTGATGATATATAGCCTGTAGCCTTCCTCGGCAAATGGGCTATCTAACACTGAAAGAATTTTTTAAATCGGACCAGTAGTTCCTGAGATTAGCGCGTTCAAGTAAACAAACAAACAAACAAACTATTCAGCTTTATAATATTAGTATAGATTTACATTAATGACTAATTATAAACATCCATTTATTGTGCCGCTATCACGTTGCTGTGCAAAACAGATAAGTAAATACTAAGAATTAATTAGTACCAATATTAGTTCTAAGTATACATATTATAATAGCATCATTACGACAGATGCAATGACGTTGTTTTACTTATAGTTATAACAAATAATAGATTAATATACAGCCGTAATAACGACTTATTTATCATAACATCAGTTGGTAGATGACCTATTTTGAATGGAACTGCCCGTTGTCGCCATTTATTTTGCGGCAATACTAATAGGGTTGCTACCTTTTTTAACAATAATGTAAATGTATATAAATTGCCCCACTGCTGGTCACGGGCCACTTCTCAATGTGAGAAGGGTTAGGCCATGGTCTTGTACGCTTTATCGTACTAATAAAGCGTACTAGACTATGGCCTAATGGCTATGTGTTGGCAGACTTCACATATCTTGGAGAATTTTCAGACATGCAGGTTACCTCACGATGTCTTCCTTCACTGTTAAAGAGAGCGATTATTAGCTATTTATAAATCGGATATTACTTCGAAATGTCTGATCTGTTTTGATCTTTTGACCGTTAGAAAGTTATATTATCACCGAGTAATATAACCTATATTTTATTTTTAAAAATGTGCTGTAGGTAACCTAACCTACTTTTATGCGTACAAAGACACGGGCATAAGCTATAAACTATAAAGTTCGTTTACCCGAAATATAGATAGATCCGGTAGTTAGGCGCTTACAATCATTACATATTAGCCAACAGCAATAAATGAAGAAAATCTGGCTTACGAGCAGCAGAACTTATTCTAAATTTCCGTAAGTTGACACACACACTGGTTCACATACCTGTTTCATCCATTTCTATTCGTTTCATCTCAACTGTTCTATAATTGCCCAACACGCTAGCCCAGTACGTTTTGGCAGACTTTACATAACACACTAACATATATAAAACTAAATTATATAATAAATATTAAATTATATAATTAGAACTTTCATTAAGCAATAAGTATTTTTATATTGTTATGAATATTCGTGTCTCGTTATCGTCGGATAGGTCGAAACGCCATCAGCGCATTAAAATCTTATCAAAAAAGTCGGCTAGTTCCATGAATCTTGCAACCTCTTCGTGACATGTATTGTCATTACACGTCAAATGAACATGACATACAGAATATGTAGGTACCTACCGTTGACAGCTGCATCAATGATCAAGTGACGAATGTAAGCTACTGGGTTCGATACCATTCTGGGGTGAACTGTTATTTGGTATTCCTTAAAGGATTTTATCAGTAGCAGTACGAGGTTTTATTTTTTCATTGCCTGTTCATATGACTACACTCCGCCTGATGGTATGCAGCCACATATTTCACAAGCGGAGCCCTCCACATCACGTTCTCACGTTAAGTAGTGCCGAGGTCTCATCTTGAAAAGGAGAGAGGTGCTTTTTCACGCCTCGTTTGAAGGACAAAGGAACAAAAAAAAAAGGAAAAACGTGTGGTATATCTGTAAGAAAATCTTTATGACAATTTTCTTTAGATATACCACACGTTTGGATGAATTAAACCACAGATCTCATACGCAGCAATCGCTTTCACTACGGCTGCGCCACCAAGACATTGGCATTCAGTCACCACATTATAGTGTTATTAAAGTACCGGCATAGCAAGATGGTAGAACCATTGGCGCATAAGATGGGCTGTGCCTATATAGAATTGCATGATAGCCACTCTAAGATGTTACGAGACAACCTAATTGTAACTCTCGGGACTAAACCTACCCACAGCGGGCTAAACAATTTTTTTTTAATAATTCTCAACTGAAAAATCGTCGATTCGAGACCATTGGTTCTGAATATCATGGTATCTGCCTACATTGATATGTCGCGCCAACGTCGAGTCTCCCGTGGACCCTGGAGGCACACCTGTCTACTTTAGGAACTAAGGTTCTAAACGAACGCAGATAAGATGCGCATCTAATTGTATATTGACCAGAAGCACTACCAATGCCTCTTGAACGCACGCGAGCTCCCATAATTATGACTTGCGCGGATCTTTACCTGCGCATTGTCGGAATTGACTGCGTAAGAAAATATCTTGATAAAAATCCAGTTACCTTTTGCTGATATCAGTAGCACATAGTGGTCTGATTGACCCCTTCTAATTTTGCAGGTGATTATACCGGTAGCCTGTATACCTATATACTTATATTAATAATGTTGATGACAGCTAGAACCGACGGGTCTTGATCCTGTACGAGGTACCGGACGCATGTGACTTCGACAACAATGACTGTTCTCTCTTAGGTGCTTAACCCGCAAATCGATCAATCTGACACCGCAGATTACAATGCAATGTAGGTTTAAAAAGCAGTAGCAGCATATTATAATACACGAATGATTTAATGAGAAGAAAGAAAGAAAATACATTTATTTGCAGCAGCATTATGCACTACATACATCAGATACAGTTAATTACAAAAAAAGAAAAAACAAATCTTACTGCAAATTGGTCGCAACTCAGGAAAATGCTAATGTTGAAAAAAAAATAGCGCTGGTCTTCCGTGATGGTTAAAGTAATCACGTCGCCACTGCCTCTGTACCGAGGGCTACGGGTTCAATCCCAACTTCTCCCTAGCCTTTATCATGGGGTGAAGTTGGGATTGAACCCATAGCCCTCGGTACAGATGGGGAAAATTTTGAGTATTCCACCAATAGTTCTTCCAAGTCTAGCTGTTCTTTGTTTGAATGCTTATAAAGTCCCTTGCAACACAGGAATTATTCCTAGCGGTAGCTGTCTTTTTAAAACAATAAACAGTCAACTATAACTTCATTGTCTCAAGGTAGCTTAAAGTGGTTAATAGACACAAATTTGCCCCCAGAATCTCCTTATGTAGTTAACTGTTCATTTCCTCTCGCAAAAATAACAAGATAGGTACTTTTAACTATTGTTCCTTCTACTTGACATGTAAGGAACCTTCTAGACAGTATAAACGTGTCAAATAACGCATAGCGGCTTATTTGGGCTCCATTGGTTCTTTGGCATAAGATAGCAGCCGATTACGAAGTTCCAAACTCGATGCCATCTTTTTTTAAAAGACAACTCAATCGATTGCAAATAAAACGTTAGATTCTGCCACGATCCTAATTTAACATATATTAAACTAGCTCTGCCCTGCGGTTTCCTCCGCTTCCCTTCTAGAGTCATAGCGTGATTGAGGATAGCTTATAAGTATTACCATCCTTAAGAAGAATTAACTATCAACTGCAAAAGTATATTGTAACTCGACTGGTAATTCCAAAGATTAGCGCGCTTAAACATACAATCACTTAAGTTTTATGATATAACCCATTCGCTGTCCCGTGAGACACACAATAGAAAATCTATTGTTATGTATCATATGTGATTCATCGGACAGGGAACCTGTTAATATATCAAATCAAATACATTCATTTGCGAACATGGTTTGGTCAGTTAAGCACGGTATTCAAAACACCGAGAGCGCGTTGCGTGACTTTTATTGTCATTAACATAAGGAGGAAATTAAAAAAAATTTGCGCGTTTGTGGATTGAATCAACTATATTATTTTTAGGTAATCAGTCTGTTTCCTATATCATACTTATACCCTATATCTTGGTGTACAAATATTGAAATACATCATACAATTACTAAGTACATAAATACATTTTAAAGATTAAGCAACAACAAATTATGATAAGTACCTAATTAATTAATCATGTATTTTAACTGAAGATGAATAAATGGCAATAACATCATTAAGAAAATGTTATACTAACTAATAGGTCATAAATATTGTAACTTTCAAGGTTACATCTTATTAATCAAAAGTAGCCAATTGCTTTCAAAGGAGCTTATCATTTGTTGTTTCGCATCTTAATGGCGCCTTGCTCTACTTATATGAACACTAGATGTGCCCGCGGTTTCACTCGCATTTATGGTTACTGCGCCGCTACCTTGGGTCGTAGCATGATGTTATAATTATAGCCTATAGCCTTCCTCGATAAATAGGCTATCCAACACCAAAATAATTTTTCTATTCGAACCAGTAGTTCCTGAGATTAGCGCGTTCAAAGAAACAAACTCTTCAGCTTTATAATATTAGTATAGATGAGTAGATATTGAAGTTCACAACTATATTGAATCATTGTCCACCCACCTGCAGTAGGTAGGTACCTTAATATACCATTTTCGCACCGGTTACTTTCCAGTAGGTGTAATGATGACAAACCCGATGACGTAATATTATATTCTAGAACTTAGATGAAGACCAGTAGCTAAACTCCTAATATAATATCAGCACTGTCCCACTCCTGTGTAAGAAAGGTTAGGCCATAATCCACCACGCTGGCCCACTGCGGGTTGGCAGACTTTTCATATCTTCGAGAACATTATGGAGAACTATAAGACATGTAGTTCTCCTCACGATGTTTTTCTTCACCGTCAAAGCGAAAGATAATAATAATTTTAAAAGTCAGTGATGCGCGCCTTTGGATCGAATTCGAGACCTCTGCATGGAAGTCCCACGGTCTGCCACTAGGCTACCGCTGCTGTGATTCAATTAACATTTAAATAAAATGTTTTAACAAATCTATTATTGTCGCCCTGAGCCCGAACAAAATATCAATGTGCAAAAACAACTACAGCTCGGACTGATTGTACCTCTGAAATTTCATCTAATATTTGCCTGTTTCCTTCTCTATAATTAATCCGATTTTAATTATTATTTTCCTTAACAATATGAGAAGGATTTTAGCTAAATATATAATTTTATTTATTTAATTACAATCGGTAAATTTGTTTGCCGGGTGTTTGATAACAGCAATGTGACCGAGCGAATTTAGTAGATTTGGGTAGTGCCTAGCTCTTATTTAAAAATAAAATTACGAAACAATAAAAACATAGGGAGGAATATAGTAGTGGTAGATATACACATTTTATTTATATTTTCTTTTGTTCTAAGTATCATTAGGTTAGTATGGACATAGCACTGCCCCCATTTCTCCTTATAATAATAATAATGTCCTCCAGACCGAATTTTCGGTGACAGCGGCCAATCTTAAGGGAGACTGGCCATCTGCGCAGGAGATATTATAGTGCACAAGTATGTGCACAAACACAAGTGCACTCTTTGTTCCCTAACCCTCATGATCCGATGGGACGGATAATTCGACACGACCGGAGAGAGATCAGGCGCAGGACCAACTGCTTTACGTACTTTCCGAGGCACGGGGGTGTCTAACACCGCCAATTTCCTACCTCCGAGCTCATACTGAGATTTCTTAACAGAAAAACCCAATTCGCAGTCGCATTCACTACCGCTGCGCCACCCCTTATACATCGGTGCAGTATTCCAAATTCCGTATTTCAGAAACCTAGCTTCGTTTTTAAGATACGCGGTTCTGAGATCTATTTAATGATTTACCTCCATTCTACCTAAATGCAGAGAGTCTACAGTGAAGGTAGCTTTTCAAATGCTGCTATCTCCTTTCTTCTGAAGACATCTCCATTCTACATAAAAACAGTTGCAGTCCACTGTGTAGGTGCCTTTTCTCCACATGCGAGCGAAGATTTCGTTATGCTGAACGTGTAACAAAACATGTAAAAGAAAAAATAATGTAGCTACCATCCATCACCATCCATAAACGTGTTTGCATGTAGAGAAACGTGGGCTGCGCTGTTATTGAACATACCACGTACGAAATTCACTAAATAGCGCTGTTTTTAAAATAAAACACTATCTAGATGGATTTTGCAGTGTCTGGTAGACTTTACTAAGCCATTTTCACCTACCTGTCTGCCCACTGGATTGCATCCTCGGACTAAAGGCATAAATTTGCGCTTATGTTACGTAGAGAACTTCAAAATCTTTATAAACAGTGAAACGATACAATTAAAAGTTCTAAAATATCACTTGCATGACTCACAAATACCCGTCATATTCCTACAGTATTAGGAGTACCTATAGGAATTTCTACTTATTACGGAATTATTTCGTTCTTAAATATTGAGTGGGTAAGTAGTTACGTCTGGATAAATAGCAGCTACTTCAAGATAAACAACTATCACAGACAACCATAGACAAAGAGCTATCAATCAAAGGTACAGATAAGTTATAACAATATTGAATTTACGGTTTTATCGTTTGCTATTGTGTTAATTGCTCCATGTGTCCGTTGAGTGGGTTTTGACGTATCGTCTTGTTTTTATTACTATTTCATGCACCATACACACATGTATAGTCGCACACCTTTATATAATACTAGTTTTCACCCGCGGCGTCGCTCGCGTAAATGTAGGTTAGGTTAGGTTAAGTTTGCAACAGTTCTTTTTTCTGGATAAAAAGTACCCTATGTCCTATTCTGTACCCCTGACAACGTGTATGCAAAATTTCATGTTGATCGGTTGAGTAGTTAAGGCGTGAAAACGTAACAAACAAACAAACTCATTTTCGCATTTATAATATTAGTAAGGATTAATATAATAAAATATTCTACCAAATACACACAACACCATCTAGCCCAAACTAAGCAGAGCTTGTACTATGGATACTAGACAATGGATAAACATACATATATACTTTTTTTTACATACATATTATACATTGAAATACCCAAACCAAGACAAACATCCATATTCATGCACACAAATGTTTGACTTGTGCGGGAATCGAACCCGCGACCTCAGGCGTGGTAGTCGGTTGCACTAACCACTACGCCATCGAGGCCGTTTATATCGCAAAGGTAGACAAAGTTATATTACACTTACATTTCGCAGGATATGGTTTCAAATTTTAAGGGATTATAGTCGTCTACCAGGCATAGTTCCTGACTCCTTGCTGCTTATGAGAAATACCAAAAAACAAACCCCAAGATTTCACTTGACCTGAGAATCAAACCAACTAGAAATATGAGATGAATATAAATCTTCTTTAGAGCGCTTTAGAGAGCTGTTGCATTGGTTGGGGAACCGGAGTTGCGATTAAGAGGTACCTATTCCACCACCCACGTAAACCCATTACTATCACAAAACTTGTATCTTAGCTGGCCGGTCCAGCTTAAGGTCCCATGTAACAGATGATGGGCCGGGCGTATTTATTTATTTTGAGGTATATCAATAATATATGTACATAATACAAAATCGGTTTATATTAGAAGCTGAAAATAAAAACATATGTATATCCATAAAGATGTATAGAATTCAAAAGAATAAAATTTAAACATAAAATATACTTAATGCAAATTTAACAAGAAATATAATTTAAAAAACAGAAATTAAAAAAAGAACAATAGACAACAACATCTAGCACAGTATTATCTGCACTATCTTTCACTTAAACACTGAATGAATCATGAAAAATGTCAAAATCATCTTAGCGTGATGGTGGATGTGATGCTGTAATAGGCACCTATCGCTGCCTATCAGGCACAGTTACTGACTACATGCAGTTACCGAAAAATTCTTGACAGAAAAACACAACACATTGCTCGAGCTGCGAATCGTATGGAACATCTTTTGCGGAGCAGTCGCATTCAATATCGCTTCACCGAGGCAGCAAACTTACGCATTTAGTCTGGAATATGGCGTTATAAAAACACTAGTCATTTACAATTTAAATTAAAAATAATCATAAAGTTGTCACGTAGTTTGTTTTACGTTGATGAGCTCATGAGTTGAACAGAAACATAATGTGGAAATTAATCAATAAAACGATTAAAGTCTACGTAATACATTTGTATGATTGCATATTGTTGCAGGTTAACCTTGGTGCATGCAAATTGCGAATAGAACTTGTATAATGTTACACAACAATAATAAGAACAATAAGATTCCAGTTGATTTCGTGAATATAAAACAACAGCAGCAAAAAAATAAACAGCAAGAGATTATGATTACATTTTAAAAAGAGCACTCTCGCATCATACTATCCGACGTGTTATAATAAGAATTTATTTATTTAAACATAATCGAAGTTGTATTTATTTCATCTTCTTATAGATTCGAAAGAGAATATTATCAATTTAAAAAAAAAATCTATGTTAAGCGAGCCATTTCTTACACGAATTAAAAAGCCACAAACAGAAAAAAATATTCCAACCCACCTGTATACATCTGAATAAATTCTTTGAGGGTTTCAAGACAGTTTACCTTGTGTCAAAACTCTGTGTTTTCTATGGTCACCACTGCTGAACATAGCTAATGGTAGTGCGGGGGTGATTAGACCCATATAAAAACAAACACACCTATTTGTCAACTTAAACACCTTCTCGTTTTACGTCGAGGTTTAAAATGTAAAAGACATAACAAAAAATATTGGAACGAAGTTCCTTATCGCGCGTTGCGAAAGGGGGCTAGACGGAAAAAATTAAGACCAAAAGTTGTAACGACACTTTTTGTAACGACACTTTTTGCTATAGTTGTAAGTTTAAGGTTATTTCTTAATATGTATGTATTGTTAATGTCCACAAGCCAATTATTACTAAAATTGAGCCTACTGATTAATTTTATATTACATTATATTTGTTAATAATAAAAAAATATTATTATAACTTAAAAAAAAAATATATTACAATTCCTTCACTAATTAATCGAAAGGAACTTCGTTCCATCCGGGTGTCCCTTGACACCTCTCAAGTTTTTTATATTTTTTAAATATTTGTGTAATCAGCTAATTTAGCCTACTGAGAAGGTGAAGCTAAAGACTGCTTAAAAACAAAAACAGTAAAAATTAAGTTTACGAAAAACTTTAGAAAATATTTCATCTATTCGAAAAAATAAGGCGAGCTATCGAAGCGATTCTGAATACATACACGCATACTTAGGCCCTTCGTACACAAGCCTACGCAAATCTTCGATACCCGACGATTTTGGTCTCTAAGCGACTACCGCAATACAAATTCATAGAGGTTCGTACACAGGCACGCGTCGCCGACATTTGTACCTGTGTACGAAGCTCTATGAATTTGTATTGCGGTAGTCGCTTAGAGACCAAAATCGTCGGGTATCGAAGATTTACGTAGGCTTGTGTACGAAGGGCCTTAGTCTATATCTCCGAAGATGCAGATGAGTATTCTACCCAACATTTTGCCTGCTATGGTTTTTAATACTACGTAATAGTAGGCGAGTCTATTGTCGTCTTACAGAACACAGTTCCGTACTCCATGCTGTTACAGAAGAAGCTAATAACCCAAGACAGCAACAGCAGACTGCAGTACTCAGAGGTCAAAGGTCATAGTAATTTCGGGAGTATATCGACTATGCTGAGTCGAATGGCGTTGACCGCGAGTCTCTAGCTCTTACGGTTCTTGAGTTGAAAGTTGTATAACAGACAGACGGACAAAGCTGTTGTATAAAATTTATTTCGAACTCTAAAAAATATATAATGACTGTTGTCCTTTAGGCACTCTAGAAGAAACTATTAGAATGAAAACTTGGACACATTTACCAAAACATAAATTGAAAAGATCGAGCAAATATGATAACATGCAGAATGCAGGCAAGGTTATTTTTAATTGAGTTACATCAAACGAATAATTATCCCAGCAATTCACTTTTTGTTTAGAAAAGTTTCAATAATTAACAAATAATATATTTTTTGGTCTTGGATGAACTTCAAACGTTATTGTAAAAACTGTTTAATTTTAGCCTTATCGTTTAAAGCAATCTGGTAAACTCAACCTTTGAATGGATAAGAGCGCCAGAAGTATATAACACAATAGGTAATTATCATTATATGAAAAACAAGTAATCTATTAAAATAAAATATAATCAAAATACATTTTTTATTGCAATATAAAGCCGGGTACACTGTAAAATTGGGTACACAATTTAAAGTAGTGAGAGTACTTTTTGAGAGCTTTTTATGTATTGCTTTTTTTTTATTGACTTACTAACTGGGGAGTTGTCGAATGCCTGTAGGATAAGTCCCATATATATTTGAATACCGTATAAGCTCAGTTCTTCCTTGTAAGTTAAATTATATAAGACTTCTACGAATGGAACGGCAAATAAGTAATTACTCATATTAACTCCTACTTAATAGCTTTTATCACGTCATAATAAGTGTATAAGATTCTGTCATATTATTCAAAGGTTTGTTCCGCATTCGCCCCTACATTATGTCCCACATTCCAAAATGTTCCTCATTCGCCTCTCTTTTTTAATTATTCCTTTTTCGTCCTACATTTTTGAGCATATGGTTAACAAAACAAAACATGTTTAAAAATTATTTCAAGTCTTTTCAATGTCAGGCTCGTGATGTCATGCAATCATAAGTACAAAATTTCGCCGAGAGATCAAGGAGGTATTTTAAAATATTTTTCGGCTGACGATACATTAAAGTCTGCTATACAAAAAAAAAACAGTGTCAAAAAGGAACATAATTTGGGACGAAATAGGAATTACGTTAAGAAATTAATATTTATCAAAATTTCGGGGCATATGAGGAACAATTTTTGGGGCGAATGCGTATTTTTAACACGCTTTTATTAGTTTCACTTGTATGTTTGTCTATATGTAACTGTCTGTATGTGCTTTCTAGGATATTTTGATAACCTCCACCCCACGCTTTGTTACAATAAAATTATTAAATTATTTTCTACTTTATAGTTTGTTTTTTTTTAATACAGCGCGTCTTGGCTCGTTTTTTTTTTAAAACGAAATAATTGCATGCAATCCTTTTGGTTAATATTTCTCCGTTTCTTCCCTCCGCTTTAATGGACAGGCAGCCTAAGTCTATGTATGTATTAAAAATACATGTAAAAACAGTTAGTTGATGAGACGAGGTAGACAATAATTGACATTCAAGAAACGTCTGTAGACTTGGATAACTTCCAATTAATGTTTGACATTGTAAAATCAAATACATTAATTTTATTAAAGAATACATTTTACTGAATTAAAATGCTTCTTAGTGCCAAAGTAGATTTAAACTGTTTATTTGGTGTAGTATAATGACTCGAGTTCAATGATCTGTTTTCATTCAATACTGTTAAGATAGAAGCAATTATTTATATTATACAGCATGTAACAATAAGATTACATGCTGTATAATAAATATTAATGTTACATGGTTTAAGTGGTCGCCTCGCCACTACATTTGCGACGAGAGTCGTGGGTTCGAATCCCATACGGGACAAAAAATTGTGTGACCCACAAATGGTTGTTCCAAGTCTGGGTTTCCTTTGTGTCCGTTTTTGGAATATCTGTAAAGTCTCAGCGACACAGGAAACATTTCTAGTGCGGGAGTTGCCATTTAAAAAACAAAAGCTCACAATGCAATTCATATTTTTAATACAGAAAACAACTTTGTATCCCCAAAAATGATAAACCACTTAACCGATTTTGATGAAATGTTGTATAGAAAACAACTTGGTATCCCCAAAAATTATAAATCACTGAACTGATTTGGATGAATTGTTGTATAGAAAACAACTTTGTATCCCCAAAAATTATAAACCATTGAACTGATTTTGATGAAATGTTGTATAGAAAACAACTTGGTATCCCCAAAAATTATAAACCACTGAACTGATTTGGATGAAATGTTGTATAGAAAACAACTTGGTATCCCCAAAAATTATAAAGCACTGAACTGATTTTGATGAAATGTTGTATAGAAAACAACTTGGTATCCCCAAAAATTATAAACCACTCAACTGATTTTGATGAAATGTTGTATAGAAAACAACTTTCTATCCCCAAAAATTATAAACCACTGAACTGATTTTGATGAAATGTTGTATAGAAAACAACTTGGTATCCCCAAAAATTATAAACCACTTAACTGATTTGGATGAAATGTTGTGTAGAAGAATTGGAAGAAATATGTAACTTTCTATAACAAGATCGATATGTTCTAGAGAAACGCCCATACAGTATAACTGTGCTTCACCGGTTTAATTGTCATGACGCTTAACTATGAGATTAAGGGCTTGTCCCACCACCTCCAAATAGCATTTATCTACAAGATAAATGTCTCGCCATCTCTCTTCTTTAACCTAACAAGAGTGAGACAGCATGCGATTTATCTTTCAGATAACTTTTACTTGCTAGTTGTGGGACTGGCCATAAATATTATAAAGCAATGAAACTTAGCCGTAGTTTTTGAAGAATGTATAAATGTGTTAAGATTACGGTGTATTGAAAATTATATGTATAATAATTAAAATAATAAACGACATCCATTGCGGACTCGTAGTCACACCAGATTATCACTGGTGTGACTACTATTCCTGTTAGTCACACTGGTGTGTGACTAACAGGAATAGCAGGAATAGCAGCGATAGCCTAGTGGGAAACTGTTGGACTGCCATGCAGAGGTCTGGTGTCCGAACCCAAGGCGCGCATCTCTGACTTTTCGAAGTTACATGCGTATTAAATAATTAATTATCGCTTGCTTTAACGGTGAATGAAAAAAGGAAAACATCGTGAGGAACCCTGCATATCTGAGAGTTCTCCATAATGTTCTCGAAGATATGTGAAGTCTGCCAACCCGCACTAGGCCAGCGTGGTGGATTATGGCCTAACCCTTCTCACACTGAGAAGAGGCCCGTGCCCAGCAGTGGGACAGTTTAATACAGAGCTGATATTATTATTATTATACTGAAAATATATGTTATCTTTAAAGAAGATGTTACTTAGAGGAACGAACAACGTACTCTAAGTTCAGACCTGGACTCTGTCTAGGAAAGTGGCTCGACAAAAGATTTTTTTAAAGAGACCGGATTGTGATAAATTATAAATAAAAAACTGCAACGTTTTTTAGAAAAATCCTGTATAGAAATACCCTGTGTCGTATCCTCGTATCCTCTATGAGGATCGAATCCACAAAACCTGGTGCCACTGGTCGTAATGAGATGACTACCTTAAAACTCTGCTATCTAGGCACTTTACATCCATATTTGGGCGTCATACATAGCATATATGACTAATCTGATATAAATATATGTATGTATGTTGAAATGTCACATCCGTGGCCAAGTATAAAGCGGACTAGATAACACGCTGACTGCAAAATCATTTCGTATAATCACATATCCTATTATCTATACTAATATTATAAAGCTGAAGAGTTTGTTTGTTTGCTTGAACGCGCTAATCTCAGGAACTACTGGTTCGATTTGAAAAATTCTTTTAGTGTTGGATAGCCTATTTATCGAGGAAGGCTATAGGCTATATAACATCACGCTACGACCCACGGGGGCGGCACATTAACGATAAACGCGGGTGAAACCGCGTGAACATCTAGTTATCTTATATTTGATAATCCTACACGTAATGTTGTTGTATGTTTACCTGATAGTTACCTTTCTTTATCAGTTAAATTATTGACTCATGTCAATGATACGTGACGCATTCCGAGTGTTATTTTTAAAAGGAATATTATTTATTCAATATTGTAAGGAGTGGAGTTTATTACGTGCAAAAATACTTTTACTGGGTGGTAAGGGGTGGTGCCTTGTGTAGTGTTGTACTGAGGTATTAGAGGTTAATACTGTGTGTGATATTATGGTGTGGACATTTTTAAAGGTTGTTCACTGAAGACCATGAATAAGTTAAAATACGGCTCTAAAGGTAATACGGAATCCTAATAAAAATATTTTATTAATTGTTACTATCGACTACAACTAATGAATTACGCACGTATAACAAATCACAATGATATTAATAGAAATGTGTACCAATATAATGAAGAAGAAATAGAGCACAAAAGTAATAAGTTATATTTAATTATTTTTAAACATAAGTACTATGTTAAAATTCTTTAACATAGTCTTTATACAAGAACGAATCTCTAAAAAAGAAGAATTTGTTTTCTAAACTGGAGCATGCTCATAGTTAGAAGAATACTAATCTCTGGAATGGAACAGTATTTCCTGAAAACGAAATACATCAAAGTAGGCGGTGGCTTGGTTCTATAACTTATTCATTCTTGGTCGTTGCTAAAGTATATACTTTTGCAACGACCAAGAATGAATAAGGTAAAGATTGACACTGACTGTCCTGTCACTGCTTCTCATATGAGAAGCAGTGACAGGACAGTCAGTGTCAATCTTTAAATATAATTGATTTAAAGCAATTCTTACTTTTAATATTTGTCAAAAAGTGACAACCTCTTTTTTACCGACTTCAAAAAAAGGAGGAGGTATTCAATTCGTACGTATTTTTTTTCAATATTTGTTACCTCATTTCTTTCGACCGGTTGAACTGATTTTGATGATTCTTTTTTTACCCGGCAATTAGGTATACATACATATTAAAATCAATGAGTACAACCATTAATTCTTACAGGAGTGACTGTTAATGATGTTTAATAATAGTTTCAGCAGGTACAGAAGGCGTGCGACTTGTGTCGTTGTGTGTGTAATGACGTGTGGGAGGTGTGTCTTTTGCGTGTGTGGGTAGACGCGGGGCTCGGCGCGGTGCCGGGATGCGCGTGCGCAGCTTCGAGCGAGTAGCGCCGTCGTCGGAAACGTCGTCCGTGGCCATCATTTGTGCTTATTAACTAATGATACTTTGGACTAGCTTTCCATCTTGTAATTAAAGTACCGGAATACTCAATAATTTGTTTTTGTTCGAAAGGCACTTAAAATGGTTATTGACAAGGAAATAACTTCAGTAACAGTTGAATTGCACCTGTGTAAATTATGAATGATGACGTGTTGAAGGTGCGCGACATTTATCAGCTGCGTCAGGTGTGTCCAATAATCTTGCTAAGATTATTTTCAATATCCTAAACTCCCTATAGACTGGTGATTATGATAACGATTTATTAATTAATGATTATTATACAATTATTTGAATCATGCAAATAGTGGCTTTACAGCAGAGTTTTAAGAAGTAAACGTAGAAGATTCAATATAAGTTGAGATACAAGTATTCGTTTCCTAGAGTGAATAGATCATCAGAATTGTATACAAAGATCTATCTATCTTGGGAATTGGGAGACGACTGCTTAAAATATTGGATGGAGACGGCGATACTGGATGCAGGTTGGTATCAGCAATCTGTATCGCCTTCTCTATCCAATCTTTTTAGCAGTAGTTTAGAGTCTATTAGAGCTCTAGCAGCATTCTACCGTGTGTACTGATTAAAAAATAATTAAGGCTTTATCCTCGAATACTAAGAATAGTACAGAGTAGAACAGTCGCTTCTCCCGATGACTAATATTGACGAAGATTGAAATCTGTATAAAAGAGAGTAGTCAATATTCTGGCATCAAGTTTATTTACTCTAAGTGGACTTTTTATATCTCAGGTGACAAAAGCATCGCTATACAAGGCACGACATTTCACTCGCCGACGATGTCACACTTATATGGAAGTTAAGCATTATGAAAAACCGTACCAAACTGAACGTATCGAAGTTACTCCTGAATTAATAATAATGTCCTCCTGACCGAATTTCGGTCACGGCGGCCAATCTTAATGGAGACTGGCCATCGGCGCAGGAGATATTATAGTGCACAAATGTGTGCACAAACACAAGTGCACTGTTCTTTCTTTCAAGTGTTCTGTTCCCTAACTCTCATGATCTGATGGGACGAATAATCCGACACGACCGGGGAGAGATCAGGCGCAGGACCAACGGCTTTACGTGCTTTCCGAAGCACGGGGGTGTCTAACACCGCCAACTTCCTAACTCCGGGCTCGTATTGAGATTTCTTAACAGAAAAACCTAATAACTTTTTGTTGGCCCGACCCGGGACTCGAACCCGAGACTTCATGCACAGCAGTCGCATTTACTACCGCTGCGCCACGGAGGCAGTTAACACCTGAATTACTGGAGCTGCATTCTGGATTACGTAAATGTGATCGGATGCGTCCAACGGTGCGTGAATGGCGGGCGGCTCACGCGCACCGCCCAGCGAGTCCCGAGTACGGTCCCGTCACCGAACTCGAAACTCAAACAGTGAGTATACTCAGCGTCAGTTCGCGACTCCGCGCCGCGACGCACGCACGCCCGTCTCGCTGCCGCCGCGCACACCCACGACAGCATGGCTCGGCCACGAAACGGTCAGTACCCGGCCCGCAGTCTTTACGTATATTTATAAATATCCCTTGAATAACCGCGCGGCGCCGCCGCCGGTCATCGGTACTGTCGTCAGCAGCTCTCGCGACATGTAAACACACGTGCTTGACTACAACACCGTCTAGGCGCCCTCACTAGTCAATAGGCGCCGGCTTTCTCAGGTCTGTCTGAGGCCTGGCCGTCTGGCTCTACCTCTATCATATTCCATTCTAAAAGCAATAGCAAAGGACCGATTCTTTAACGTGCAGTATTATTGATACAATCCCACATACAGAAATATAAAATTTTTCCTCGACGCTCGATTAATAATGTCAAAGTTTGGCCATTCCGCGATAATAATTTAAAATAACATCAACACGTAGCTATAGATAATATCATAAATCTTGCACATTTGAGTCCGAGAAAAACAACACATTTTCGAGTGTGTTTAAACATTTTTGGGCGGAGAGTTCTCATTTTAGTAAGTTTGTGTTTCAGCTGATTTTAATGTTATCGTTGAAGTCTCTTGTATTGGAGTTACGCGAATTATTACCTAACGACACTAAGGATTAGAAATCAAGGACTGTTGCCTCAATTAGCGAGAAAGGGATAGTAAGAATGAAGACGAATAATTATATTTAAATGCGGAACTAATACAAATCGAATACAATGAGCTAATCAGCATAAAATATAAGTGAACTTTGGCACCAAAGTCCAATCATCTGCATAGATACACCGCATACTATTCAATACTATTTTTAACACCATTCTACTATTTGGAGACATAATTATAGTGAATACTTACACCGTAACAAGTGGTTTGTTATGATGATGTTATATTACGCACTGGTCGGTTTATTCGTTTTCATACAAGATATTATAGTGAACGTGTGGATATTGTGTTACCTAAGTTTGGTATTGTGGTGGATAATAAGCCGGGCGCGGCGATGCTCAGTGTTTACCGGCGCCGGCGTCAGGTGCAACTCGTATCGACGGTGATTCGGCAACTTGTATTAATATCATGTGTAGTCAAGTGAACGATACACGTCTAGAGGTGGGCTCTCGAGCGTGCAACAAATGCATGTGCATTTAGAATGTAGCGCACTTGTTCAGCCCACAGTCTCGAGTTGCGCGTTCTCTGACGGGCAATTTTCACTCGCTTGCAGCTTCTTTTATTTGTTCTGTTTTGATATCGTATAGGACCAAATATTACAGCTAGACATTTAGTACATACTTTATTGACTTCACCAAAAATTCTAAGTGACAAATATTTTTATCACAATCGACCATGAACTATTGAATGAAATATCAATGATACAAATATAAAAGTTACACATATGTATATTTGCACAAAGATTTAACGTATTAGTACTACCGTGTGTATAAGTATTGTACCGAATTAAATTTTAGAATTTCAGTCAATACAGTTTACAATGATTTATCTTTATACTTAATTTATTAAGCTGCGATGCACGCACGATGCCGCAGTCGAAAACCGTGTCCGTGAATTGCATGTGAAATTTTAAAGTGGAATCAGATGCTGTTTGTCCTGCCTCTACGATCGAAGGCCTTTAGTGCTAGCGATTTATAGAACCTCACTTTATCAATTAGGTGCCGAAGCAGGCAATAGACGATGAAAACTAAAAAACATACTTGAATATAACCAAATACTAAGTATACGAAACAATAAGTATAAGGTATTTACATTTGTTTTTCTTCTTTTTAGGTATTTTGAGTTCATTGAAAGGTTATGTTAATAAAATATGTAGATTGTTACTACTTTATGAAGATGGATTACACTTTATAACATAATATACTTAACCGATATGCTAGTTTTAGAAAAATATATTTTAACAGTGAATTATATAAAATCGATCTTGTTCCGTCACCAAATGCAGAAGACAGGCTAGTGCTAGATCGAATAAAATAAACTATATTTTATTCTGGATCAAACATTTCAAAAAGCGAGGCAGGCCTTTTTGCTGACATAGCTAGTTTACATCGTGGTATTATCGTGTCTTTACTTAAAGTCAAGTTCTTTTGAGTTCCTACAATAAAAGTGTGTTTGTTGGTTCACCATTTTTCACGTAGCCACAGAATAACTGATTAGTACGTGAGATTTTACAGAGATTTTTTATAGGCCCGCGAGGCTCATGAGCTTTGACGATTTATTTCGGCAAAATCCACGGTTCATGTAGGTAGACTTTTGAACCATTTTCTTCGTCTAAAAATCTATCCTATATGAACTGTGCATGACTACTGAACTAGCTTTTAAGGGTTAAAGCTAGTGGTAACGTGTGACAATTTGGTATAGGCATTCAACGGTATACCATACTCAAAGTTCTGATGTAACTTTTTTAATAATTAAATTGATATTGCCCGCGGCTTCGCTCGCGTAAATATACGTTAGGTGAAGTTAGTAACAGTAGGAACTGGATGAAAGGTACCCTATGTCCTTTTTTGTTCTCCTGACAACGTGTATGCGAAATTGCGCGATGATTGGTCGAGTAGTTAAGGAGTGAAAGCTTAGCAAACAAACTCACATTCGTATTTATTATATTAGTTAGGATAGTTAGAACTAACATTTGCCCGCATCTACTGGCGAAATAAAGATCACCCGCGGCGTCATTCCCGTAGAACGGTGTTGTTTTTAAAATAGTATGTATTTAATTTTAACTAATTAAGGATTTTTTAATTTGAAATAGGTATAGTTATTATTTTGTTGTGTAGGATCAATTCAAAAAGTAAATTACGTTATCTGATTTTGTTTAGTAGAAGCGGATATAACGGTAAATACCAGAAAAGTTTCGGTATCTGAATTCCTTAATTAGCTGATACATAGACACCATTAAAAGCATTCTTATAAACCTGGCTAAAGTTTGTAGATGTGATACACACATCATCATCATCATCATCATCATCAGGCTATAATAGTACACTGCTGGACATAGCCCTCCCCTAAAGAGCGCCATAGCGCCCTGTCTACACACATGTCAAATGAATTATTGTATAGAAGCAGAGACATTTTTTGCAGTACATTCTAAGCACAAAATATGTATTTTATATTTAATGAGATAAACATGTTAAAACGTTTGGTATAGACGCATTATTCCAAACCGCGAATTTGACGCAATCAACTGAATAAATTATCTACACCATGTGTTTTTACACATGTGTATTGTATGGTCGTGGTGTCAAAGCAAGCAATTAAAGATATTATCTAAATCTAATCTCTGTCTGCGCCAGTTCCGTGTCTCATAAATGTACATTTACTAGTTTTAGCAACCGAAAATATAATGTCATAGCTGACCGACAAATGGCGCCATTTTTTGCTAATACTACGAAAACAAGTCTGGGTTTAAATATCAATGATTATTTTTTATATTTGCATTTTAATCTTTTTATCGGTCTGAGTCATATTTATATCTAGTGGCGTTTATAATTCTCTTTGCTATTCTGGACAATTCTAGTATCAAAGGGACTGATATTTTAATAACGAGATAATCCCGAGGGAATAAATGTGGTATTTTGACAAGAGTTGTGCGTTTCGAGATGGGAAAATTATTCCTTTGGTAAGCTAACTGACAATTGATAAATTTGCCCTAAAGGCATATAGAATTGTTAGAACCCTGTTTATAGAATTTCATTGCTAAGCACGGACGTCTTCATTCTTTTAAGACTTAAAGAATTGTCATGTCCTTAGTACATAGTGCCTTCGGGAATATTATGGAGAATTTCTGAATATAGCAGAATTCATTTTTACCCGCGAAGCTTCGTAAAGCTTGATGTGCGTACCGAATCCAAAACATCGCTGACTGCAAAAGATTATCACTGCGATTTTAATTACGGAAACAAACATGATATTTTAAGTAATTTCTTGGGCTACGTTTTTATATTATAATTGAGCTCTCTTAATAGTACAATGCTTGGATTATACCTATTTAGTATTCGGATAACAATTTTAAAGCTATATGTTCTGCAAAGAAAATGATTCTCCTTGTTATTATGATACAGTTAGGTTAGGTTAGATATCATTCTTCTGTACGTGTGTTTACTAAACTCGTACCTAAACGGTTAGACAGATTTTGACGATTTTTGGGTGTGTTTGAATGGGTCTCTGGATGGTTCAGATTCACTATTGGACCCGATAGATGGCACAGCAATCGGGTAGGACCTTTTTTATTTTAAGACAACATTCGGGCAGGACACTAACTATCGAAAATACCCCTCACTGTACTTTTAAATGGAACTACTACCCCATTACTTTAATAATATTATATATAATAATAATATATTCTATCACATACACACAACACCATCTAGCCCAAACTAAGCAGAGCTTGTACTATGAGTATTAGACAATGGATAAACATACATATATACTTTTTTTTTGTAAATACGTACATATTTATGCATAGAAACACCCAGACCAAGACAAACATCCATGTTCATGCACACAAATGTTTGACTTGTGCGGGAATCGAACCCGCGACCTCAGGCGTGGCAGTCGGTTACACTAACCATTACGCCATCAAGGCCGACAAGCTTTAGCTATACACCATTGTCCTTCTGGTCTTATTTAGTAAATAAACAATAAAAAAATATTTAGTAACTGTTTTCAGGCTATATTTATGCTCAAAAGAATAAGTAAGACAAAAACCTAAAGACAATACTTAGAATATCTTTGTATTGTCTCTACCAGTACGCTTTATTTGTCTACTATTAGGACAACCAAAAAAAATGGAATTTACACTGACATATAATATGTAGGTACCTATTACATCACAATCTATAAATATATTTTCGGTCAACCGAGTGACATTATGAGACCATACTAAAAAAGAACAGACTGTGTCCTTTGCACTTAAAAATTAAATTACACATCATAAAATCGGAACAATTACCAACATTAACTTGTGAAATAGTGTTGAATACGTTTTAATAAAACTGATAAACCTTGACCTCGATCCAAGGTTACAGTCAAAATATTTAAAATCGAAATATAAACGAACTTGTTCCAATGCGGTATTCGACCTCTTTACTTATCTATACTAACTTATTAAAGTTAATTTTGACTCGATTGACGTAGTGGCTTAAATGGTCACCAAACCACTGCCAATGCGCCGAATGTCGTGGGTTCAATTCAAAAAATTTATTGGAATGATTGACAAATTTGTATTTTTATACCAGCCGTAAACACTACAATCCTAATCCTAACTAATATTATAAATGCGAAAATGAGTTTGTTTGTACTCAACCGATCAACATGAAATTTTGCATACACGTTGTCAGGGGTACAGAAAAGGACATAGGGTACCTTTCATCCAGAAAAAATAACTGTTGCAAACCTAACCTAACCTACATTTACGCGAGCGAAGCCGCGGGTGAAAACTAGTTCTGTGTATAAAGCAAAATTTGTATTTTAAGGTTAACTAACCTACTTAGTATAATACCTGTATCGCATAATCTATACTAATATTATAAAGCTGAAGAGTTTGTTTGTTTGAACGCGCTAATCTCAAGAACTACTGGTTCGATTTGAAAAATTATTTTACTGTTGGATAGTCTATTTATAGAGAAAGGAAATTTATATATAACATCACGCTACGACCCACGGGAGCGACGCAATAACGACAAACGCGGGTGAAACCGCGAGAACATCTAGTATAATAATAATAATAAAGATATTTATTTCCTCTTTCACAAAGGTAAGTACTTATTATCTAATACAATACATGTTAAAAAAATTCTCTTTATAAACATTGGAACAACGAGAACAAGCAATTGCCAGACAGTGAACAAGTATTTGACTGCCTCGATGGCGTAGTGGTTAGTGTAACCGACTGCCACGCCTGAGGTCGCGGGTTCGATTCCCGCACAAGTCAAACGTCTTAACCTCCTAAGGCCCGACGCTAAAATATTTTTATGCTGGAAACCACACATAATATTCACTAATAGGATAGGTCATAATTAGGACTGCCGCGAAAATTCAAAACGCGCAAAAGTCATATAATTATATAATATGTAACGGGTATTAACGCGACCATGCGTAATGTTTACCTTTTATAGGCTTCATATTTGAGGCAAAAGTCATTTAAAAAATATGTGCAGTAAACTGTACACTGGGTGTCAATGACTATAAGGAAAAGTTTTTGGTCGGGACTGACTGACCTGAAATATTTTGTACAGAAAAACTTAGTGGGGGTCTTAGGAGGTTAATGCATCAGATATATATTATACACTTATAGTAACGTCTTACGCCTATATACGCGAAGGCGTAGACACCCACATGACGAGAACTACCTATGGAGTTAACCTATCGTATGTTTATATTTTCGTAATATTACAATATGTCCTTTAGCTATTTGTGTGCATGAACATAGATGTTTGTCTTGGTCTGGGTGTTTCTATGTATAATATGTATGTATTTACAAAAAAAAAGTATATATGTATGTTTATCCATTGTCTAGTACCCATAGTACAAGCTCTGCTTAGTGTGGGCTAGATGGTGTTGTGTGTATGTGGTAGAATATTATTATATTATTATTATTATTATTATTATATTAGTATACACTAGCTGTTACCTGCGACTTCGTCCGCCTACATTTTAACTAAAAAGAGTTTGTCTCCGCGGTACCCTATTTTTTTTTTCTAAAATCAAAGTAGCCTAAGTTACTCCTTACAACATCAGCTATCTGCCAGTGAAAGTCCCGTCAAAATCAGAACATACAGACAGACAAACAAAAATTTAAAAAATAGATGTTCTCGTGTAGGTACCTTATATACTTTCATATGCATTAGATAAAAAGTTGTTATTTTGACATTACAAACAGACACTTCAATTTTATTTATTTGTATAGATTATTGATGACCAATTTAACTTTACTGCGCCATCTCTGCAGTTAACTATACATACACCAATAGTAAGAAATTTAGAGACACAGTAATGTGTGAAAGAAAACGTATGTACATATTATGTGCATTTTAAAATTGTCTGTGATATGTAGTAGGTAGCGTGGATAATTCGCGTCGGTGTCGCTTTGACGCCGGGCCCCAATCACCTATAATATATTCAATCCGTACATTACCGAAACCACATTAGCATGCGGCAACAACTAAATGTACATATTTATATATCTAACTATTACTAGCTAGTACGTGCATTATCACTTTAATAAAGGACAGCATTCCAACGGTATAACGAACGGTGATATTCGTTGATGTTTAGGTATATTTAGGGTTGCCAACCATACTTTATAATAACGTATCCTACTTTATTTTTGGTAATTATACTTTATACTTTTGCATATAAATAAAGTATATGAAAATACTTCATTTCCAACCTTTACTGTGATGCTTTTACTTACTTTTGTCAGTGATGAATATAAAGTGGCTAGAAGAAAGAAATAGAGCGTCACTAAATTTAATTAAAAACGAATAGTTTATTTTTTAAATTTAAGTTTTGATTGTCAAACACGCTTTGAAAAATTTAAAGATAGCAAAAAATTGTTAGAATGTGCTAACACACAAAAATACTTTTTTAAAGAAATAAAAACATACAATTTAAAAAATACTTTTTTTCTTCCAAATACTTTATTTTTTTCCTATTCAAACCATTTTATACGTTTTTTTTGGCAAAGAAAGTTGGTAACCCTAGGTATATTACAGTTAAGACTCTTTCTAAATTAAACTACTGTTAACTGACCAAACGGTTGTATTTGTGACTATATAACACTTATCTAGATATACGAATATTATAAAGCTGAAGAGTTTGTTTGTTTGTTTGAACGCGCTAATCTCAGGAACAACTGGTTCGATTTGAAAAATTATTTTAGTGTTGGATAGCCTATTTATCGAGGAAGGCTATAGGCTATATAACATCACGCTACAACCCACGGGGGCGGCGCAGTAACGATAAACGCGGGTGAAACCGCGGGAAGAGTTTTGCCAGCGACATCGTACGTATTGAGAAGTAGGTACCTATATATTTTTTTCTCTGCATATAAAGTGAGAAGTAATCATGTAAGAAGCTGATCTACACACATAATACTTCATTTCTAGGCACCGTATCAAGATCCAATATTCACCAGATTTTAAAATGGTTTATCTTAAAATCTGGTGAATATTTGTGAAAACTGCATTTAATTACATGCAGTTGTTTTTGCGTGATGCGCGTACAAACATACAGACAGATAGACAATCAAAAAATTTTAAGTAATTGTTTTGGCTCCCATAAAAATTTCCAATGTACTGACATTGAACAGTCACCAGCAGTATTTTATTATACAAAGAAAACGCATTTCATTACCACATACAAAGATTACTTTATGGAGATCTTGGAAAATATTATATTACTACTTGGTTATAAAAAACTAGCTTTGCTCGCAGCTTCGCTCGCCTAACAGTACTTTTTTAAAATAAAATATAGCCTATGTTACTCGCTGATAATATCGCTTTCTAATAGCGAAAGAATGTTTTAAATAGGTTAAGTAGTTTTTGATTAAACCATTACAAACAAACAAACGAACAAAAAATTAAACCTTTATTATTATTATTTTTTATTATTAGTTATTATAAGCCTAATTGGCACCCCACTGCTGGGCAAAGGCCTCCCCTTCCGACTTCCATCTATCTCGATAGTTGTCTGTCTCGATTGTTCCGAGTTGCCAATCCCTTTTAAAAGCATCGAGCTCATCTCGCCATCTCTTCCTAGGCCGGCCTCGTTGTCGCTTCCCGTTACTTGGCATCCACTGTGTAATTTACTATATACCTTTATAATATTAATATAGAAGTATAGATATAACCACGTAGGCAGGAGCTCCGCTTCCTCCTAATTTAGCCTATTTTATCCAGAACGTTATGCGTCACAAGAACTTTTAATTGCTTTTGTCAATTTAAAGTAGTTTTGACTTGGAAAAGCTATGACTGCATCACAAAAGTGTAGCCATTTTTACCAAGCCAAAATTTATTTTATTTTTATTTTTTGTCAGATCCATTCGCGGCCATGCGCGTTACAACTCACCACCGCTTCACCGCAGTCAGATGAATGGTATATGAATACATTCTACAACATATGTAACAAAGTTATAATCATATTATGCCGCGGCCACACATTGGATTCAACTTTGCGTCCAAGCTTGGCTCTAATTTGGAATAGCCATAGTT
This sequence comes from Catocala sponsa, assembly GCA_963564715.1. Classification (NCBI taxonomy): domain Eukaryota; kingdom Metazoa; phylum Arthropoda; class Insecta; order Lepidoptera; family Erebidae; genus Catocala; species Catocala sponsa. Next base: position 22,725,681 of record OY751335.1, on the reverse strand, counting down.
CGTTATGCTTTATATAACGCTAACTTGAATTAAGTATTGTATATAAGCGTTTTGATTTGATTTTTTAACTATAAGTTTAACTTTATTATGATAAATAAATGTTACTCTATTGGTTCTGTGCCTTAATGCTGCCGTCACAACATTCGAAATATGGCAACTTTACCTACGCCTCGACTCACTAAACATATTATGTGAACTGAGTACGAATTAACTCATTAGTAATGTGTGGCCACGGACATCACCGCATTAACTTGTAGGTAAAGAATTTTAAACCAAAATAATGCCTTTAATGAATCCCAATATTAGATCTTATATATGCCATAGGCAATCATTTGCCTGAACCGAGCCTTCCTTTTCCCTAGCCTCTATTATTCCCAAGTCACTTGGGGTCGGCTTTCTAGTCAAACCGGATTTGACTGGATATCAGTTTTTACACGGAACGGCTGCTACCTGACCTCCGCAACCCGAAGGCTAACGACACCTTAAGGCTAGATCAGTGTCAGGATATTAGAGGGCATTGATTTCCCAATAACGACTGCCATCGATGTTCATGGCAGCCTGAACCGACGGCTTAACGTGCTCTCCAAGGCATGGAGCAAGCGATAATTGTCAATCAATACGCACATAATTTCGAAAAGTCATATAACTTCCGAAAGTCAGAGGTGCGCGACGTGGGTTCGAACCTAAGACACTCTGCATTGCAGTCTGTTGGTCTCCCGAACAATTAACATAAAAGTAGCTACAGTATTAGCTTTAATAAATTCACTAACTACTTACTACATTTTGTCAGTCTCGATCTTAATTCATTAATTATTATTTATTTGATTTGAGATTGAAGCCGCTACACATAGAAGTTCTCTTGTCAAATTATTCATGTGTTATAAAAAAAATCAATCAACATTAGCAGTAAAAGCACAATATTACTAATTAATACCATTTGCTAACGGTCCCCTATCTAAATCTCGTTTCTTGCAAGCAATACGGACAAAGTATATCTTGGTTAAAAGGTGTTCAACATCACTTGTCAACGATCGGTAGCAGACTGCTATTATCTCGACTTTGAATCATGAACGAATGCAACTTATTATTATTCTTTGCAAAAATAATTAAAATAAATTACATTATCGTTGATTGTTGAGTAACCTTAAAATAATCTTGAACTGTATGAATAGCGAAATAAATAGTTTCTATATAAAACATATATAAATAACTTTATGATAACCAGGCATGGCTCGGTCTTTTACCCATAGAGAACCGAAGAATTATGAATAGAGAAAAAATTCTGGCTTCGAATTTCAAACTAAACTTAAATGTTAGATTTGGTGCTTATCATTTAGAGAACGTATCAATACCGTGAATGCTTTGGCATACATTCTTGTATTGAAAAATAAACTTGCGTTTTCTGTTTATTGAATTATAATATATAAAATTGTAATCATAAATTAAATATAATCTAGAGATAAGTGAAGAGAACAAGTTAGCTCTATTAATCTCAATGTAGTATGTGTCAAGTGGTAGATGTAAACGATGTTAAGAGATAAAAATGATTATACTGTCCATTATTGTTGTCATGACATTGATGTGTGTCGTATAAACTGAGGAACCGTTTTTATATTTTGATTCTTTATTTATTTGGAAGGTTTTAGCCACATACAGCCATGTCAGCTCCATCATACCCTAAACACATAATAATTATCGTATAAAATAAAATAGCCGCTTAAAACAGATGCTTAGCTAAAATACTTATGAAGGAACAATTTTTATAATTAAATTCGACAATTTCCTCTATTTAGTCGCAAATTAGCCAGATTAGCAAACACAATTTTATAGATAACTAGCTGTTACCTGTGACTTCGTCCGCGTAGATTTTAACTAAAAAGTGTTTGTCTCCGCGGAACCCCATTCTTTTTCTAAAATCATAGAACCTAAGTTACTCCTTATAACATCAGCTATCTGCCAGTGAAATTCCCGTCAAAATCGGTTCAGCCGTTACGGAGATTAGCCGGAACAAACAGACAGACAGACAGACAAAAATTTTTAAAATAGATGTTTTGGTATAAGTACCTTATATACTTTCATATGCATTAGATAAAAAGCTGTTATTTTGACATTACAAACAGACACTTCAATTTTATTTATTTGTATAGATATTACAGTACGGAATGGTTATAACATGTATGAATGAATATCATTGACGTTTCAGATGCAGGAGTGGCAGGATGGATTCGACAATGGTGGCGCGCGCTATTAGCTGAGATGATATCTACAGCGCTTCTGGTATGGCTAGGCTGCGCCACACTCGTGCCAATATATGGACCTGGATCTGTAGCCTTGACACACCCAGCGCTCGGGTTCGGCTTCGTTGTACTTGCAAACATCTGCGCGTTCGGCGAAGCATCAGGCGCTCATATGAATCCTGCTGTGACTCTGGGCGCGCTGTTATACGGCCAGATACAAGTGGTGCCTGCAATCGGCTATGTGATAGCTCAAGTAATAGGCGCTATAATCGGCTTCGGTGGTCTAATGGCGACGTCGCCTCAAGACGTGATCGCTGATGGCGTGGCTATCACGTTGCCCGGCAAAGGCGTGTCGCCGCTGGCTGCTGTGGCCGTGGAAGCTGTCATCACTGGTGTGCTGGTGCTGTCAGTGTGCGGTGTGTGGGCCGCGCATGACCCGTCGCGCCCCGACTGCACTGTGCCGCTTAAACTTGGTTTAGTTGTCGCCGGCCTCGTGTATGCTGGGGTAAGTCCCTATTTCTCACATCACTATCTTAGACCTATTATTACCTGGTATATGAGGTACTTGCCCGTCTTACTAGATTCGCTACAGTTAGTTGTTTCATGAAGCAACCAATCTTAAGGGATAACATGATTCTAAGCATAGGGTAAATATCAGTGCAATTTGGGATAATATTTATCCGTCGACTATTAGAGATGTCCTCTACAGTCTTAACTGACGACTTAGCAAACAAAGAATGAAGAAAAAGTAACACATTTTTTGTAAATTATCACACATCTACAAGTATGATGGCGGCAACGATGCCCTAATAATTCAATTAATATACGCAGGCACTACTGCAGTATGAGCTCCCTATACTAAATCATTTTAGGTTTATGGTATTATTTGATGACTTATAAGAGTTTTCTTAGGAATTTACGAGTACGGCTTCATTTATGAAGTTTAACCTTTTGACCGCCACGGACGTCCATTCACGTCAAATTAAACCGTGCTCACGACGCCCCCGACGGCATGGCACGTCGATAATACGACTATTTTACAGTTCAAAATAAACAATAAAATATGTTTGTTGTGTTCCTTTTACCTATTATTTAAAACTACATTATTCATCGCCTAGCGTCCCTACGCCAGGCGATGAATAATGTGCCCCCTGGCACGACGCTACTTTTATGCTGTAGCGGTCAAAAGGTTAATTTTTTTTATAAACTGAGCGGATTTATGTTTTTCACAGGGCCCCGCAACTGGTGCTAGTCTTAACCCTGCGAGAAGCTTCGCACCCGCGCTGCTGCAGGGCAAATGGCAGTACCAATGGGTAAGAGACGCTCATCACTTATTATTAGGCTGTAAGAATAGCGTGGTGGTTTCAACGGTCGCCTGGTTGCTGACACACTGCCAAGTGTTATGGGTTCAAGTCCTACATGATGCTATCATTTGTATGATACAAAAATACTTGTACTGAGCTCAGGTGTCCGTTATTTAATGATTTTAAAGTTCCTCGCGATTATTACTAATGCGAGAGTAGTCTTTAAAAACACAGGGTTTTCTTGGGACTCTTTCACACTGGGATCATTTTTTAAAGAATAACTAAGTGACCTTATTTTCTAATATAAATATTATTAACACTATTCTGTTATTGATTTGTTCTGCCTAGAAAGTGTAATGTCTACGAGTAAATCAAACTCAAATACTATACATAGTAATTATAAGACGGATGATCCTTTTAAAAATGTATAAAGCGGTCGAATGCTTTCTTATAATATTCATTCTCGGTTCGCGATACTTCACCCTTATGATTGACACTTACCCTTTCTAGGATAAGGCTATTAGTAAGGTATAGTAGTAAGGCTTCTAATCATGCGTTACGAATTGCAGGTATACTGGGTGGGCCCACTGCTGGGCGCCGCGCTTGCAGCCCTTCTCCAACGCTACGTAATCACGCCGCGCCGCGCGCTCCCCGCTCCAGAACCACACGAAGTGGAACTGCCCCTCAATGATAAGCCATAGACTCTCTCATAGCAATAGATTGTAATAAGATTTATATTTTTAAATAAAAAAATGTTGATATGTTCTTGTAGATTTTAATGTCCGAAGAATAAATCATTTTCTGGAAAACGAGCCAATGGGTAAATTGAATATGTGTAACGTAATAAGGAAAAATTAATAAAATACGAAATCGATTGAATAATAATAATAATATAGGTACAAACCTGACATTGTGGTAATAGTCAATCACAGCGCCGTGCAATGATTGTCGATGTCACCTTTCCTCATGATGACAATCTTGTGAAAGCCAAGAAAGATATAAATCAAATATGTAGGTAGACTCAGCTCACGAATACACTTGCACTAAATCTGTAGGGCCTGAGGATATCCGAGTCTCCCAATAACGTTGTCGGTAAGACTGAGCTCCCCCATATTGATCCTGGATCCCTTGTTAATAGATACCAACTATATTGTTAACGATAGCAAATCGAATTTCAATGAAAAATTAGCTAAATATACTTCTAAGAATGGCTCTCACCCTCTTCTACATTATTAATAAATTTACAAAGATATTTTATATCCACCCAATCCTTCCTAACTTCCTAACTAATATTATAAATGCGAAAATGAGTTTGTTTGTTTGTTACGCTTTCACGCCTTAACTACTCAACCGATCAACATGAAATTTTGCATACACATTGTCAGGGGTACAGAATAGGACATAGGGTACCTTTCATCCAGAAAAAATAACTGTTGCAAACCTAACCTAACGTAACCTACATTTACGCGAGCGAAGCCGCGGGTGAAAACTAGTATTTTTATAAAGTCGACGCGTGTTCTCACGCTATTGTCGACATGTAAGATGTGGATTTGGCACTCATTGTGCTGATAATACTTAATGGTCTAATTGTCTTAGAGGTTTGCGATAAGTGCTTGAAACAAGGATTTGACTTTTGGTGCAACAGGCAGTGCTGCTCTACATGTGATACATTGTGAGGACCTTCTTGTTTCTGGAGTCTTAACCACCACCAGCGTAGACACGTAGAAATTCTTTTGTTTGATTGTAAAGTTGTAAATATAAGGTATAATCTATACATACATATAAAAAAAAACGGGTTGCACTTTGGGAGTGCCGGCAGAAGCAAAAACTTGAATATTAACGTTGTGCATTTTTATATTTTGGAATGGTTATTGGTGGTGGAATAATTTTGCACGAATTGCTTTAATTATCAGTATAAAAGTACGATAGTAATGATAATTACAATATTCATTTATTGCGCTATCGTACACAAATATGACAATTCTCCTTCCGTCTTACGAATTTTCGATTTTCGATCAGGTCACGTGTCCTGACGCGAGTTTAACATTTTTTATCCATCACAAAAAAGTGCACAACGCCGCTAAAGAAGTTTTCACTTCAATAAAATAGTAACTGGTCAATGTCTGTAGATAGCAGATATTTATGAAAAATGTATGTAGGTAAAGGTCTTTATAAAAGCTATGGAAGCCAGACCAATTATTTTTAGAATTTTTGCTTGCTTGCTGTATGTTTGTACGTGCATCATGCATATATGTACGGAATTGAATGCTATTGTCACAGCTGTATTGTTGGATTTTAACTTAAAATTTCATGCATATTTTATTTTGATACGCCGCCGCGCGCTGTCTAGAATTCGGAATATAATAGCTAGATACCTACATTCTAATTTCACAGCCAAGGCTACGTAATCGCAGGCAAAGTTAGTAATAAATAGTATTAAAAATATCTCTAAAAGCCAATGCATCAAAATTTTAAGGTACCAGTACCCGTGAAGACAAAAAATTATAATAATATAATTTTGTTCTAAATCCTGTTCGTTCTGGTTTTCTGAGCATTCCCTTTTACTATCTAAATATATTAGCTGGCTCATAGCCAGTTGCACTCATTGATCGGTAAACGATTAGCGAGGTTAAGCAATGTTAGGTGCGGTCAGTCTATAGATGGGTGACCACTTAGTGGTATTTCATCTGAGCGTCTCCGTGCTTCGGAGGGCACGTAAAAAGTCGGTCCCGATTGTTAACCTGGCCTTTAGCCAGAACGCCTCCGATCTGATCGAGAAACATTCGCCTAGGTTTTCCTCTTGCGACTGTTCCGTTCACACTAGCTTTATAAACTTTCTTAGTCAGTCTTTCCTCGTCCATTCTTTCTACATGTTCAAACCAGCTTAACATACCCTTTTCTATTCTTGTCACTATATCCACTTTCATGCCGCATCTCTCTCTAATCATACTATTCCTTATTCTATATTTCAGAGTCACACCACATATGCTTCTCAGAGCGTTTCTGATGTCTATTACTTATCACGCATATTTGCAAATAGGGAACAAACACGATGGTTACAGAAAAAAACGAACGTCTCGATAGATGTAATGGTTCGTATCGGGATATCGATTATTCAAATCATAGTTAATTATTCGAAACCCGGTTCAATGACACATTCATAAGAATACGTAATCCATTCATTGACTTCATGTAACTCAATGTTCTTTATAACCAAATATGGCAAAAGAAAGGGTTATGAGTTAAGTACTCACCAGTAGTGGATTACGTAGTCGCCTCGTCATTTTCACTGCGCCAAGTGTTGTGGATTCGAGTCCCACACTGTACAAATATTTGTGTGTCCGACAAATAGTAGTGCCAAGTCTCGGTGTTCTTTGTGTCCGTTGTTTAAATGTTTATCTCTAAGCTCATTTAAATTATTATAAAAAAATGCAACAGTCAATGATGACTTCCCAACAAGTGCGAAATTCCAGATTATCTACTTTATCAAGGTCAGTTCTAACAGCCTTAATATAGTCCCCATGTGAAAAAGAAAATTTTTATTTAATCTTTCAGCGAATTGTGAATTTCTGAAAAAAATTTTGATCAATTTATTTGTGATGGTCTATGTATCTTGTGAGTGGGGGCCAGTCAGTACAGACCGTCGACACTTCGACCCAGTGAGATATTTTGTGTCGAGCATCTATGTAAAGGTAAGGCGAGCGGTTGATGTCATTCGGTAACAGTAGCGACATCATTAGAGGATATTAGGTAAAATAATCTACCGTTGATGTTTTACCATTATACTGGGATAAGTTAGATGTTCGCGTGGTACCGAAGAATTCAGTGATATTTCGATTTATGTGTTCCTAAAATTATTATGAGTGCAATCTTCTATCTATAATAATAATGGACTAATTTACCTTTTATAGGTGATGGTACCTACAAAAGGTAGTGTCCCAAAGGGCCGGGTATTTTCCTAACGTATTAGGAATATACCCGTAAAAGAGAAACAAAAGAAAAAAAAATTGTGTCAGTATCACCTTAGCCTATTGTTAGTAATAAATAATACATAAAATAAACTAATTAAAAACATGCACATCTGCATGCACATGTCTACGCACCCAGTGCTGTATAAACGGCCCATCATCATAAGATTTTGTGTAATATTTTGTACCTAATTTTGTATTGTATGGATTACCTAAGATTTCTATACATACATAAAGATAAAGTAAAAGGGATATAGTACATAAATATGAATATTATATGTTATCTAAGGCTGTGTTTCTGCTCAACTATGATCAAAATATGCTCGGTAGAGCTACGCTAGTCTTACCTTTCAATCATTGTAAGATCGTTTCAGCTGCTACCAATACACCTTCAAAACGTTTTTGTTCGATTCGTAAATAATTACGATCTCGCTTCTAAACAAAATATCGAGAATCTAACAATTGACTATTATAGATCATCCATTAACCATGTTTCTGTAATAAATATTACATCACACTACAAATCAAATTGTTTGTTTTTAAAGTTACGTACTTTTGGATAGGATGTTAAGTAAAACCATGCTTTATTTAAACTATAACATCAATTACAAAGGAAATATATACCTATTATTTTAAAATTTACACATAATTGAGTTACTTAATTTACGACACGGTGTGTATAGAAAATAGCAGTTATAAATTATTTTATATACTCCTTCTTCGCCCGAGCCACAGATACAATCTAGTTCGGGCAAACAACAACAAATGTATTATTATAACTTAATGAGTCATTTATTATAAATTATTGTACCTATTATTTAAATAAATATATTATTATTATTATTTCTATAATGTGGGTAGAATACAATGACGTATAAGAATAAGAGTTTCCCATTCCGGTACGCCCCCGGTCGGCACGCACCCATATTGAAAAATGTGTTATTCCGCTACGCCCCCGGCCGAGACGGTCCCATTCTAAAACAACCGGCGAAGACACTTGAGCAAATACTGTCGAAACAAAAGTGTTTTTGAATTTAAATATTTTTGTTTTGTGCTGAGTGTATATCATGTGTATCATGTATTAGCTTTAGAAATAGTAAGATTAGTTTTTAAGTATATTTTTTATAATATGTTTAAAAAATGCAAACTAATTGTTTCGACAGTATTTGCTCAAGTGTCTTCTCCGGTTGTTTTACAATGGGACCGTCTCGGCCGGGGGCGTAGCGGAATAACAAATTTTTCAATATGGGTGCGTGCCGGCCGTGGGCGTACCGGAATGGGATCCTAACGGCCGGACCCGAATAAGAAACAGTAAAGCACAGTACACGTTAAAAAATAACTTTGAAAATAATTCACGAATAAAAGGCAACAGCAGCTAGTAAAATAAATCTAAACAATCAACAAAAATTAGTAATAAGTGGTAATGTGTAGCTTTTGACAAAAACATTACAAATATAAATTAAAGATTCCCTTAGAAGCACACGGGCGGCGGTGACTCTGTAATTATTATTAGTAAAATGTAGCATGCTATATGCAGTACTATAGATTGGACTACCTCAGTGGTGCAGCGGTAATAAATGTGGCTGTTATGCATGAGGCACACCCTCATCCGTTATTGTAATAACGTCCTCCAGGACAAATTTCGTTCACAGCGGCCAATCTTAACCCAGACTGACTATTTGCATAGGAGAAATTATATCGTACAACTCGTGCAAAGTGCACTCTCGGTTCCCTAACTCTTATAACCCGATGGGACGACAACCAGCGAGAGATAAGGCGCAGCACCAGCGGTTTTACGTACGTTCCAAGGCACGGGGGTGTCTAGCAGCGTTAACTTCCTAACTCCGGTTTGCATTGGCGTTTCTTATCAGAATATATTATATAGTTCTTGCAACTCACGTAGGCGAGCGGGCTTTATTTGTGGTATACGCATATATGTATGTGTGTGTGTGTAAGTGTCGCTCGCAACTGACCACTCTGTCAAACACGCACACTACCGCATTGTGCATGTACACGTTCAACTACAAGTAAAGCTCGCTCGCCTTCGTGAGTTGCAAGAACTGTACCGATAACTTTTTGTCGGCCAGGTCGGCAATTCGAACCTGAGACATTATGCACCTCGGTAGTCGCATTTACTACCGGGATCTAGAACGTTAACTAGCAAAGACTGCGTCTAATAAATGTTTTTTTTTTATGTACGACTAAGGTGGCAAACAGGCATACGGCCCACATAATGGTAAGTGGTCACCGTAGCCTATAGACGCCTGCTACAGCAGAGGCATCACTTGCGCGTTGCCGACCCTTTAGGAAAGGAGGAAGTGGGAAGGAGAAGGAGCCGGAAGGGGGAAAGAGGGTAATTTGGCCTCTGGCACTCTTCGGCACACTTCACCGAACGAAACACAACAGTAGGAATACTGCTATTTCACGTTGATATTCTGTGAGAGGGTAGTCCTTCTCCGGTCGAGCCGGCTCATTCATGCTGAAATCAGCGAGGCTCTACTACTCAAAGCGACCTCTACATACAAAATAATAATGAAAAATCAGACACAATGGCATTTATAAAATTTTCTTATTGTTTTTTAGTTGTGCTAAAAAAGGTAAAATGGGCTATATTACGTAATACGCGTGAGATTATTAGGTACATCGGTATTCATTTATTTATTTTAGTTTAATCCCCGCTCCCCGCATTCAAACAGAACGGACGTGTTTTATTTTGCTCTCCAATTATTATTCCAAAATGTTAGTAAAAAGTGATTTTTAAGTGTTGTGCCTGTTAAGTACGGAACCCTAACCGATATTGACGACGCAGCAATTACTGGAACTTTATAATAAATATAGAAGACAGGACGAAAACGCCGACGCAGCGAACATGCGGCCGCGCCGCGACGCCGTAGAAACTTCGATCGCCGACTCAGCAAAACTGCACCTGCATTATTGCCTACGCCGCGAACCAATTTTATGTATTTTATATTAATAAATTGTCATTCCATATTCTAGCATCGAATAGGTTTCACATAAATTAATTGTAATTTCTTTTATAATAAATTAGTTATTTTATAAGTAACTTTAGTTTTTTTTCGAACCTTCGGCTGCAGTAAACGTAATTGGCGCAGTCGGTAGGATACTCGCGGGCCGGTTCGCGAGCATTAGAAGCATCTCACATCGATATTCGCGTTCGCGAGTCGCCCGGGCGGCTATCAAGCCACGGTACGAGTATCCTGAATCTACGAGGCTGCAGCGCCGAGCGGGGAATCCAGACATCGATTCACGGAGAAGAACCAGAGATGATATATTATATGTAAGTACACTTGAATCTTTCTCGTGTTGCTTCCTACTTTATCCTAATTAGTTTTATTTCCAAAATTTTTCGCCCCGAAAAATTGTGTTCCCGGGACCCTGCATCGAGACAGGCTCGCCGGCATATAGTAGATAGTTATAGAGAATTAGATAGTGAATTAGATTCTAGTTTGAGTAGTTTATTTGAAATAAAAATGCCTTACGATCCCGATGTAATCTATAAGGCATTACGCCTTGTGCCAGAATTTGATGGAAATCATAATGTATTAACAAGGTTTATTAACATTTGCGACCAAATCGTAACTCAGTACGCTAGCGCCGAGCCGGGCAGCGAGCTAGGTAATCTATGTTTACTGAACGGCATTTTAAATAAAATCACAGGGTCTGCCGCTTCAACTATCAATGCGAACGGCATCCCAGATACTTGGGAAGGGATTAGAACAGGTCTAATCAACAATTTTTCAGACCAAAGGGATAAAACTGCGTTATATAACGACCTCTCTTTAGCTACACAGGGTAATAAATCCCCACAGGAATTTTATGACCAATGTCAAACCTTGTTTAGTACAATAATGACGTATGTGACTTTACATGAGACTACGAACGACTATTGACGCTAAACGGACATTATATAAGAAGGTAGCGATGCAAGCTTTTGTGCGAGGTTTAAAAGAACCACTAGGATCGCGTATACGATGCATGCGTCCAGATTCAATAGAAAAAGCTCTAGAGTATGTGCAGGAAGAGCTGAACATTATGTACTTACAACAACGTAACGATGTTCCAAAGGCTCATAGTGCTCCTAAGCCCACCATGCCATCTAACATACCGTTAAATACGCAAATTATTCCACAACATCCCGTACCTAATTGGCCAGCCCCTATGGCACAGCGCCCTTATCAACCTCCAACCCAACCTTTTAGATTCAATATGAATAACCAACAACAGAATCGTTTCCCTACACAAACACAGCAAATGTTCCGTGCACAGCCTAATAATTACCACCCTCAGAGTAATATGTTTAGATTACCACCTAGGAATAACGCACCACAAAATGTCGGCGCGAAACCCATGAGTGGTGTTCAACATTTTTCCCCTAAACCGTTGCCCATGATGACAGGTCACAATTGGCAAAAATCAGGTAATCCGCCACCCAATAATTATTTTAAGACACGTGAATTAAATGTAAATGAATTTTCATTGCCCAACGATGTCTATTATCCTGCTGAATATTACTGTGAACCTGAATACGAATGTTATACAGACTGTAACGACTATAATAATTCCTACGACTATGACTATGACCCTAACATGACTTATAATGATACAACCTATAGTAATCAAGTTATACACGAGATAGAACCACAACCAGGTCCTAGCCATGCAGGTCAACCTCAGGATTTTCGCTCAGGCAACATATCAAACGAGCAAGGATAGATATTAATTTGCAAACCCAAAGACAATTACCATACATAGAAATCTCTTGTCCCCCGTTAAAATTTTTGATAGATACTGGCGCTAACCAGTCATTTATATGCCCCGAGGCCGTACAAAACTTCTTTTCTGATTACCCATTAAATTACGACCCTTTCGAAGTAGCAAACATACATGGTGTAAGCAGAAGTGACCATTCTATAACGTTACCGTGTTTTAACGAATTTAACGAGAAAGGTGGTATTAAGCTCTTTGTATACCGGTTCCATGATTACTTTGATGGCTTAATAGGTTTAGATATACTGTCTAAATGGGAAGCCAATATAAACCTGAAGGATTTTAAATTAGTAACAAGAAATGCAATAAACCCGATTAAGTTATATAACTCTCGTAATATAAATCTATATGAAGACATTATTCCAGCTAAAAGTTGTAAAACAATTAAAATACCTATTAACGCCCCGGATGGCGAAGTTTTAGTTGACGAACAGATTTTCTGTGGTTGTTTGTTACGTGAATGTCTTACTACCGTAGTTAACGGCCGAGGTTATGTAGAAATAGAAAACCCATCATCCAATGATATTATATTTTATCTAGATCAGCCGGCTTGTGCAGACATATTCAATATTAAATGCACACAAATTGAGAACTCAAACCGTGTAAATGACGTATTATCGCGGTTACGTACTGACCATCTTAATGAAGAAGAAAAGGCTAATCTCTTAACATTATGTAGTCGCTACGCAGATGTCTTTTATATCGATGGGGAGCCATTGACTTTCACAAACAAGGTTAAGCATAGGATTCGTACAACGGACGAGGTCCCTGTGTACACCAAAAGTTATCGGTATCCTTTCGTTCATAGACAAGAAGTCAGGGACCAAATTTCTAAAATGTTGCAGCAGGGTATAATTAGACCTTCTGACTCTGCATGGAGCTCACCTATTTGGGTTGTACCCAAAAAGATGGATGCTTCAGGAAAACAAAAGTGGCGTCTCGTGGTCGACTTCCGTAAATTAAATGACAAGACAATAGATGACAAATACCCCATCCCAAACATCACCGACGTTCGAGACAAGTTAGGAAGATGTCAGTACTTCACGACTTTAGATTTAGCAAGTGGTTTTTACCAAGTGGAGATGGATCTCCAGGACATACCCAAGACCGCGTTCAACGTAGAACATGGGCATTTCGAGTTTCTGCGAATGCCGATGGGATTGAAGAATAGTCCATCTACTTTTCAAAGAGTAATGGACAATGTTCTTAGAGGTCTTCAAAATAGCATCTGTCTGGTCTATTTAGATGATATAATTGTGTTCAGTTCATCACTCCAGGAACACCTGGTAAACCTGGAAAAGGTTTTCCAAAGACTCAGAGAATCTAACTTCAAAATTCAGATGGACAAGTGCTAGTGCAATTTTGAAGCTAGAAACTGCCTATCTTGGGCATATAATTAGTAGAGACGGCATTAAGCCTAATCCCGACAAAATTTCAGCCATAGAAAAGTATCCCATACCGAACACTCCTAAGGAAATAAAACAATTTTTAGGCCTTCTCGGTTATTACCGAAAATTCATTCCGGACTTCGCACGCATTACCAAGCCCCTTACCAATTGTCTCAAGAAAGGAAACAAAGTAGTCCATAGCCCAGAATATGTAAACTCTTTTAATAAATGTAAGACCTAACTAACTAATGACCCCATCTTACAGTATCCCGATTTCAATAGGGAATTTAATCTCACAACAGACGCTTCAAACGTCGCTATTGGAGCGGTGTTATCCCAAGGACCAATAGGGTCTGATAAACCAGTGTGTTACGCTTCTCGTACACTCAATGAAAGCGAGCTAAACTATAGCACAATAGAAAAAGAATTGCTAGCTATAGTATGGGCCACCAAGTATTTTAGGCCATATCTGTTTGGAAGAAAGTTTAAAATATTGACTGACCACAAACCCTTGCAATGGATGGTGAATTTAAAAGAGCCAAACTCACGATTGACGCGATGGAGACTTAAACTCAGCGAATACGACTATACGGTAGTTTACAAAAAGGGAAAATTCAATACCAATGCTGATGCCCTGTCACGCATTGAGATACATAATAACGAGACTGACGAGATTAACTCCGTAATTGAAAGCATAAAAGACTTAAGCTCAATGATCAATAACCCTTCAGAATCACCAATCCAACGTCCTAACTCTTTGACTGACACAAACCAACCCAGAGTAGAAGTTTCCAATAAATTGAATGTACCAGCTAACCAGACTAATTCCTCGACTGACACCGTACATACTAGCCATGAACAACCTATTTTAGAAGTACCTGTCACAGATGAGCCTCTTAATAAATTCCACAGACAAATCCACTTTACAATAGTCGGAGACATAAAACGAAGACCGACAGTGACTAAACCTTTTGAAGGTCATACAAGAACAGCAATTCAGATTTCAGAATCAAATTTAGAATCAGATGTCATTAACGCTATTAAAGAATATGTCAATCCAAAGGTCAAAACAGCTATACTAATAAATCCGCCTCTGGCTATGTACTCAATAATACCTGTCATACAAGATAAATTCAAAAGCTCCTCTCTCAAACTAGTATTAACTAAGGTCGAATTAGAGAATGTCAAAGAATACCTGCGGCAACAAGATATCATTAAGCACTATCATGATGGTAAGACAAACCACCGTGGTATAAACGAGTGCTATTTAGCTCTTTCGCGAAAATATTACTGGCCAAAAATGAAAGAGCAGATCGCTAAATTCATCAACGAATGCACTATCTGTGGACAAGCTAAATACGATAGGAATCCAATCCGACCATATCTTAATATAATACCACCAGCAACGAAACCACTAGAGATTATTCACATGGATTTATTCACAGTAGAATCAGAAAAATACGTAACATTTATTGACGTTTTCACGAAATATGGTCAGGCATACCACTTACGTGATGGTACAGCTATAAGTATAATCCAATCACTATTAAAATTTTGTACTCACCATGGACTACCTATGACTATTATTACTGACAATGGCACGGAATTCACCAATCAATTGTTTTCGGAATTCATGCGTATTCACAAAATCGTCCATCATAAAACTTTACCCCATAGTCCCAATGATAATGGCAATATAGAGCGTTTTCACTCGACATTATTGGAACACATTAGAATTCTTAAGTTACAACATAAAAATGAACCAGTAATTAATCTCGTACCATACGCCATCATAGCATATAATAGTTCAATCCACAGCTTTACCAAGTGTAGGCCATTTGACCTATTGACTGGACACTTTGACCCCAGAGATCCAATTAACATTGACTTTACTGAACATATCTTACAGCAATACGCGCAGAATCATAGACAGCAAATGAAACAGGTATATGATTTAATCAATGAATCCTCTCTTGCCAATCGGACAGCTCTTATCGAAAATAGGAATAAATCACGCGAACCAGAAGTAGAGTACACACCTCAACAACAAGTCTTTATTAAAAATCCTCTCGCCAGTCGCCAGAAAGTCGCACCACGATATACACAAGACACAGTTCTAGCTGACTTACCAATCCATATCTACACATCAAAGAAACGTGGCCCTGTAGCTAAATCACGACTAAAGAGAGTACCTAAAGGAAACCAATTGTTACAGGATTCTGATGCTTCCGGTAATACAGGCGACACACCTTCAAGACATAAGACTTGAGACTTTAGCTGACGGACCAGGATTGCTACCATACAAGTTAGGACCAACCAGACTAACGACACATTACCATTCCTTTATACAATTTATACAACTAACAGACATTGAAGATAAGATAGATTCGGTACAAACTCAACTTAAAATGTTCGAGACTAAACTTAGTAAAGGAGCATACACCATTTATGAATACCAAATTGATTACCTTACTAATAAACTTAATAAGGTTCTTAATCGAATAAAATCTCTAGAACCTATAAGAGTTAAAAGAGGTCTGATAGATAGCTTAGGGTCAGTAATTAAAAGCGTTACTGGCAATTTAGATTATCAAGATGCCGTAAAATACAATGAAGCTATTAGAATCTTGCAGGGTAATGACAATAAGATAGTTTCCGAATTCAATAACCATATAAGCTTGTGTAAAGAATGGATGTCGAAACATAATGCTGTTCTAGAACAATTAACATCAAACCAGGCAAAAATAAATGCATCTTTAGAATTACTTTTAGAAAGGGATGCCCTCAAGGATTATAATCTCGTGAGATTCACTAAGTTTTCTCAAATCTTAGGTATAATAACTAATAATGTAGAGGATATACTTTTAGAAATAATTAGAATAGAGAATATTTTAGCATTTATTTGTGCTTCTAGTACGCACCACTCCATGATAGATGTAGAAGTTTTAAAATCTATGATAGATAAATTAAGATCCTTATATGACCAAGATCAAATAGTAAATTTAAAATTAAGAGAATACTATGATCTGATTAGGCCAGGTTCATACTTTGTTGAAAAAAGAATAGTAATAGTCTACAATTTTCCTATAGTTTCCCATGAGATATACGATTTATATAAGTTATCCATTGTCCCTAATGAACACCAATTAGCCCTTATACCTCCCACTCCTTATATAGCAACAAACGAGAAATCATTCGTGTACATAGAGGCTGAATGCCCGAAGTACAGCAGCATACATCTCTGCGAAAAGGAGATCAGTCACCAGGTCCGAGCAGAGCCCGATTGTATCCAAGAACTGATCACCCGCCAAAATCTGAAGAACACCTGTCAATTGACTAAGATTTCGCTGTCTAAAGAAGTAATAGAGAAATTAGATGATCAACACTACGTACTTTCCCTACCAAGACCTACCAAGATACAATTGACTTGCGGCAGAAGAGACTACAATACGCTACGAGGAAGTTACCTCGCCACTATTCCCATGGGCTGCTACATCCAAACACCAGAGTTCACTATAATCAACGACGAGGATGAGATAAAGGGTCAACCATTAAAATTATCGAAGATTCCTTTTGAAAATTTGAACAAAACTGAAATCTTTGCTCACATTGGAGCCAGATCAGTAAATTTAGAAGAACTCCACAGCATCCAGAACAAAGTCTCATTAGAAAAACCGATAGAGATAGAGAAAACTCAGTCGTCTGCCCTATACCATACCACGATACCACTATATACCATCGTAGTATGTGCAGCCGTCATTGTCATATTCCTGATAATCCGCAAATATAAATGTTGGAATCTCAATTTAGAAAACAAAGAGAAACAGCAGACTCTCAAGATCCACACATATGACGAGATAACCAAGAAGCGTAAAGAGACTCCAGCAACATTTTCTCTTAATATGACAAAATAGTTGCTGTTCTGCGGATGGAGGTGTTAAGTACGGAACCCTAACCGATATTGACGACGCAGCAATTACTGGAACTTTATAATAAATATAGAAGACAGGACGGAAACGCCGACGCAGCCAACATGCGGCCGCGCCGCGACGCCGTAGAAACTTCGATCGCCGACTCAGCAAAACTGCACCTGCATTATTGCCTACGCCGCGAACCAATTTTATGTATTTAATATTAATAAATTGTCATTCCATATTCTAGCATCGAATAGGTTTCACATAAATTAATTGTAATTTCTTTTATAATAAATTAGTTATTTTATAAGTAACTTTGGTTTTTTTTTCGAACCTTCGGCTGCAGTAAACGTAATTTGCCTATAAACAATCTATAGAAAAAGTGACGGCCAATCTAACAGTGTAAACAGTATCTCGATACACAGACTGGATCAAAAGTTATAGCGTTTTAAATTTTGAAAATTTTTATGAACTTCCTTGACCTACCTCAACAACGGTTAGTGAGCAGCGAGCTGCACGTCATCGTCACCGCCAGGCCGCGCCGCGCCGAGGCGCAGTCGGGTACTCTCGGCGTCCTTCGGGCAGCTGTACCGCGCGCCTACACTAACATCACACTCGCTAGACGGAGGACCCAGACAGCGAAATTGCGTTACGATAACAAGGCCTGTTTGTCTGTGTAATACCGTTCAGTATTAAAGTTAGTTACGCCCTTGTGCAAGAAAATCCGTCACGCTACAAGAACACTCACCGATAATCACAGGCAGCTACGGTCTATATAGCTACGCATTATGTCTCGCATGCAGAGAACTCCGCCAGCTACGACCGTAACAGATAACAAGATTACCCAGTTGGCGTCCGACTCGGATGTACCTTTATCAGTATCTGACAACCCGGTAGACACTGTCAATACTAATACGCGCAGTAAGCGCCGTCGCCCGGAATCTTCACCGACCAAGAACGAATTTCAGGAATTTAAGCTTGAAATGTTGCAAATGCTAAAGTCGTGGAAAAATGAACAAGAAGCTAACCTAACGAAGTTCATGAACGATCAAAACTCATCCTTGTCTAAGCTGGTATCTGAAATTGCCGAATTAAAACTCCAAAACATTGCTATACAGAAGTCTAATGCAGAGATTGAAAAAAGTATTGCGTTTATTAATGGGCAATATGAAGACATGATTAAACAAATTGAGTTGTTACAAAAGGAAAAACACGCCTACATGGATAATGTCCAAACACTAGAGGCTAAAACTCAAGACTTAAAGCAATCATCGCGGTCGTCTACGATTGAAATCCGTAACGTGCCACAAACTAAGGAAAATGAGACGTTGACTGACTTAACTGACATCATTATCAAGGCGGGAACAGCTATTGATATGCCCATTATAACATCCCATATAAGGGACATATATCGGCTTCCAGGAAAACCGGGCGCTACTAGGCCTATTGTCGCGGAATTCATGAGTGTTCAAACTAAACACCGTTTCCTCGCCCAAGCGAAGAACTTTAATAAAAAACACTCGAAAGAAGACTGACTAAACACCATGAGTATTGGCTTAAGTGGAGATCGTCGCCCTATCTATGTAGCTGAATATATACCCGCCAGCTCCAGGAAACTCTTTTTCGCAACTAGGGAGTTTGCGAAAATTCATAACTACATATAAGTATTGTTGGACCACCAATGGTAACGTTTTCCTGCGGAAAATTGAAGGCGCCAAACAAATATTGATCAAGTCGGAGCAAAGCCTACGTAATATCGATGTGAAACAATGACTTTGATGATAACAATAATTCCGAGAATGCGTTATGCTTATATTGTTTATTATATTGCATTTTTATATCTAACACCTATTATCCTACACATACACCAAAACACACATAAGTCTATATTTTATTATAAATTAGTGCGCCGCCGGTATTCTCTAGAGAGCTTTTACTTTGCTAAACTAAAATTGAAGAATAATTTCATAAATTATCGTTATGAATTACTACAATTCAGTTTGTTACGCGATTGCTACAAAATCAGTCTCATACGATTTTTATTTTACGATGAGGTTTGCTTATTTTTGTATGTTATGGCTGTTTTATGTTTATATACAAATGGCTATAAATTAATGGGGATTAGTCTGACATATACATATATTAATAAACAGGGTCATCAGTGACTATTTACACGCAACCTTGTTATTTTTTCTTTATTTTGTGACATCTTTCACGGTTGGTTTTTTGCGTAGATAACATATTTATATTAAAATGACTAATCTAGATATCGTAAATCAAGAAATTGATGCCTTTAGTGTATCTAAATCTTATAAATGCGAACCGTTAAATTGTTTACAGTACATTACGCATCCTTCAAAGGGGTTAAAAATATTACACTTTAATATTCGTAGTGTCGGCAAAAATTTTGATGAAGTGACTGCATTCATGGAGGCTATTGGCTTTCAATGTGATATTTTAGTATTATCCGAGTGTTGGCTCAGTAAACTCTCGCATCTCCCAACTTTAAATGGATATATTTCTTATTTTACGAAAAATATCTTCAACCCAAATGATGGCCGTGCTATTTATGTCAGATCTATTATTTAAAATGTTATTATATTGATATAATGCACTGAGGGACAAGAACTCAGTGAGTAATACGTTACGGTTTGAATGATTGCATTCCGGGTATAAATAATTGTCTTTTGAAACCCAGGAAATATCGCTAAGATTAAAGTCGCCGAAGATAATCATGTTTATTTCTTTCCGCAATATGCTGGGCATTATTAGTATATAATGATAACGTTTCGTAATTCACTGGTGGTGGTAAATATATTGCGCCAATATATATAATATTCTTATTATTATGGGAGTCTTTTAAGTCTAAACTTACCCATAAGTCCTCAAGTTCAGTCTCAAAGCAGTTCAACCTTCGAGACTTAAAGTATTTTGAGACTGCTATTAACACCCCTCCACCGTCTTTTCGGTTACTGTACTTGCTAGTCTCTCGGTTACGTCTGTAGACCGTGTATCTATCATCAAAAATTTCAGAGTCATAGACTCCACCGTGTAACCAAGTCTCTGTAAGCATTATGAATAGACATATTGTGATAGAAATGAACAGTTTTTGTTTTTAGGCCTCGTATATTTTGATAATAAATATCTATTGGGCGGTTGAATGTTATTTGAGTTATCTATAGGAACATCCAATTCATAGAAAAAATAAAAAATAAAAACTACATTAAAGATGACAGTTTATCGAGGCTATTAATTACAATGCTTTGCGAGGTTTCGTTTTTCTTTACAAAACTTTCCCACTGCGAACCCATATAAATTTATAACCCAGCTCCTTTCCACGGATCCGCGCCGCTGCATGGATTGTTTTGTTTTCGGTTGAAAGGTGTTCAGTGACGTATATCGGATGGGGTGTTTCGGTATCTTCATCTGTATAAAAATGTAACTGGCATGTAATTATTTCTAGCACAGATGAAAACTGAACTGTCGTGTTTGGTCTGATAAGGTACTGGTCCACCACAAACCTATGCCTTTTTATAATTAGAAAAAAATCCTGAATCGTGGGAGACTTTACAAACATTCAAACAACGGACACAAAGGACACCTAGACTCGCAACAACTATTTGTGAATCACACAAATTTTTTTCCCGTGTGGGGATCGAACCCACTACACTTGGCGGGGTGACAGTGGCAAGGCGATCACTTAAACTACTACCCCATCCTTGCAGTCAAGATCGACTAGCAATGTTTGAAGAGAAACAAACCGTTAACATATTTTAAGTAGGTAATAGAATGAACGTTGATATAGGAACGTAGCCTTATTATTATAAAAACTATTCCTATTATATATTATAAGAATGATTGAAAAAAAAAATGAAGAAAGAAACGAAGAATTCCTTTCTTTATTGTTCTACTGAAAGACAAAGTTGTAGTCTAGTTATAAAAGCCAGCTTCGTGAGTTATTGTCATTCGTAGCCTACTTGTTGCCCGTGTGTCAATCCATCCCGTCCACAGAGATTTAAAAGAACATTATAACATTCGGTACTGACATCTTTATTTAATATAATTAAGATATTATTTATTAGTATCTAATAGTGGTGTGTTTTAATGTATCATTATATTATTGGTTTTAACTCGGCTTTTCTTTTTTAGATTTTCTAGATTTTGGACGCTTAAAAAGCTCTGTAATTTGCTATAAAATGTGTGGAGTGCAGAATTGTTTTAGGGAAGTTTAAATTGATTTTGGATACGTACTGAGGCAGCCAATGGCTGAAGCATAGCCGCCATGGCAAATTTTACTGTGGGTGAGTATATTTATATAGATGGTGGTCTGGAATTTCGATAGCCTCGTATAATGACGGATATAAAAAGAGTGGTAGTGTTTTTGCCAAGGATATTTTAATAACTACTTGATCACCATCATTTTGATCTTTTTCTTTTTAATTTGGGTTGCAAATTATTTGTGTTAGGGATGGGTTCAAGTCGATAGTGTATTAGGTAGTATTCGCGCCCACAACCTCTCAAATCCTTCTAGTCTAATGCCTTATCCAGGCTAGTAATTGTAGATTTGGCTTCACAATATTATTATTGTGATAAAAATTTGCGGTGCGCAAATTTTATACTCTATGGTAATCCAACACAAACAGAGTACAAAATTTGCGCGCCGCGAATCTTTAAGCGCCAGCCGCTTCTATTAATCGAAATTTGTTTCCGTGCTCTGTGATTTACAACCATTATTCCTTAAAGTTAGTGGATGAATAGTGAATTTGAAAGCTATTAAGTGTCAGCTGCATAATCTTCGTGTGAAAATATGAATCTAATTGAAAATATGATTAAACTTTATCAGTATAACATGTCTTGGTAACGATAAAGGAAATATAATTATTTTTCTTACCATGCGGGTATCACAATATGGCGGGCATGATTGATGGAAGCTAAATAAATAATTATTATAGTAAATCTATTCAATTAAAGTTTGTAAATATTTATTACTAGTTTTCGCCCGCGGCTTCGCTCGCGTAAATGTAGGTTAAGTATAGGTTAGGTTTGCAACAGTTATTTTTTCTGGATAAAAGGTACCCTATGTCCTATTCTGTACCCCTGACAACGTGTATGCAAAATTTCATGTTGATCGGTTGAGTAGTTAAGGCGTGAAAGCGTAACAAACAAACAAATAAACAAACTCATTTTCGCATT
The DNA here is from genome assembly GCA_963564715.1 of Catocala sponsa. Classification (NCBI taxonomy): domain Eukaryota; kingdom Metazoa; phylum Arthropoda; class Insecta; order Lepidoptera; family Erebidae; genus Catocala; species Catocala sponsa. Next base: position 22,702,889 of record OY751335.1, on the reverse strand, counting down.
TATAATATTAGTTAGGATTTCAGTAAATGTAGTAAAGTATTTGTATTAAAATTAATTGTAGATATATCGTATCGTTAGAACAAAGGCCTAAATAAAGGTACCTATTGCGTGATTGTTTTCTAAAGAAGATTCCGAAGAAATCCAACAGCGTTGCAAGCATGAGCTACCGTGAGTATTGGCAACATTTGCCTTAAATTAGTTTTTAATCACCGATATATTTTTAAAACACTTTCTATATTATGTTAAAATATTTAAGAAAACTAAAGGACCATTTAGACTAGGTGAATCTTGAAGCGAGTGTTGAGATAGAATATCTCTGTTTTTTTTTTCAAGTAAGACAAAGATAATAAGTACTAGATTTGCTTCAAGAAATTTGTCTCGTTAAAATGAGCCTTAATAAAATTTCAAAATGTTTATCTGTCTGTTTTTACCGGCATCACGAACAAAGTATTGAACGTACGGTGACGCAGTTTTCACAGCTCCATAGAATCTACAAGATGTCTTATTTAAATTAAATCACGCCTCCAAGTCGTGGGTCTCTGCAAAATATATCACATGCAGCAAGTACATACCTATATATATATATATATAATGAAATTTCAGGTAAAGTAGTGGGCGGGTGCTGGATGCGGCATTGGTGGCGCGCTCTATTGGCAGAAATGTTTTCCACGGCACTACTAGTGTGGCTGGGCTGCGCTCCACTGGTACCCATAGTAGAACGACAGTTGGTCTTGACGCACCCAGCGTTCTCATTCGGCTTCGTAGTGGTGGCAAACATCTGCGCGTTTGGCGAAGTATCAGGCGCGCATATGAACCCAGCAGTTACATTAGGCGCTTTACTGTATGGACAAATAGAGATGCTACCGGCGCTGGCCTACGTGCTTGCTCAGTTACTGGGTAGTATAATCGGCTTCGGCGGTCTGATGGTGACATCGCCTCCCGAATTAATAGCTGCGGGCGTGGCTGTCACGCTGCCTGGGAAAGGCATATCGCCGCTGGCTGCTATGGGCACTGAGACGGCTATGACTTTTACGCTGGTGATAGCAGCATGTGGCGTATGGGCCTCACAAGATTCTAAGCACCCTGACAACGCTGCAGCGCTTAAACTCGGGGTCGTCATCGCCGGCCTTATTTATGCAGGGGTAAGTCTCGATTGATTTATCTTTCCGTTACAAATACTTGTTCTGTTTATAAGGTGAGTGATGGTATCTATATGTTTGTGCTTAGGGCCCAGCGACTGGCGCCGGTATCAACCCTGCGAGGAGCTTTGCGCCTGCACTATTGCAAGGCATCTGGCAGCATCACTGGGTACGACTATTTTATTAATTATTGTGTATTTAGGTAGAATAGGCAGAATACGAGTTTTAAGAAATACACAAAATAAGACTAATTATAAATAGTTTAGGCGACTATTTTAAGTCTACTCTAGACAGTAACGAGAACTGCCCACACTTGGTACAATGTACTACATTCATATTTCATCGGCTATGATTTTAGTTCCACTATTGCCATATACTGGGCACAGTTCCGGATTAGCCTTCCAGAAAAATATCTTGGCTTAAAATCCTCCAACTTTCCTTCCTCCATCCTGTATAGCCCGATCTAAGTATCGAAATCGAGACATAAACACCAACTTATGCCTATGAAAACACAGCGGATCAATATAACAGCATTGATAATAAAGTAATTTGCGCATGTTGCCATGTTGGTCGCAAGTATGAGCGTCCCTTGGCAAGGTTTGTATAAAATTGAGGGCCGCGTTCCCCTCGGTTTGAGACTCCATTTTAAAAAGTTTACCTTGTGTAATCCGTGGTTGTTTTTGCTATAGTATCGCCTAGGAAACAACCGTCGAATAAAAATACGTTGCTTTTTACGTACGTCTTTTTCTATTAAATGATGAAAGGACACGTTATTATCTGTTGTGTAGGTTAGCGATGCCCATTTATTACTAAAGAAACACCGGTCATGTGCGATTTTGGCTTGCTAACCTAGAGCTGCACCTTAGAGAAAAGAACAGAATAGAAAATTACTTTCAGACGGTATCCCTAAAATGGAAAGCTCTTATTTCGCCAGCTAGATATGGTTTTTAGTACTATTTATAACACATTTTATTATGGGTTAGTACGGCCCTTTCAAACTATCCTATTTGACCTAATAATAATTGCTCGGATAGCGACGTGATTAAAGTGGTGTCCATTGAGCCAAGTGTTGTTAAGTTCGATTCCCACACGGGACAAAAAATTTACATAACAATATCAATGCATGCATTAGCGCTGAATAAATCATACAGTCGATTGTTAAAAGATGTGTGACACGGAACTGGGCATTATAATCACGGTGGGCAGGGGTTGCTTTGTTGTCTATACGCATTGTTGGCTATTAGGTCTAGTGGTACCACCACGTAGACAGCTAGCTCGTCAGCATCTACGAGCAATAAGACCTTGATGCAAACAATCAAATTATTCGATTACTTTTAGGCATCATACCATTGCAAATGTGGGTGAGCTATTTGAGGCACTAAAGTATGTTGTGTATTTCAGGTGTACTGGGTGGGACCTCTATTGGGTAGTACGCTGGGAGCGCTGGTGCACCGCTGGGCACTGACGTCTCACCGCGATACTACCGCTACGCGTCCCGCCGCCAATATCGAAGCGACTCATGTTAGTGATAAACCGTAACTCTATTAAATGTTATGGTATGTTATATTATTTTTGTGTAAAGAATAAAAGTATTTTATTTACTATTTACTGTGTACATTTTTATCCTTCCAATTGAGTCAATTTAACTCCACGGTTGACATAGTGGTTTATGTGATCGCCTCGCCAAGCGTTGTGGGTTCAATCCTCTTAATTATGTATGTGCTTCGATTCCTACATGGAACCAAAATTTGTATAATACACAAATAGTTTTTCTGAGTTTGAATGTTTGTGAAGTCCCTCGCGACACATGAACTATTCCAAGCGTGCCTTTTTTATCTTAAGAAAAATAATTTTCACCTGTATCTAGTCACCAACAGATTGCTGGCTTAACACTGAAGGTACCAAGAGCTATCATTGTAATATAAACCACAAACTGATGATTATATTACAGTCTAGCAAAAGCGAACTTGTAGCATGCGGTCAAAATACACGGTAGCACGATATAAACCCGGCCTAATGCAACAAACTCTGTTAATAATCCTCTTCTACCCACCAATAGACCGTACAAAATCCTTAGCACTTCAAAACCACATAGTACCTACTTTTATATAAATCTTGGAATAATATCTGCTTTAGTTATTGTATATAAAAATAATCGCTGAGCAATCCTAAAGTAATCACGCAACCCCGGAATGTAAAGGGAAAGAGAATGGATACGGGGTTGATTTTAGTCAGTAGAAGTTTAACACATACGTATAGGTAAGTTCCGCCTAGAGTGAACGGGTTCATTCGATAATTGGGATGATAACCACAATTGTTTAAAAATGTTTATGAAAATAGCAACACAATTCTACATGAAAATATGGGCATTATAAATTATTATAATCTGTGCATAGTCTATGATAGAAATCTAGACCTCATCTAAACAGTATTTTAGATTATTACATATATGTTATTATTTTCATGTTTCTAACGGTACGAAGTGATTATTTATTTTATATAATAAATTACTTATATATTTTTCTACTACTTATTTTTTTAACTACTTAACAAGTTTATGAAAATCATATAGGAAATATTGTTGAATGAGCGTCAGCTGTGAGTATTGCAAATACTTATCAATACTAATGTACATTATTTTGTTTGAGTAGTTATTTGGCGATAAAACATATTCAAAACATTTAGGACTATCCAACGCCGCATTCCCCATTCCTCGACTGAACCTTGTTTATGATATATTACCTTCTCTTCAAATTGCAACCGGTCATAAGGGAAGGGGCCGCTGTACTGTGTATTCAGTGCCCGGAAGCACGTTCAGGTACCAGTTACAGACAGGTCTAATCTTATAGCAAGTTAGTAACAATTCAAAACAGTTAATATGTTTTTATATATGAACAATTTTATTTGGGACAGGGGCGGGCTGGGCACACAGATGGTGGCGCCCGCTGCTGGCGGAGGTGGTGTCCACGGCAATCTTGATCTGTTTGGGCTGCGCGTCGTGTATACAATTCGGGGAGGACACTGAGTTAGGTGACATCCTGCTACCACCAGCCGACAAGGCACAACCCGCTCTTGCTTTCGGGTTAGTTGTGACGGCAAACATATGCGCGTTCGGCACAGCTTCTGGTGCACACATGAACCCTGCTGTAACCCTGGGTGCGATGCTCTACGGAGAGTTGGAAGCACTGCCAGCGCTCGGCTACTTAATAGCGCAGCTTGTAGGCGCTAGTCTTGGCTACGGTGTGCTCGAAGCAATTATACCTAAGGAGAAGACCGACCACTTATGCCTCACGTTGCCCGCTAAAAGCGTATCGCCGATGGCTGCCGTGGTATTGGAGGCGGTTATAACCGCCACACTGCTGCTGGCTGTCTGCAGCGCGTGGGCTACACCAGCCTCGCAACTGCCCGACCACGCCGGTCCACTCAAACTCGGACTCGTCGTTGCAGGTCTTGTCTATTCTATGGTAAGATGAAATCCTTTCCTTCTTTTATTCTACACTATATTCTTTTTCCATCTAGCTATACTGTAACGAAATGTTGCTGTATATATACCTACTGTTCCACTGCTGAGCACGGGCCTCTTCTCAGTGTGAGAAGGGTTAGGGCATAGTCCACCACGCTGGCCCAATGCGGGTTGGCAGACTTTACATATCTTTGAGAACATTATGGAGAACTCACAGACATGCAGGGTTCTTGAACACGTATTTCTTCATCGTTAAGGCTTCATTCACATGTACCATAACCACACCACATCGACGCGACAAAAGATGATCAAGCAGTGGTTACGTGTGAATAGTGTCGCTGCAGCTTTTTGCAGTTGCGTTGTGGTTCCTACAGAATGTGAATGTGGTTGAGTTGTCGTTAGTAGTTGCGATGTGGTTGCGACGACGCGATGCAATGACGCTCACGAGCGCAGACAGACAGTTCGACACCGGTTTTCGTTGAGAAAACACGCCTTGACTGAACAAACTCATGGATTTCGAAGAGGAAACATTGTTGCTATCCTAGTTATGAATTTTATTAAGAAGAAGACGACGTCAGCAGTGTCGGTGTGTCGACGCAGCGTTGTATCTGCGATGTAGTTGGACGCTAGTTCGCGGTGTCGCTGGTGGTTGCGATGTAGTGAGTATCACCCACGTGGTCGATAATGACTGCAAAATGTGGTCCGTGAAATTCTACTATTCATTTTCAATAAAAAATTGCGCCCGCGCATGTGGTGTGGTTGTGGTGTGCTTGTGGTTGTAGTGTGGTTGTGGTACATGTGAAACAAGCCTAAAGCAAGCGATAGTTAACTAATTAATACGCTTTGAAATTCGGCGGTGCGTGTGCGATAATTTTGTCTCTTGGCACTATAATATTTTTTACTAGCTTTTGCCCGCGGCTTCGCTCGCGTTAATTTAGAATTTGACAATCAATTCGGGTTGTACTATAATTTAATCATGATTTGAAAGACACGTGGTGCCATCTATTATCATAAGAACGTTATTATTGTTTTCCTCGGGAACAGTAATTTTTTGAGATGAAAGGTAGCCTATTTCCGTTTCTGTACACCTGTCAACGTATATGCAAAATTTCAGGATGATCGGTTCAGTGGTTTAGGCGTGAAAAGGTAACAAACAAACAGAGAAACAAACTCATTTTCGCTTTTATAATATTAGTTAGGATAGTCAGGATTAGGATTTTATGGAAACCGGTTCAATTGATTCTGAGATAAAGCTTAACTTGTCCTTAGTATGAACTTCCATACAAAGTGGAATTTATTATTGTCGCATAATCGTTTACGCATATACTTCCTTAACCTACATATTTAAATCTAATGAAACTCGGAAACCTATTGCAGTAATAATAACAACAAATTTCATAAAATATAATTATTATTTGCGTAAAATCATAAAAAGGTGATAAATAATAATAGTACCTATTAAAAGACAGAGCTGTGACCTATTTATGCTACTTACTACTAACTGCCACTAACTAGCAAAGGGCAAAATAATGGCACGTGGGTCAGCTAGTACCTACATGAGATATTTGTTCCTTGGATAATCTTATAATTCCGGAGCTTCGTCATAATGTTCGAGAAAGTAACTTATGTCTTGCAGGGCACCGCGACTGGTGCAAGTCTCAACCCTGCTCGGAGCTTCGGGCCCGCACTGTTACAGGGCGTCTGGAAGGATCATTGGGTAAATATCACTCTTCCTTTATTACCAGAAAACTACAAATCTTGCTAAACTGTTATGACGATCACTTTGATCTAAGAGGTACCTACTCGTAGTTATAATTTACCTTAGCTGAATGTTGCAAGTAGTGGCGGCACTTTTAGGGAGCGGCAAAATGTCACAAGAAATAAAATAATATCTTGTAAATATTTCATAACGAACCAACGGAATAGGCAGATGTACAATACTTAATAATGATGACTGTTCTTGCCGAAAAGTTAGATTGAAATACCTACCTAAATAAAAGGGTGGCAGAATTTTCTTCCGCCCCAAGCGGCTGACTCCCACGCTACGTCACTGGTTGCAAGTAAGTTTAGTGTTTACCTGCCGATGCTAAAATATACTTACTGCAAAAAACTTGATTCATACATTTTTAACGATAGATCCTGCGACTCTGATTTTTAAATTAAAGTAAGCGGCCAGTGGCGTAGCGTGGACTAATATAGACGTGGGCAAAGTCGCATCATCGAGGCCCCTTTTCTTTCGTTCCCAAGATCTACCCAATAAATCTATCTTACTAAACATGCTTTGACACGACATACCTAAATATGATACTGAAAAAATATAAATGCGCGATGGGGGAATATTGAAAAGCATATAGATTTGAAAAAGGTTTTATTGTGTAACTTAAGTGATTAAATATTTTACAAAAGTAATGTTCTTCGGCTTTTTGCTTTACAGAAAGAAGTCCTCTAGTAAGGATTTTAAGTCTGGTCGTATCGCATTTAAAGGGGCCTAGCGAGGCCCCTTTAAGTGCGAGGCCGTGGGCGAGGGCCCACTTCGCCCACGCCTAGCTACGCCACTGTAAGCGGCTATAAATATAAATAAATGTCCTATAAGTAAAACAATGTTTCGATGAAAACGTTGTCTCCCAAATTTTGTTCAACACCGTGTCCGTGAATAATATTCTCTGTCACATACACACAACACCATCTAGCCCAAACTAAGCAGAACTTGTATTAACATAGTACAAGTTCTGCTTAGTTGCTGGACAATGGATAAACATACAACCGCTCAAACCCCGGTGACGCTATATCGCGTCGTCACGTTTGCACCCGTAAAACCCCGGTGACGCTATATGGGGTCGAAGCGTTGGGACGTGTTTTGTTTGCCGTTTTTTATTATAAGGCCTGTATTTAAAATATTGGGTTGTATATCAATGTTCTCGGAATGAACTGAGCCTTTCGAACGAATATTTATCAATGGAATAATATTTTTCTAAATTTTTTTTTGTCATGTCACGTGACGTTCGTTCGCCGATGTTATTTGTTCCGCTGTTATTTGTAGTTTTTATAGGGCAAGTATGTAAGTATAATACATTATTGGAAAGCTTATTCTTTCTATTTTTAGACACAATAAAAACAATAGTGACTAATGTTATTTTTGTATAACAAACTGAAGCCCAAAACAAATTATTATCATTTCTCAGATTGCCCGCCTTTTTTGATATTTTTATTTTTTATTACTTTATTATATCGTATTTCAGGTTTTAATCACTTTAATAGTGTTAGTATTTCTATAAAATATGTGAAAACCACGCACAAGGCGACGTCCAAATTTTTTTTAGAAATTTTTCAATATTTACTTTATCCGCGCTCTAAAATGTACACGTCACGCACTTTCAAATGCTAATATCTTATTTTTTTCTCACAGACATTATAAATACCTACTTTTTTTACTATAAAGAGTATTTAACTAGGAAATAGAAAAGGTAAACCATCTTATTAGACAAATCAATTAATCTATATAATAAAGATATAATAATATCATCTCATATTGGGTTAGTTTAACCAGACGTATAAACTAAAATATACACGTAAATGCGATGATTCATTACACTTATCGTAGCTTACAATGTATACTACTAAGAAACACAAGCGATGTTATCATAACTTTGGGTTCTAAATTATACACATCTGCCGACCGACTCGAATAACGCTCAAGTGGCCTTCAAGTGCCGGGCGGCGCGGGACGCGGGGTTTGTTGTTGTTTACATTAGCGCGCGCGCGGGATCTGATAGGCTAGATACTTTTTTTTTGTAATTACATACATTTATCTCTTTCGACTCAAATGTTTTCACCACTCTAAGTTTTTACCTACTATACGCAGATGACCTTATAATGTGAAGAACTATTAAGAATATACAAGATTGTTATCTTCTCCAAGAGGATCTTGACAAACTAACCAACTATTGTAACACTAGCAAACTTCATTTAAGTAGACATCCAAGTGCCACTATCTCAATTTTACTAAAAATAAGAACATTTTTAGCTTTGCTTATACTCTTTGTAGTGATACGTTAACCAAGGTGAGCTCTGTACGTGACCTCGGTGTACAGCTTGATTGAAAACTCTGCTTGGACTTGCACGTTGAACATGTTGTCAATAAAGCATATCTAGTGCCGGATTAAGCAAGCGCGGGGCCCGTAGCAAATTCTTTCGGGTAAGAGTGCTTGCATACGTCAGACTTTTTGTAGAGCTGATTATTGGGCCGACTGAAATTCTACACATTATAGGTACGAGCGACTTTTTGTAGAACTTGTGTGTTTACCGTATGAAATTCGGTGTTTTATATACGCTAAGGAAATAGTCGATTACCGATTGTCTGACGTGGATTATCTTAGTAGGAAAAGTTGTAACATTTTACGTTTTTGTGACATCAAGTAAATTCAATATACCACATCTTAAGTAATAAGTTTTACTCAAAAAATGACGCTCAGGCAGAGATGAGTGGGCTTAAATATGCGGGGCCCCCTTTCGCGCGGGGCCCGTAGCAATTGTTACTCTTGCTACGTAGTTAACTTAATCCGGCACTGAGCATATCAGACGTACGGATTTATAATGCGATAAACTACTGATTTCAAGCGGACCTCTTCCTACCTCTGTTTGTACAAAGCATTAGTGCGTTCACAGCTGGAGTAGGTACGCAGTTTCCATCTGGAACCCGTACTTCAATAAATATATTGACATGTTAGAAAACGTCCGACGTAGATTTCTTCGTGCCATGCACTATTAGATGTCATAGATGCTATTTACCCTATAGCCAGTTGCTAAGTAAATACGGTATTCTGGCGCTCAGTTCTAGACGTTCTCAAATTGGAGGCAGTAACACTATATAATATTGTAAAGAACTATTTTGACTGCATTGATTTAAATAATGTTTTGTGCTATGCAGTACCCAGAACTGTTCATAGACGGCTGGTGCGTGCAGGCAAACTATTTGCAGTAATACTAATACTTGCCGTACTAACACGGGCCTGTATTCAGCAATCCGTCGAATGGCTCATTCATACAATGACACTTTTCAACATATTTGTAAGCTCTGCGATAAGTTTTCGTAAACTTGTCTATGAGACACTGAACTCATAACTATATAGTATACCTACCTACTCTTTCCCCTTTGACGTTCATAAGTGTTACTTTGTGAGTTGTGAGTGTTTAAGTGAATAAACGATTTTTGACTTTCGAACTTACACAGAATTTATATTTTTAATTTATTCCTCTTTTCTTCGCTATGTTATATATTTTTGTATGTTTTTTTTTTATTTTATTCTCTATTTTAGTATTTCTTTTTTTATTTGTGCTACATGTATGCTCGCTTTCCTAGCGTCTTATAGTTGTAATCAAATGGTAAACTTTGAACATCGCCGTGGGTTTTACATTACTACCCACCTAGTTTTAAGTTGATTCTGTTGTTTTTATTATGTAGTGTGGCTGTTTGATGTTCCTTTCTTAATAAAATAAAATAAAAATAAAATATCATACATAGAAACACCCTGACTAAGACAAACATCCACAAATGTTTGACTTGTGCGGGAATCGAACCCGCGACCTCGGCGTGGCAGTCGGTTGCACCACTACGCCATCGAAGCCGCCGTTAGTTAGTTGCTTGTCTACTGCGTTTAAACATTGAGCATATACTTTACATACAGATATATGTAGGTAAATTATTTGCCTCGCGGCCTGCAAGCATGCTCGTGCGTTAAGTAAATGCTCACTTGGCAGCGATTTGATAAAATTCGATTCTGTAAAAAATATTTAAGAATACTTAGTTGAGATTTGCTCCTTTTCTCAATTCAGAAACTGGGCATGAGTGATACCCATTATAGGTACACTATGTTGTGTGTGTTGTAGGTGTACTGGGTGGGCCCAATGCTGGGCGCTGCACTTGGCACGCTGTTCTACCGCTACGTGCTGATACCTATCCCCACACCTCAGCTCCCGCCTGCCCGCACTGCCGCCACCAGAACTACTCCCGGCGAGTCGCATCACGGCTCTGAACCTGGCGCCAGTATACCCAGCGTCTAGACCTAACAATACTTGTAAGTTTTATATTTTTAATACATAAAGTGTTTATTTATTGTTTTTAATATTCTCTACCCCATCCACCTCGTTATTTTTATTTATAATATTTAACATTAATAATAATGCAAGTAATTGTATTCGAATCAAATCGAATCATATTCGAATAAGTATATTCAAGGACGCAGCACCTTCACTTATGAATAGTTTGTCTAATAGGTACATTAATAAATGCGTACATTATAGGTAGGTACCTACGTAATATAAATATCAGAATCAGGTCTAGTACTCGTGGGCTAGGTACGACGAATACCGTTATCCTAGTGAAACCATTGTGTGGTCAGCTTGGAATTAACTTTTTTTTAAAGTTTGACTACTGTAGTTTGGGTTATAAATTACTATTATTTTTGAAGAACCCTTCAGCTAAGCTAATATGCTTGTGTTAGGAGCTGGTTTACGGCGGCTGTCTTGCGGATCCGCTCCAAGACAACCGCCGTTGGACATGACGATGTGCCGGTGCGAGCTCTGGCGCTGACCCTCCATCAACTGGATGTCCGCGTCAGCGAACTTTTGGACGTCAGCCTGGTGTGGGGACTATTTCCTGAGTCCTGGAAGGAGGGGAAGTTGGTGCTACTAGCCAAGCCGAGAAGGCGAGCAGAATCGGCCGCGGCGTACAGGCCCATAGTGCTGTGCTGGACGACTCGGGGAAGATGCTGGCTACCCGCATCGTCCGGCACCTGAGCACGGTCTGTCCGACCTGTCGGATGTTCAGTTTGGATTCCGGGAAGGGCGTTCGACGATCGGGGCCATTATGCGCCTGAAGGCCGCGGCCGAGGAGGCGGTCGCCGGCGGCGGTGTTCTGTTGGCGGTGTCTTTAGATATCGTACTGTTACATACCCCCTTATGTATGGGACCTCCGTAGACTAGACATGACTCAGCATAGATATCATGTTGTATCCCGGTAGGTGGATGGTCTTAATTTAGCACTAACTTTGACCACTCGTATTTTTCCATTTTTCGTGTTCTAGTTGAATTTATCATAATTTTGTATTGGGGTCAATATAGTGTCGAAATTATAATTTTTTTTTTAAAGACAACAATAGTGGCGTGTAACAGTAACAATCATGCGCAATCTTTTTTTTACATGCATGACTGACACCGCAGCATGCGTGTTTTCGTAGCCCGTAGAACTACGTATGGACACCTACCAGCCGGCTACGCCGTAGCTGCCTACGAAGCTACATGATTTAATGTATTATTGACACTACTCGTCATTTAACGCCGGCGACATAGCAAGGTAATTGTGTAGTTTATGAATGCCGTGATATCTGTTATATGGAATCTGAGAGTTGCATCCTTTCACATTGTTGTGCTTCGTCAAGAAATCGTCCCGTTCCGTCCGCCACGAGAAAAACACGTCACGTATGCTAAGACCTTTAGCGGCGAGCGGGGCGGCGGAGCGTTGTGCACGCCACGTACCCTCAGTAGCGGTTAGCGGCAGCGGCCCTCCTACACCGCTGTCCGCGCCGCTCTGTGTCGTGGCGTCGCACTCATTCGCTTGTACTTTTGTTCCCCACACCACGCGCCGCTGTAGCGATTCGCTCGGAGAATCGCGCCCGTCTTCGCTATGAGCGGCGTCTCGTGGCGTGCTTCAAACATTTTAATTCATTTGATCTTAACGCTCGCCGCCCCGCGCTAAGCTGCCGCTCACAGCGGCGAGGTCGTGAACGGGCCGTTAGAGCTCGGACGTCTGGGACACGGTAATATTATCTAACAGTAGGTACCTATTCTATCTTCATACAAACGGTCGTTACACGAGTCATACCTTCGCGCCTCGAGGTCGGTATACACTCGGTACACAATCAGTCGCGAATGCGCCTCAGTGATGAACGGACGGTGATAGTTTTGTAAGCAGTAAGCATGCTATTTGTGAATATTTTATGAAATAAGTACAAGTACTACATAATAATTTTGGCAAAGTGCACTTGCAACCAAAAGTATTTTTAATTTTACTTTTTATCCAAAAGCGGATTTTTTTCTATTAAATTTAACGGCAGTACTTTTCTTACGACTCAGTCGAAGCGTAAAAATTTTCAGTCTCAAATTTATAAGGGTGTTTTTATTAAATCTACTAATCAAAAAACACATGATTTTTATTAAACACTTCCTATTTCATTCACAAAGAATTTCATTTTTAAAAATGTAAATTATAATATTTACAATCACTAAACTAGAAAGAAACTCAAGTAGGTAGATAAAATTAAAATACTGCGGGCAGGCAGCCCTTTCGCTTGTTTACGTACAGCGCGGCTGTAGGTAATTATTTCAAGGACAAGGCCGAGTTGTAACTCGGGCACGATACTGTTATCTAACAGTATTGTAATACTGTTAGATAACAGTATCGTGTTCGGGATCTCAAGCACGGCAGTCATTGTTTGAATTCATTTACATACTACAATATCTTGTGTCAATAAAATACATATGTGTAAAAGGTATGTGATAAATGAAACAATATAATTTTTCATTACTATTGTATTAATCATTAATTAATGTAGAATCTAAAGCAATACAAATTTTCATAATTACATTACAACACTATACCTACTTATTACGTACGAAAACAAAATACCGTGTGCTTTAATTTTCTCAAAAGAAATAAACACAATCACGGACAACACAAAACAACCCTAATTAAACGATAATTATTTATTTACAATTCCTGAGGTCCGTCCCTGTGCGGCGGCGGGGCATCGTGGTCATACGGGAACGTCGAGGGCATCAGGTGACTCGGCGTCGGCCCCGCCGGTCCCGTGCGTGTAGCGGCGGCGTCCTGCGGGAGGGCCTAGAGCGAGGGCGTGTGCGCGCGCGGCGCCGGCGCTCATAACCGCTTGAGCACGCGCCGCTTGTCCTTGGCAAGCGCAGCGGGCGGAGCGCGCGGGGCGGGCCGGCGCTCGCGCTTGGCACACGGCTCCTCGCGCGCGCCGCCCGCGCCCGCCAGCCCCGCCGCGCTCGCCGCGCCCTCCGACTCAGAAGTGTTGCCCTCCTGTCGATAATAATACTAAAATTACTCAACAATAAACCATGCAACTAGCTGTCCCTACAGTGAAGACCACGATCGCCTTCCATTCTGGAGCAGATGTAATTTTAATAATTAAATTTGTCTTACAATTATGTTATTATATAAATCTATCTATGTATATATACTGACTTAGAGACAACGCACAGCCTAAACCGCTGGTCGTAGGAACTTGAAATTTGGAGATCATGTGTGTTTTAATTTGTAAGTGTACTAAGAAAGGATTTTTTGAAATTCCACCCCTAAGGGGGTGAAATAGGGGGGTGAAGTTTATATGGAATTTGCTCATTTCTGGACTTATAAGTATAAAAATAGGTATAAAAGTTATTGATTATAATTGAAAATGACCTGTGTAGGTAAAATGGACAAAACTCCCCCTAAAAAGGTAAAATGGGGGGGTAAAGTTTGTATGGAAATTTTCTCATTTCTGGATTTAGAAGTATGGAAATTGGTATATTGGGTCCTGATTACAAACAAAAATGATCTATGTAAGTGGAATGGACAAAACTCCCCCCTAGAGGGGTAAAATGGGGGGTAAAGATTGTAACGAAATTTTCTCATTTCTGGACTTAGCAGTATGAAAATATTATTATAAGCAGAGTACAACCCGAATTGATTGTCAAATTCTAAATTAACGTGAGCGAAGCCGCGGGCAAAAGCTAGTATATATATATATATATAAACTAAAACAAACAAAGATATAATCAAAACCTCTGATAAGAAAGTAAAGACACGAAAAAAGAGCAATATTGCAACACTTGTGCAATGTAATGAATTATAATCAAACTACTGAAGCTTTTGGATCCAGTGAATTTCCCTTCACACTGTCAATACGTTATTTGAAGAACTGGTGCCTGGTAATTATGTTTATAAAATCCAAATGGCAAATACTATGGAAATAGTAATTCTTTCTTAGCATGTTATCATCATCTGTTGATGATGATGATAATACAGGAGTGACTTGCAAGCATGAATTAGTACTTTTGGTCACCTGCTAAAATTGCAATGGGAAACTTGTATCAGTCACCACCATTGCTCTGAAAGTCTTGTAAACAACACCTGAAAACCAACTATAAACCATTTTATGGGCATTTCAAGATGGCCATAAAATGATTTTCGCAGGTGGTCTTCACAGGGCTGTAGTTTTGAGACAACCTGCAGTCATAAGGACCCAGTTCAGTTGGTCATAATATGGTTTAGGCAGAAGGTAAACCTTAAGAGCTATCGCGAGTCATACTGCTCCATAATTATGTTCGACCAGTTTATTGTTCTTTGGCGCAATGTAGCCATTTGGGGTTAGTAAATTATTTACTTGGGTGTTTGTTTTCCATACTAAGCCTCGCAAATCGGCCATTGCGCTTAAGTGACACATGTGGATGGTCAGCTACATACATTACCTTGGTAAAGATAGTAGAGGAACAAGCCACCTTGTTGATATAAAACATTTTTAAAGCTTTGCCATCTAAGGCCCATAATATCGATCGTCGAGTTTAACCTAGTATTACGACTTATTAGTATAAACTGATAGCCTAGTATCACAAAGAAATGTAAAGTCTACTAGCATGGTGGACTATGGCCTAACCCTTCTCACAATGAGAAGAGGCTTGTATCCAGCAGTGGGATAATTTAATACAGAGTTGATATTATTATTATGTTTTTCTTATCACAGGTATTTTCTAACATATTTATACTAATATTATAAAGCTGAAGAGTTTGTTTGTTTGTTTGCTTGAACGCGCTAATGTCAGGAACTACTGGTCCGATTTGAAAAATTCTTTCAGTGTTAGATAGCCCATTTATCGAGGAAGGCTATAGGCTATATATCAAGACGCTAAGATCAATAGGAGCTGAGCACCAATGAAGAATATTTCAAAATCGGAGGGTATTTTTTCCTTTTGAGAGCTTTCGCTGCGTGCGCTGCGTAAACAGTTAAAGTTTCGCAAAAATCATGTATGACAGAATTGTTCCCTTTAAAAGTTCTAAAAAAAAGTCTGCGACAGCATATGTCTATCTTTTAAGGTTGGCTCACTATAACCATTTTTGTGCTAACGAAATTTGTTCTAAAATAATGCATTATTTGCGAAGGTATTATTATAAACATGATATTAATTCTTATCCAAATAAATACGTTATTCATCACAAGTATTTAATTTTAAAAAAAATTGCCCGTTACATCATTCGATTTCAATGAATATCTCCTAAGATATCGCAGTTTTAAAATAACATTGCAGCAAAATAATTACCCATTACAGACATAGTACAAACGATGTTTCTCCTGGTTTATTCTGCGTGATTACTACTGGTTCGATATGAAAAAATATTTTAGTGTTGGATAGCCTATTTATCGAGGAAGGCTATAGGCTATATAACATCACGCTACGACCCACTGGGGCGGCGCAGTAACGATAAACGCGGGTGAAACCGCGGGCACATCTAGTTATATATATTAGGAAAATACCTGGACTTTGGGAAGCTTACATGGAGACAGGTCCAACGTGTTATTTATAAAAGAGCATACCCTGCGTCGGTGATGCGTGTGCGCGTGCGGTTCGGCGTGTGTCGCGTGCGGCGCGTGCGCGGGGCGCGCGTGGATGTCTGTCAGGAGCTTAGCGCGCGCGAAGTAGTCGTCGTAGCGGTCGCGCAGCAACGCTGCCGCCTCTGCGTTCAGTGCTGACTCTGCATTCGGCGCGATAAGCAGGCATTTCACAGCCAGGAGAGCGTGCTCCAGCCCCAGCTCCGGTCGCCAGTCGCGCTTGAGCGTGTTCACGCACACCTCACCAGTGTCGGGGGACACGTTGGGGTGGAACAACTTGGTGAGGAAGAAGGCGCGCGGAGGCGCTGCCGGGAACTCGCGGCCGAGCACCAGCCGCACACGAAACGTCCCGCCGAAGTATGGTGTGTCAGCTGAAACATATATGAACGAAATGAGAACACATAGATCTTAAAACAGAATATCACAATAGTTCAAACATTTTGTCATTCAAATTGTATATACATAATTTGACTCAGATTTTACAAAAGAAAGTCTTGTTCCATCAGCATTTATACTTTTCAATGCCAAAAATACAAATTGTTTCAGAACACATAACATACAAAATGGACAGTTATTTCACATTAATAATATTACAGTGGATTATACAGTTTGAATTAAAAATAATTGCTCTAATTAACTATTTTCAATTTCAATGCTTTATTGCTCTCCATATGTAATTACATGTTGTTACAAAAAATAATATAAAAGACCATATATGGACCCTGTCGGGCACGGCAACATAGATAGAAAAGAAGAAAGGATAATTTTTGAAATATTGCAACAATAAATAAATTAAAATTAATTAAATGGAAATAAGTAATCAACAATTTAAGTAGGTACCTATCTTATCTTATCTTGTGTGTAGGGGCCAGTCTGTACTGACCGGCGACACTTCGACCCAGTGGGATCTTTTGTGTCAGCCCCAAGAATTATCCCTTAGCTATCTCCTTATGAATGTACTGCATTAGCTGCAGTGTACAATTCAGAGGGAGAAGCCTGAAGTCTTCAGGGTTTGGATATGCCAATCCCATCAGACCCATCCTAAGTCCCGCCAACGCGTCGCATTCACACAGTAGGTACGATATGGTCCTGTTCACCACAGGCTCTGCAGATCGAATCGTGTGTCAATCTCAATCTGCACAGGAAGTCTATGGCCAGTGAACGCTCCTGTGAGCAGGCGCATTTGGCTCTTGCTATACCCGCAGAACCTCCGGGTGAAGCCTGTGGCTCCGTTTGCAATGAATTTCTTGGAGTGTTCCAGACCCCTAAGGGCCATCCACTCAAGCCTGTGTTTTCATTGCCGTGTGCATTCAAAGCTGCCTTTACGGTGCTCTCAGAGAGTCCCACGAATGGCTTGGGGCCCACAAACAGTTGCTCCGAGCCCTTTCTGGCTAATTCATCAGCTTCCCCATTGCCCTGCACTCCTGCATGCCCCGGAACCCACACCAGTCTGACTGTGTTCTTCCTGCCTAGTCTGTTAAGGAGCTTAACACAGTTCAGGACCAGTCTGGAGTCCACCCTACACGAGTCCAGAGCCTTGAGAGCAGCTTGACTGTCCCTGAGAATATACACAGTCCTGTCAGTGACACCACTGTTGATATTCTCCTGAGCACAGGCAATTATAGCATAGGTTTCCGCTTGGAAGACCGTTGCATATTTGCCCATGCTTTGGCTCACCTTACTGTCGTTGGCATAGATTCCAGCGCCCGATCCTGTTTCCATTTTGGAACCATCAGTGAACCAGTTGAGACAACCCTTGTCAGCGGATTGTAAACCTTGTCTCCATTCGTCCCTCGTGGGGACCTTTATCTTAAAATTCTTTTTGAATATGTGCAATGGTTGCATTTTGTCGCATCCCATGCTCATAATCCTTTTGAGATCCTTTGAGATCTCCAATTTTGTGTGTCGAGTTACCGGCATATTGACGCTCCACAGCCCATGCACAGATAGCCTATGTAGCGCCTTTATCGCCTCTGACTCGACAACAATGTGTAGCGGCATTAGATCCAGCAGGACCTCTAACGCTGCCGTTGGCGTGGTCGGAAACGCCCCTGTTATAGCCATGCAGGCCAATCGCTGCACCTTCGACAGCGCGTTCCTGCATGTAGCTAGTTTGGTTCTTGGCCACCAGACAATGCTTCCATACGTGAGTATGGGTCTTATCATCATCATGTATAGCCACTTGATGACCTTGGGCTTTAGCCACCAGGTCTTCCCATAAGTAGATCGAATCATGCCAAAGACCCGCTGGGCCTTTACTATGACTTTGTCTACATGAGGTTTCCACGTTAGTTTGCTATCAAAGGTCATGCCTAGATATTTCACCTCCGTGGACCATTGTAACTGCGTACCATACATGGAGAGAGTTCCCAACTCCGTGAGATCCCTCTTCCTAGTAAACGGCACGACAGTAGTTTTCCCTGGGTTGATCGATAAATGATTGCTGCTGCACCATTTTTCGACCATAATCAGGGCCTTCTGCATGAGACTAGATACCGTACTCGGAAAGTTTCCGAGTAGGTACCTAAATTCTATTTTGCAATTTATCTTTTATTTATATTTATATAATATTAATATAAATTTATTTAAAAACTATGTTTTAAATTATTGTAGGTATATTAAATTAGTTTTCAATTAAAGTTTGTCATTTAGATATTCATTTATGTTGTAATAGCTTTTGTTGAGGAGAAATTTTTTATTAATGAAGCTGTAGTAATCTCATGCAGGCTAACTTCCTAGATATCTTTTTAATTTTACAATATATATTTTCTATTTGATCTTGTTTTTTGTTATCGTCTCTATCATACATGTTGTTTGGAACATTTTGTATAAAATATTTTTTTAAATGTTACATGAATATTGCAATATATCAAAAACGTTCCACAGCAACATTTTTACAAGTTTCGAAAAAAGTATTTTCTTTGGAAGTCTAAAATAGAGTCAAATTAAAACTTGATGCTGTCATTTATAACATACAAAAGTATCAGTATTTAAAAAACATAATTTCACAAAGCAATACGGGATTGAACTTTAATCACAATTATTTCAAAATGTTAACTTTGTGGGCTGGAACGTTTTTCAGGAACTAGGTATGTCCAATTAATAAATTCTATTAAATCTATTTTAAGAAATGTGTTGTACTCTTAGTTGAATGTATTTAAGTAAGATGCTCAACAAAAAAGGGTACACCCTTTTATCACTTTCATTTAATTTACTTAAATATTTTCTAGAAGCATGGATTGTACATTTTTTATACATAGTACCTAATATCATGTAATGACAACTTATTTTGCACCTGTCTCACATTATTGAGACAGTCAAACAAATCAAGCCCAAATTGATATCTAATCTTTAAAGCTTTGCCATCAATCTTGGAATAATTCTACCATGTATCTTGGCTTGGCGCCGCTCAGTAAACACTAACCTGCCATTCAATTCGATAAAGTTGGTATTAGACAGAGCAGAGGAAAATAAAAAGGATGTACCTGGGCCTTCGATGTGCGCGACGACATCAGTGAGATTGTCGTCCCTTAGTACAAGCTTAATACCAGCGGGTGGGCTGGCTGCCAAGCGCCGCAGCTCCCTTGCCACACCGCGCAGCACTTGCGGGCAGACGTTTTCCACGTTCGACATGCTGCTGCTGCCACTACCACTACGTTACTGCTTCGTGTCTCGCTGCCCTCAAACTTCACCACCCACCCGCATCAGCCACCACCAGCTCAAGCCTTGCGATGATGCCTTTCGGATATCATCACTGTTGACTTTGACGCTCCCGTTTGTAGATCTGCTTGATCACTTATAACGGTCTACAAAGACAATGATATACAGGTACAATTGCACTAATTGCAGCAAATATTACATGTGGATTTACAAATAATAACGAATTCAACGGTTAAAAAATCAAAATCTTCACAAAAGACAAAAAATAAACTCAACGAATTCTATCAACTATCAAATCTGTCTGACCAATGACTATAGTGTATAGATATTTATACATAGAGTAGAGCTAAAGATAGAGGTGCGCGCAGCATTATTTTCAAGAGGCATAGAATTTTCGACAGTACGTAAAAAATATACTTCAGTAAATAATAATGCATATTATATAAAAAATGTCACATATTATCATCATATTTTGTTACTAATATTTTAATTGTTTTATATAATAATAAATATTTGCATGCCTAATACAGGCAGAATATAGTTTGAACTATGCACCATTGTTAAATCTGGTACTATCTGTGCAAATAAATGTTTCTCTTTCCTTCTATTTGTTTATTAGGAAATAATACGGTAGAAAGTAGAAACGGTTTTAAAACAGTTTGTTATTATGTCATAAATATTTATTATTTTAATGATTGCAGCACTTAGGAAGGATTCCTCACTGTTTGACTTCTCTATTTTATAGAATTATTATGTCCAAGTGCTTATTGATCTGCTTGTTATCAGTCGTGGCAATAATTACAGATTTAGAGGTACCTCGCAGAATAAAAGTAGTTTTTAAATAATCTGCATGTACCTATTCTGAAACTCATCTTTAGCCTCTGTCAAATACAAAAAATCTATGAAAAATAAGTGTAAACTGTCAAAATGCAGCAATTTGACAATGACAATGACAAGTGACAACAACAATGTAATTTTGAATGTAGGAAATAGGAATTTGTAAAATGTAGATAGTTGTATTAAAATGATAAAGCTCTGAGTGGTGCTAATTATTATAAAATGCAGTGTATTTATAACTAGGTAATGATTATATTAGTTTTTAATCAGCAACATTCAATAAAAAAATATGTATCATATCTATTTAGTAATATTCACCCATTTCAGATTATTCAACTTGTTAAATGAAACTCTTGTAAATTACTGGAAGTTTCTACATTTCACTTCTTCCTTCTTTCTAGTATATTATTTTTGTGCTTTAAGAAGCACCTTTATGTTAGGGCATTTTAAACTATGGCAGAGTAAAATGCTTATGAGCACTACCATATTACCTATGAAGTAGTATTTATTAGACTAGTTTTATGTGCTGTTAAACAGTTTTGTTCTCCCAAATTACATATTATCCAGCATGTCAGATTATAGATATTTTGACTTCTATATCAATTTGGTGATTACACTATCCCCTATCTATTGCTATACTCTTATTGATAATTCAATATTATAATCAAGTATGTTGCCATTTTGTAACTAAACTATTATATCATTTTCACTGCTTCTGAATAGACAACACAGTGGTACTACTAAATTAACTTGATGTTTACTAAGGCTAATATGGTTCTTTTTTGATTTTCATGTCTACCTGTTCAGTGTAAAAATAAATAACAACAAAATAAAGGTATTAACTAACATTGTTATCTTTATTTTGGTTTGTTTTATCTTCAGTTCTTTTTCTATTAATGCTCTTATTTGATCATACTCTGTAACTCTTTGGATTATTATAAAGCTAAATTGTCATTTACAATTATTCACATTCAGAATTTAACAATATCAGGTAAACTTAAAATTAGTTCTAACGCTGCCGAGAAGAGCCTTGACGATAATGTGTTGTTATATTTAACTCTCTTATTGAGATGGAATGGAAGTTTAGTTAGTTGTTTTCGGCATAATTTTGATAATGTTTTTGGAGTCTTTACTCTCTTAGGCATTCATAGATAGTTAAATATGTCAACTGCTTTGAAGAAACTAATCAATCCAATGATTTTTGGTATTTATCTTAAGACTATTTTGCAGGTTGGATTTGACTAAGAGTGCTAAAGTTCTTCATAAACCGCAAGGTAAGAAAACAGTAAAGAAAGCAATTTATTTACTGTTTTCCCTCCTGTCTTTGTTT
This sequence comes from Catocala sponsa, assembly GCA_963564715.1. Taxonomy (NCBI): domain Eukaryota; kingdom Metazoa; phylum Arthropoda; class Insecta; order Lepidoptera; family Erebidae; genus Catocala; species Catocala sponsa. The sequence goes on along the minus strand of OY751335.1, from coordinate 22,680,797 downwards.
AGTTCTTGCCCTTAAAGAAAGTGAGTTTAATCTAAACTTAAAACCCACAGGCATTAAGTACGAAAGTGTGCATTATCCACGATGACAAAAGAATCTGTGAGCGATATCGAGGTGGAGGGGACACAGGGTGACGGCGGTGGTACACGGTTTCGCGTAAAGGTGTGCATGAAGCAGTTCTTCAGCGACGAGCGCGCTAACGCGTATGTGTGTGTGCGTGAGCGCCACCGCGTCCGCTGGCTACAGCGGCGCTTGCGAGCGCTGTTTGCTCTACCACCACATTTTCTATTGCTGAGCCGTGGACACTTGCTGCCGCCTGACGAACCGCTCGCCGTGCTGGAACGTGATGATACTGTCGAGTTAGTACCAATCGGGCTCAACAATTGACACTCAAGTGCCTAACACACTGCACAATCTATAGGTACTATGGGCTCCAGCGACGGTTGACCATTTCAGAAAAAATTTCGCTTGCACATGTTGACCAGTTGAGTTTGTATCGCCTTAGAATCAGTAAACAAATGTAAAGTGTAAAAAAACTCAAACAAAGAAAGGGGCGTGTCACGGGTACGGGTACCAAGTGTTGGCCCGCTATGCGATTTTAACCTTAGAAGTGGTCATCCGTCGCTGGAGTCGATAGTACATGCGGGACTAGATCAAGCACCTGAGCAATATTTTTTAGATAATATACAGGCTCGTCTAAATTTCATTTATAACATTTCGATCTTTGTGATTCAAAGCAGACCGTATGACTCTTAAAACTCCGCTTAGAGTCGCTAAGGTACCTACTAATTTTTGACAGGAGACGACTGCGTATGAACGCAGCCATCTCTTTTGCCTTAAGACTAATCCGAATCTGCCATGCTATTCTGTAAAAGTTTTTATCTTGAACTTAAATGACATTTCGACAACATTGAGATGTCAGTAAGATTTACAGAATTAATCATCGAGCATCCATGTGATATATTGAGCTACTACAGCAATTTTAAGATTGGGAACGAGTTTTCAACTGTATGTGTTGTTCGCAGTGTGATTCCCGGTCGCGTGGACGTTCACGCTGTTAACCATCAAGCAACGGCTGGGGACAGCGATTTCACTTGCCACACCGTCGCTTCTGCACCGGAGTCAGGGGTTGGCGACTCTGACACTACTATGAGGGAGGAGGCTCATATTTTGAACACCGGCGCTGCCCATCATGAGCCAGATGATGAAATCGATTCATCTATAGCGCTTGACACGCTTAACGATGATAACGATTTAAGTGAGCGCAAGCGTCAAGCGCTTGCTATACTGGAGCAGTTCTGCGGTGAACCAGAGGAAGCTCCGCGAGTCGCTCGAACTCGTCGTCGTCGTGTCCGTCGTCGGCGCCGCGTCGTACCGCTGCCCGACCTTACCGAGGATATTGCTCCGGCGCCTAAAGACTGTACCTCAGCACCAAGCTCTTCTCCTGAGAGTCAGCCCGAACCAGCGCGAGGCATGAGTGTACTGCGCAATGGCTGCCAGAGGCCTCGCGCTCCACGTGTTATTCGACCCCTAGATGATGAATTGTGACCATGAAATGGCGCTAGCCGCGCTATCTGCTTGATCAAAATGAATAAACGATTTATAAAAAAATTGTGTTTTCAATTATGTAATATTATGCGGTATTAACTATCATATAGAAATTCTCCAATCGATAGTGAATGCCGCATAAAAATTCGTAGCATGGATCAGAAAAAGAGCTGAAGCACCTCTTCGAAATCTTACCTACTTAAAGATAATTAAGTAGGTACCTACATTAACAGAGTAAAATACAAAGTCTATCCGCGTCTGTCTGTAGGATAGTTACTTAAATAAGAGGTATAACCTAAAGGCCGCATACCTTTATATTATAGGGAATTGCAAATTATGCCTAGCTATATGCCGGGCGCGTGAAGATCTTATGTCGATCTTTTCTGGCACAGAAGCAACTAAAATGACCACTCCATACCTACGATTAATTTATGGCTGGAGCACAGGAATATCCTTGCACCATATGTAAAAGGAGTGTTGCGGATGCAGATTTTTGACATGACATGACATGATACGGATATTTAAATGCGGATGTCCAAATCGATACGGCAGCTCCGCAATTGCGGATGCGGATGTTGATGAAAATTGTGCATCTTATTTAATAAAAAGTATCTAATATAACCTCTGCAGGTTCAAGCAGGTTTTGCAAAGGTTCATAAATTTAGCTATAGGTAGGTACCATTTTCTAGTGTTTCTTGATTCTCATCTTCCTCTAATTGAAAAATCATCGCGCCATTCATCGGATCAATCATTTTCTTTCTTGTCGCAATCTGCGCTATATCTGGATCCGCATTAACATCCGCATTGATTATTGCAGATGCGGATGTCCAAATCGATGCGGAAGCTCCGCAATTACGGATGCGGATGCGAATATTCGCAACATCCCTAATATGTACTATTCTCTAAAGCAGATTTTGGGTATTTGGTTATTTTACTAACATCTAAAAATATCAAAATCACACGAAATAGGTACCTAACTCTATTAAATTGCAACGCATAATTACACATGTGACAATTATGGACAAAATTAATGGTAGTAAGTAAATACATTCCCAGTTTTATTTTGAACAGAAGCACACCGGCGGGTTTTATTCTTGTTAAAATTAACAAATTCTTAACAAGCTTAGGCTCGGATGCTTTTGGATCTGAAATAAACTAGGTATACCTACTTTCGGTTTACTTCGGTTTGTAACTAAATTAAGCATAAACAGTTGCACGGAATTGAATAAAAATTGTGACATAGATAGAACATGTCCTATATTAAAACACAGACTATTTTTTACGCGGGTATTGATGCGTGTAGAAACTAGTCATAAATCAAACTTTAGGTAAGTACCTACTTACATTATAGCAGACATCAAAAATAACGTGCTTAGGTACTCATTGATAGAGTACAGTACAATTCTGACACAGCCCTGTTCATTCTAGTCGTTGCATACTTTAGTTCCTAGCCTGCATAAAACACTAGAATTGAAATGTGAACGCCAAAATATTTGTATAGGGTTTAGCCAGCTGATCAAATCCTGTAAATTATTAGACAGATAGGTACCTAGTTCTTATGATTAAAAAAAAACAGCATAACTTTATTAGTAAAATAACTCTGGTATTTTACCTCCATTAGAAACATTTTAGTCAGGCTATATGAATGAACAATAAACCCTAGTGATAACGCTGTGAGCGAAAATATTAAGTAGGTATCTAAAATTAAAAAAAAGCGTAATTTAGTTTATTTAGCGACTTTTATTTAATTGAATAATTGAATTGAATACTTACTTGGTATTCAAAACAGAGAGACAGTTGTACTCTGCAATTGACTATGCAATTATTTTTTTGTTCTTTTCTTTCTTTATTTTAAACAGAAAAGTACCTAAATAAATAAATACACTTTTGTTATCTATTACACACTTCTACATTTGAATGATTTGTGAAGAGCGGGGCCTCCTAGCACAAGTATTTAATATACTTAAAAGGAGACCCATATGTAAGATAAATTGTAGTAGTATAAGATAATTTTTTTGTTTTAATTATACCTTCTTCGCAGTCCATTAATTTATCTATAATATTTGGCTCATTGTTTTGAGGTTGGTAATGATAAAAATCCAATTTATTTTCCTTACTTTGCAATTCCACTTGTACCTATGCCAGACAGACAATCATTCAGACATTTCTATAAATTAATTAACACTTTTAAGAACACGTACATTGAGAAATATTCTAAGTGTGTTCCAGAAACTGCTATATTAGTAAGAAAATAGAAAGATGTTCGTAATTATTATAAATATTATTATTATATACATTTTGGCTCAGATCACTAAGTACAAACTTAGTGCTGTAAGCCAAAATGCATATGTACCTAAATGCGAAAAAAACGTGATAGGATGAATAAACGTGTTATAGTTATAATCGGTTATATTCGGCGAACAAATCAGATCTAGGGTTTGTTGAAACGTTGCGTTCGAAACAGATATTGTCATTATAGGTACGCTACTTTAAACAATAAATGCACGTAATAAGGAGCCATATCAAAGCGAGGCCTATAGATGCGTGCCGTACAAGTGTAATCCTTTGCGGAACGGATGACACAACCGTCTTAATAGATTGAGGACTCAGCCACCGGACCAATGTTATTTTATACCTAGCTCGGATTATTACAATATACAAAGCATGCATACTATTTTGAAAGCTTAGCTTTTTAATTTTTATAATGCTGTAGGTACCTTAAGGGAATAAATGAAACCCTCACAACATCACTTTGTTGTCCGACCAGTCAAATTCTTTTTCTCAGGAACGTTTAGAGGTATCAAGTTACAATATTTTATATATAAAACTTTCAAGTTTCTAAGTCAATACGATTAAAAGATACGGCTATTTATGTACCTACCCACTTAGGTACCTAATTAAAAACCTATAGCGTACTGCCCGCTGTCCTTGAATTATCAAATTTAGCAAGAAGCATGGTCTATGAAATAGCATCCTCTTACTCGCGTCGTATTCCTCATTACTGAGGGTCGTGACTCCCCAGCTGAATCACTTTCTCATGGACTAACTCCCTCCATCTGTTCCGGTCTTTTGCTTCGTGGAGGGCTTTGTAGAGATTGATATTAAGCGACGATCGGATTTGGTCCGACCATCTCGTTGGACTGCGGCCTCTTGGTCTTTTTCCGTCAACCTTGCCTGTCACCATCAGCTGTTCGATGTTGTGACCGTCTTAGCGGGCAATGTGTCCGAAAAATTCCAGTATTCTACGTAGACAGATGGTGGATAGTCTGATTTTTATGTTAAGATCTCGCAGAATAGACGCATTCGTGCGAAAGGCAGTCCCAAGCGATCTGTAGCATTTTTCGCCAACACTACATTTCAAAAGCGTCGATGCGGATGAAATAGCATAATGAAACAAAAATTTCAATAATTGTGTATTCGTAATTATACCTACAACACATTTTGTATAGTCGGTATGTAGACAGACATACAGATTAGTGGATATGAAAGACATTTTCTTTCATCTCATCAGTTTGTTTTTTAATCCGACAGACTTACATATATTTTCACTAAAGCAATGTTTGCTGCTTGCCTTACCTATAATTTACATACATCTTTCAGTCTAAGTTACGGATCCAAAATTAAATGTTCATTAATTTGACAAACGGCCGTTTTGTGTAATAATGCTCACGTAAAGTAACCTAATGTTATTTTTTACAATAACTTTATTTAATTGTATCTACATAGGAACAATGGCATTTCAATAATTAATACAGACTCTAACATGATACCCTGTGGTATCCCTAAAGTTAAGCAAATTGTATCTTTATACATTTTGCTTAGCTGTAAGGATAGGTAGATACTCCTTATTTCATATAATTTACTTGGCTCTAGTCAAGTGAATTATATAAATTAAATAGTATCTACCTACCTACCTATGTGGTTTATAACATACAACATGTTATTGAGTGACTTTTATGACATAAATTGACAACAGACATTGTTCGTGTTCCGATACGAACTTGAATTATTGATATCAAAAAGAAATTAACATTAAGTGAACCTGCTTGCTTTTTAATTTCTCAGCATGAGTCACAACTGTACGAAGACATTGATAAATGCCATTATTAAACTTAATTCAAACGTATTTACTATATAATACTCACATTACTCACATCACATTTTTTCTTACTAATGTTTTTGTTTACTTGATTATTCATAGTGTGGCCTTCTTTTGTTTTGCATTGATGTTTAATATTTTAATGTTTGATATATTGTTTGTTTTTTTAATTTTATTTTTTTTGTTATTTTAACTTTTAACGCTATAATATGGTGCATGGTGTGACACCTTAAAATGTTGTGCATTTATTCTTATTACTTTAAAATTTTTAATGTATAAGCACTAATGTAACAACTATTGGTTGTCCAAATAAATAAATAAATAAATTTTACCTATAACCCTAATAAGCAAACTTTATTATATATGAGTAGAGACGTAGCGGGGTTTTAAAATCTTTTCATAATCTTAGCTCGGGCCGAGGGAATGTACAGTGCAGTTAGGGCAGTTAGTTAGTACGTTATATTTAAGAGGAAACACTAAGGGCGAGAGAATGGAAAATAGGTATTTGTAAAATCTATTTCTATTTTGCTATGTATAGTATCATGAGCGCGATAAAGACAACTGCAGCTTGGACCGAAAATACCCATTAAAAGTACACAAAATCAACGTTTCTTAGTCATCTGATTCCTTCTCCAAAACTTGACCGATTTAACAAATTTTTCCATTAAAAATTAAACAAAGACTGGCCGTGTTCCTATGTTTTCCTTTTTTTATATAATCTAGTCAAATTTGTTTTCTGGATGTTTGAACACAGAATCTGATAAATTTATGAGATTTTTGAAGGCTCATGTCTCTTTTAATAATTAATTTGTGAAAAAAAGGAAAACGTAGAGACATGCCAATAAAGCCCATACATTTTTTGGAAAAATATTATTGCTCTACTGGCATTATCCAGGGAAGAAACAGGGGACTACGTTTGTATGGAAAAACGGCCCTTGTGTTTCCTCTTAACTACATACATAGTCTTACTTACGCCTATATCCCGAAGGACAGACGTGTCCTATTCCTGCCTATTGCAAGATATGATCTTACTTTCCAAGTAATAGGAGGTAAGTCTATTGCTAGCTATCGAGCATAATTTTCATTCTGTTCTGCTACTGAAAAACACTTAAAGCGAAGAGAAGCCTATTACAAAAAAAAAATTATGACGCAATCATTCAAAATATGACAAACACAACTTTCCAAGAATGCAGCATGAAAGTTAATAAGGCTAGTGTGAATAGGACAGTCGTAAGAGGAAAACCTAGGCGAACTTTTCTCGATCAGATCGAAGGCGTTCTGGACAAAGGCCAGGTTAAGAGCACCTTGTATGAGGAATGTGATGAAAGTGAATGAAGTCAGAGAAGTGAGTCAGGATCGTAGCAAATGGAAATCCGTAGTCTCTGCCAACCCCTCTGGGAAACAGGCGTGAATCTATGTAACTTTTCAAGAAAATGTACCTATGCTTTTTTCATAAGCCAAAATGGCCACAGCGTATGTAATTAATAAAGAGCCCATTACCTGTCGTGACTCATGTGACGCCATTATACGCCAGATATATAGGTACATGCGCAGACACCTTGACAACAAAATTAAGTATAATTAAATGTGTTCAGTCGCCTTATTCTACTAATATCATACTATATTATTCCATTTTAAATATAGACGTGTCCTTAGCGTGTAGTTTCTGTTAAATATGAATGAAAACAAAGTCATAAATTTAATACAAAATGTGGAGAATACTTTGTGCATATACAGAAACTATTTTGTATATGGAAATATGAAAAAGAAAATGATACTTATTCGCATAGTTATTGAACTGTTGGTATATATACTTGGGTTTGTCAACTGTTGTTACTGCGTTGCAAGTGACACAGAAATGACTCGTGCTGAGAAAATAATATATATATCGTTATATATTGGGGTTTTTATTTGTGATGTATTGTTTATAGTACGTGCTTTCCAAAAAAAGGAACATTACAAAATCTTCATAACAAATATTATAGCTATTCATAACATTTACTATAAAAAACCATGTTACATTAAAAGCTTAAAAAATTTAGAAGTTGTTTTCAAAGTAAGCTTTATAGTGTTTTTCCTTACATCGGTATTAATCGCTGGATTGCAAATAATATATGATATTATTTTGGCACGAAACTTTATGTTTTTAAGCTATGTGTGGTTATATTTTACCGAATTACACTTTTGTGTAGAATATTCTGCATTGCACATATTTTTAACAATACTAAATAATTTGCTTAAATGTCTAAACGAATCACTGTCTGAGATACATATGGAACTAAAAAGGAAAGAGAACATATTACTTTCGAATAACATAAGTCAAACGGATGAACCGATAATTGTGAACAAAATAAAACAGTGGGCTGAGCAGTATGACTACACAGTGAATTGTAGAAAACATCTGTCCGCCTGTTTTGAATATCAAGTACATACATATCTTGTTATTGTTTTTTTTATTCCTAGAGTTGTGATATGAATAAAATAAGACATGCCTTTAAATTACAGATCATATTTTCAATATCATCTATATCAGTGCGTTATATTGTGACGTCATATATCTTGTTCCAGATGATTTTGCAAGAGGTAACTATACCTACGTGATACGCGTACATGATATTCAAATACAGTTGTGTACAACGCTAAACATACACCCGTATGTCGCGACCATTGCTTTACTACACAAGCATAGGCCCAAAAATTGTTCCTCATATGCCCCAAAATTAAAATAAATAATAATTTCTTAATGTAATTCCTTTTTCGTCCTAAATTATGTTCCTTTTCTGCCTCTGTTTTTTTCTGTATAGAATTTTGTTGTACCGTCTGCCGAAAAATATTTTACACTACCTCGTTGTTCTCGCGGCAAAACTTTGGGCTTATGATTGCATGACATCACGAGCCCGACATTGAAAAGATTAAAAATAAAGTTTAAACATGTTTTGTTTTGCTAATCATATGCGTGTATAAGGAATGTGATGAGAGTGAATGAAGCCAGAGAAGTGTATCAGTATCGTAGCAAATGGAAATCCGTAGTCTCTGCCTACCCCTCTGGGAAACAAGCGTGAATATATGTATGTATATATGTATGTATGCTCAAAAATGTAGGACAAAAAAGGAATAATTAAGAAAGAGGGGCGAATGAGGAAATTTTTGGAATGTGGGACGTAATGTAGGGGCGAATGCGGAACAAACCTAAGTATAGTATTGTCGATACATTCGAATGATATTCGAACACAGTTATGCGAAATGCGATACTTAATTTCTACGGCATAGGACGGAGCGCACGTATATATTTGTGTAAATGTTCAGAACATTTTCAAATAGAACTTTAAATGCAATCGCGCAGATTACTAATGTATAGAAGCACGCAAAACGTGCGTAATAATCTTTTGTTCGTGCATGTATCATTTTCTTTGGTAATAAGAAATTTCATTGAATGTTATTTTCCAGAATTCGCGCAATTATGGATCAGTAGTAATGATAATATGGGATATGTTTTATTGCGCGTATTTTATGTTCATAGTCTTCAGTGCAGGCCAAAACCTGCAAAACGAAACAGTTTCTATGAACCGGGCTGTGTCAAAATTGTACTGCTTGTTGTCAATAAGTAAGTTCACGTTTAATAAAAAAAATTGTAGTTGTAATTTTGACCTACTTAAATAACACTTAAAGTTACCGAGATATACTTTTAGTACGCCTCGTCGCCAATTATTTACGACCTGCAAAACCATTTACCATCAGACGGAGTGTGTTTGTTTGCTTGTTATAGTTACTTTCAGTGTATATGGACATTAATTAAAATACTTAAAGGTAGCCTGTAATATATTCATGGATACCTTGAGGTCTAAAATCCTGTGAACACTCGAATTAGAATGAATATGAATGAATTGATTAGATGGGGTTGTTTTATAAATTACGGCTATATTAGATATGGATGGTACACTTCTAGTCAAATGTAATTCGTACTTACCTACTTACTTATTTTTATTTTTTATTTCTGAATAAGTAATATAATAACATTGAATAGAGATTATAAAATTGTTTAAAGTAAATTTAACAAAACTGAGTTATTAAGAAATCCACTTTTTATTTTATAGTAGTGCACCGCCATCTTTTACGATATAACTAAACTACTTATCAGTTTTTGTAGGTATTGATTTTCGTTAGATGATGTCTAATACCGGCTTTTACTATTTTAGTTTTGACATGCATTTTTGCAGCTCACTGTACCTACGTATGTTTCAGTCAATTAAAGATGTATCTACTTATATCAAAGTTACATTTAAACTAGTGTAATACAAGCATATGTTTAGTATTACGTACTAAACAAATTTTTGGAGACCTTATTTTAACTATTAATTTATTAAATACATTTTTATTTTCAGATCCTGAAGCACCCGAAACTAAAGTTGTCAAAAATTTATTAGTTGTAACAACAACAAAACCAGCCGACATAAAATTCTTTAAAGTAGGAATGGGCTTGTATTTAATACCGATGATTATCTCTGTAATAGTTACCCATGCAATTATTGCTTTGCAATTCAATAACGTTATCTAGAGTATTTAATCGTTGTGAAAATTACACTTTTTATTAGTAATGCTCAACATAATTTGAATGGTCAATAAATCAAATAATGGTTCGAATGTACATTTTCTACATCTTTCTGTATCTCTTTACACACTGATTTCGAAAACGAAATCGTGTGGCATGTTTGTAGACTGCTAGTCCCTTATGCGGGTTTAAGAACTCATCTTCATCTCATGAGCGACTATCAGATATAAGCTGAGGTATATTTTCTGAGTTCTGAACGACAACATTTTCTTCAATAATGCTTTGCTTACTCTCGATCTCCGCGAATGATTAACAGAATGCCTTGCCTTTTTGGTCTGTAGTATACATAGAGCAAATTTTATTTTTTCGGCCTTTGTTGCATTTTTATACATAATTACTTTTTGCAGTTTCAACCCACGTTGATCTTTTAAATACGCATACAAACATGTTATGGTCATTGACACGGTCTATCGAGATCTCGACTAATTAGGCAGCAGCAGATGCAGCTGCATCTGCAGCCGTTTATTTTTTCGATGAATTTAAGACGATATCTATATTCACATATATCAAAAATATTGGGGGGATTCTAATATAAAATATAATTTGATAACCATAACTTTCCATGGAATTGTAAACAAAGACTGACGAATATGATCTTTTGCCTACGTTCAAACTCAAGGCGCAGGGTAAAATATTGAAAGCTCGGACACCCCCAGTCACTACGGAGTCGACGCCAATGCCAACATCTAATATCACAAATTATACCTTCTTATCATCATAAGTAAAAGTATAATTTTAGAATTATTAATAACGATTGTAATTTAAGTTGTTTGGTTTTAAACGAATTGATGTTGTGTTATAATAAATAAAATTTAATAGAAAATAGATGGTTAAAATAAGAGGCGTATAAATATAAGTGGTGTGCTCAATAGAGCTAAGCGGTACGTCACTGCGGGGTAAGGACTGCTTCTATATAAGTCGCAAGTCCGGCCTCACATGGAGTACTGCAGTCATCTTTGGACAGGAGCTCCAAAATACCAACTTGATCCTATTGACACGGTACAGAGACGAGCCTTGAGAATGGTCGATGAGCCCAAACTCACAGACGGTATTGAGTATTGAGCCACTAAGTCTCAGACGCGACTTTGCGTCCCTTTGTATGGTCTACCGTTTATATAATGGATTGTGATCTGATGAGTTGTTTGAGATGATGCCCTCAGCTACTTTTTATCATCGCACCGCTCGCCATCGGCAGGGATTTAATTCTCACACCTTACAACCTAATTGGTGCCGCACCAAGCGGTTCCAAAGGAATTTTATCCCGCGGACGCTTAGGTTGTGGAATGAGCTCCCTGCCCAGGTTTTCCCACAAGACTACAATATGGAGTTCTTCAAAAAGGGCGTTAAAAGGTTTTTACAAGGTCGGCAACGCGCAAGTGATGCCTCTGGTGTTGCAGGCATCCATAGGCTACGGTGACCACTTACCATCAGGTGGGCAGTATGCTTGTTTGCTACTTTAATAGTATAAGAACATGTGTTTTTAACAGAAAAATAAAGTTAGTTTTAGGTTACGGGAAACAAATAAATATTGCACTTATTAACTTTACTTCGTTTATTTAAATACTACTTATAATAAAATCTTTACTTACACTTACAAAGACTTATTTTATGTGGGGGCCAGTCAGTGCAGACCGGCGACACTTCGACCCAGTGGGATCTTTTGTGTCGACACTCTCGCAATAACGACTGCCATAGATGTTCATGGCAGCCGGGACCAACGGCTTAACGTGCTTTCCGAGGCACAGACCAGGCGATAATTGTCAATCAATACGCACATAATTTCGAAAAGTCATATAACTTCCGAAAGTCAGAGGTGCGCGACGTGGGTTCGAATCGAGACCTTCTGCATTGCAGTCTGTTGGTCTCCCCACTGAGCTATCGCTGCTCTTACACAGACTTAGTGTAAATCTTAAAAATATGAAACGTATTCCTTTCTATTTGTAGGTACCACAAATACTAAGTATTATAAAATAATATACGTAGCAAAAAGCATTTGGTCCCACATTATTGGGAACGTCGCTTGTACCGATTTTTGGGCACATTCCTAGTCCGTAGGTACTACTGAGAATCTAAACAGAAAAATCAAAACTCACCATACAGAACATAACTCTCGTATCACCTTAAACGACATTCACTATTCTAACTAATATTATAAATGCGAAAATGAGTTTGTTTGTTTGTTTGTTTGTTACCTTTTCACGCCTAAACCACTGAACGGATCATTCTGAAATTTTGCATATACGTTGTCAGGTGTACAAAAACGGACATAGGCACTTTTCATCCCGAAAAAAATTACTATTCCCGAGGAAAACAACAATAACGTTCATATGATAATAGATGGCGCCACGTGTCTTTCGAATCATGATTGAATTATATTATTACAAGCAGAGTACAACCCGAATTGATATTCAAATTCTAAATTAACGCGAGCGAAGTTAATAAATAAAAAACAAAACAACTTTATTAAAATTACTAATATATACAACTTTATATAATTTCGTTTTTTTTATAATTAATTAATATTGTCATGAATTTTTATAACAATATTTAATATGATTTAATTATATTATATCATTCTTAGTAATGTAACTCTTAATTTAATATGTATATAAAGGAGAATGGTGGAACAACGATATTAATTAAAGATAATACATAATTTCTAAAAGTTAAATTATGAAAATGTATTTTTATTGATTATAAATTAATTTATCATATTAGATTATGTAATAAGAAGCATGAAGCTATAGGGACAGTCGGCAGCTATTGAGGAGAACCTCAAACAGAACCAAGTAGGCAGCTTAAACCAAACAAAAAGAGGTATTACAAGTTTTCTATGTGATAACCTCATTTGGTTATTATGACATAAAAAATACAGTCTGGCAGCGGCACACCGGCGGCTAGACAATAGATTCTCAGTTTTGTCTGGCATTCCAGCAATTGACATATGAAAATTAAAGGAGAGTGAAGGCGATGAATACTGATCTTCAACTACTTACTTTATGCCACTTAGAACTAAAATATTGTAATGCACTCGCTTTCCCATACACTTAAATAAACCAACATTTCGCACTCTTAACAAAACAGCGGCTTACCTCGAAATTTGGAAGTAAGTCAATTTACACTCTAATTGAGTGACTATACTCCTAATATTATATTTGTGTTGGGAAATTGCAACAGAGTTCAAATTTGTTTAATCCAAAATTACTAGATTGGTCTCTATTTTATTAAGAGTGCGATTTATAATCCGATCATTACAATCCGTAACTATGTTTGTACTAAGAGTCTTATTTTTTATTATTACCTATGATGTGTATACAGAATGTCTCGTAAATAATGGATTCTCCTTGTATTCTTTATGTTACTTACACCTTGTATACTTTATGTCACTTAGAACAATACTATTTACATATGCAAAATTAACCCTAATTATATTTTAGCCATGCATTTAAATTATATTAGTGCAGCGTCTTCTTCTCCATGCAAAGTTTTCGTAAATAACTGGTGTTTATAATTACATTCGAAAAATTTTCTAAAGATCTACTGCCTACATAGCAAGTTTAAAAACAATGCCTGCTACCGTATTACATACTATCTAATATATTTGAATATTATTCTAATGTAAATGTGCGCTTCGTTAGTTTAGTGCAAAGTCCGACGTCGATCGACGCTGTTAATTGACCATTAATTATTGGATTGTATTAAATATAAATATTTTACCATATACACACAACATCATCTAGCTCAAACTATGCAGAGCTTGTACAATGGCACTAGACAATAAATATACACATATATGCGTTTTTTTTTTGTAAATACATACATATTATACATAGAAAAACCCCGACCAAGACAACCATCCATGTTCATGCACACAAATGTTTGACTTGTGCGGGAATCAAACCCGCGACCGCGTAGCAGTCGGTGACACTAACCACTACGCCATCAAGGCCGACAAATACTAACGATTGACTTCAACTGATTAATGATACAAACTTGTGTAGAAACAGGACAATTAAACAACATGATGCGCATAAATGTTTTTAAAAGGCTATTCGAATACGGTTTTGATATCTACATTTCATGGTGGGCGATCTACTCAATAGGCAAAGACAACATTACAACATTGTAATCCATTGAATATTAAAATCTATTCTTATTTATGAATATCAGACACCCTGCGCTTTCTCTTCTGACATAACAATGACTTGCTTATTCGGTGGTATGGGGATATCTTCGAAGGGATCATCTACGACGTCGATCTGAAAGATTGCATCATTTTTAACGAATATCAAAGCTAGAATGAGTAAATTAAAATAGAGCGCAGATGAGAGTATGTAGAGATGAACAAAGCCGCGATGAAGGACGCTTATATGTCTTTAGTAATAAAATTAAAAGGCCTGCGTCAAAATACTATTTACGTCAGCCGTGCTTCACTGAAATAGGGTAATAGTATAATGCAGTGGTCCGACCGCCGCGCCGGCGAGAAAACGACTAACTATCGGCGATTTTCTCTCTTAAGAAACGCACAATTAATATACATTCCGTGTAAGCGAAAGAGATGCATATATTAAAAGTTGCTCTCTGACTGTTCACACTGCCGGCGAAGACTCGCTTTACTAGTTTTGTCGCTGAGCGATAAGAGCTTTCAAAAATAAACTCGCTCAGCGTCCAGCGATACTCGTTCGCTCGTCGCGCGCGTAGGTTTGCACAGGACTGAGCGACTGCGGGCGAGTGGCGCGAGTAATCGCTCGTCGCACTTGGACACTCGCTCATAGCCCGGCGACAAAACTAACGAAACTACACACTTGCTCCCTGCTGATCGTCTACTCGTTTATAGTTTCTAATTCTACTCGTTTCTCGTTCATCGTTGGCGGTCGGACCACTGCCTTAACGTCTAACTCAAATGTCATTTCAATATTAATCAATAATGGAGGTTTCACTGTGGATTTAGAAGTAAGTTCGATAGTGAGATCTTCTAGGATAGCACTACTCATTACAGACGTCTAGCAGCATGATTATATTAGCTATTAATGTCTTGAGCAGCATTTTCTTTCAGGGCATAGATTGAAATGTGTATCTCTGGAGCTCTTTATGCTCTGAATAGGAGTCACGAGGCCATTCTTGATCAGGACCCCAGAAAGATTATAATTTATTTAGCCCTTAATTAGTAATTGGCCTCTACGTAATTTTCTCTATTACTCACACCGAACGTAATGTTAGATGAAAGCAGAGTCTATCAATTTTGATATTACTTTCTTTACTAAGCGTGAAGACAGACATGCAAATAGATCACTCGGACACTAAAACCGATTAATGTTCCTTACTTCTAACATGACTCTTCATTCCAATTAATAGCTCATACGTAAATATGTATAATAAACTTCCAAAAGCCAGAATAGTATACTGTTATATAAACCCGAGGTGGTTAAACTGCACGGATGGCGTAGTGGTTTAAATGGTCGCCTCACCACTGCCAATGCGAGTGTTGTGGGTTCGAATCCCACACGGGACAAAATATTGTGTAATCCATAAATTATTGTTCCGAGTCTGGAATTTCTTTGAGTCTGTTGTTTGAATGTTTGTAAAGTCTCCCGCGATAAAGGAATTACTTAAAGTGCGGCGAAGTCTTTAAAAAACAATGCACTACTTACATCTATTATGCCTTGGCCATCCGCTACCGACGACACGTGGGTGTTTCGTCTCTGCAAATTAAAAAAAAAGTAAGGTAAAAGAAAAAAAATCGTTTATGTGACACGAATGCAGTACAAAGAAAATAACTTAAAATAAAAATTGGCAAGTAAACACAGAAACAAACTTATACATGAAATCTGTGATAAATTGGCACGCACTTGTCATATGCTGTATTGTCATCGATAGGGGCCCACAACAGAGCGCTGATTTTCTGTGCGGACCTTTGATGTCCCACGGATGTAAGGAGACACCACAAAATTTATCAATAAACGGTTAACACATTGAATGCCAGGCCGGCCATAAATGACCGCGACCAATACATTTTCTATTGTGTCTGTATGTAGCTATTTCTTGGCAAAAGTCTGTGTGTAATCAAAAGACGTCTCTAATAGACTAAAATATGAAAGTGAAGAAAGATCTTATGTCGCACACACCGATGACGACGATTTTATCAGCACTTATCTCAATGAAAGACAATTAACTTTGTAATCTGCAGGCATAATTATGCTCTATCTTAGACTATTTAATAAAAATCACAATTATGTCTGTATATTTATTATATACTAGCAACTCGCCCGGCTTCGCACGATTAGTACAAAGACTTAACAAATTATACACCTAAGCGTTTCTCATAAATCACTCCATCTATTGATGAAAACTGTATGAAAATCCGTTCAGTACTTTTTGAGTTTATCGCGTGGATTCGATTCCCGCACAAGTCAAACATTTGTGTGCATGAACATGGATGTTTGTCTTGGTCTGGGTGTTTCTATGTATAATATGTATGTATTTACAAAAAAAAAAGTATATATGTATGTTTATCCATTGTCTAGTACCCATAGTACAAGCTCTGCTTAGTTTGGGCTAGATGGTGTTGTGTGTATGTGGTAGAATATTATATTATTATTATTTATTATTATTATTATATTTGTTTTATAATATGCAGTAATGAGTAAATATTGATCTTGAAATGAACTTTGCGCTATGGTACCTTAATACAAGTAACGTCAGCTGACAGAATAACTACATAACCTGAACTTAGTATCGAAAAACTAAATATGTCTATTATTTATTCACAATCTTAATATACTTACCGAATTTCGTACTTTAAGACTCTCTCTAAATACGTGCAACCTCTGCTTCTGTTTTCTCTTAAAGAATCCAATCTGTTAAACAATTTTTAAATCAGTAGGTATGTGTTTTATAACAACAACAACAAACAACAAGAACCCGAGTGTCATGATTTCTTATTTTTGTTAATAATTCTGTTCGGGAGTTTTTATTTACCCAACTGGCAACAACCCTACAGCCAACCATCATTTTAATTAGTAGGGTTATTGTGGAAGGAAAAAAGTAACTCGTCTCTTGACGAAATATCGCTCAGCACTTCAGCAGTGAGTAACGAGCATTCAACTTAGTAAGACGTTCTCGGGGGAATATAGTCACATAATATTTTAGACGAGTGAGTTTCATTATCAAGTTAGCTTAAAAATGTAGTAGAATCGCAGCTACTTGTTGTTACAAAGTCAACATCATTACAGTCTAGCTAACCAATGATAATCCTATGGATCGTTATGACGTTCAAGATTTCAATATTGAACAAAACTGGATTCTTTGCTAAAATCTATACTAAAATTATAAAGCTGAAGAGTTTGTTTGTTTGAACGCGCTAATCTCATGAACTACTGGTTCGATTTGAAAATTATTTTAGTGTTGGATAGCCTATTTATCAAGGAAGGCTATAGGCTTTATAACATCACGCTACGACCCATGGGGGTGGCGCAGTAATGATAAACGCGGGTGAAACCGCGTGAAAATCTAGTCCTAGATATAGCTCGTATGTTTGCCAACGTCTGTCCTTTGCAATCATCCCAGGAATTTCGAAAAACGTTTTCCGATTGTCCTACGACATATAGCCGAATGACTAATAAAGTACCCATGAAATGTTTGAGACATACCTATGTACACCTGAATACACGCGGCAATATGTATGTAATGTTCCATTTATACTTGTAAATGCATAACTATAAATTAAAAATTAAAAAACCCCCGACACAAAACAATAAAAATAGTAATCGGCCATTTTGCGGTGGCGGCCATCTTGGATTTGAATTTTATCATAGTGTATTGTATTCTACTAGTCAAGTCTTTTCATTTGATACCCATATTAAGGGGGTTTTGAAAAAATATGTAATCCGCCATTTTGTGGCGGCGGTCATTTTGAACCGATTTTCATCAAACATAGCTAAGAACACTCCTGACTAATTCACATTTCATACAAAAACAAACAAATCAAAATCGGTTCATCCGTTCGGGAGCTACGATGCCAGAGGCAGACACACGCACACACACACACAGACACGTCAAACTTATAACACCCCGTCGTTCTTGCGTCGGGGGTTAAAAATAACAGGCAACTTACTCTATATAGTATAGTGATGATTACAATAATTACGAGCAGAGCGATTAGCCCAGCTATTACTGCGATGAGCCATTTATTATTGGCCCACGTCAACTCTTTCGTGAATGTCATTTTTGTAGTTGTGCTGAAAATGAAATACAATGCATTATAACGGCAAATATCGGATCTTAGGTAAAAATAACATTTACATTTACATTTTAATGATTGAGCGGTAGTCTAGTTATCTTTATTTAGGTTAAGAACCTGTTATGATAAATTAATAGTTTTTAAATAAATTAATTAAAAAGAAAAAGAAAACTTGAATTTTGTTTGGAGAGACTTCTGAGCAATACTCACGCATGCGCATACACACAAACATACACACTCACACACAGAAAGGAGGGAGAGATATATCTAAAGAGAGATTAGAGCGTATGTTGCCTTGATCGAAAGATCAGAAAACATAAGTTCAAAATGTATATATAACAAAAAGACTATGATTTGTTTAATTCTGTATCGAAAAATTAAAAGAAATATAAATACTTAAAATATATATAATAATAAAAACATAATTGTTTATAAAGCATGCATGTTATATTACTTAAGGTAAGCTTACGTACTTAGTACTTTTTCTAACATTGGTCGGTGCCAGAAATAGCTCAATGTCAGACGTCACCGATGTGTTAAATTTCCCATTACCTAAATGTAAAAATAATTTATTATTATTATTAAATATTACATATTATATATAGCATTAACATAATTTATATTACTTTCAGTTCAATAAAGCAAGGTGGCAAAAGATATCTATATAAGCTACTCAAATTAATTTGCCGATCCGTCACTCTTTTCCGCATAGGTATATATGCGCACGCAATATAACATCTATCATCTGTGATAGTCGACGCCTCAATATAGGTCTCGCCCAATTCAGAACAAGCCAGTCTTTTATCTTCCATATTCAATAACCCTCATTGGCGTATATAAAGGATAGCCTTGCCGATAGTCGTTAATATATCGAAGCTGAATAATAATTTGTATTTGCGCTGGTAATAATAATATCCTCCAGACTGAATTAAAGTCACGGCGGTCAATCTTAACGGAGACTGGCCATCTGCGTCGGAGATATTATAGTGCACGAGTGTGTGCGCAAACACAAGTGCACTCCCTGTTCCCTATCTCTCATGATCGGATGGTACAATGCGACACCACCAGAAATAAATCAGGCGCAGAACCTGTTAGCCCGTGGGATTAACACGCTTTCCGTGGCACGGGGATGTCATACACCGCCAACTTTCTAACTCCGAGCTGATAATGAGAATCCAAACCCAATAACTTTTTGTTGGCTCGACCCGGGATAAATCTATTCTAATCTATACTAATATTATAAAGATTTTTTGTTTATTTCTTTGTAAGGTTTTAACTCAAAAACTACACAACCGATTTTAAAAATTCTTTCACCAAATAGAAACATATATTATCACAGAGTAAGACATTATTTTATTTAAAAAAGTACTGTTACTAACATAACCCAACCTAACCTAACGCGAGAGAAGCCACGGGCAAAAGCTAGTAAACTAATAAAAAAATAAAAGATAGTTTGCGCTGGTAATAGTTTTAACAATCAGCGTGAGCTACCCACCGCGAATAGCCCGTATGATTAACTCACGCAAGTAGCCCGCGCGACTAGCTTACGCATGTACGGTCAGCTACATAAGTCGCTGAACATTACAAAATTTTATAACAGTATTTTATGAATTAAAATCCACTTATTATTCTCCAATAGTAATAAATTGTGACTAAAATAACTATCCTTTAACTGTTAATGCTGTAAAAGATGATAAATTACCACTATTGTGAATGATAGACCACTTCATAATCTCGGGAGTGTTAATCGATTTATGAGGCAGTACTTCGCGCTAACTAAATGCGTCACGTAGTAGCACTTTAGTACTCACCTATGTCTGATTTCAGAATAACGGCAGTTGCAATTATTCTTTGTGTGGTGTTCGGCAATAGATCTAAATTACATATGAGATTAAACTGGTCACCTGTATGATCCTCTTTACATTCCTTTTTGTCGGCTGATACCTAAAAATAGATTTTACATAAATATCTTAAATGAATTAGGATTACATAATATTGTCTTCTGTTTACGCGAATGTTATTCATTGAAATTAAACTACTATATACGGATTTTATCGCGTTGTTTATTTGACACTTTATTACAAAATTTTGAAAAACTGTTACACTACTATAATACTATTAAAATTTACAAATTTTTAAGCTAATAGTTTCAATAATTTAATTAGCTTAAAAATTAGTAAAGTTTAATAGTATTATAGTAGTGTAACAGTTTTTGAGAGATATGCGTGATCAACCACCATTGTACTTTGTTTACTTAATATGAAAATGGTGTTTGACGAACTATTACGTAGATGCCTTTTTATATATTGAATTAAATTTGTTTAAAAATAAATTACCCACCATAAATTTATGAATAAAAGCGTTTTTCTTCATTGACACCCTTGCAACAACGTTCTTCCACAATATACTATCATTATTCGAAATCTGAAATTAAACATTCCGGTATAAATTGAGTTGGCAAGCTAACGTATGCTTCTTGATTCTTGTTTGAGGTATTTGATTGAACTCTTGAATTTCGAATGGATTACTAAAGTAATGAAGTTCTGTTGAGCGTTAAGCGACGAGACAGAATAACGCAACTACGAAATTCGTGCAGGTAATAAAATTTGAGTACTGTACAAGATTATTATTTTACGAATGTAAGAGACCAGCGCGTTACGCGTTTTCACGGAAACTGTCTTCCCTTTTTCATCAATAGCTCAATAGTAGGTACATTTAAGATTAAACATTAACTAAGTATTTAATAGGAAGTACCATAAATGTAACAAAAAATAAGTTAAGTCTTACCAAATATTCTTGGTCGTCGAATATCGACGAAGCAGAATCCCCCATTTCCTTTTCAGTAAAGTTTCTGCTGTGAGATTTACTGAAAATAGATTGATGTATTTCAGATTATACAGACATACTTAGACATAGTGAAGCATGCTTACATAATTGAAGTGAAAACTTCTTTAGGCGCGTTGAGCATTTCTTGGGTGAACAAAAATCATAGAACTCGCGTCATCGTCACGCTTCCACGCTTTCCATTTTTGAATTATTTTAGAATATTAACAATATCTCAGAAATGGAGCGCCCTATGCAAAAAATAACAAAATTTTGATCCCCTTAATAACCACTAAAAGAGTATGAAGAACTAGCATCCGACCCGTCCCTTGTTTTTTTTTTGATTTATAAAGAAGTGTTTATGATCAAGGATTAAAGTTTTCAATTCTATCGGCAGTCCCCAAAGACTGCTCCAATTTTTTTTTTAAGGAGGCCTTTTTGTGTCAATAGTAGACCTGTGTCTCTCTTGATCTTATGCGTCAACTGCTGATATTAATATACTTTAAGGCCTGTAATATAAACTATAGATATATCATGAAAAGAGTTTTGACTCTTTCATCACGATGCGCTCACGCTAGCTTCCAGTAGAATTTATTTCTGTATTTTTAATCATCCGATCCGATCCATAAGTATGCTTCCAATAAAGCATTGAAATTGAAATTGAAAACTGCCATCCATACTTAGTGTTACTAATAGTCGCCCGAATGTCGAATATCATCTAAAAATCAGCTATTTTGATTTTTGGTTTAGGTCTCTGCACTTCTTTTCCATAGAACCTTAAGTAAATGAAACATTCTTACACATAAGAAACAACGAAACAATAAAAAACTTACCTATTGATGAATACACGGTCGGTTGGTACGACGTATTGTACAGCAATGTTCTTAGTGTCCGTGATGATGGACTCTTGATTGCAATTCTCAAATAGTCTGGCATTTACCTTCAGTTCTTTGTATATGGTTATGGGCTTCGTCATATTCAGTATTAGGGGTATCAATTGCTGCAAATTTTAAAACTTGTTCATCTATTTTAACACGTTATATTCACATGATGGCGGACGATAGTATGCTTTTTTCAATATGAATGAGCGTGATGATACTACATATATAAGTCAATATATATGAATATCGTGCCACGATGTTTGTGGTCGCACTCCTCCGAAACGGCTCGATCGATGGTTATCATTTTTTTATATATATTTGGTAGGTATGAGAATAGTTCGTAAAGTATATTTCATACCGCTAGGTGATTAGTGTCCCTATCGAATGAATTTATACGGCAGAACGTTTGCCGGGTCAGCTACTAATTCTATATATACACACATCAAAAAAAGTCTGCGTTGACTTGGAAAAGTCGAGATATTTTTCTCGTGTGAAAATATAATCAATGAATGGATTGTTTATTGCTTTAACATTTAAAAACACAATTTTAATATGAAAATCTTTTTGATTTTCGTTAATAAAAATAGATTTTTCAATCTCTGTGAAATTTGTATTTTAAAGTATTGAACATAACATTTGCAGTAAGATTTGTTCCTGTATTATATTTTCTTTGGCACGACTGGATAAACGAGGGTCAGCAATGGATTGTCGTGAGAAATAGGAGTATAATCTATATCTGTACTAATATTATAGACAGGGAATATTTGTTTTGTAAGGATTTAACTCAAAAACTACTCGACCGTGTTTTTTTTTTTGTATTGCAAGTAAACTAGCAGACGGATCCCCTGATGGTAAGCGATTACCGCCGCCCATGGACACCCGCAACACTAGAGGAGTATCAAGTGCGTTGCCGGCGACCCCTCCCCACGCCCCCCTTGAGGTTCTCTGAGAGGCCGGGGTATCACTCCTGTCGAGCCGGCCCATTCATGCCGAAGCGTGGCTCTCCCACCACTTACTCGATTTTAAAAATTCTTTCGCCATTAGAAAGCTATATTATTACCGGGTACCATATTGTATTTAAAATAAGTAATGTTCGCGAAAGGTAGGCTAGGTTAGGTTATGTAAACCTAACCTAGCCTACCTTTCGCGAGTGAAGCCGCGGACAAAAGCCAGTTATCCAATAAATTACAATGCATTTTTTTTAAATTCCGTCTTGTATTTTATTAAGTTATTTATTCAATCCTTATTTTACAACAGTTTTGCACACGAACACACATAAGCACATCTAAATTAGATTGCCTTAATCATTTACGTAAGCCGTTACATGATCTATTTGTGTTAAACCAGACTCTAGTTCATATATCTTACCTCAGTATCTCTTCCTAGAGGTTTTTGTAAGTAACATGTATAACCGCCATTGTAGTCGGAACATTCGACAAGCGAGAGCGGCGCACCACTCACTTGCACCCAAACGCAACCGTCATACGAACTAGCACCGTCGTTTCGGACACGTATCGTTACAATCTCTGAAGCCGTAGAGCCGAGAACGTAACGGTGTTCCTCGCTGAAATTAATAAGAACATGAAGACGAACTTTAGATACAATTTCTAATAAAGTTAGGGCAACATACAGTCATGTCCATATTTCCAAAAAGGCAGGCAGAGGAGTACTAATCAAAGACCTTATACACAACAGTCACTACCGTTGCGCCTTCGAGGCAGTCTATTACCTATACTAATATTATAAAAAGGAAAGTTATGATTTTTTGTTTGTCTGTAAGTATTTAACCCAAAAACTACTCAACCTGTTTAAAAAGATTTCACCATTAGAAAGTTATACTATCACCGAGTAACATAGGCTATATGTATATTTTATTTAAAAAGAAAGATAGAAAACATTCTTTATTGCCACAAAGAACTATAACTACATAATTTTTTGTATAAAATAAAAATAAAATAATAATAAAGACAATTAAATAAATAGTTCGCAAGTAAAAAGTACATATTATGCTACTGTGGCAACAAATGGTCTCCATTCAGCATTGATGTTGCGATAAATCTGACGTGATATTGCAACGCTGATTTTCAATGGTCTCCATTCCGCAAGCAAAAAAATTCTGTTACTAACATAACATTCTTTTTTTTTTTGTCGCTGGGAAATGTGCAAATCACGTAACCAAACCCGGCGATGGTGATATGTCGGGATCCAGCCCCATATGATGGAAATTTGAGCTGAACCGACTAAAACCACCGCGGTGTTCCTCAGACCTTTATGGCGGGGCCACGCGGATCGCTCTCGCATTCAATTCGCGACCTCGCCAAAGGTTCGACCCGCCGATGGACGTGGCGGGTCCCACACAACCATCACACATACATGACAAATTCACAAGACGAATTCACAAACATACAATAGATATTAGTTTTTAAAACATTTAAACATGCAATAAAAATGTACCAACATATAATTTCAATTATATTGTCTTCTGTTTACGCGAATGTTATTCATTGAAATTAAACTACTATATACGTATTTTATCGCGTTGTTTATTAATTAGCTTAAAAATTAGTAAGGTTTAATAGTAATAGTAGTGTAACAGTTTTCAAATTTTGTAATAAAATGTCAAATAAACAACGTGATAAAATCCGTATATAGTAGTTTAATTTCAATAAATGTAATTTCAATGTATACAATTTACACAAACATAAAAATTATAAAAATTTACACACAATTGGGGGGACCTAGTCCCCGACGACAAAGCGGGGGACCTATTCCACCTTCCTACATCGAGAGGCGTGCGCGGAACACGAACGCCGCCTACTCGGACCTGCGCTGATCGGACGGTGGACGGCCCCAATGGGTCCACCGCCCGCAGGCTTCTACTTAAGATGGTTGGAGGTCGTCTCGCACCCAAACATAACCTGACCTACTTTTACGCGAGCGAAGCCGCGGGCAAAATCTAGTTATGTATAAATTATAACGATTTAAGTATTAAATTCGATTATTTAGTTACAAATAAGCAAAGAAGAATGCCAAGATTTAGCTTAAAGAAAGAAACCTCCGACATACTGTCTAAAATATTGGTAATTCATGGTAGATAATAATAGAATTTTTGCAATATAAAACAAAACTGTAGAACTTCACCGACAAAAACTCAATTTAAATAGTGAATGTAATGAGTATATTCCTCAACTAGATGGCACTTTGACGAATTGTACACTTGAATAACAGTCATAAAATTCGCACTGACAATAAAAAATCCCGACCCATATATGGTTTGAACGAAACCATATCGCGATCTAACTCGATCCTTACGCCATCTATCGAGCACACAGACAGTTTCTATGGTTCCGTTCACCGCCAATTGTATTTTATACAATTGTTGGTAGAAATGTTTTAAATTCAGACAATATTATTAAATCGTGGAAAATGTGTCATATGCAATATGATAGATATTTAAATAATATATATTTAAATATTTTATCAGGTTTGGATCGATTTATTTAATGTATCTAATAACTCAATTCCATACTATTTACATCTCGCGCAAGTGGTATTTTCATGCAGCTGTATCTTTTTTTGGTGAACTTTTAATAAAAAAGTAATTTTACTATATAATTCAATATTTAATAGCCTTTTTAATTATATATAGTTCATCTTTGTCGGCTCTGGCCGAGTCGAATAGGAAATCTTGGCATTCCCCTTTAATATTGAAGTAAATTATAAATCTTTTGTTCAAAACATCCGCAGCTTTAACTGAATCTGCAACAGCATGGCCTAATGGTTTTATGTTTCAGTGTTACGTTCGAGTGGTCGGGTTCTTCATACATTACATTACTGATGTGGAGCCACACCTAACAGAATCTTTTAGCTTTATTTGTATAGGTTGACAAGAATACTATTAAATTTAACCCAAAGTGGAATTTATTGTATTAAAAGAAGAATATCTAAATTTCTTATATAGTTTAGGTAAAAGTAGCAGTTACCTGCCAGACCATAAGAGATCCATCGACAGTTTCGCCTTGCAGTCCTCATCTTTGCAATGTCGAGACACTTCTATACGTTTATCCATGTGGCTGTAATGTGGATTGGCAATAACCCACGTATTGAAAAATTCTGAAAATAGTTAGTTAATAAACATTGGATATTTAAGAGGCAATTTATATCTAATTAATTCAGAAATGCAAAATCGTACTTAATATTTGAAATACATAATTATGATGTTTTCATGTACTTAGTTAAAATAAATGAGGAATACATATCAAGTATATGAATGGAGTTTATTTTCGAAATAATACAATAAATACAACAGAGAAATACAGGGAAAACAATTTCAATGATTAAATGTTACTGTATACCTACAACATATTATTAAGAAGGAATCCAATTATAATATTTGAAGGTGACGTTTACTTATTATTGGTATAACTATTATAGCAAAGCAACACGTAAAAAGAAATAAATGCGATGGATACACAATAACGAAAATAATAAGTTTTACTTGCTTCTGTCAATTATGCTTATTCTCAAGTATAAAAATACAATAGATCAATAAGTTGATCGCGTAAAAAGCTTTTTCAAAACTCAACACGACAATTTTAATCAACAGATATTAAAACCTTTAGGTACTTGTGTTCTATAACCACTCGTCTATCAAACCTTTTTGTCCTTTAGCATATTTACTTTAGAACATCATAACAATGGCAAACTTGATGCTGATGTGCATCACGATAGTGAGAGCCAGATATTGAAATCATTTAGGAAACACGATACAACATGATATTAATAAGTACTTATTGCTCTAAAACATTAAATTTAAGTAGAATAAGCAAAGTTTTATTGCATTCATATTTAAATTTTAAAACCCTACCTTATGTTAGTTTATATTTTAGGTTTACATTTTATGAAAATTGTAAACTCTTAACATAATTTCGTTGTCTCAACTGTGAATGCTGTGTTAACTCGTAAGTGGCATGTATATTAGAACTCTGTCATCCAAATTTTTCACTAAATTGTATCATATATATGCTGTGAGTTAACAAAATAAATAAATAAATAAAAACTTCACTACTTATATACCGTGGCATTGACCGGAAACGAATTTTCACCATTTTTATATTTTCTCATAATTATGATAACAATTAATGTAAAAGCTGGTGAAGTTGCTTATGGTTTTAATCGCCATCGCTGTAACCAGGGTCTACAATCAATATATTTTCTATTGTGTGACGTTTCAAGTATTTAATAATAAAATGCCTTCTTTTCCTAATGTTGCCTTTTATAAACATTGTTAAATTGTTTGTTTCAAAAATTATCTCTATTAATTATTGGTTACATTCTTATTTTACTTACCAGTACTATTAACTATATGATCTGTAATCAGTTTTGCTTCTGATTTAAATGTATATGTATGAGGGTCGCGATCTTTCTGTAAACAATAAATAAATGTTGTTCAAGTTGGACATTATTTGTTAGTTAATTATAATTATATCAGCCCTGTTTATTAACTATCCCAATGCTGGGTTAGCGCATCCTCTCAGAAAAAGAGTTAGGCCTTAGTTTACCACGTTGGTAAGAACTGTCAGACTTCATACATCATACAATATTTTGCTTAGTTGCTAAACCAGACGATAATTTTCATTATCTAACACATAATTTGAAAAATCAAAGGAGTGTCGTAGGATCGAACTCGAGCCTTGTATAACAATCCAAAAGTCTGCTTATTAATTACGGCTATGAATGCAAATAACTAGAAAATAATCGTATACTCTTGGTTTGAGTAGGTACTTAGTACCTACTTATTTAATATTACAGGCAAAAGCAATATATATGTCCTTAAATCATTGTCAATATGATGTAAAAACCGGTACTTACAAGGCCTACCATGACGTTGGTACAATACGCTTTCTTTTTTGGACAATTTCTGCAAGAAATGTCTAGGTCAAACTTGGGATTGAGTAACTCTGATGCTTCACCAATAACACTGTTTATCACCGTAAGATCTAAAAAAGTCAATCAAATACAATTTATTTATTTTTATTACATTGACAAAATATTTTAAACAATACACTATAAGTTAAGCGTTCCACAAGGAACTGTCTGAGGACCAATGTTACAATTATTATAAAACAACAGTATATTTAAATTTATAACCATTAACGTATATGAAAGGTGACTGTGCCTAATGCAGAAGTTATTGGTGCCTACGATGATAGATTACAATTAAAAATCCTCAGGTTGTGTGTATGCCATCGCGAAGAAAATCACTAGATACGCCAATGTTCATATAAAATATTGTTGCCAATTATTTATTAGTATATTTCTTAGAATATTTATGTGTCAAATATCTAAATATTTGTAAACTTACTTCCGTAGACTTCAGAAGGCAATTTGGGATATTCCACTGTTGCGCACACTTTGATGGTAAAATTGGCGTCCTGTTCTCTCACCTTTTGAGAATAAATTTTTAAAACATTTTATAAAGAAGAATTATAAAATCATCAACATAAGTAGCAACAATAAACAAACAATTATAACAAGCAGTCTCTACTAGGTACACAGACCCGACCCATAGGTTTATTTTTATAAGAACAGTCAGCAAGATATAAATTAAACAACACATAAATTATTTTCTTAAAACATTATACTAAAATATCCACAGCAAAATCAACATAACTAAAGCAGCAATGTCGTACTTTTAAGACATGTTACCTGCGTGCCATATAATGCACTGGAGAGTGTCACATTAATAGTCTGAATTCCCTTAAACAGTACAGCAGTACCGCTACCTGGAGAGCCGACCGCCAATTCTAAGGAACAACAATTACTATCAATAGGAAATACGTCTAAAGATAAAGTTTCTAGAAGATCTATTGCTGACGCACTGGGCCTTAACAAAATAGCAATGTGGGAAAGAGCTAACTATAGCTAATTATCATCTTGTATTCCCCTGTTTCCTCTTCCAAGTTTGACTGTTTCAATATTTTTTTTTATTTAATTAGGACCAACCTTCAAAACTAATTTGAAGGTTGGTCCTAATAATAAATAAATAATGAAAAGGCAAATCATTGGAACATGACAGTGCTTATTTATTTATTTTGTTTTGCTAATCAATGTAACAATAATACAAATGCACAATTATTATTATATACAAGCACATAAGGTCTTGGACAAAAAGTTACCCTTAATTACAATCAAACATTAAATGCACTAATACAGATATTAGCCATACTGATATTACATACATACGCCAGCTGATAGCCATAGGACAACGTTCAGCGAACGGTTTTACTTCTTCCTTGGACGATTCACATATACCAAAATTAATAAAGCCTTAGATATAGATTCAAATAATAAATACCAATTCGAAAATAAATTAGTAAAATGGCTCCAAAAACTCTCTTATGACGACACCGAAAAACTTATACGTCCAGTAACGTTAGAAACCAAGTTAATATATTTAATAAATAATAATCTCATGCAGATTTTATACCAATTGCCCAGACACATACACACACACTCACAAACACACACACACACACCCTCACACATACACACATACACACACACACACATACACACACACACACACACCCTCTCTCACACACACACACACAACAGGTTTAAAATTTTTAACATTAATTATATTTTGTCTTTTTCATAAAGTTAAATAATGTAAGTAGGTTTACATTCCTATTGTCACCAGTAGATTTTTACCTAGTTTAACTGTGAAACTGGAAGGTTGCTGGTACTTATACCACAGGATATATCCTATTTTAAGTACCAGCAGAACATTATAGTTAAGAATTTTTGTACCTAGATAAGTTTTCTACTACTATGTACCTACTTGTATTTTTGTGCCAATAAAGAAGTTTATTATTATTATTATTAAAAAATACAGATACCTATTTACACTAATATTATAAAGCTGAAGAGTTTGTTTGTTTGAACACCCTAATCTCAGGACCTACGGGTTTGATTTCAAAAAATATTTTAGTGTTGGGTAGCCTATTTATCGAGGAAGGCTATAGGCTATATAACATCACGCTACGTCCCACGGGGGCGGCGGAGTAATGATAAGCGCGGGTGAAACCGCGGGAACATCTAGTAATTAATAAAAATATACAACTAAAACTTATAAACTAGTGAAATAATCAATGGTGCCAATTCTCTTGTCACAAAATTCTCTAATCTTAACTAAAAATCACAAAATTTTTTTTAGTCCTGTCTCTTTTAACGATTTCAGAATACGAAATGTCATTTGAGAGGACTAAACTAAATTTTAGTGATTTTTACTTAAGCTTAGAGAATTTTGTGACAACAGAATTGGCACCAATGTATCACTTTTTGTTAATAATTTGCGAAAGTGAGTAAGAGACTG
Organism: Catocala sponsa; assembly: GCA_963564715.1. Classification (NCBI taxonomy): domain Eukaryota; kingdom Metazoa; phylum Arthropoda; class Insecta; order Lepidoptera; family Erebidae; genus Catocala; species Catocala sponsa. The sequence goes on along the minus strand of OY751335.1, from coordinate 22,650,224 downwards.
CAAATATGTCGATTGAATCACTACAGAGATTGAGTAGCTCGCACAATCGAAGAACAGTAGAAGAGGAGAAGTAATGCCAAAAACTGAATAGTTTTTGGCACAGCTTACATCACTCCTCTTTATCCACTCAAAAGAACTTAGGTATAGCCCGAGGGTATTTATATGGAACTCTAAAATTAAGTCTAGCAAATAATTGTGGACAGTTGTTTCGAATCAACTTATACAGGAATACTAGGTCTAAATATTTCCTTCTTGATTCAAGTGAATCCATTTTAAAGTGAATAAGTTTCTGTTTGTATGAGACTTTTTTGCATTAGATGAAGTTGAATGTGATAAGTGCCATAGGAATCTCTTTTGTATACGTTCTATTCTTAAGATATGAACAGCATAATGCGGGCGCCAAACTACACTACAATATTCAAAATGCTTCTAACAAAATTATTGTATAGCAAAAGATTAGTTCTTTTCTAACGGAAAGCTTAATCCCAAAGCTCTTGATGCTTTTATATCTATAATTTCGTAGTGGGAGATGAACGTAAATTTTTCCCAAAGCTCTTGATGCTTTTATATCTATCATTTCGTAGTGGGAGATGAACGTACATTTTTTATCTGTTATAACGCCCAGGTCTCTAGTACAATCCACTTCTTTTAATTTTATTCCGTTTATCGTATACTAGCTTTTGCCCGCGGCTTCGCTCGCGTTAATTTAGAATTTGACAATCTATTCGGGTGTACTCTGCTTGTAATAATATAATTCAATCATGATTCGAAAGACGCGTGGCGCCATCTATTATCATAAGAACGTTATTATTGTTTTCCTCGGGAACAGTAATTTGTTCGGGATAAAAGGTAGCCTATGTCCATTTCTGTACACCTGACAACGTAATTGCAAAATTTCAGGATGCTCGGTTCAGTTGGTTTAGGCGTGAAAAGGTAATAAACAAAAAAACAAACAAACTCATTTTCGCTTTTATAATATTAGTTAGGAAGGATTCTGATGTAAATTTATTGAGCTTGTGGGTATACTTAATATACTGACATTTAGTGCTAGATAGATTATATCTCAATTTCTGTTACTCTTGTGTCATTGTTCAAGGAAAAGCAGGCATACGTTTGTACAGACTAAAGGTGTTGTATTAAGAGGTATGTCGCACTACCTCTTAATACAACACCATTCCAGGATGAAATGGTACAATACAAGAACTATTCGTCACCGCCGAGTACCGCAGGAAAATGACAGCACTAAGGAAAATAATAAAGTTATTTTACTTATTAATAATTTATAAATTTATTGGTACCTATATCCTCGTGGGTATTTTGATACGTTTATATAGCTCTGCATATATAATAAATGTTATTTAAATAATATTGTTTCCAATTATTCTACTTTATTATTATTTATACATTTTCCGCTATTGACGTCACTCTTTCATACTTATTTTAATTAATAAAAGTAAATAGTATCTAAAGTAAAATATATGTATGTAATATCGCAGTTTGTTACGGTGATATTGTAACAGACAGATATAAATATATTTTTCGTATCACATGCTACATGACATAGGTATTTATTACATGTCTCGGTAGCGCAGCGGCAGTGCAGTGTGCATGAGGTCTCAGGTTCGATTACAGGACTAACTTAAATGTATTCGAGATTATTACTATTCATTTATTTGAATATTTATCCAAAATGTAATAACCACACAACCACATAAAATAAAGCCACACTGTATAGGAACCTTAACTGATTTGCGACGACATTGAGTCGTGTGTCTAGTCAAGAGGTGATAGTTTAAAGTACCCAGGAGACTCCCTGGGATACGTTAAAATAATACTTTTAAACTGTCATTAATAAGAAATAAGTTTGTGGACTATGAGAAAGCCTTTGATTCGATTGAAACCTTGGCAGTGCTGCAGTCTCTCCAAAGGTGCCAGATATCAGTATGTCGAAGTGCTGAAGTGTTTGTATGAAAATACTACCATGCTAGTCCGTCTCCAAGACCAGAACTCGAAACCAATAAAACTACAGTGACGGGTGAGACAGGGGGATGTTATATCTCCGAAACTGTTCACCGCCGCGCTGGAAGATGTTTTCAAGCTTTTGGATGGGAAAGGACTCGGCATCAACATCAACGGCGAGTATATCACTCACCTTCGATTTGCCGACGATATCGTCGTCATGGCTGAGACCATGGAAGACCTCGGCATAATGCTCGATGGCCTCTGTAGAGTTTCCCGACAAGTAGGTCTTAAAATAAACATGGACAAGATGAAAATTATGTCCAATGTCCATGTCACATCTATTTCTATTAAATTTGGGAACTCTACTCTCGAAGTTGTCAACAAGTATGTATACCTACCTGCGTCAAACGATCCAGTTAGGTAGGTCCAACTTTGATAAAGAGGTGAATTGTCGAATACAACTCGGCTGAGCAGCGTTCGGGCAGCTACAACATATCTTCTCGTTCAATATACCGCAGTGTCTCAAGGCGAAAGTCTTTGACCAGTGTGTATTGCCAGTAATGACTTACGGCTCAGACACGTGGTCGCTAACTATGGACCTTATGAGAAGGCTCAAGGTCACTCAGAGGGCGATGGAGAGAGCTATGCTCAAGGTTTCCCTGCGGGATCGAATCAGAAATGAGGATATCCGCAGGAAAACTAAAGTTGACGACATAGCTCTCCGGATCGCCAAGATGAAGTGGCAGTGGGCAGGGTACATAGCACGCAGAACCGATAGCCGTTCGGCCAGAAAGGTTCTGGAGTGGCGGCCACGCGCCGGAACACGCAGCAAAGGTAAGTCTCCCGAAAGATGGACCGATGACCTGGTAAGAGTTGGGGGATGCGGTTGGATGCGGGTGGCCCAAGACCGGTTAGTGTGAAAAACCTTGGGGGAGGCCTATGTCCAGCAGTGGACGTCTTTCGGCTTAATGATCATGGCTTTATGACAATTTATTATTATACAAAAGAGTAATTCTCTTGTTAGAGTTACACTTTTCTGTAACCTCTGTGACACTAACACTGTTTAAAAAAATCTGTGTGTATGTATCTTACCATTGCATCCATTATCATCAGCATCCTGTATGAACTGAAGACTGTAGCCAAAAGTGCGGAACGTCTCCGTTTGAATCCTTTGCGTGTGTTCAAAGTCCCAAGGTTGAAGTTGGATGTATCGTTCAGTAGGTTTCAATTTCTTGCGCAACTCGTAACCGGAGATGATGTACACTGCTCCTAAGCCTTCATCTTCGTAAGGTGCGCTTACAACTAACTCTGTAATAGTAGTAAAAATAATTATAATTATGTGTTGAGTGTTTATTTATGATTAAATCAAAAATAGTAAATCATAACAAGCACCCACAGGACAGGCTTGCCTAGTGTGGGGCCGCCGGATATTAACATATATTGTAATGGTTTTACAGTAAATATTTATTGCTCTAAATTTCCGGCAAAAAGGAGCGCCTTGTTTCATACGAGTTGCGCTAGCTTACTATATTAATTACTATATGTAAACCTTTGCCCAATAACAGACATTAATTGTCTAAAACGATAGTGATAATTAGAAAGCAGTACTAAAGAGCCTACTGCTAAGTTGCTAGCAGTTTATTTTAGAACTCTATTAAGTTGTTTTGACTGCATCGGTGACGTAGCATCAGCGTATACCTGGCAAAAGAATATCTGGCATAATGTGGATATAATATTTATTTATTTATTTTAGGAAAGCTTACAGTCTAATAATACATTTGATCAGTTACAATTAAGATATACATGTTGCTAATTACAAGCTTTCACACTATAATTCACCCTTGCGTACTTTTTTAGGATATAGGCGTATTATGTATGTGTTTATGAATGTGTTAAACACAAAATGCTCAACATTTCAGATGATTATTTTTTGCTGGAAAAAGTAAGTAAAATAATTACTTTGAAATTATTTTAAAGAATACTGTTACAACACATATCGTTACATCATAATCAATATTCAATTATGGTATAAATAAAATTAGCACCCAGTTGAATACACATTGCATGAGCGCATTCAAGTAATTATTTACATATATGCTATAATACAGACATATCACATTTGCCGAAACTATAAAAATATAGGCGCTTACTTCAATGAGAAAATAAACTTACGTAAATACACAATCGATCAATTTTAATCCCTATTTTAAAAGGCTATACGTGTTAAACGTATTCTATTTTAAATATTATACCTGGTATACTATCTCCATCAATGTCTCTCGCTGCAATCGCTGTGCTGAAGCGACCAAAATCCTTAGCACCTTTTATTCGCATGTTCTCTTTTATTGTAGCCTGGAAGCAACGTTATGATTTTATTAAGTCTAAGTTATATCATAGCCTTACAATATTGCTACACATAACATATTAAATCGTATGTAAACATTTGTTCGATACTCGATAAAAATCAAATCACACGATTTTTCTAGAGAGATATATATAGTATATAATATTCATAATTATTTAAATACTGTTAATGGAGAGGCACGAATGTACGGTCAAAGACAAAAGTCGAGTAGCATCTTAAAGTAAGTAATCGCATGCAGTTCCGAGCGAATACCTTTATGTGTGTGATGTTTCAACACCAACAATGAAACATTATTCAATGTAAATGATAGTAGGTGAAGTTCGTCACGCGCATGTGTGAGACGAGTTCTTGTATATATAACTATAATTACTACTATTCCGTATATTTAACAACAGCGTCCGTATTTAAAATTTATGTTTAAATGTTCCGATAGCAGAGCGGATAACGAGTCTTATCACTTTGAGACGGTAGTATAATAAGGGTGGTTCAAATCCTGGGATCTACTTCCACGTTTTGTTTTTTTTTATTAATAAAAGAAACGTTATTTTTGTCTACTTATTACCCAATTCTTTTCAATTAATTCTTACCAAATTCAGTGTTATATTAGAAATTAAACTAAAAATTATTATTTATCAAAATTAGTTAAAATCACGTTATTTTTTATTAAATTATTATTAAATTAATAAATAAATAATGCAAATTATAATTAAAATATACAAATTTTCATTTAATTTTAAAAAAAATAATTTTATTATAAAAAACAATGTCAAAATATGATTACCGAAAATGAACTTTAGGTTTAAATAAGTCTTAAAGTAAAATAACAAGACATCGATATTTCTAATACCTATTAGAAACAAAAATCCAAAAAGACTCTCCACTCTCCACTTCTACAGGGGATCGAACCAACAAGAGTTAAGTTTTTTTTTCTTTTTTTTTTCTTTTTTTTATATAAGGGGTTTTTATCCACAAGGATACGCCAACCCCATCGTACCTTATCGTACACAACACAACATTATCTTAATTTTAACCAGATAAGGGAATTATTGATGATTAATGCGGCAGACTTCAACCAAAGCACAAAACCGCATTGTAATTTCTGACTTTGGATTCGCCAAAATACTTTGGCTAAGCCCAACATCCAAAATATTCAATTTGAATTTTTGGATCAACAATTCCCTTTCATTCCTGTTCCTGACACAATCCATCAGCAAATGCTGGACGTCTTCAATTTTGCCACATATGTCACAGTTAGGTGATGGTACTTTACGCATCAGAAAAGCAAACTTTGCTGATGGATAGTACCCAGAACGAAGTCTTAACGCTAACTTAACATAATTTCTGCCAATATTATCATCATCAAACCACGGCGTACGAGAAGGCTCATCCTGAATTACTTTATACCAGATACCTTTCTCTTTAGAAATACAATTAAAATGAGTTTTCCATTTCTCGAAACAAACTAATTTAAATTTCCTTATGTATTCCCAATAATCTGGTATAAATGTTATTTCATCACCCCTCTCAGCTGCAAATTTTGACAAACGATCAGCCTCCTCGTTGCCCTTTAGACCTATATGCGCAGGAACCCACTGCAATACCACCTTAATTTCCTCCTTATTGAGGATATTAAGGAGTTTAAGAATATCGTGGGCTATCGATGCACCTCTGCAACCAGAGGCGCACCGAGCCACATGCTGTAAAGCACTTTTGCTGTCAGTGAGTACAACAACTTTATCCCAGTTTTGTTTAAATGCATAGAGTACAGCTTGATATATTGCAATGAGTTCGAGAGACATGATACAAATATTTGAACTAATTTTAAAGTAGCCTCGGCTACCTACATTCTGGACATAGAAAGCAGCTCCACCATCATCACTATTCTTTGATCCATCTGTGAAAATACTATAAAAATCGCTATACTTCGAACCTAGTTCTGACACCACTTCATGTACTAAAATACTAGGATTATAACATTGTTTTGAATATGTAATGTATTCTAAATCAATTTGAATACATTTATCAATTTGTATACCTGATACCCATATATCTAAAGTGTACATTTTAAGAATTTCATGAGATGATACTTCGAGCTGACATAGTTCATTAAAAGTAATAGCAAGCAGGGGTTTCTTTTTGTTTGTCCAGTAACTATTATGAATAAGCGCACCCAATTCGGAAAATATATCTAAATTAATGTTATTAGACCAAGATAGTGATTTGAGAATGAACTTGTAAGCAAGATATTGTCGCCTAACGAACAGCGGTGGTATGTGCAACTCACTCTCCATCACATGAATGGGGGTGAGCTTTTTATAAAACCGCCTACAATTCTAACTGCTCGGTTTTGTAGTTTGTCCAATTTGTATGTATGTATTTTGGCACTGGAGTCGTATAAATAACAACCATAATCAAGTCGGCTTCTTATCAATGCTATATAAATTCTCCGCATATGTTTAGTATGCATACCCCATGAACTTCCTGCTAATAACCTTAATAAATTTAAATATCTAGTACATTTGTCAACTGCTTCATTAATATGTTTTCCCCAAGTTAAGCTTCTATCTAACCATATTCCCAAGTACCTGACATGATCCATAATATTTAAACGTTGCCCATACAATTCTAATGTTGGTAATATTCTTCTGCGACCTCTACTGAAGACACAAAAATTTGGTTTTGTATGTGATAAAGTCAATCCTATTTCTCCTAGCAAATTAGTTAGACAATAGAGTGCACTCTGTATCTGACGTTTACAGATATTGATATATCTATCACTTATGTAAATAACAAAATCATCTGCGTGCTGAGAAACAAACACATTCTGTATCTGATGACATACTTGATATGTTACTATATTAAACAGCAACGGAGACAATGGATCTCCCTGTGCCAACCCTCTATTAGTCCATCTTGATTCCACTTCCTCATTGTTAGGTGATTTGATTTTAAGATGCCTTTCACTTAGAAAAGACCAGAGATAATTACAAATCTTGGACCCAACTTGTATTTGATCTAAGGTTCTCGTAACAGATTCTACACAAACATTATTGTATGCATTTTCTATATCTAGAAAACACGCTACAGTAGGATAATTTTTAGTAAAACCGCTTTGAACGTATGAAACTAACCTTGATAGTGCATCCATACATGATTGTGATTTTCTAAAGCCCACTGTATGTTGTAACAAAAGCTTGTTCTTTTCTACAAACCATTCTAGGCGTTTACTGAGCATTAAGTGAAATATTTTACACACACATGACATTAATGAGATAGGTCTTAATTTAATGTCATTATTATTTACTCTTTTAGGTATAGGAAATATTTGGATATTTCGCCACTGATGCGGCACAATACTATATTGAAAAACTAAGTTATAGATTTTAAGTAAAAATAATTTACCTACGTTTGGTAGGTTAAATATCATCGAATACGATATGTCATCCTGGCCAGGAGCAGTATCCTTTTTTTTAAGACAATTATCGAATTCTTCAATTGTAAATTTAGATTCCAAAATATGATTTTTAGAAAAAAACGTTGGAATTGAGTTGGATACATGATCTGGCGTAAGAGAGACAGTAGCAATTCCATTAGCTTTTCAATAGGTGGGCATAGCCCTTGTTGTTTAATGCCTTTCATCCATCTCATACGACGCCACATATCAGACACAGACGTTACTTCATTACAGGAGTTACAAAAATTTTGCCAGCTATGGTATTTGGCTTTCTTAATTAACCTTTGAGCCTCCAAAGTTTTAACTTCTAACTGATTTAAATTTCCAGGTGTTGGATTTTTGCGAAAATTTGTTAAAGCTAGTCTACGCTGTGCAACTATCTGTGATAATTGAGGGCTCCAATAACTTTTAGGTTTAAATTTTTCAGAAGGTTTTGAGGTAATTTGAGAATAAGGTATATGTTTTTCGGCCGCGTCATCAATTATATTTATAAAAAAATTGTATATCTGTTGAACGTCTATACCCCTTTGATCATTAAAGGCATTAATTTTTTGAGAAATAGTTTTACGGTATTCAACCCAGTTAGCCTTTATGTAGTTTCGCTTTTTTATAATGCGTACAGTGTTCGATAGATTAGCAGACATTTTAATGACTAAATGGTCACTGCCTAAAGTCTCATTAAATACTTGCCAATCAAATTTTATTGCAATGTCAGATGATGCAAACGTTATGTCTGGTGAGGTCTGTTGTAAGTTGCCATTAACCAGCCTAATCCGGGTAATAGAACCATCATTTATACAAATATAACCATTATCTAAGGCTGCGTCCAAAATTTGTATACCCCTAGTATTTGTCTTAACCGACCAATTGGTGTGATTAATGTTTTACGAGTAAAATTAGAAAAAATATCATTCCAATCTGAATCTTGGGTTGGCACATTAGAAGGGCAGTACACAGATATGATATATTCCAAATCTTTACAAATCACTAATTTAATGCATAAAATCTGTATTCCCAAATTATTACAACTAAGTGGTACTGCATGTGATAGAATCGACTTATGAACTAATAAAACCAACCCACCCCACCCGTCCTGTCTATCCATTCTGTATATATTATACCCACTAACATTTATGTCAATTTCATCATTGAGCCACGTCTCGCTGACAATAGCGATATGAATATTTTCACGTAATAACATTTCAGAAAAGGATACAAGCTTAGGTCGCAGACTCTGTGCATTCCACTGAACTATATTCATCGTTATTATTTTTTGTAAATTATCCATTACATGAATAATTTATATATTCCCAAATTTCTTCGCCAAATATGATATTAACCAAAAATTTCTTTAATTCTTCCCCTATGATTTTCAAAATAGACAACAGTTTCTCTTCTAGTTTACATTCAGACTTATAAATCTCTCTAATTTTCCTCCAAATATTCGTCCATCCAATTCTATACATAAACTGTGCATTTTCTTTCTTACTTTCTTCCTGCTGCTCATTTATATCTTCCTCCATAGACAGCTCCATAGAATCCTCTTGTTCTTTTCCTATCTGTCCTGACTGATTTATTCTTTTCTTATGTTTCTGCTTTCGTTTTGGTTTCTGCACACTTTGTGTTGGGCTAACAATTTCCTCCAATTCTACTTTTTCTTCCTCTATATTACTTAATTGTGGATTATTTGTTATAGATTTAGAAACAACACTACTATACATTTATTTTCCAATAGCAGGTGCGGTCGGCAGGTAAGTGTTAAACATTTCCTGTGTCATCAAATTTAAGTTGTCTTTTTGTTTCTTTTCACTATAAATCTGTAAGTCTCTTCTATACGTAACTTGTTCCTCACTCATAATATTTCGAATACTTTTTCTTTTAAGAAAACTGGGCATCTTTTATCCAAGACAAAGTGACTGCCTTTACAGTTTAGACATTTAAGGTTTGTAACATTATAGTTTTCATAATTGTTTCCGCATTTTGGACACAAAATCTTTTTGGTTGGGCAAAATTTAATAATGTGGCCAAATTGCCAACAACCCGAACATTGGGTTATCGGGAATACATAGGACTCAATAGTAAATCGGCAGTCGTAAGCATAAATATAATGAGGTAATATTTTACTATTGAAACTCACTCTTACTGTTTCGCAGTCAATCCATTTTTCATCCAAACTCAGACGTTTTAATCTATTCACTGCTAAAATTTCAATGTCTGATTTTAAAATATTCATAAGTTCAGCTTCAGATAACTCAAGATCCATACCTTTCACAATTCCATAACAAATTGTCTGTTCATGTAGTAATTGACACCGCAAGCCTTTTTTATTTAATTGCTTGACAATCTACCAACTTAATAGCATCTTCTTTGGTTTGGAATTGAATTAACGCCTTATATGAGCTTTTATATTTAATGTTCAGGATATATTTTAAGTTCGATCGAAGCAACTTAGCCATGGCAATTGGCTTAGGTAATAATTCTAATGAGATAACACATACCTCATATTTCGCAAGTTCTATGTTAGCATTCTCTTTCCGATTTACCGCCATTCCATTTGCTTCGTCAACTGACTTACTCCTTATTAACCGTTTGGACCTCCTAGTAACCGTAATAAAGTCATCTTCACTATACTCATCTTCTCGATCTTTTCTCTTCTCTGCTGACCGCACTTCTCCATCTCCAGAAATTCCTTTACTGCTCGTCTCATTTTCCAATGCATTTAGTTGACGTTCACATCTAACCAACACCTCAGAATCACTCAACTCTGCTCCACTCGAATCTTCATTCATTTTAACAAAAAGTTAAAGTGGGTACTTTTGAAAAAAGGGACTGACTACGATTGCAATCACGCGTGCGCTCAGGCCGTTGTCTCGCGACACACTGAAGCGTTAAGTTTTAGAACGCACTATTATATTCTATTCTATTTTATCACATACACACAACATCACCTAGCCCAAACTAAGCAGAGCTTGTACTATGGCCTGGGTACTAGACAATGGATAAACATACATATATACTATTTTTTTGTAAATACATACATATTATACATAGAAACACCCAGACCAAGACAAACATCCATGTTCATGCAGACAAATGTTTGACTTGTGCGGCAATCGAACCCGCGACCTCAGGCGTGGCAGTCTGTTACACCACTAGGCCATCGAGGCCGCTATAAAATCATTAGCGTATCTACTTGAAATTAATAGTCACAATCATAATTAGAATAGGCGATAGAATAAGTGAGGCGGGTTTATGCGTATGTGTGCAATGATTTTATTGAAAAAAGTCGTAAGTACAACTTGTTTCGATCCTATTGCTTTGTAAAGTTGCTACTCGACTTATGCACCTGACCGTACAATATTCATAAGTTCAACTCGAACCACGGCAATTTTGACTCAAAGAAGCTTCAAAAGCCAAAAAGGTATATCACTCGAAAATACCGACACGAGAAGATAGAAAAGAATTTTAATATGTTCTCGTAAACGTTTATAAGTTACGACCAAGAACTTATAAACGTGTAAAATATCCGATTTCGATTCGGTTAACTATTATTGGTGACAACTGACAAAGTACTCAATATTCGGATAGTAGGTCGTACAATTTTCGAACTAATTTTATATTTTCCTGTAATTATGTATTATTTCCTGTAATATTTAAGCAATGGTGGTAACGTAGATAAATCGATTCACGAGGCCGATCATCACTGGCGATATTATATTCGTGTGGACACGAGAGTACGTTACTCCGATGGTTCTCGCTGCCACGAGCATATAGCCACTATGAGAGTTAAGATTGGCAATATCGACATTTTCTGGTATCTAGTCTAAATGTAAAATATCTTTAAGAAAATGAGTAAGACTAGTATAAACCAAATCTGGATACCCCAGCAAGCTGCAATCAACAAACTTGGTATTTTTTAAACAGGTATTATTTTTTACTGCAATTTACTGGCTGGCAATTATAGCCTTTTTTTTAAATGGTAAAGGATAAAAGGCAAAGACTGCTAATATGTAAAACTCCTACCATTTCGCCTCCTAAATAAATGTGCACTGCGCCACATTCCACGCAATCCTCTTCTGTATAAACTGGCGCTGCTACTAACAAGTCTGCAAACCCATCCATGTTTAAATCCGCAGCAGCCAACATTGAGCCAAACATTGAACCAACCGTCTTAGATTGTATAGTAAACTCATCCCGATCTACTTGTTTGTTAATGATGTATAATTCATTTGATGTTGAATTGAATCCGAGAAACTCAATCTGAAAATTATTATTAAATTCGATTTTCCCAATTTTAACAACATAATTTATTTATTACACGATATTAATATTAAGGAAATCTATAAGGACAATAATAATTATATGACGAAATCGATAACAGCATATAAGGACAGCCCTTTGTAATCAGTTTGTTGCGTTTTGTATTGTATTAGACTGCACAGAGTAAGCGATACACGAGAGCCACCCACGCAAGTGACCAAGTAAAAGTAAAAGTAGCACGCAAGTAAAAGTAGCGAGTAGCTTGCGCATGTAGGTACCTAGCTCGCACAACTAGCTTCAAAATATAGTCCACGACAGCTACTTGCATCATACAAACACAATGCAAGTAACAGGCGACAAGCAGCTTACACATATTTTAATAAAACAATCGTATCCTAACTAATATTATAAATGCGAAAATGTGTTGTTTGTTTTCACGCCTAAACCACTGAACCGATCATCCTGAAATTTTGCATATACGTTATCAGGTGTACAGAAAAGGACATAGGCTACCTTTCACCCCAAACAAATTACTGTTCCCGAGGAAAACAACAATAACGTTCTTATATATAAATGGCGCCACGTGTCTTTCCAATCATGATTGAATTATATTATTACAAGCAGAGTACAACTCGAATTGATTGTCAAATTCTATATTAACGCGAGCGAAGCCGCGGGCAAAAGCAAGTATTATTATTATAATGCTATTCATATTATGTTTGTATACTTACAATACCGTACATGGATTTATTTATCATACTAAAGGCGTACACCGTGTTATTTGAGAAGAACTTTCCGGAAGTAATACCATACCCTGCAAGGGAAACATAATTTAAAAATAGGTGCATGTTTGTCGATCAAGGTAGATTACAAGAATCGCAAGGGCCAATAAATAAAAAATACCAGCTACCTATCTTTATCTGGTTGTGACAAAGAGCTTATGATTATAATTGCCTGCGCTCGTGCGGTCAATCAAGATTAGATTACTGAGATAGGCAAAGTATTTTTGAGTTTTTCTATTACAAAATTCTTAATAGTAACACAGTCTGGCCAATTTGGCCAGTAGAATATAGGCTAGCCTTCAAAATGTATTAGATACACGGGTACCCTCTTGGGATAAGGGCGTCAGTTAATTCCATGCTATGCTTTACAAACTATTTGATTAAACGACTGGCTGATGAATCAACGCAACGTTCAAACTGCAGTGCCTAGCAACTTTAGCACGTTTCTCATACAACTGTAACGTGAGCTTTGAATAAGGACGGCTTTTTAAAAAAAAAGCGTTATGTACTTCTTTCAAAGCCTCATCTACTTCTCCTTACTGGACATTCAAAGTTTTTATGAAGGATTATAATAAAAAAAAAAGTATGTAAGTACTTAGATTATTCTCTTACCAAAGTTATAAAATTTGTCCACATTGAAATTGAATGCTCTTGATCTAACCATAGATTTGGTATCATCCTGATAACTTTGTATGGGAACATAGACAATATCCCCTGCCCATGATGTTTTACTTATTATAAACAATCCATTGTCTTCGTCAGCTAAAGTACTCCAACCGGTTCCACCTACATAGGTACCTAAGAAACAATCAAATATAAAGAACAGCACCAGAGAAGTTGAGATTTTAAGAAATAAAGGATCCCGTGACCTTATTTGCTGAAAAGCAACCGAAGCATCGGAGAAAATGTAAACCAAATAATCATAAAAATCTAAATAGTTTTATCATTTAAATAGCTTAAATAGTATTAAAGTTTAACTATTATAGTAGACTAATACATTCAAAATTATGTAATAATAGTTATTATAAATTGTTTATTTTAAAATCACACAAGGACTAATAAATATAAAAAGTAATATATTTATATGGAGAAGGAGTGGCGAATCCTAATATTTTTATAAAATATGCATGAGAAATAAATTAAATTAACGAAAAAACCATAGACTTAGAATAAGCGTAGCGATAAAATTCTAAGCCTATGGGAAAAATACTACACGCACACAATCGAACACGCAATCGAATCGCGTTTGTAGTATTTCGGCATTGTTCGCCTGACGTCGTAAAATTATTCGTAACTATGGTTACATACCTTATTTATTATAATATGTAATAAAGAAAAAGAAAACAAAATAGCATGCTTAGGAATATCGATAATGAAAGAGTATAGTTAAGTAAATAATAATAACTTTTTTGAAAAAGATAAGTAAATTAACCTATATAGCCGTGGTGAAATCTAAATAAAATGTAATTAAAAGGGTAAAGTTATAGACTATAAAACCTTAATAACGATCGACTTAAAATTTAAATCACTTATATGGTCGAATTTCGACCACTTGGCGACCGCTAGTTAAAATAAATACTCAGTCTGGCCATAAATACTGTTAAAAAAAAACACATAATATTACATTTGAATTTGGAATCTGTCATTCTTATATGAATTTTCTTTGTGTTTTCTCAATTTCGCGCCAATCGGTGTTAAATATTTTTGTGATATTAGAATGGAGTGGGGTGATAATGAGAACGAGCTAGTGGGGCTAGCAGGGGCGGCCCGCCCCAGGCGGCACTTTTAGGGGACGGCATAATTTTACAATAAATCTTGTAAATATTTGAACCATTTCATGACGAATAAGAGGAATACGTAGATGTATACACAATAATGATGACTGTTCTTGCTAAACAAGTTCTTTATAAGTACTATATATTATATTCTCTTAAAATATCTAAATAAGAGGGTGGCAAAATTTTCTTCCACCCCGAGTGGCTGACACCGACGCAACTCCACTGTATGGAGCCAAATGCAATTTTTGAAACTCTCTATCCGCTTGGTATTAGTCGAATGTTTGTGTACCGGGCTATTGAACCTATCAATGAAACCTCCTCTGTTTGTGAAAGAAAAAGATCTGTGCATGTAGTATTCGTACGAAAAAGGCGATCAAAGCAGTGAAGGAAAATATTCTAAGAAATCCTGTCCGAAAGCAAAAGATTTTACCTCGGGAAATGAATAGGTATAGCACCTAGAACCATGTCGCTTATTTTAAAAGAAGACTTTTGACTTGCAGCCTATAAAAGACCCACTGGTCATTATTTAACTGATAATTTAAACATGAATAGGGTGGTAAAATCGAAACAACTTCTTAAGCGGTTCGCAAAGGGAGGTTACAGAAAAAAAAATTACTGAGGAGAAAATTTTTGCTATTGAGCAATGTTATATCAGGCAGAATGACCGAGTTTATGCTCTATAGAAGTTTCCCGATTAGTTAGTAGAGTACTACGTGGACATTATCCGACTTCAGTGAAGGTTTTGTGGTATGTTAGCTATCAAGAAGTGACTGAGCCATATTTTTGTGAAAAAGGTGTCAAAACATCGGCATATGTGTATCAAGATACGATTTTTGAGTAGGTGGTTAAGCCTTTTAACAACACCATGTTTCATAACCAAGAATGGGTCCTTTTAGCAAGACTCAGCACCGGGTCATAAAGCTCGATCCACCCAAGCGTGGTTGAAAACGAACGTTTCGGACTTTATCAGAGCTGAAGACTGGCCATCATCTAGGCTCCCGATCTTAACCCGCTGGATTATGGTTTATGGCCAGTTTTAGAGAGTATGTCATGCTCTAAACGCCATGATAACTTCCCTAAAACAATCCATAAGATTGGCAGTAAAGAATTTTCCCATGGAGAGAGTGCGTGTTTAAAGGACTGTATTAAAGCCAATGAAGATCATTTTGAATGAGCTTCATATATTTTTAATGTTATTATATTAATGTATAAAGTAACACACATTACAGTAATAAATATTTTATACAACAGGAAAAAAAATTCTTCCTTGAATCAATATTTATGGCAAGACTAGGTAATATTATTTATCTACTCGGTGGCTATATTGCAAACACTGAATATGGATTCCATTTCTATAGAACATTTATGCAAATATGGACGGATGACGTAGTGAGTTAATTAGTTGAATCGGAGTCGACTGAGAGTTGCCTCAGCACTGCCGGCGCTCTGAGTGCTGTGGATTTGTACGACCCGGGACAACAATTTGTACGACCCGGGACAACAATTTGTACGACCCGGGACAACAATTTGTACGACCCGGGACAACAATTTGTGTGATCCAAAAATAATTGCTCCTCGTCTGGGTGGACACACACAATTACTCCCAGTGGGAGAGTTGTATATTAAAATAAACAAACAACAAAAGGCAGCGATGGCCTTGTGGACGACTGTTAGAATGCGATGCAAAGATCCCAACTACAAACTAAAGGCACGACCTTCGATTTTTCGAAGTTATATGGGTATTAATTAGTTAATTATCGGTTGCTTTAATTCTCTGTTAAAGCAAAACATCGTGAGAACACCTACATGTCTGAGAGTTCTCCATGATGTTCTCAAAGACATGTATGTAGATTCTGCCAATCAGCACCAGACCAGCGTGGTTGACAATGGTCAAACACTTCTTACATTGAGAAGAGGCCTGTGCCCATTTATATACAAAGCTGATTATCTTATAAACAAGCAAAGGGGTTAGGTAGGTATTCAAGAATACCAATAAAATAATCGGTTAAAATACATAATGCACTTACCCTGTCTAGTATTAGTTAGTTCGCCGTTAATAATAAAACTATTCCAGTGTTGTTCATACGTTCCTTCATATTTGTATGATTTTTTGGTAAATCGGTCGTTTATGTAGCACGTTCCAAAAACTCTTTCACGCTCGTTTGTCCATAGTGGTGCACAGCTCTGAAAATTATATCAATATTTTATAAGCAAAGTACACTACTTACTTGTAAATTATAACAATTGCAAGTTTCTGTAGCTGGAAGCAGCTAACATATGTATCTAATTTAATAAACTCATTCATAAAACTTATAGCTATTTATGGTGTAGAATAAACAAAACATGAAATATTTGCGATTATCCCAAAACGATTACAAAACAACGCATTTTGTCATATAAAAAAACACAAGTAATATCTGAAAACAACAAAATATCTTTCAATGTATCCGTCATGCATATAACATTCCTAACAAACAATGAATCTCAACAAAGGTTTCCAAATAGTTTTATATTGAGGGCGGTGAAGACCACTCTGTTCAGTATCGAGCCTACTGAATAGCAAAGTAAGTAAATAAGCTAAGTTTAACTTGCATATATCTATTTGAAAGCTGTGGAGAAAGTGGATTAGTATTATGCCGTTGTTTTTTTAGGATATTGTACAAGTATACTACGTAAAAACAATTTTAACTAATACTATATTATTGGAAACTATATTATTAATAATTATGATGTTTCATTAATATATACGCCTATACTAACTGCGCACCTACATATAAATTAACTTAGGTTAATCCTATAATTTTCACTACCTTACAAATAGAAATACTTACTAAGGAGTTATTTGAAGTTACAGCTATTGATGATCCCATGTAAAAATGTTGATCTTTTTCTAAAAAGTAAAAAGAGAATTACAGTTTCAGTACACTTGTTGAATTTGCCGATTGAGAAGTATAATTACGCAATTACATTCTTCTATCAGAGTATAAGAGGCCTATTCCACTACATACCCACTCATTACACTAACGACAGTCAGTCCTAAGGAGTTAATACTGATTTGAAACGCACATTGCAAGACACTCTTATAGAAAGTAATACAAACTGGTAGAGATCTGAAATTCTTAGAACATATTCATCACAATATTGATTATCCAAAACGGTGCTTCTCTTATCTTAAAATTAACAGACCAAGGAAATCCTTCACATCTGAGAATTAATTGTAATGATATTGCGGGTACGGTGTAATACCCAACATGCTTCACCGCCCTTGACAATGCTCAGGTATACAAAAGGGTTAAACTTACTGCATTTCGGGCAACCACGAAATTTGTAAAGATTTTCCAAACAACTGATGTTTTTGAAATCTCCGACGTTACAGTTGTAGACCTTCCCCTTTATGTCCACATTCGGAGCACCAACAACTGTCAAAAAATATCTTAACTTTAAATCGAAAAACATTATAATTTTGTAAACCAATTTTAAATTCCTTTAGCTTTTCTCTCTCATGAATCCATGATCTCTTTAATGTTTTAAGAGGAAGTATGGACATTTATTAAATAATGTGGTTGATACAGTATATTCTATTAGTTTGTCCTCTAAAGTGATGATTGGAAAATACCGCGTCTGTTTGGGATGATGACCAACTCTTGTAAAACAATTTTATTGATAAATCCAAAAATAAATAGAATCGAAAATCAAAATACTGCGAATATTTTTACCATGACCCTTCACATAAAATTTAAACACAGATTCTGAAATTTTCTGTGTTACACTCATAAAAGTAATTATTTTATTAAACATAATTATCATTGATTGTGTGCGAAGTAACATTCTCACCTAGATTATTTGTCGTGTGTTGAAATCCCATGGCGAATCCAAAATCCGAATGATTTCCTAGTGCTGGTGGATGTATTGGTATCAATGAAGATTTATGAAGAAAAACAGCTGCTGCAGTATTTCTCCATACTATCAGTGTCACACATGTCACGAATAATAACTCTGCAAGAAAAAGATATTAGGGTGGAATTGTAGAAAACCACACAGCATAAACGAACTGTTTGTAATGTTAGCATATTTATATGAACCTCAAATTGGTCTCGTGGCATATTGCCCTTTATGTTAGCGAGCGACCTTAAGCTCTCAGATTCTATTTTCTAGCCGGGTACGTAGATTTGTCGGCCTCGATGGCGTAGTGGCTAGTATAACCGACTGCCCCGCCTGAGGTCGCGGGTTCCATTCCCGCACAATTCAAACATTTGTGTGCATGAACATGGATGTTTGTCTTGGTCTGAGTGTTTCTATGTATAATAAGTATGTATTTACAAATAAATAATTATATGTGTATGTTTTTCCATTGTCTAGTACCTATAGTACAAGCTCTGCTTAGTGTGGGCTAGATGATGTTGTGTGTATGTGGTAGAATATTATTATTATTACTATATTTCTCAGTGGCAGGCAGTAAGTTTACCCTTTTACGCGGAGAAAACAGTATTATTCATCTGCACGTTCTCAAATGTGGTTTTGTCTATACCTATGAATATATACGGCCAATACTGTAAGCATAGCATGAGCATACGATTGCTCATCTTGAAGTCTCAGCCAAATAGAGACTGACTGTTAGAATATTTTCGATAGAAGCAGATATTCAGGTAATTTTTTTGTCTCGCTCAATTTCAGTATTACCTACTATATTTAAATAACTACCGAAAGACACGTCTGCCTAACCGGCGCTGGTATAGAGCTATATTATACTAGGGGTGTTCAAAAAGTAATGAGAATAGCTATGTTAGAAAATGAATTTATTTAATATTATTTTATTTTTCGACGTAATCATCCTTTAGCAAATCTTTTTCTAGAGCGAAAATATTCCAATTTAAAAAAAATCTTCATCTTGAGTCTTCACTTCTTCATCTTCAAATTTTGTACCTCTCAAGTGTTCTTTCAAACGCGGAAATAGGTAGAAATCACTAGGGGCCAAATCCGGTGAATATAGCGGATGATCGAGGATCTCAAAGCCAGCATCTTGGATTGCTGCCGTGGCAACTACAGACTTGTGCGCCGGCGCGTTGTCTTGATGAAACAAAACTTTTTTCGGGAGTTTTCCTTGTCGCTTTTCAAGGATTTCCTGACGTAATTTTTTTATTTGTTCTAAGTAGACATTTCCTGTGATAGTGGCTCCATGTTCAAGGTATTCAATCATTATCATTTCCTGAGTGACTGACGTCGAAGGGCGGCCCGAGCGCGGGTCATCTTTAACCGATGTTCTACCACGTTTAAAATCTGCACACCACCGAGCCACTGTGGAATATGGAGGAGCAGACTCCCCCAATGTCTCACATAAATATTTCAAAAATATGTTCCGTAGTAAAATTTTTCTAGCAAAAGTATTTTGTCACCGCACGGATTTCAATTTTATCAATTTTTAGCGAGAGCTATCGACACGTCACAAACAAATAATTAATACAACTGACACAGACAAGATAGAAAGCTAATTTTTTGAGGGTATTATGACAAAGACCTAATCTTTCCGTGACAATAATTTTTTTTTCGTGTGCCCCCCATTACCACGTCATTCTCATTACTTTTTGAACGCCCTAGTATATATATCAATATTTTGCATTAAAATCATATTCAATGAACGAGATAGAGTATTCAAGAATTTAACTGTATATAAATATAAACGCGAAAGTAAGAATTGCTTTACTGTTTTTGATGAAGTTTAGTACGTAGCAAGCATACCTTATCATAAATGCAAACATAGTCGCCAATTTCAAATAGTACAATAGTTATATACTAATAAAACAAATTTTATACACGTAGTTTCAAAAACTGTTAAAAATAATAACTAATAAAGAATGATTTAGGCTGGTATAAAAGCACTACTTTTATTGTATGTACTAGATGTTCCCACGGTTTCACTCGCGTTTATCGTTACTGCGACGCCCCCGTGGCTCGTAGCGTGATGTTATATAGCCTAAAGCCTTCTTCGATAAATAGCCTATTTATCCAACACTAAAATAATTTTTCAAATCGAACCAGTAGTTCCTGAGATTAGCGCGTTCAAGCAAACAAACATACAAACAAACTCTTCAGCTTTATAATATTAGCATAGATTTAATTTAAAGGAGAGGAGCTAAATTCTTTATTCATATATAAGTTATACGCACAACTTATTAATAGTATAAACACTGTACATTCATTTGAAAATATAAATATATATTTATTAACAATAGTTAATTACATTGATAAAAATCGGCAACATTATATTCAAGCTTTGATAATATTATTTAATGTGAGATCAATACAAACACAATAGCATATTATCATAAACAATAGATATTTTATCTACTCACCGTACATATTTGCGGTTATCTTTTATGTTATATTTAATTGATTAGTTATTCACTCACACAAATACTACACATGCCATGTGTGGCACACAGTTTATAGTTCTAATAATGTCCTGCTGTGATAAAACCAGAATCATCTATACCAATGCTACAATAAACAGGTAAATTGTTACAGTTAGTAATTTACATAATAATTAGAACTTTATAACGTATATATAAAGTTCAAATTTAATCCTACCATTAATCCACGCGATATATATATATATATATATATATAAATATAGTCCAATGACGTATTTAAAACAAGAATAAGATAGGGCCCAGCTCTTTTTGCGTCCATTGATGCAATACTATATAATAATAATAATAAATTTTATTTAATAAAATATTAATGTAATGTAAACAGGCTACTTATTGTATTAAATTCAGGTTAAAACTATAATTTAACCTAAAGTAAAACATTTACAATTGAATTGTTCCGTCGCTTCCGCGGACAAATGCCGCATGAACGCACAACAACAGAGTGCAAGTGAAGCAGTACTAACATAGTTAATAAGTTATATAAATATTAACACCAATTGTATGTCTATAAGGTATTTATCTATGCGTCTTTGCATAATGCAATTTTATTTACAAAACAAAAAATATATATGTATGTTTATCCATTGTCTAGTACCCATAGTACAAGCTCTGCTTAGTTTGGGCTAGATGGTGTTGTGTGTATGTATTATAAAATTTTATAATTATGTAAATTTAGGTTAAGGTATTTATCTATGAGCCTATGTAGCCCGAAATAAATGAAAAAAAAGAATTATTTATGAAGTCTGTTTTTTACATGGTATTGCCTGAACTAGGTCAGCAGAGACCTGTGTTTAATGCTGTTTCTAATATTACATTTTAATTGATTAATTCTGCATTTTTTGCAGAAAGCACGACATAGGAATTATACCAAGTGCAAGGGTGGATACCTTTTTAAAAACAATAAAGTTACTGATGATAAAGTAGTACAGCTCATGTCTTATCCTTACTTCCTTACTAATATTATAAATTCGAAAGTAACTCTATCTGTCTATCTGTCTGTCTGTTACCTTTTCACGGCTAAACCACTCAACCGATTTAGATGAAATTTGGTACAGATATAGGTAGTTTAAAACCCAGGGAAGGACATAGGCTACTTTTTATTGATGTAGGTACCACGCGGGCGGAGCCGCGCGCAAAAGCTAGTATAATATATATGTACATAAATAGTCGCCTATATCCCGAAAAGGGCATTCAGAGGTGTATTACACACACTTTTACTCGGATATTGGTTTAGGTACTCCGTATGAGCCTAATGCCGTCCGCGGTGTACTGGTCTGAATCTCTATTAAGAATTTCTTGATAGAAAAAGCAATAACAAATACGTAACTTTGAACAAAAATTATATAATAATTAATTCATGTAGATTATTAATAAAACACATAATCTTTAGACAAAAGAAAAATGCATTTTCCAAATAATCATTGTATTTTGTATAGGAATCACGAAATTAAACGTAAGAAAAATACCCGAGTTCGTTGCTTTTGACCTGTATTTTCCCTGCAAAATAGTATCTCTCGTAAATTTTTATACTACATTTTGGCCGTGGCTTCGCTAGCGTAAATGTATGTAAGTTAGATTAGGTTAGAAACATTACTTTTTCCTGGATGAAAGGAACCGTATGTCCTTTTCTGTTCCCCTGAATTGTCAGGGGAAAAATTTCATGATGAGCGGTCGAGTAGTTAAGGTGTGAAAGCGTAACAAACAAACAAACTCTCCTTTGCATTTATAATATCAGTTAGGATATATTTTAGTTAAGTTATAATTTATATCTTAAGTATGTATTTTTTATTTCTTTTATTTTTTGAATTTGGAACATTTTAAAGAGTAGCTGATGTAGGTACGTCCGGGCGTCACTTGGGGTTACCACATAACATCAGGGTTGGTTTGAGGTATTAACCGCAAACCAACAATAAACCTGAGTGGTAACCTCGTTTTTCTTTATATATGTACTTTATTTTTGCTGTGTTATAATATTTGTCTGTATTTTGTGTACCTATATTTTGAAAATAAAAATACTTACTTACTTAAGATGTCATTCGCATTTTTGCGAGGGGTTTAAGATCCATTTTTTATAATAAATTGACGTTGGATATTTATACTACTTATACTTAACACGTTCGGACCAGCAACGTCTTATGACGTCAGATTTATACCATCTATGGTTAGTACAACGTCTAATCACGACTATAAAAAATATGATACTGTTTGCACTACGTCCCATAACGCCAGGAAGCCGTATTAAATTCAATATCCCGATCTTATGTGCCGCAACACTTGCAAGTCTCAGCCATCTAGAGCCACAACAAATCACTTTTTGGTGGCTTGTTATTGTCATCTATCACACTCTAGCAAGTGCGCACGCACACATGCGCAACGTCTGACAACGTCTTACAATACAGCAACGTTGCCCGTATGGGTCGCCGTGCGCCGCCGCACTCGTGGACGTGGTTTGGCAACGTTTTTTGCGTGTGTTCGTCAGTCCGTGGTCGTTGCATTTGGTCACCGCGCGTGTGATATTGACAACTTTTACAATACACAATGTCACACAACGTAATTTGCAACCATCTACGTCGAAGATTGAGGCATCAGCATCGGAATTGGATTCTGAATGCTCCAGCAGTTCCGGTAGTATTTTTGATACTCATATTGTAAAGAAGCGCAAAATTTCATCAAATCGTAGTATGCATACCAAAGAGACATTTACTGTTTTGACAGAACCTCTACCAGGGGATGATAACAATATAAACAATAATACACCTCTTGCATCGCTAGCACCTGCAGAACTGGGCGATATTCCAATAACCTCAGATATAAATTACTACCTACCTGCTATTCCTTTACCACCGCCACCGATTATAGATATGCAAAACAGCTCATTACCTGCTCCATTGCCATCGCTGCCAGAGTATGATCACTTACCTAGAGATAGAAGCCTCCAGACAGCCGCAGCGTCGAAGGTAGAGAACGCCTTCTCCGATTGATACTTGGGAAACTTCAACAGCTGATATACAAATATCTGACTTTGACAATACTTCTACTGGCATCCAATTTGAACTTGGTCCAAACGCTTCAGTGGAAGATGGATTCAAAAAGATCTTTCCATCATATATTATAGACTACATAGTAAGCTCAACAAATGAACATGGAAGGGCATTATGTTCCACAAATAGGCCGATGACAAGGAACTCGCGCAACTATCGTTACAAAGACATAAACCACGAAGAAATGTTAAAATTTTTGAACCTGTGTTTACTTATGGAGCAAGTAAATGTCCCAAAGAACGACGACGTGATAAAACGTTGTTTTCTTATACAATATAGCAGTACGCCTTCTTGAAGAGGCAACGTTTAAGAACGTTGACGGGAACAGACGTTCTGCCCAAATGTCTGCAGATTTATTTATCGTATTCGATACAACGTTAATTGAAGTCGACGTCTACCGACTTAGTGTCCTAATCTTGTAACAATTTGAGGGTACTTTAAGAACAGAACGTTTACCAACGTATGCCCATTTTGTATGGGAAAACATTGTGTCACATTATGCGCACATGACGCAAGCGGCGCTGGACCGAACGTGTTAAGTACTATATAATATGTATGACATATACGAGGCATTAATTGGCATGTTTGTTACAAGGAAAACCAATATAATGGAAGCCTTCCCGGTATCAGTTGTTCACCTAGCATTAGTAGTGGTCGACACTTAAATGCATCATGAACTGTAAGTATTGTCTCCTAATTATTAATCTTTAATTTGTACAAATTACTATGTCCTATTTTGTTAATCCCTTCAGTTATATTAAAGGTTTGACATAGAAGTGGGGTCACATCCATGGTGTACTGGGTAGGAATCAAACATTATTTGGTATATTTAGGTATAAGGTAAATACGTACCTTATACCTAATAAGGTCACAAATACGACATTTACACTTTTACAGAAAATGTTAGGGCCGACTTATAAATTGACTTGAGTATCTATATTTAGTGTATGTATTGTTTTGTGAATAAAACGTTAGTATTACACGTGAATAATTTAAGAAATTGAAGATGGTTTTGTATCTTCTAATCTAAATTTGCTTAGAAGTCGTGTCTTCAACTCGTATTATTTTTCTTTTATATTTTAAATTGTACCATTTCAATCGACTTCCTGTCAGTTTTCTATTTATTAAAAGGTTTACTACAACATTTGCTATATTTATATCTTGAACTAGTTGTTACCTGCGACTTGGTCCGCGTAGATTAACTAAAAAGTGTTTGTCTCCGCGGAAGTTTATTTTTTTCTAAAATCCAAGTAGCCTAAGTTACTCCTTATAACATCAGCTATCTGCCAGTGAATGTCCCGTCAAAATCGGTTCAGCCATTTCGGAGATTACCCAGAACAAACAGACAGACAGACAAAAATTTAAAAATATATGTTTTCGTATAGGTACCTTATATAATTTCATATGCATTAGATAAAAAGCTGTTATTTTGACATTACAAACAGACACTTCAATTTTATTTATTTGTATAGATGTATAGATTGTACCATTTCAATCGACTTCCTGTCAGTTTTCTATTTATTAAAAGGTTTACTATACACATTTGCTATATTTATATCCTGAATATAGTTTTACACTTATATTTCTGAAGGGATAGACATAAATGCTTACGTCTACCCCTTCAGGAATATCACTTTGTATATAAGCTCTAATATATGCATATTAGACCTTATCTTATCTTATCTTATGTGAGGGCAAGTCAGTGCAGACCGGCGACACTTCGACCCAGTGGGATCTTTTGTGTCGACACTCTCCCAATAACGACTGCCATAGATGTTCATGGCAGCCGGGACCGACGGCTTAGCGTGCTTTCCGAGGCACGGAGCAGGCGATAATTGTCAATCAATACGCACATAATTTCGAAAAGTCATATTACTTCCGAAAATCAGAGGTGCGCGACGTGGGTTCGAACCCAAGACCCTCTGCATTGCAGTCTGTTGGTCTCCCCACTGAGCTATCGCTGCTCTTTTCATATTAGACCTTAAATACGAAGTGCAATAGTTAAGTACCATATAATTTTCATAAACGATTAACACTTGACTCTGTTGTTGCAGTAATTATTCTACTCTGTATAATCCACGTGGTGTGGACAGACAATGTGGATGTCTACCACGAAAAGTCCATGATAGAGTTTCATGGATCGGCAGGTCTTCGTAACGAATCATTATTTGGCTACAGCACTACTTACGATCGATACAATAAACGGTAAGTTGACATTGTACTGCTGAAACTACATGTAAATCGCGTAGGAGCTAATTTGGGCCTCAGTGAGAGACTTGGATTTATTAAAAAATGTACTTAAATGACTTCGAAATAACGCTGTAAAACAGAATACAAGATTTTTCGTTTGTTATTATTCCAAGATTGCAACATCGTCACATCGTAACTCGCGGTTGCCTCTAATCGATTCGCAGATAAAATCATTAAATGTTCACTTTGGTGTTTATTATTTAAAATATCCATACGCCATGTTACAATGTTAAATATACAATATCATCCATTACAGACTAATAATTAGTGCGCCGAGAGAAAATAACATTGGAGAAGTATATGACTGTGATATAGCTACAACCTCGTGCTCAAAAATTGGTAGAAATATTCACGAACATGGTAAGATATTTTTAACAATAATTGAATGTATATCTACCCTACTCTTTTCTAGATACGAACTTCCTCCGAAATATATCAATCAAGTATATTTCAATATCCTAGAATCACAGAATTAAAGATTTGCAAAAACAAAAAATAAAGTCCAAGTAACGAATATTGATGACAATAGCAGCATAGGGACGGGACGACAAAGGAGACCGACCACCTTGTATGGGACCCTGACCTGGGCGTGAACAATTTTATATTGTAATAACAATATTAATTTTGAGTAGCCTAAACTAATATTCTTTGAAGTTTAGTATCAAGTTCGTAAAATAATAATATAAAACACATTGTTTAAAATAAATATTTATTTACATCACCTTCATGAGTTATTAAATTATTTTCCAAAAACTGGGCTGGTGGAGTGACATTTTCATATCTTGCCCAGCGTACGTACCCTATTACAGACATTATGTGAGCACAGCAACCAACAGTCCTTCGGCCGTCTATGCAGTTGCAGTAATACTGCCTTATTGCTTCCAGGCTGTGTGTATTATTTTGATATAATATATAAATAAAATATGTCAATTTCATACTACTACGTATGTAAAAACAAAAAATAAAGTCCAAGTAACGAATATTTATTATATATTCAAACAAAACTTTTAATATTTTACTTTGTATATGTCCACGTACAAGCCGAATATGGACGGTCTCCTTTGAGAATGGGTCAATACATATTTATACTCACAATCGTGTTTGGTAAATCTTTTTCCTGCTTCTATTACGAATATAGAAACAGGATAAACATTTTACACCATTGTTAAACACACAAACAAATTCTAGAGATTTCCTGAGCTCATAGTTTTATTTGAATTGTATCAGTTATGTGGATATACCTAAGCGACGGCTAAACAATAAATAGGATAGGCGCGCCCATTTTATACAACAGGAGCATACGAATGGGATGGAACTCTAAGGCCCTTCGTACACAAGCCTACGCATATCTTCGATACTCGACGATTTTGGTTTCTAAGCGACTACCGCAATACAAATTCGTAGAGGTTCGTACACAGGCACGCGTCGCCGACATTTGTACCCGTGTACGAACCTCTATGAATTTGTATTGCGGTAGTCGCTTAGAGACCAACATCGTCGGGTATCGAAGATTTGCGTAAGCTTGTGTACGAAGGGCCTAAAATGTAGTTACTAACGACACGATAAACACATGCGTAGTCATTCAGTAGCATGTCTAAATTAGTTAAATAAGGCATGCCTAATATAGTAATAATAATACACGCCCAGTAGATTTACCATGAAACTGTCTATCCGAAACTGAGTCGAAGAAAACCAACTTATAAAGAAGTTTCATCGGATTTCTTTCTTTTAAAATAACATGATTTCATTATTCGGACTGCTTCATGAAAAGGTTTAGGATAATCATGACATTACGTACCGAAATTCAGGATGAATTTCGAAATAAATGTGTTTCTCGGTACAAACAGTCAGCCCGAAACTTCGGCATTTACGTTTCATGATAGGCCTACTGTATGTGTGTGTTTGTAAACTGTCTCAGTTTGGTCACAGGCATTTAAAGACGTCGTTTATATACATACATACATACATAGATTCACGCCTGTTTCCCAGAGGGGTAGGCAGCAACTATGGACTTCCATTTGCTACGATCCTGACACACTTCTCTGGCTTCATTCACTTTTATCATATTCCTCATACACGCCCATCGGTTCAAGGAGCTCTTAACCTGGCCTTTGTCCAAAACGCTTCCGATCTGATCGAGAAACGTTCGTTTAAACGATCGTCGTTTATACATTGAATAGCAGAGGTTCGAGGATGCGAGCTCTGAGGTACACCTGGGGAAGTAATATGGAGGACAGAAACCTTTAACAGTCACAGCCTCAGTAAGGCGTTTAAGATAAGATTCTATTTAACGAAAGATTGATATGCTAAAATAACAATACTTCGTTGAATAGATTTTTATGTTACGAATACAGAGACAATGAAATGTAATATTCATTTTATGTTAATAAACTTAGGTTTATTGCATTTAATTCTTTGTTTATTCGTAAATTTTATGCTGTGGCCGCGGTTACACCTGCTCCGTTCCAAAGAGTCCTAGTTTAAAGTTAGATAACGGTATCCCAATCCTACAATGTAAGGTACATTACAGGATTGAGATATCTTATTAAATGCACCAAACATTTTGAAATCTGACTGGAGATCCCGATCCCGAGATTAGCTTGTTCGAACAATTTCATCAACTATACAATTTTAATATATGTAGATCAAACAAGATGACAGATTATATTTGAAACTAGCTGTTACCTGCGACTTCGTCCACGTAGATTTGAACTAAAAAGTGTTTGTCTCCGCGGAACCCAATTTTTTTTTCTAAAATCAAAGTAGCCTAAGCTACTCCTTATAACATCAGCTATCTGCCAGTGAATGTCCCGTCAAAATCGGTTCAGCCATTTCGGAGATAAGCCGGAACAAACAGACAGACAGACGAAAATTTTAAAAATAGATGTTTTCGTATATGTACCTTGTATACTTTCATGTGCATTAGATAAAAAGCTGTTATTATGACATTACAAACAGACACTTTAATTTTATTTATTTGTATGTATTTTCAGCTCTTTTGATTAAAAATGATTGGATTGTAAAAAATTAAAATTATACTTTCACATTTCAGACCGCTATAAACACGATTACTGGTTCGGTGCAACTGTGCGAGCAGGCTCCTCATTTATAGTGGTAAGTTTTGGTACATACAGAGACGTAATTAAAATGGTGTAATACATTACACCATTATTATTACACCAGCTATGTTTTAAGGTCATGTATGAGCAGCGATAGCTCAGTGGGGAAACCAACGTACTGCAATGCAGAGGGTCTCGGGTTCGCACCCACATCATGCACCTCTGACGTTCGGAAGTTATATGGCTTTTCGAAATTATGTGCGTATTGATTGACAATTATCGCCTGCTCTGTGCCTCGGAAAGCACGTTAAGCCGTTGGTCCCGGTTGCCATGAACATCTATAGCAGTCATTATTTGGAGAGTGTCGACACAAAAGATCCCACTGGGTCGAAGTGTCGCCGGTCTGCACTGACTGGCCCCCGCATAAGATAAGATAAGATAAGGTCATGTGTAATAGAGGGCAAACCTACTGTAGCAAGCACATTTCCAGTTCAGAATTTTCTAACAGAACAATCCCATAAACACTTTGTTAGACCCGGATAACGAACACGATCTCTCATTATCTTACGCATACGTAAGCTTAAAGGAATGTCAGGAGATTAACGAGGCAGCCAAGGTTATGTTATCCAAACTTAAAAGTTCCTATAAATATTCGTGATGTTAATAAACCAGATATAACAATTTACTCACATTATAATTAATTTTTCAGGCGTGTGCTCCAAGATTTACAGCAGTCGTAAGTGGTAAGTAATATAATAGGGATTTAAATATGAAGTTGCCGCTTTGAATTAATAAAATCAATATTTTTTTAATGGCTAATTCATGTATACTTGCTTGCATATAACCGTGATACATGCTTGTATATAGGCCAATATGTTTTTTCTTAAATTCGCAAAAACATCAAGTAGTAATTATGGTGAATCGATATAACTTTAAATACAAATTGTATAAAAGGTTATTAATTTTTATTATTGATAAAATACATGTTATGAGTTTATAGTCTACTAATTTTCACCAGCGGCTTCGTTCGCGTAAATGTAGGTTAGGTTAGGTTAGGTTTGCAACTTTTTTTTTTCTGTATGAAAGGTATCCTATATCCTATTCTGTACCCCTGACAACGTGTATGCAAAATTTCACGTTGATCGGTTGAGTAGTTAAGGCGTGAAAGCGTAACAAACAAACAAACAAACTCATTTTCGCATTTATAATATTAGTTAGGATTAGGATAGTTAGGATTAGGATTAGGATTATGGAAATGCATTTTGTACAAAAGCCACGAAATAGGACAATGTTTTTCTTTTTTTTATACAACTAAAGTGGCAAACAAGCATACGGCCCATCTGATGGTAAGTGGTCACCATAGCCTATGGACGCCTGCAACACAAGAGGCATCACTTGCGCGTTGTCGACCCTTTAGGAAAGGAAGTAGGAAGGAGAAGGAGCGGGAAGGGGGAAAGAGGGTGGTTGGGCTTCCGGCACTCTCACTCACCGAACGAAACATAACAGTAGGAATACTGCTATTTCACGTCGATATTCTGTGAGAGGGTAGTCCTTCCCCGGTCTAGGCAGTTGTTTCTTTAGAGTTGAAGTTTAAATTTACATGTCTAATTATTATTTGACATTGGGGGATAGCAAAACAACCATTGCCTTGATCTGAACCCAAAATAATTATATTTATAAAATGTCTGTCTGTTTGATATAGCAACATGCAAAAACTACTTAGGTTTTTGATTGGTATTTAAGCGTCTAACATAATATAGGTGAGAGTGCCGGAGGCCCAATCACCCCCTTTTCCCCATCCCGCTCCTTTTCCTTCCCACTTCCTTTGCTAAAGGATCGGCAACGCGCAAGTAATGCCTCTGGTGTCGCAGGCGTCCATAGGCTACGGTGATCAATCACTTACCATCAGGTGGGCCGTATGCTTGTTTGCCACCTTATTTAAACATAAATATAATTTAAAAGTGTTTGCTAACGATACACTAAAAAAAGAACTCTAAACGTACAGGCTTATTTGACGTCGACACATTACATTACACTGTATTTTATTTCTTTAATCCTAACTAATGTTATAAATGCGAAAATGAGTTTGTTGTTTGTTTGTTTGTTACGCTTTCACGCATTAACTACTCAACCGATCAACATAAAATTTTGCATACACGTTTTTAGGGGTACAGAAAAGGACATAGGGTACCTTTCATCCAGAAAAAATAACTGTTGGGAGCTCTTAAAAGAATTGAGTCATCCATAGCAGGCCCCCCCGTGTGGGTGCGGGCCGGGTCAAACGGACCCGACCACCTCTCGTCCCCAGGGGAGAGCCTCACCGCTCTCCCCTTTCGACATTGGAAGGCGCGCGGGAACACCGCGCGCGCCCTCTCGGGGGTCTTAATTTGTGGGTGGCAGGCCCCCCTGAGCCTTGCCACCCGGAACCCTTACGTGGGGGGCAGGAGAGCGACATAAGCGCGTCTCCTGCGCCCCCTCCTCCGGTGGCGGACTTCCGGGGCGTAAGGATCTTCCTCACGCCCCCGCTCCGCCGCCTCCTTCTGCGAGATGACAGATTCGCAGAAGGACCTCATTGCGCCCCAGCACCTGTCGTCGCCGACCATCTTGGATACGACGGTCGACAACGAGAGGTCGGGGCCAATCGTAGCGACCAGGGCACAGCGCTCTGCGGCCCACACACCTAACCTAACCTAACCTACATTTACGCGAGCGAAGCCGCGGGTGAAAACTAGTTGTAAATAAATGTTTATCTATAATGTTCAAGGCAGACATACATATGTTACCTAAAAGGATTTTAACAAAAGTTTATACAAATATATGTATGTATATGTAACAAAACTGACATAACTTGCAAGCACGCCATTGCTGTTATAACCGTACCTACAAATAAACCGATTCGCTTAAGAGTAAAACTGACTGCGCTTCGCCTGGTACTGACTTCCAAGGCTCATATGCATATCTCTCCCATACCTTTATCTCAGTATCCACATGATTAATATCAGGTTAATATCACAACCTGACAGCAATACCTTCCCATGGCAAAGATACCCGTTGGCTGCAATAGCAACAGCCGTATTAGCCATATTATCTTATTTTATGTGGGGGCCAGTCAGTGCAGACCGGCGACACTTCGACCCAGTGGGATCTTTTGTGTCGGCCCCAAGATTTAACCCTTAGCTATTTCCTTATGAATGTACTGCATAAGCCGCAGTGTACAATTCAGAGGGAGAATCCTGAAGTCTTCAGGGCTTGGATATGCCACCCCATCAGACCCGTCCTCAGTCCAGCCAACGCGTCGCATTCACACAATAGGTGCGATATGGACTCGTCCTGTTCACCACAGGCTCTGCAGATCAAATTGTGTGCCAACCTCAATCTGCACAGGAAGTCGTTGGTGCCAAAATGGCCAGTGAACACTCCTGTGAGCAGGCGCATTTGGCTCTTGCTATATCCACAGAACTTCCGGGTGAAGCCTGTGGCTCCGTTTGCAATTAACTTCTTGGAGTGTTCCAGACCCCTAAGGGCCATCCACTCCAATCTGTGTTTGTCATTGCCATGTACATTCAAAGCTGCCTTGACGGTGCTCTCAGAGAGTTCCACGAATGGCTCGGGGCCCACAAACAGCTGCTCCGAGCCCTTTCTGGCCAACTCATCAGCCTCCTCATTGCCCTGCACCCCTGCATGTCCCGGAAACCAGACCAGTCTGACTGCTTTCTTCCTGCCTAGTTTGTTGAGGATCTTAACACAGTTCAGGACTAGTCTGGAGTCCACCCTACACGAGTCCAGAGCCTTGAGAGCAGCTTGACTGTCACTGACAATATACACAGTCTTGTCAGTGACACCACTGTTAATATTCTCCTGAGCACAGGCAGTTATAGCGTAGGTTTCCGCTTGGAAGACCGTTGCATATTTGCCCATGCTTTGGCTCACCTTACAGTCACTGGCATAGATACCAGCGCCTGATCCTGTTTCCATTTTGGAACCATCGGTGTACCAGATGAGACAACCCTCGTCAGGGGATTGTAGACCTTGTCTCCATTCATCCCTCGTGGGAATCTTTATTTTAAAATTCTTTTTGAATATGTGCAATGGTTGCCAATTACTTCCGCCTCTTCTACAGCATGAGCTAAAATCAAATCAAATTAAATCAGTTTATTTGCAATAAACAAATGCTTTTTGATTTATCCATCCAAATTTCCTGACCAAATCTTAATAAGAACCCAGAATGGTCATATGCAAATCTTGTAGAAATAGCAAAAGATACTTAATGAATTTCGGGGTGATCGTAATGGAAACTGAAATAATTAAATTTTTTTTAAAGCCTGTTGGTTTGAATAAGGTTTGGTTTATTACGCCATGCGATAGTCCTTTATAAGGCTCAAAACCTGATAAGTAATAATAAACGGATAAAGAAAGAAGTTAATTTTTAAATAAACTGATTCATATTTCTTGTATTCTGTTCATACATTATCCGTATTTGATCTAATCTCATTGTTCTTATGTTTCTTATACAATATTAAAGTAGATAAACAAATAAAAGTGAAACCATACTAATATTATAAATTCCACTGTAACTCTGTTTGTAAAGCTTTTACGTCTAAATCGGTAAACGGCTTTTGCTAAGTAAGAGATAGCTGTTGAGCCCTGGTCGAATATAGCAGCTTATATCAGGCGAATGAAATAGAGGGTAAAAAAATATGTGCTAAGTTACGTGATCTGTAATTTATCTTTCTTTTTTAGGTTATGCGAATATGCACGGCCGTTGTTATAGACGTTCTATGGAAAAGAATACATTTTCATCCGAACTAAAACCACTGCCTACGATATTCAACAGTAAAAGAATTCCAGGTTAGAGCATTTAAATATACTTTATTATGCGGCTTGTAGTTACGCGTCCTTGGATGCCTAACACTAGACATTGCACAAGAGCAAGGACCAGCTCCAGGCACGTGGTCACTTGTCGCGATAATGACAAGAAACCATGACTAAGGTCACATATTATATAACCAACGTATCATCATATTAAGTTTGGTCTAGCAAGCAGGGTGAGCCTATTTTTCGAAGTTATGTGCATAGTGGATAGTTAATATGTTAATATCGCTTACTCTTACAGTGAACAAAATCATTTTGATTGATCCTGCATATCTGAAGATTGCCCTCAACATTCTCGAAGAAACATAAAGGCAAACTACACAAAACTAACGTGATATACTATGGTCTAAACCGTCTCATACTGATATGGGGTCTTGCGCTCAACAGTTGAATGATTTTTAAACAGGACTATTAAAAATGTACATGCTACTAATATGATATAATTTCTTTCATCTCTTTGCTAGTTATTACAAAAGAAATAGCGTATTTCTAAAGTACACTACATATGTAATTATATAGTATAATATAATATATATAGTACATACTCGTATTATCCATTATGATCAATGGTAATAAATAATCACAAAATTATTTTACAGAACAGGACATGGAAACATTGGGTTGGGATATGGACATTGGACCCGATGACAACGTAATCGTTGGAGGACCTGGCATGTTTAATAAAAAAGGTAAATTGTATAAAATTTTAAAAATATGTCTATAATGAGTTTTAGGTCTAGCTTATAAGTAGATACCAACAACTTATACTCTTGGTTTTTGAAAGACAGATCCAATATAAAACCTATACCCGTATTCGCAAACAATACTTTGGTCAGTGTGGAAGCAACGCTATACTAAGAAAGACATTTCTCAAAGCGTTTGTTGTGGCCAGCCTTCTCATTTACAACAATATTTAAAGGAGAAGGAAAGTTCTGGGCCTAACAGTTAACTAGTTGAAATGTGTATGTAAAAATACATAATATTTTTGTGATTGAAATCACAAAATATAGCAGCATTCTTCTATCTAGAAAACGAGAAATTAACATTTAAGTTTTCAAAATAAAGAATCGTTAAGGACTCATTCGATTTCCTAGTAATCGACATTAAAAAAATGGGTAAAATAATATAAAATGTAAGGAAATTGACTAAATAGTTTTTCTCAATCGATTATATCGTGAATCTAGATTTTTGTTTTTTAGTCCTGTCAATACTGATCATCGATTGACAGATGTCAGGTGTCAGAAAACTTGGATATTGAGCCATAACCTCACTTTTACCATATTTTTGATTTGCATTTCAGCGAAGACTTGTGATTATATCATGTTTTAAATAAAGGTACTTTGATTGAGGTAACATGTGGGCCCAGGCATTTTTTTTTTTTTTTTTTTTTTTTTTTTTTTGCTCGTCAATATGACCACACTCCACCTGATGGTAAGCAGTCGTGTGGTCTAAGAGCAGTGACCTCCACATCGCCCCCACATTAGCCGAGGCGATGTTGAGGTCTCTACTTTGACGGCCTGAGAACATGCTTTTTCACGCCCCGCTTAAAGAACCCAGGATTGAAGGAAGAAGGAAACACGTGCCTTGGCAGAGAATTCCATGCCTTGGTCGTTCGGCAGAGGTATGAGGACCCAAACTTTTTGGTACGCGCTCTAATCGACTCTACCGTGTAAGAATGAGGTGGAATAACTCTTCAGAGCACTCCCCGTGGTATATTCTGTAGAAACATGCCAATGAGGCAATGTCCCTACGGAGTTGCAGAGGTTCCAGTGAACTCGTGACCTCTGGATCTCCGATGATACGGACAGCCCGCCGCTGTAACCGGTCGAGAGCGTCCAGCAAGTACTGCGCGGAGCCATCCCAAAGATGAGAACAGTACTCCACGCAAGGGCGCACTTGTGCCTTATACAATAGGCACAGTTGTCCAGGCGTGAAGAACCGCCTCACCCTGTTCAGAACTCCGAGTTTTCGCGAAGCTTGCTTAATGACACTCTCGATATAGGTTTTCTGATTAAGGGAGCGGCAAAGATCCATACCTAAGATGGAGAGGCTGTCACGTATCACCAGTGGAGTGTTCTTCAGAGAAGGGAGGGGAAGGAACGGAGACTTTTTTGTTGAGAACGCGCATGCCTGGGTCTTCTTGGCGTTGAAATCGACCAAGTTCTTGGCACCCCATTCATAGATGCGGTCCAAGGTCTGGTCAAGTTCAACGACAAGATTCTGCCTTTTCCCCTCAACCTCAGCCTGTTTGGCCCCAGGATGTCCGAGATATCGCCCATGCACGGTACTGTCGTCCGCATAACAATGTATGTTGCCGAGATTCAACATATAATTGATATGCAGAAGAAAGAGCGTAGGGGATAAGACAGAACCCTGAGGCACTCCTGCATTGACCTGCATAAATTTGGAAGCGCGACCGTCGCAAAGGACCCGAATACGACGCTTCTGCAGGAAACTTGCAATCCAGGTGCACAGTTGAGGGGGCAAGCCATAGGCTGGAAGCTTGGAAAGAAGAGACCGGTGCCAGACTCTGTCGAAAGCTTTGGCTATGTCAAGGCTGATAGCCAAAGACTCGCCGTGCTTGTCCATAGCCTCACCCCAGAGCTGCGTGACGAACGTTAGAAGATCACTTGTTGATCGTTTAGACCGAAAGCCGTATTGGCGATCATTGATCAACGACTGATCCTCCAGGTAGCGGACAATTTGGGTGTTTATAATCCGCTCGAACACCTTGGAGAGCACCGAGGTGATAGCTATGGGTCGACAGTTGCTTGGCTCGGAACGGTCCCCCTTTTTGGGAATCGGTTGAACGTTCGCCTCCTTCCAAGCCTCAGGCACAATGCCTGCGGCGTAAGACGTCCGGTATAGGCGCGTAAGCGTGGGAGACAACTCCGCTGCACATTTTTTAAGGACCACAGCTGGGATGCCGTCAGGTCCACTGGCTTTCCGAACATCGAGAGACTGCAGTATCGCACGAACGGTTCGTTGCCTGATACATATATCAGGCATGGTGTAGCCGCAGTTGGCAATGTTAGGCGGCTGCGAACCGCAGTCATCGATTCGAGAGTTGGCCGCAAAGAGATTTGCAAGCAGATCTGCTTTCTCCTGCGGCCGATGAGCCAGTGATCCATTCGGATACCTCAGAGGGGGCAGCAAGGTCTGGCAGAAGTTGGACTGCACAGCTTTGGCCAGGCGCCAATAGCTACGACTGCCCGTAGGATGCGCCATGAGTTCCTGGCCGAACCGTGCGACGCGCTGGGCATCCGCTCTTAAGTATGCCCTCTTGCAGACCTTTGTTGCTTGGTTGAACGCTGCCTTCAGGTGATCCACGTTAGGGTCGTGGAGAGTGCGAGCCCTGGTCCAAGCGCGGTACGCTATCTGTTTGCGTTCAACAGCATCAGCGCATTCACGACCGAACCAGGGCCTTTTCCTGCCGCCGCTCGTGACATCACTGTATGGAATATAATATTCCATACCCAGGATGATTTCACCAGCGACAGCAGTAGCGCTCTCTGATGGATCCCTGTTCTCAAAGCAGCGTTGAGCCCAAGGGATGGATGCGAAGTACTCCCGCATTCCATCCCAGTCTGCCGACGAGTAGTGCCACAGTCGTCGTCTTGCCTCCTCGGGTCGTGGGGGCGTAACAACAACAGCTGTGGCACAAACCAGACAGTGGTCTGAGGTGCCCAGAGGCGCACGAATCGACACACTGTACCGTTTCGGGTTACTCGTCAGCAGCAGATCGAGCAGAGAGGGCGCCTGACCTGCAATGTCTGGTATCCGGGTGGGCTGGAGTACCAGTTGAGACAGGTCATGCGTGAGAGCGAACGCATGGGCAGTTCGTCCCGCGTGGTCTGTTTTGGGAGAACCCAACCAGGTCTCATGGTGGGCATTGAAATCTCCCAAGAACACCAACTCAGCGTTCGGAAACCGCTCCTGCGCGTCGTCTGCCGCCTGACTCAGGTAATTGAAGAGTCAAGTTGTCTCAGCGTCTCCTGAATGGGATCGGTAGAGGCACATGTAGATTTGGCTGAAAGAGCCATGATCTACGTGTACCCAAAGGACAGAGAAGGAAGGGTCCTCTAGGCATTGTAGACGGCGACAGCAAATATCCGCCCTAACAAACAAGCATACCCCGGCTTTCGCGAGGAAACACTCCTCTAGCACGTAGTAGCACGTAGCCGTATTTATAGAGAGCTTTCTTTTTCCTTTACATGCTTGCTGGTATTTGTAAACAGTCCGATTATTTATCTTTTTATGAATTTATTTATTAATATGAAATACAATAATGATTGATATTGATTGAATTAGAGAGAGCTAATCAAGTCACTTGAAATAAGTCATTGGTTTCAAAAACCTGGATATTTGTTGTACGAATATTTTAATGTGTATTTATAGTCTGTATATATTTATGGACGTTGATTACGTCAGTCCGGTTGCCGAGATTAACCAATATTTTATTAAACTACAGGTTTATAGAATTTAATTACTAGGTGTGTATCTAAATTATATATTTGACAATAGGATATTTTCTATTTGACTATTTTTTGTACTCAGTATTGTGATATTTTTTCTTATAGGTCTAGCTGCTTACACGAAGGGACAAACAAATACATTGATACGTATTCTTGCTAATGCAGATGTTTCTTTTAATTTTGGTAAGTACGGTTTTCTTTAATAATTTTGTCATAAATGTACACCAGTAATAATTATTTGTATTAACATTTAAACAACGCACACTAAGAATACACAGGCCCTAAACAATTTTTTGTAGATTACTCAAGTTTCTATACGGTGTGAATTGGTAATTAAACCTATATTTTCTTTTATATTATTTAATTTTGTTTGGAAAACAAACAGTGTATATATCACCAAATACCAAATGTGTTAAAACTGCACCATTTACATGTTTCCGTAGATAAACAAGTAAAAAGCTTGCTATATAAAACTAATCATCAGAAAATTTTGCAAAACAATTTACACATTATGATCGAATAAGCTTGAGAACCAAGCCTTTCTTAATATTTTATTAAAATGATGTGGTTCGAGTTAAATAAGTCCGTATGACACTTTGGTCACTTAACCCTACTGTCCCGTTGAAGGGGGACGGACACACGACACAAAGGCGCGCGTGGGAACACGGACTTTAATTTGGGATTTTGTAGCATTAAATACGTTTTATAAAAATAATAAGAAATTTCAGCTAACCCTGAGCGTTATTTACAGCGTGTAACCAAAGTAAACCAAAATAACCAATATTCATTTATATGCGAATTATTTCAAAAACAGTTTTATATACTTCTGTATATTTTAATTGAGCTAAATACGCTATATTTTTTGCCGGAAATTATTATGTGCAAATAATTTTGTCCAGAGTTGGAGAACAATTTGTTTTAACGTTTGTAACTTCACTAAACGAATTATTTAAAGACTCATTTTGTCAATGCCTTATTTATATTTCAAGGGTCTTCTCTTAACATATTATTATAAGCTAAGTTATACACAACAATACATACAATCTTGTTTTCTTTTTACAGGTTATAGTGTAGCAGCCGGATATTTTACAGAAACGGATAAATTGTCGTACGCTGTTGGTTCAATATATGGTTCTAAAGGGCCAGGTCAAGTAAGCGCAGACAAATAACTTACAATAATGCACTTTTATTAGTTTTCTATCAATGAAAATATCCGGTATCCGTGAGACATTTAACTAAATACAAAAAGGTTGACGGCGTTGTTTTTTTCCTGCCAATCTTTCTACAAGTGCTGTCTATGGGTTAACTACACGCAGAAGACATATAGCGCCCTGCGCGTACAATACAATAACGCGTTAAGAGAAAACACTAAGGGCGAGAGAATTGAAAAATAGGTATTTGTAAAATCTATTTCTGTCGCGCAGTGCCATGTATGTCGCGCAGTGCCGCGCAGTGACAACTGTAGCTTGGACCGAAAATACCTATTAAAAGTACACAAAATCAACGTTTCGTAGTCCCCTGATTCCTTCTCCAAAACTTGACCGATTTAACAACTTTTTCCATTAAAAATTAAAGAAAGACTTTGGCCGTGTTCCTATGTTTCCCTTTTTTTATATAATATACTCAAATTTGTTTTCTGGATTTTTGAACACAGAGGAAAATCTGGTAAAATTTTGAGGTTTTTGAAGGCTCATTCCTCTTTTAATAATTAATTTATGAAAAAAAAGAATAACATAGGGACATGCTAATAGAGCCCATACATTTTTTGGAAAAATTATTGCTCTACTGGCATTATCCAGGGAAGAGCAGGGGACTACGTTTGTATGGAAAAACGGCCCTTGTGTTTCCTCTTAAGGTGGGGCTGCCGCGCTATTGCAGTGCGTCAGGCATGTTTCCGAAACGGCAATAGACAATTTCTTTGCGATTATGAGAATACGATGCGCCTCCATTATGCATAAGGTGCGCGGCAGCACCAATAGCATCCTCAGCCCGACCGTGGACAGGGCGATAGCCCCATACTGTGTCATTGGTTGCGGCTTCATAAGTCGGAGGTGTCATTTTATTTATGTTTTTATTAGGTGGCACTTGTGTCGTAATAATAACTAACACTAGTTTGTAATGTTTATGTTATAGTAACACAATGGATCCGAGTCTGAAATAAATTATTATTATTGTTTAAATGGCGGGATTCGCATATAGGCCTAATTGAATGCCTATAGACATCATTTCTTTGAAATGTAGTCTATAGTTATTTATAATTTG
Source organism: Catocala sponsa (assembly GCA_963564715.1). Taxonomy (NCBI): domain Eukaryota; kingdom Metazoa; phylum Arthropoda; class Insecta; order Lepidoptera; family Erebidae; genus Catocala; species Catocala sponsa. The sequence continues at coordinate 22,609,236 of OY751335.1, read as the reverse complement.
CCATGACACAAACTATCTATTCATATCAAAAACAATATGATCATTTATATCAAACGCAAATCAGTTCATCATAGTACTTAATATGAAAATCGTTTGTTTATTAAAGCCGATTCAGAAATTCTGACGGCTTTATCAAAACTGCTGTTTGGATAATACCGGCAGAATGTATAGTTACTTTTTACTTAATAGTAGTTTCATTTATATTCGTTAGGCGTAAATTTCAATTTTAGATTATAAGATATGTAATATTTATGATATATATTGCTTCAAAACATCTTCAATTAATTCAGACTAAGTCATCTGCAATTAATTTATCTTTTAGGTATATTTTTACACTTACGGCAAAAATAGGTTCGATGACTTTACAACACAACTAAAAAAAGAAGTGGACATTGATTTAGTTGGTTCCATGTTTGGCGCTGTTTTGTGTGCAGCAAACTTAGCTCAAAGACGAAGTGGAACGAATTCAACTGATCTGTTAGTGGGAGCGCCCACTTATGTCGATAACTTTGGATACAATGCTGGTGCCGTGTATGTATACATCTTTCGTGGGAAAAGGGTAAGCAAATATTTGTAAATGATTATACCAATAAAATCAACAACATTTTGTTTGTTTACACAGTTTCTCCTAATAATACTAGCATAAAACAGATATATAGAATAAGGAATATACATATACATTTATCAGGAAAAATAATTTTGATAAAAGAACTTTATGCTATAAATTATCATCATACAATTACATTTTATGGTCATCATACATCAGAAAAAGACACAAAAAGTTACAGACGGAAACTTACCAAATTATTTGCTGATTATTATTATTTTGTAGCATTCGCCATTTTACAAGAGGACAATAAAGAGCCGAAAGGACGGCTCGTTCTTCGGCGCCGCTATTATTACACTTGGCGATCTAAACGGCGATGGAGCAGATGGTAGGCGCGCACTTTTTTGACATACTCAATTCGTCATGATTTAAACTAACACTATGTACATGATATTTCTGCTGTGTTGGATTTATTATATTGTATGATTACGATACAGTTGTAACGGGGATTTCACTTCTATACAAAGTAAACTACACCGGCAAAATATTATTATTTAAATATTACGAGTTAAATGGTTCAGAATAATTGTAGAAACATTTTATACCATAGAATATTTTATTCTGAGAATACTATTTTTTGTTTTAAGTAAATAATACATAACATTGGATTTTAGGTGGTATTACCAGTATTTATTTGTAAATGTATTTGCCATTTTTTACTTTTCATGACCTTATGTTTGGATTGAATTATTTTAATAAAAATGTAAGTCTATGTCAAGTCATAAGTCAACGCGCAGTCTCTACACTACTCAACTATTTTAATATTCCATCTATTCACATTTGGCCATTTTTACCGACTTCAAAAAAAGGAGGAGGTATTCAATTCGTCTGTATATATATATTTTTTTATGTTTGTTACCTCGTTACTTTCGACTGGGTGAACCGATTTTGATGATTCTTTTTTTATTTGAAAGCTGGTGCTTCCCGTGCGGTCCCATTTAATTTTGATCAAGATTTGGCCATTCATTTTCGAGTTATACTTAATAATGCGTATTTGGCTACATTGATGATGTTCTCATATTTGGCAAGGTTCACTAAAAACCGAGAAATAAACAAAATTTTAACAAAAATGAAAACCGACTTCAAATAAGAATATTCTAAAACTTAAAATGCACTAAAGAGTTTATAAATAATTGCATATTCTTGTGAATAATTAAATTATTGTTATTATTGGAGTTGGTGTCAGCCAAGGTAGGTTTGTAACTAATTAAACATGAGATGTCGTACTATAATCATAACATAACATTGGTATGCACAATTACACACATAGACGCAGCACGCGGCGCGGGCGGCTTTTTCTGGTTTACATTAAATCCGTATGTATGGCTGGGAGAGCGGGTAAAGTATAAATCCCAAGTAATGAACGTTCTTTTCGTTCGACAGAAGTGGCAATAGGAGCTCCGTACGAAGACGACGGTAATGGCGCCGTGTACTTGTATAGCGGTGCCTCATTGTCCAGTGATAAAACCGAGCACGCTTTGACGTGGTTGCAAAGGCTTCAGCCCAGCGGCCGATATCGTTCCTTTGGCTTAAGTCTCGCCACACTTCATGATTATGATGAAAACGGATGTAATGGTAGGTTTGTGTGCTCACACCTATTGTAGTAGTTTATCTCGTAAATTTAACATTTATCAATTATTTTCGCCTGTGTTGTGTTTTGGTAGAGATTTTAGTCAGTAACATGTCCCAACAGAATGGAACCTACACAAATAAAACAGACGAACAGAAAAAATTATAAAGGTTTAGTTTTTGCCTAATCAAAAAGATTGGTAATGCCTCCACGTAAACGATGAAGTTACATTTAGACAAAAATCAAGAGATGCCGCTGTGGACAATTACACATTTCGCCATACAATCCTGAACCGCACAAGCAAAATTTACATAGTGAAGTAATATATATACATACAAGCTCCTGACAATAACCATCAGTTAGTGACCATGATTAACCCGCCTGGTCAGAGGATCATTTGTGTTTTATGATTCTAATTAAGTACAGTGTACATAAGATTTAAGTGTAGTTCTGACTTCACGACGAAGACTTTAATCATCATTCAAATTAAAATGTATGTACGATCAGCCAGTAAAAAAAATACCAACGCAACCAGACAAATGAAAACAGTGACATAAAATTACTTCTTCTAAGACAGATAGGGGCTCTCTCCAAGCTAGTTGATGGCACGTGAGAGAGTGGTTTCGTGCCATGTTCTAATTAATTTGCATTGCGTTCCAATAGAATTGGCAGTCAGTGCACCCTACGAAGATAAAGTCGTACTCTACAGGTGCATGGCCGCAGTTACTATAACCGGATTGACCGCAAGCTTCCCTAACTTACAGGTATTGCAGTTTTCTTGATGCAGTGGAAACTTCTTTAGCGGCGTTGTGCTCTTTTTTTGTGATGGGTAAAAAATTTTAAACTCGCGTCAGTACACGTGACCCGATCGAAAATTCATAAGACGGAGGGAGAATTGTCATGTTTGTGTACGATAGGGCAATAAATGAATATTGTATTTTACCACATAAATGATAGTACTTTTGTACTGATAATTAAAGCAATTCATGCAAAATTATTCCCTAATCATTCCAAAATATCAAAAATGCACAACGTAAATATTCAAGTTTTCACTTCTGCCGGCACTCTCGGCGTGCAACCCGTTGTTTTTTTTATACAAGGTAAATAGAAAAGTTTACATGATGTACAAAACATGTGCATTATTGATTAGCTTAATCACTTCATCATAGCAGCTATTGAAACCATTCTAAATTATCATGGTGCTTAGGCGCCTACTAAGGAGATGCGGTCATGGAAGTATGAAGTGCCTGCCTTAGTTTTACGTAGGTAAAACTAAGTTGCTATGAATCCGTTTTTTATGAACAGATTAATATCCATTTTCTTACTTCCTTTTCAGGATCGTTCCAAGACTAATACGACAGAATTTAAATTTGAAGTCTGCGTAAATGTAAAATATCCACCTAAACCAAAAGAGATATATGCCGGTAAGTTTATTTAATGTTATAGCTATGTGCACCATTTTATTCGAATTATATTGTAGGTAATTTAATAAAGAAATTATACATGAGTAGGTGCACTGCGTCTCTAATTAACGTACTCATAATCCGAAAAATATTTGAAGTAACTCTTTACGTTAACTAAAAACAGAATAATGATTAGGTATTAACAAGTATCGTAACAAACACAACGATTTATCTTAATATTTTAAAGCTATGAAATTATAAAGAAGCCTGGTGTTAAGTGACTCTGCGACAATTAAAAAAGGAAGTATTTGATTGGCTGGTAGGACTTGCTTATGAGGAAACTGAGAGCCTGTTAAGGATATAGTGTTGTGAGCTTTAATTCTTTAATGGTTAAATAATTATTATTAGTATGTGTAAGAATATCTAGACACGCGGCAGCGTGTTAAGCCAAGTTCAAGCAAAGGAACTGGCTAGCCAGCGCCGTGTGTAATATTACACGAACCACTTGGTGCCACTTTTGACCCTTCTATAACTCAAAACCTCTTTAACGTAAACACATAAAACTACGTGTGTTTAATTATATCCATAAGGACATCTAGAAGCCCAAATTTCATGAAGCTAGCTCAAACGGTTATAAAGATATGAAGGTCAAAAAGTCGTAAATTTTAGTACTGACTGACTGACATATAGTACCTAAATCTAACCTACTTCCAGATGACCTAGAAGGATGAAATTTGGAATCCACCTCGGTAATTGTGTGTAAGCGTAGGAAAAAATCTAAAAATAAAAAAAAGATAAAAATTGGGGGGTCGCCATCCAAAAAAAAAAAAAATTGTAGCGTTGGAACCGTTACAATCAGATATTTGAAACTATCCCAATATATGTATTATTATATTTGCTATATAACAGAAATATAAAAATAAAGTTAAGTCAAAAAATAAGTGGTGTCCCCATACAAAAAACTTGTAATACGCGCTAAACAACCGGCCAACGGTGTGTCGTCGGCGGCGCGCGGCACCACATAATTATACACAGAACAGAAGTAAATCTACATAAAAGCGCTCCCGAGCAACACATAAACATAGGCACCGCTTACGAATACCGATTTAGTTATTTATTGTTTTATTACATTTATGTTCATTCTGCTTCTTTCTCGACGAACTATTATCTCTAACATTCAAGAGAATGTAGACAATAGCATAAAAAAGAAAACCATGCAGCGGAAACGCAAGAAAAAACATTAAATCTCAATACCTGCCTAGTTTTCTTTACAAAAAGTAATGATAGCCCACCAAAAACATAAATGCAAAAAAGGAGAGACAAGTTCAATACAAAAATTATGCTTGGCTGTGGGCTTCGCCGCAAAAAGAATGGAGATCTAAATGAGTGCCAAGTTCTATGCAAAATCCAAATATGTATTTATAGGAACAAAATAACATTATGAACAAGTATTAAACTCTATTTCTTTGCTTTATTGGATATCTATAACAATTGCTGTTATTTAAAAATGTGAGATCGTAAAGTAGGTTAGATTTGACTTGGCCAGTTTTCATTACATCAGTCATTTTATAAAGTTATTCAACATATATATATATATATATATATATATATATATATATATATATATATATATATTTAATTCTGATAAAAACTGGCCAAGTCAAATTTAACTAAATCAAATTGAAGTTAAGATCTCCGCACGGCAGAGAAGTCTATGTTTTTCTTAGCCCGTTAGCCGCACCGCAAGGAAGACATATACGAGGCGTATTAGGCCTCGTTCCGCTTAAATCGTTCCGTTTAAATTTGCCGAATATAAAAAACATAACTTATTATAAAAGCGCTTATATAACAGTGATTAGGGTTTTCAACCATCTACCTGTAGATATAAAAAAATTGGAAGGCAAATTGTTTAAAAGTGTCTTAAAAAAATGGTTAATGAAATCTGTATTCTACGATATGCAAGAGTATTTTGCTTTCAAGTGATCCAAATGGAAAATACCACACTTTTGAAAAAATGTATATTTTATTATTATGTCCATATTTTTTAAATTTACTTTTAATTTATACTATTGCAATGCCCGACAGGGTAGACTGTTGAAACGAAATCTAATTTTAAGAACACATTTCATGTACCTACACAGTTTAAGCAATAAATGTCTTTGTCTTTGTCTTTGACGTGTTAACTGTCTACTTTTATTAAATATATATAAACGTGAAACAATACAATAAATGCGCATAAAGTTAAATAGCATAGTATATATATAGATTTTCTTTTTCAGTGATTATTCATTTCTGTTTTAATGTATATTATATAATTTATTAATAGAAATTTGTAATGTCAGAACTAATTATATTATTATTGTTAAACATTTTTTTATATATATTCCTACACCGCAGAGGCTAAACATATAGGTATATGTTAATATACTCATGTTATGACGAATAAAATTATATTTATATATGCTTTCATATGATATTCGAATACAGTTGTGCACAACGCGGTGTCTACTTTGCTTGGTTAGTTTATAATATTGGTTACTAGCACATGACCTTTGGTTTGTTTATAAATAACAACGTTCGATTGTTTCGAATCAGATGTTTTTTCCTCTAATTGTGTTTTATATACGATGGTGTGTGGTTTTCCTGGTTTGTATGATGGGAGCTATGAAGGCCCTCGCTACCATAATTTATGGTTAATAAGTTGCTGGACGGTCAAACCACGACTTACACAATCTGCTGGGTTATCCATGGTATTAACATATTGCCAATGTTTAGATAGTAATATTCGGTTTATTGCCGTAACTCGATTTGATACGAAAGGTTTCCACCGGGCTGGGTCGCCCTGTGTCCAGCCTAATACTGCAATTGAATCGGTCCAACAATATATATCCTTAGGGTAATTATGCAAGTATTCTACTAATACCTTTCGCATTAGCTGTGATAGTAGTAGTGCTGCCATCAACTCTAATCTAGGTAGTAGAGCCCCGCTGATTTCAGCATGAATGGGGGCCGGCTCGACCGGGGAAGGACTACCCTCTCACAGAATATCGACGTGAAATAGCAGTATTCCTACTGTTATGTTTCGTTCGGTGAGTGAGAGTACCGGAGGCCCAATCAACCCCTTACCTCCTTCCCGCTCCTTTTCCTTCCCACTTCTTTTCCTAAATGGTCGGCATCGCGCTAGTGATGCCCCTGGTGTTGCAGGTGCCTATAGGCTACGGTGACCACTTACCATCAAGTGGACCGTATGCTTGTTTGTCACCTTAGTAGAATAAAAAAAAGGAATAGTCAGAACCTTGTTAAGGGGCTCTAATCTAGCTTTCCCATCAACTAATGTTATGGTTCTTTGTCCATTTTTTACGGCCTTGCAATAGATTACGCAAGCGTAGGCTTTGTTCGACGCGTCGCAGAACCCGTGCAATTCTATATTTTCCTTTTCACCCATTCCTAGCCATCTGGTAACCTCTATGTTTTTCAAATATGTGAACTCAGATTTCAATCTAGCCTATTCGGCGTTTATTTCTTCGGGTAGTTTTTCGTCCCATTCTATCTTTGACATCCAAACATTTTGAAATAATATTTTCATAGAAATGCTGAGGTGGGTCAGCCACCCTAACGGATCGAATAGTCTTGAGATGTCAGATAGTAAAGACCTTTTGGTTGCGATAAGAGGTGATTCAGCATTAAATTTCATATTAAGTAAATATAAAATTATCGCTTTGTGGTTTCCAAGCTAAACCTAACGTTCTTGTCGAATCTGTTTATTTGAATTCGTAGGTCGATTCATTGCACCCTCTAAGTCGGTTAAAAGCTCTGGTTTGTTCGAGGTCCAAATCCTGAGATTAGCTGTATGAGATCAGATTTCAACTTGCACGCTTTATCAATGGAATGACTGCCTCCACAATAATCATCCATGTAGAAATTTTCCTCTAACTCCTTTGCTGCCTTAGGAAATTTATGCCTTTCATCGGACGCTAGCTGTTTTAGGCACATTATTGCGAGAAATCCTGCTGGTTTGGTACCGTACGTGAGAGTGATAAGCTGAAACGATTGAATGTGTTGGTTTTTTGAATCCCTCCATACTATTTTTTGGTAAACTTGATCGTGCTTGTGAACAAGTATCATTCTGTACATTTTTGGAGAGAACACTTTTTTAGCGGCGTTGTGCACTTTTTTGTGATGGGTAAAAAGTGTTAAACTAGCGTCAGGACACGTGACCTGATCGAAAATTCGTAAGACGGAGGGAGAATTGTCATGTTTGTGTACGATAGCGCAATAAATGAATATTGTATTTTACCACATAAATGATAGTACTTTTATACTGATAATTAAAGCAATTCGTCCAAAATTATTCCCTAACCATTCCAAAATATAAAAAATGCACAACGTTAATATTCAAGTTTTCACTTCTGCCGGCACTCCCGGAGTGCAACCCGTTAATTTTTTCGATATCAGAAGTGTAAACATATTGATACTGTCTCCACTTCAGAATAAGTTCTTGTAGATCTTTATGTATATTTGGGCCTCTATACAGTACATCGTTAAGACTGTATCGTGACGACGACTTTGCTGACGGGTTGAAAACTACCCTCAGCTTAGTAGTGGTTGATTCCGCTCGAGTTACTGCGTGGTGGGGTAAGTAACACTCAGGCGACTCGTTGTTGGTTGATATTATCATATGGTTCAAGTTATAATATTCATTCATAAATGTTTGATAATCTTCCTTCAACTGACTGTTTTTCTCAAACTTCTTCTCTAAGTTTCTAAACTGAGCTAAAGCTTGCGTTTTCGTAGCACCCAATTTTTCCTTAAGCGATGGGTTAAATGGTAATCGAACTTCGTACCTGCCGTTTCGAAGCCCAGTGGTGGTTCTTGAAAAATGTTGAAAATACACGTAATCGTCGTTAGACATTTCGATATTTTGGTGTATGTCTTCATTTTCCCAAAATTTAAGCAAGTTCTTAATGTTATTAAGAACGACATTGCATTGGTATTGTGGTTTTACAGATCCACAGAGCAGTCAACTGCGATTGTTGGGAGATAGGGTCGTATTCGTTTCCTTTCAATATACCGCCTAACTTTATTTTACTGTAGACGTCTGCGCCTAGCAGCAAATCCACTCTTTTGTTTACATTAAATTCGGGGTCATCCAAACTAATGCCAGTTATGTGATTCCATACCGATGGTGTGGCAAACGTCTTATTGGGCAGCCTTTTGATTAAACTATTCATAATAACAACATTCGACTTCAAGGAAAAATCACTGTGAATAGATTGTATGGTTAATTAAATCATTCCTTTGCAGTTGTTTGCTTTAATGCCTACTCCGAAAACATAACCTTTTAACTGCGTCCTTTTCAATCCTAAAATCTGAGCTGCATTCTCACTGATTAAGGATAGTTGCAATCCTCGGTCTATCAATGCTGTCACGCTATGCTGAGTACCATCGGTCCCTGTAACCTTGACTACAGCGGTTGCTAAGAGCACATCTGACATGTCATCATAGGAAATGTGTGTTGACCTAAATGTGCTCTCTCTGGTTTCAATGTCATTCGGTTTTGTCGACGTAAGTGGACCTTGATTTACCTGTTTGCGACGAGACGCTTCCATTGCAGTAAATTTCATCTCTAAGTACTCCAAGAACACCTGTAAAGAGGGAAGCTCTCTGGGCTTTTTTATGGATTCTGTATGATCAGTAAATGTCTCGTTGTCCAATTTTTGCGCTAACAGATATACTAAAAGCGGGTCCCACGATGAAATATTGACACTCAGATTCTGGATAGCGTGTAAGGACTCCTTCGTGACGTCGTGCAGTTCCTTAATCATATTAGATGATTGCTGTTTTATGTTGGGAAGGCTAAGCAGTGTGGTGATATGGGATGTGAAAATCAATTTTTTGTTGTCATGTCGATGGTTAAGTATTTCCCAGCATACCTTATAATTGTCAGAGCTGATTTGTAAATGGTGTATCAGAAGTTCCGCTTCACCAGAAAATTTTGCTCTTTAGAAACTGCATTTAAGCATTGGACATCGACGGATTTTTATCAATCGCTTCTCTAAATAAATCTTTGAACGGAACCCACTGGTTGTAACTGCCATAAAATACGGGAATGCTCATTTGAGGTGTTGACTTTTCCCGATGTTTAACTGCCCACATTTTTGTATTGATGTTTTCAGTCAACTCTCCATAAATTTCTTCGTGCTTTGTGAACTCTTCTTGGTAATCGGAATTGTTAGCTCCATTCTCACCTTCGATATCCCAAAGCTGCTTATCGATCTTACTCCAGCGGCTATCTAAAGATTTTAATGCGTTTTCAAACTGCCATTTGTTCTCAAACTTGTCAACTTGAATTTTACTCACAGTTCTCATAAGGGCCTTGCAGTTGATATACTGCTTCTTTACTAACTCGCTCTTTCTGTTGGACCCTCTCGATGCGTAGGAAGAGTATTCATAATGAGATGACATACCTGGTTGTGACTGCTTAGTCTCTTGGGCTGCGTATTGATCAGCACCGACTTGTTGCTTAGTTTGAGTACTTGGTGACGGGTTCGATACCTCCCCATCTGGTCCACGGGGGCTCATGCCAAGCTGCTGTTTCTTGGTTAACTGGTTCATGATTTTGTCGATTATTTCTTTGATATCTAAATAAACTTCCTGAGCGATTTCAAAACAGTTCTTTTTAAAATATGTATGGTCGAATTCAGTTAACTCACACATGTTTCTATGGTTGTCTTGGTAATCCTGCCAATAAGCTTCCAACATATCAGCCTTCCGCTTATAGTTATCGACAGTTTTTCTCTCGGAGCCATCTTTCTTAAAGTTGAATAAAATCTTTTCAAGAATTTCATAAAGCTCAGTTTGGTTCATAAACAGAGTTGCAGAATCCATATTTGGTATTGGCAATAAATATGGTTGCTATGATTAAGAAAAAGGTTTGGTCTGACCTTATTTGCTCCAACCGACATCGATAGCCTCAGCAGCCAAACTTACTCGCTGCACCTTTCTAATAACTCGTGGCACTGTTTCACTTGATTAGCACTGCTTCGTATTTCGAAGGACCATGAAGAAAGTAATGTTTATTTGTTCGCGGCGCTATGGTGACCTAAGAGTCCTAACACACTACTTTCTATTTAGAGTTTATGGTATGGTAAATGTAGTTAAATGAAAAATGTAAATTGCGTGTAATTATGTAATATAATTTACAGAAAATATCAATAACTATCAACAAAAGACACGGAAACTAAAATTATGCTAATTGAACATAAACACTTGACTAATTCTATAAATTGGTAAAATAAGTGATAAATAGTATAAATGGTTAATGGTTCTGGTTAGAGCACGCAGTATCTCAACGAAAATCGATCGCGAACTGGTTAAAAGTTAAAATCGAACAAAACCTTTTTGCAAATTAACGTTATTATTATTTTTATAAAAGTGGTGTTTTTAAAATAAACTGCGATAAAATAAAGAATAATAAAAACTTATTATGTAATTTTAAATGAAAGAAAATTTAACAAACAGAAAAGTTTAAATAAAACATTCACTTAGATAAAACAGAAATTATGTAATAACATGTCTATGTACTATCGACTCCAGCGACGGATGACCACTCCTAAGGTTAAAATCGCATAGCAGGCCAACACTTGGTACCCGTACCCGTGATACGCCCCTTTCTTTGTTTGAGTTTTTTTACACTTTACATTTGTTTACTGATTCTAAGGCGATACAAACTCAACTGGTCAACATGTGTAAGCGAAAATTTTCTGAAATGGTCATCCGTCGCTGAGGCCGATATAACTATATTCTTAGACTTCAAATTGTCCAATCATTGTTATCAAACCAAAGAAACCTACTGTACAAATTTTATGTTGAAGCTGAATCAGTTAGGACAAATAATTTCATACATAGATAATCTTTCTCTTCTATATAATTTGCTGTTGTCATAATATATGGATTGGTGAGACACCAAAAAACTCATAGTATGATCCTCATTGTTCCAGACATATCGACTGATGTACAAATAAATCACCAGAATGCTAAACTGAGCAAACCGAACAAAGGATTATTATTCAACTTTAATAGCTCCTTACGTGATAAATCAAGTCAGTACTGCGCAACTGTCGACATTACTTTGCCTCTGGTAGATATTTTTTATATAATTCATTATTTTGTTCTACTTTGTATATATATATTTATTTATTTAATATAAAAAAATATATATATAAATATATATCGGCCTCGATGGCGTAGTGCTTAGTGTAACCGACTGCCACGCCTGAGGTCGCGGGTTCGATTCCCGCACAAGTCAAACATTTGTGTGCATGAACATGGATGTTTGTCTTGGTCTGGGTGTTTCTATGTATAATATGTATGTATTTACAAACAAAAAAAAGGTATATATGTATGTTTAACCATTGTCTAGTACGCATAGTTCAAGCTCTGCTTAGCAAACTAAGCAGAGCTTGAACTATATTCTACCACATACACACCACACCATCTAGCCCAAAGGCTAGATGGTGTTGTGTGTATGTGGTAGAATATTATATTATATTATTATTTGTTTTCTTTCACGGGTATATGCCTAATACGTTAGGAAAATACCCGGCCCTTTGGGAGGCCTACACGGAGACACGGGTCCAACGTGAAGAGGCCCCTCGAGAGTTTTAATCAAAGGTGGGATGGAACACCTACAGCGGCACTAGCCGCAGCAGACATAGGACTATTGCTACGTATGGATTCTAATACATGGGCTATGGGTATGGGTGTTTGATGGACTGGTATATTAGTAACTATGGATGATAAAACGACGTCTGCCCTGAATACTCTAATAGCATCAATCGAATGAACAAACGGTGACTCGCCAACTCAGTAGATGGGCACCCTGAATAGCCACGATAAGCATACAAGCCAGCAGCAGAGGGCAACACCGGTGCGAGCGGCTAGGGGTGTCGAGCGGTGCGGCGCCGGTTTCACCATCACGGGTCTCGTGGAAACGGACACCCGGAACAGGTTTCCCCGTAGTTATGCCCTTGAAAATGACACTTCCACTCCAAGCATGTAGCTCTAGCGGCCCCCTTCTGACCGGCCGATCAAGGCAAGCCAGAGTTGAGAATCTTACGGGCGCTCTTGAAGTTCCACCCCAGCCAACCAGTAACGGCAAACTGGAGACGAGGCCTTCACCGACTCTCCGAGGCATTCAGGACCGCAGTGTCGCCACTCACATTCAGCTCGCCACAAGCTGCCCTGCGGTTTGTGCGCTTTTATTTAACCTGGTGATACATTTTTATTTATATCACAAGGCGAAGGTGGTGGTTTAAAAGCTAGTATACTATGCCCTCCGGTATCGCGTTAGTCTCATGAGGAGATAACGACTGTCCCAGAGGGGTTTATATTATTATTATTATAATAATTGCAATGTGTCGTCGAATTACGCTGCAGACAGCTTAATATTATATTTTTCTAGGATGGGGACTATGGTACCGAGATAGGGTATGAGATATCAACTACGTTACTGGACAGCCCCGTGTATAAAAAGGATTTCGATAAACGCAACGTGATCCTCAGTGATGTCAGTAAGTTCCACCAAACAGGCTCGGTGTGGGCGGCTGAATGTACCGGGAATAAGGAATGCATCTCCAACCTGACTTTAACTATCGACTCTAGTATAAGGTGAGCCACTCCATAAATCTGTTTATTAGATTTCACTAAACATAATGTACCTATTTACAAACATTTTCATGTTTTGCCTACTTTTTTTTCACTCTGCTTGAAGACTAGAGCGTAGATAAAATAAGCGGCATTGCTATTGTCACTTTTATTGGTGTACTAACGATAAAATTGGTTTAATGTAATATAGATACGATTAGGTTACCTATCGCGACATAATTATAATCAGCACAGATCATACTATACATTTATATTGAATACTTCTTTGGCAGCGAACCGTTTACAATCGGCTCCAGCGATAAAGGCACTTTGAAAATAAATGTTCAGAACAGTGGAGAGGTGGCGTATGATCCGTGCGTCCATATCAAAGTGGAAGGTGCGAGCGCGTATATTACACCTATTATGGACTGTGCTGCAGTACCTGAACAGGAGCATACATGGGAATGTACTTCAAGAAAGCCTTTGAGAAATTCTATGCATTGGGTAATATTTTTTTTATTTAATAGAACAAGATCCTAACAAGGGCTACGCCAGTTTCGCGAAGCTCATCTTTTTACAGTATATTGTAGTGTAGGTAATCAACATAATTATGTATGTATGCTTACTAGTTTAAAAACAAGGCTATATTTTCAATTTAACTTTCTCTTAGAGCTAATAATATGAAAAAATAAAACAAAATTAATAAATGGTCCTAGTTTGAAACTAGCAAGTTACTACTTACCTATGGATCAAATACAGATGTAGTGAGAGTAAGTATAAAATTTTTGCCTGTGAATCATGTCAGTATTGTGATATGGGTTATAAAGATTTATAAATGCCCTTTATGAGACAACAACGTTAGTTTGTGATTGGTATAGATTTTGTTTTTTTTTATTGTACGTTTTTATTTATTTATTTAAAACTTTTTGCACAAAATAGAACGTCCGCGGACTTAATGATACGGGCATTATCTACCAGTCAACCATTGGGTGATACAGAGATAAAGAGTAGTAGGTGCATACATTAGGATGAAATATACACTTACATATACTAAACCTATTATTATACTAAAGAATATCACAATAAAAACGATATATTACATAATATATACAAACTAATAAACATATTATATAATCTAAATAATATATAGGTGTACATAGATACATGCATACATACATACGTATTATATTATTGTTGAGATGAATCTGATAAACTGTCAAGGAGGAGAGCATGTACTTTCAACCTTGAAAGTGTTACGGTTTGGTGACATCCTGACGTTATGATCCCGAACGAACTGGACGAAGAAGGAAGAATGTAGGAAACCAGATGTATGTGAGGGACAAAGTAAAAGGAGGTTACTGTAGGAACGAAGATTTCTATCATGATTGGCACATAGATATTGGAAAAGGCAGGTTAAATAAGTGGGGGCATTTGGTGAGGTTATAATCGAAAATAATATTGTATGGGCACGCAAAATACGGCGTTGACGAATAGGTATCCATTTTAAAGTGGATCTATGAGATGAAATATGGTCATATTTACGAAGATTATAAATAAATCGAATGCAGTTATTTAGAAGTCGGTCATATTTTTGAGTAGATCTGCGTTCAGGTCACAGTAACACACATCACCATCAGTTAAGCGAAATATAAAAGTCTGCACAAGCATTATTTTTGTCTTAGATGTTAGAAAATTCTTCAGGCAATACAAGGCGCGTAGCGTTCCGATTACTCTCTGACTAACACTAGTAACCTAAACTTGCTTGCTTTTGTTTCAATCAAGTCCTCACTGCAGTCATTTTTGAACTTATTATGTTATCATAAGCTGTAACGTTTACTTTTCAAATAGTATCAAACCTTGATAACTTTATGCAGTTATTGTGTTGTGCAGTGCCTCATACAAATGGTTTATTTTCCACAGAATATCGATTTCGTCGTGAGTTTGAATGACCTTACAAGCAAAGATTCACGCATATTGTTTAACGTCATTTTATTCAATAGCTGTAAGCTTAAGAATACTACGAGGCAATCACACAGGGAGCTTAATATCGGCCTGATAAGTTCTACGGAGGACGTTTATATTAAAGGGTAAGTGCAAACCCAAGGCACTCAACAGACAATTTCTATAAGACATACTTAGTTAAACAATTCTTTAAGATTATTGTGTGAGTGACCCAAAGATTATTCAATCAAAATTTATAAAACTTTATTTACTTAAGATTGTCTTCTGCTTATGTGAATGCGATTCATTGAAATGCAGCTACTTTATACGGATTTTATCGCGTTGTTTATTTTATAATTTATTACATAATTTAGAAACTACCTATTATACAACTACTACTATTAAACTTTACTAAATTTTTAAGCAATTTAAATAATTAAACTTTATTTACTGCTGAATGTTATGATGATTTTTTTTTATTTTACAGGTCGGACAATTTTATGAATATGACGCAAGATGATCTGCTTATTAACGGTCAACACTTGGAGCAGATTTATATGGTAACTGATTTATCAGAATCCTCAATTATTTAATTAGAACGAATCATACTTTATTTGTAAAATTCTCATACGGATTTTATCGCGGTTTATATTATTTATTTTTATATGTTATTATCACACATTAACTCAAGTAAACTGCGATGAAAGCCCTAAATACATACAATTTGAATGAATAGACGTTCTATGTATAACAGATTTCAAACAAAGGTGTGACAAACTTCATCGATCTGAAAAGTGAAATCAAGTTGCAGAAAGAGACGTTCCTCAAATATTCCGAAACGCCTGTGTCAGTGAGTATATATTTAAGCTTAGCTTTGTTGTTGTAAGTGTTGTGGCCGACTTTAAAATACCCAAGAAGAAGCAAACCACAGCTAGACTTCATGATACTTTGAGCTCATTCTGCGTAAATAAAAACACCAATGATTAAATTATGTTCGCGTACTTTGAAATAACTACACTGGAACATTGAGGCAACTACCATCTTAGTCTCCCCGTGACCATGGCTGCTGAAAAGCAACCGAAACGTCGGGGTAAGTGTAAACATAAAAATATAAATAGTTTTAATATTTGCAATAATTTAATTAGCTTAAACATTAGTAAAGTTTAATAGTAATAGTAGTGTAACAGTTTCAAAATTTTGTAATAAAGTGTCAAATAAACAACGCGATAAAATCCATATATAGTAGTTACTTTCAATGAATAACATTCGCGTAAACAGAAGACAATATTATTTACCTACTTTATTTTATTTACAACTTTTTGAACAGATATTCATTTTTACACTTGCCCTCAACACGACAGTTTGTTGGTCATTAAACTCATTAAGCAATAACCATGATCCCGTGAAAATAACAATTATTCTAACATCTCGAAGTTATTTAAAAAGGCTCGATCAACCATTATTTAATTTTCACTATAATCGAATGCAAGATTTACGCATAATAAGAGCTCAAACTAGTCTACGAGAAGTTTGAAATGCTCTGTCGCTATGCTATTAGTACCTACCTAATACTGAGCTGGCAGAACATCAGTGAGTAGAAGGACTTTGAACTTTCTCGAAAATATACTACTAAAATCTCTTTTCTTTTTAGTACTACACAGATGTACCTTCACAATCGAAATCGGAGCATCGAAAATGTGAGACTGTTTTAAACACTACATCGGAATTAACAATTCAGTGTGTGATAACTAGTTTACCTAAACAAACGAACGTGAAGGTTGTGGTGTCCGCAGATATACTGCCAAGCTCTGACGGTAAGTCAGGTTAAGTACTGACATTGCTCCGATGGCATACAGATCGCGCAACCTACGATGGCCGGACTGAACATAGCGTCTCCGAATTGTTGCGCATGTACAGTCGCTAAGACGCGTAACGCCCCCGCCCCCTGTCACCAAAGAGACCTAAAACTTGTAACTGCGACGCCACTCGCGCAATGTTCAGTCCGGTCATCGTATATTGCGCGATCTGTAAGTGAGAAGCACGAACGCATACACATAACGATTGCGATATTCTGGTCATGATTCCCTAATGATACAGTGTCACCGCATCCTTCTACTTGAAATTGTTCGGTAACAACACGACGATTGACGAAGTATCCGATGACCTTAACATATCTGACCAAACGTTTTATATATCTAACAATTTGTTTATGTTGCAGTATATGAAGCAGTCACCGCGCACAATGTGACGGTGAATTCAAGTATAATTCTACATCTGCCCCACGAACAAACGAGAACTGGACAGTAAGTTTAACGGGTGATACTAATAATCAATGTTATCAATAAATCGTATCCATAATATAAATCAGTGTTATCCATAATAATACTATTCATTTAAGAATAATGTTCGTCTTTAGAAGAAACTTTTAATCGTAAATCTACGTAGCAACAGTACACTTTCAGCCATATGCCACCGCTCCCTCACATACGCGTCAGATGAAGGAGTATCTATCGAGAACATGCGAGTTTTTTCATAGATAATAATATTTCAGGACGACCACGTTAATAACCCTCAACGCGGCCTATGTGGCTATATGGATTCTTATACTTGCTGGTATAGTGGGGCTGTGCCTTATTATTATCCTCGCCATGATACTTTACGAGGTAAGACATATTATTGTTTAATTAATTTAACTTACACTCCCGTCACCATTATATTTTTTACTGCATAGGGTATATGGTCCAATATGGTCTAATATGGTCTTTAAGTTGTTTTATTATCGTATAACATAAAACTTAAGAAATAAAGGATAAAATAGACAACTCATCAACGAAAAACAGCAAAATAGTCACTTCCCGAATGACGTAATATATGTACCTATGTGGTCGCCTCGTCATTGCCAGTGCGCTGAGTATAGTGGGTTCGATTTCCACAAGGCTTAAAAAATGTGTGTGATACACTAATAGTAATACCTTATCTGGGTGCATACATGTTGTCTATTCGTTCAATGTTTATAAAGTTTTCCGCGGCACAGGAATCATTCTTGTGCGGGAGTTGTTTTTAAAAAACTAACTAACCATAATCTACGTATAAATCTCAATAATTACTAAGGTCATACATTGTATTCTAGTTATTGATTATATTGATTTAATATATGTACTATTTTTGCAGTGTGGTTTCTTGCGACGAAAGAATAAACAGGAATTGGAAAAACTGAGAACCAGTGTTAAACGACAAACTATTGTGAGTATACATACATATTATAACACTCAATCCGGGCTTATAATATTTTTATTGTTTAAAAATTATAATTACTTTACAAGTTTATAATTTTTATAAGAAATGTAAACGCCTAGGGCCTAGACTTTATCCAAAAATATTTGTGTGAGAACATAGCTCTTGCTTTACACTTAATCAGAGTCCTCTCTAGGATATTTCCTCTAAAATAGTCAGCCTGTAGAAAACCTTTCCTTAGAGTCAAATTAAAATGCATATCAATTATTCATACTTAGTACTTACACCTGCCGCGAGAGAAAGTTTGCATAATAAAATAATGCAGTTTGTAAGAAAAACAATGCGATATCCCAAAACACAATGTAAAATTATTATATTAAATATCCATAAGCTAATTTATAAATTAAATTTCCATAAGCTAAATTCCGTAACCATGGCAATACTTAAAATATGACCTTTCATATCCCAAATGAATAATTTCTGCTTTGTACCAACAGAGGCGTTCTATGATGCAGCAACCCCACGCGGACGATCGGTTGAATATTCTAGAAAGAATGGAAGAAGTTGATGAAAGTCCTGTGGACGTAGTCCAGCAACCGCACCCCTAAGGGGTAAACATCAGGCTACTGTTTTAAGCATCGGATCATATACATTATCATACGTCGGAGTGTAACATATGTATATGCATGTATAATGCTCCATATCCATCCAAGTTTGGTTATGCTTCAAATGGATATATTATAATCTTGATGGTTTCAATAATAACAATTATGACCAACAACCATACTGTTTGTGTTTTAGACATAAGTTTAGCTACGTTTATTAAATTTTATTTATGTTTTCTTGTAATATAATATAAGTAAAGTGTTGAGGATTGCATTATCATCCCAATATTGGCAAATTAATCAGCTTTTGTAACGTATGCTTGATAATAAATAATAGTTTTAAAAGTTTAGCGTAGGTTATAAGCCTACCATAAATAAATTTATTTTTGGCACAAATGCACTATTTTTCTTTTATTTATCTAACCATCTCATTGCCTCTTTAGAATTATAAATTATACTGTTATACGTAGCTTTCAATTAAATGTTGACAACAAGTAACATAACATAATAACATAACCTAGCGGTCACACTATACCACTATACAGAAATATAGGTAAATAATGGGGTCGTCAAAAAATGAACCCACTCGAACTCCTAAACAAATTTCAGCTTGAAGATTAACGACAACATTCAATTGCAAGTTGCTTTTCAATAGCTTTTAAATAGATTTGACGAATCAGAACTGGTAATAGCCTTGACGAGTTAGTATTTTTCGTAGACTTGTCCAATCAGAAACTTTACATATTTTGACGAAAGGAAACTTAATTAGTATTTGACGAATTTGAACAAAAATTGGTGATAAAAACCGCTTGACGAGTTGAAACAATTTCAAGACTAGACAATCATATCCTAAATTGAATGTTTCTGAATTTGATCGACATATTTTCTGCTGATGAAAAAGAAGTCGTCATACTTATTTAGAACTTATAGATAGTTGTTCTGTTGGAATCAGTGAGAAGAGTAGTCAAATAAATAAGTTTAAAGATATGATAACCTTCTCACTAATCCTATTACCAACTTATTGTATCAGCTCTGTATAGAAACTGTTCCACTACTGGGTACAAGCCTTTTCTCAGTGTGAGAAGGGTTAGGCTTAACTATTTAATAACACGTACGTAACTTGGATCAAACTCAGCACGTTCGTCCAACGATCTCCTACTAGTATATCGCTACGGTAACGTATGTAACATGGCAATATCTAAAAATAGCTTTACAAAAAGCTCTAAAATTTGGAGTTGTCATACCTTGGATAGGTATGCCAGAAAATGGAATGTGCAAATAATTATCGACCCATCTGTGTTTTATCAACTCTTTTTAAGAGCCCCAAACACCCATTAAACCAGCTTATCTTTTAAAATGGGATTAATAGAGTTCTCTCTCTCGTAAATCTTGGCATTCGGTCTGAAAAATATACTAACGATTCAGTTCATGAGCTGAACTCTGCCATAGTGAACCTAATACAGATGCCTGGCGTTCATCTTATTAGGAATTTGGACCAACTACGCATAAGTGTGATCTTACTGGTAGAAAACAACAAGTTAGTATAAAAAACGGGCTAAGTAAGGACTCATAACATTTCAACACATGACCATAGCAAAGCTATTTCTACTATTTCTACCCATGCCTGTATAGAAACACATGATCACATGTTTATGTCCTAGAAAGGCTAGAAAATATAAAATAACCTGGTGTCTATACCCGACATGTTATCTTAAAACCAAATACCAAAAACATATATTTCCTTTTAAAACCCTAAAGTACTCTGCAGATATGAAAACCACGGTGCTAATTGTGTGTGTGAACTGAACTACATCATGGGAAGGTGCCACGAACATTATCGAGGTTGATAGAGCGCAGCGCACTATACTCATGTTCATGTCTCTCACCTCAGCCAAACTTTCATAAATCATATCTCTTCTACAAGTTTTTCTTATTCTTAGGGCAACCGAATCTTCACATCGAACTTAATGGGTACGTATTACCGAACTGAAATTTAAAAGACCGTATTTTAATAAACCTATGGAAGAAATCCCGAAAAATTAAACGCCGAATGATTGTTTGGCCGAAAGTTTTAAGTCCCGAAAGTCCATTTGCCCGAAAGGTTAAAATCCCGAAGATTCATATCCCTACGATTCCGACTCGGAAGCGGTTGGTTGTGTTAGGTTCTCTTTTGTAAACCCACCCAGAAATAGGTGCCCCGCGAAGCGGGGCTCCGTCCAAAACTCCCATTAGTTCTACCATAGAATTGTATTTCGTCCATTCGGGATTTCGTCCATTCGGGGTTTCATCTTTTCGGGCATTTGGACATCGGTATTTTATGTTTCGATATAACGGCTATCGGCATTTAAAACTTTCGGTATTTTGAATTTCGTTGTTTTGGACGTCGGTATTTCAGTCATAGTTATTATGAAATTTCGGTATTGTAATACGTACCCAACTTAATTGCGCCTTAAATTTTGCCAAAAATTAAGAAAGATACGAAGCAGCGTTTCGTTTACACGAACGTATCCCTATAATACAAAAAAATAGGTTTGGTTTTTTAGAAGAAAGCACGGGAATACGAGATGATGATGCCAGAGATATAATTAGTCCTAACTGAAAGTATTTATTTCTATTGCATATTGATATTTCGTACGGACTCGAAACAAAAGTAATAGATATTTTAAAAAGCTTCTTAAATAATCTCAAATTAATGATTACGACTGTCAACCATGCATAACAGTTCAAACATCTTATTCGCGCAAGACATAATTTTGTATACTACTGTACTAGGTACATATTATGTTTAAATAAGATACTCGTTACTGTAAACTAGTATCGTTCACACGGTTACATTTCACGCCTACCCTTGAGCTCTGCAATAACCATCATTTATTAGTACATATGTTGTTATTTTTTTCTTTTGTATCATCTCACAGTCTTACTACAAGCCTTTATATTATACATCCGTGGGTGGAGTTCCGAAGACCCAGGATTTAATAAGACCCACTACTGGAAACAATCGCTCACATAGTGGAATCTTCAGAACTACACATTATTGTTACAAAATTGTGAGAGGACAATAAATAATCTAATATATATAATATGTAACGGATATTAACGCGATCATGCATAATGTTAACCTTTTTTAGGCTTGACGTTTCGACCAGGTTACACCGGCCGTGGTCACAAGCTGACTGGTGCTGCGATGTCATGTCTCCGTTTGTGAGGCAGAAGAATCTTGATTCACCCTCACTTTTGGCATATTTTTGTTTGTCCATGTACCGTCACAAACTACACTCACGGTATCCCTATTATGTATGCTAGCCGTCGTCTCCGTATTCTGTAAATTACCTGACTGTGCAAATAGATAATCTATTTATATAATGCCTAATGCTATATATCATTTTTTATTTTATTTATTAAGAGATAATAAACAGCTACAACATAATATACATTAAGCATAAATATAACAACAAATCAATAGAAATGCTGCAGCCCATTGCATTATCCACAAATTAAACATAAATTAATAAACAATGGGTGCCACTAGATAGACAATAATCATTTATAAAACAATATGAAAATCAATTTCTTTAGACAATTAAATAATAAAAAAATTCAAATAAGAATATGAAGAGATTTATAAATAGAAATAGCTTTGTTGCCAAACAACGAAGTCATTACATATAAATTAGAATTTAAATATAAATTGAAATAAAAATAAATAATACAATATAAAATAAAATTACTATTCAAATACAATATAATATACTTTTATTTAATTAAATCTTAGCTAAAATTACAATTTCAGCTCGGATTCAACTAAACAATTTGAAATGATTACAGAAAGATTTAAGGACATTGGATTGAAATTGAAATTCGAGCAAGAAAATATATCGATATCTATAAAATTTGTATTATAAGATTCCAACATTCTATGTATGAGGCGGCGTATTCCCGAGTTTGTCCGACATGACTGTGCTAGTCGCGAACAGAGCACAAGTACGAACTTTGCGCACATTTACAGTTCGGGGAACCACGTAACACAGTTTACTCATAAGATCCAAGGCATCAAAATGATTGTGAACAATATTATAGAGTAAATTGGCCTCCAAGTACTTGCGTTGATTCTCCAGACTGATTAACTTAAACTTAATAAGTAATTGTGTGTATGACAAGTGAGTCATATCTCTGAAACACCTGTAATAAATGGCACGGATAAATTTGCACTGGAATCTCTCGATCCCAGCAATGTATTTTTGATAAAAGGAATTCCAAATAGGGACTGCATATTCTAATTGCGATCGAACAAGTGTTTTGTATAGATATAAATAGGTGAAGGAACGCTTGAATTCAGTTGAAGACCGCATAACAAATCCGTTCATTTTGAACGCCTTCCCAACTACGCTTTCAAAATGATGATTCATAGACACCTTATTATCAAAAAGTACACCCAAATCCTTAACGATAGGGAGGTATTTCAGAGCCATACTATTTAGAGAGTAATTGTACTTTATGATTGATGTCTTTTTAGAAAAGTATACGTAAGAGCATTTTGGGATGCTGAGGTGTAGCTTATTTCCAGCGCCATAGTTGGTGAGCCTATCTAGGTCTTCTTGAAATAGCAAGCTATCATTTAAAGAGCGTATTGGTCGGTAAGCTTTCAAGTCATCAGCGTACATAATAAACTTGGCATTCTCAAAATATTGTTTGATGTCATTAACATAAATAATAAACAATAGAGGGCCCCATTGTTTATTATTCATTGTTACAAGGAAAATAAATGAGCAGTAGGCGTTTGTTACATAATCGTATAAACACAATCAGTGTCAGTTGTGTTCGAGCTTTAAGTGTACCATGGATGGTAAGAACAATTTCTAATATACGGATATCGACGTGCATATTATTTTAAATCACACACAATGGCAACGTAGAAAGTTTGTGTCGATCTGGATTAATTACTATTCGCAGATGACACATTTATTTTTAAAGAGACTATGTTGTTGCAGTATTTCTTCTACTCTGTATAATCCACGTGGTGTGGGCAGATAATGTGGATGTCTACCATGAAAATTCCATGATAGAGTTTCATGGACCGCCAGGTCTTCGTAACGAATCGTTATTTGGCTACAGCACTACTTACGATCGATTTCATAAACGGTAAGTTGAAATAGCATTGACAACTAAATCTACATGCGTATTGATTAGAATTAAATTTGTGCTGTAAATACAGAAGTGTTTTTTTTAAATAAAAATAAAAGAAATACGCTTATCAAAATATTTTTAGAAAAGGTTTTGAACATCAACATCAACTAAACCGATATTAATACATTTTAAAATCAATTTGAGGAGGATTTGCCTATATCTGTATGTTCTGTTTTCATGATTAGTTTCGTTATACATATTAGTTTGATGGATGTCGGGCAACATCAGTAATATCGTGCACATTTTGTAATTTCCATAAACATATATGTATAATGTCCTTATAATAACTACGTAAATAAAATTTAAAAAACCCCCGAAATAAAATAATAAAAATAGTATGAACCTAAAAAGCCTAAAACAAATTAAAAAAACTATGAAAAAATAGCCACAAATAGAACAAAAAAGGTATTTATAAACGTGAAACCCTATAAAAAGAAAAAAATTACCTTGAAATTATGACCCAACGTAAGTACGTATGAAATTTTTGAATTAAATGTTCTCGCGTCGGGGGACCGCTTTAATTATTTTAATATGTAAGAGTCATCGTTACAATTTTTGTTTAAGCATTTATCTGGATAGTTTACTTGTGTATTCAGTTTTTAAGTAGGTTCACTTGTAATTCCTTTAAAATTTTCGTTGTATTTTTAATATAATTTTATTTAGGTAGGTGTTTCTATAGGTAAAGAGCGGTCCCCCGACGCGACAAGTTTAACCCCCGTCGTTTTTGCGTCGGGGGTTAAAAAGAAAAACATCGGTACACGACAGTGGTAGGTAGATATAAAATAATTAGTACCTATTGCTGCATTTTATTTATTCTAGAATAAAACATGGGAATATGTTTGTATGGAAAACGCTGCCCGCATTTCTTCTTAATACCATCGGTTCTAAACATCTCGTTATCGTTATTCGAAATTGCCTCTAATCGATACGCATAGTGAGATATCGATTTTGACCGTAAATTCGTCGTTATTTAAAACTAGTTTTCACCCGCGGCTTCGCTCGCGTAAATGTAGGTTAGGTTAGGTTTGTAACAGTAATTTTTTTTGGATGATAGGTACCCTATGTCCTATTCTGTACCCCTGACAACGTGTATGCAAAATTTCATGTTGATCGGTTGAGTAGTTAAGGCGTGAAAGCGTAACAAACAAACTCATTTTCGCATTTTTAATATTAGTTAGGATTAGGATATCCATATGCTACTCCTATTGTAAAAATAAGTATATATGTATGTTTATCCATTGTGTAGTAGCCATAGTACAAGCTCTGCTTAGTTTGGGCTAGATGGTGTTGTGTGTATGTGGTAGAATATTATTATTATTGTTTCTTTATTGCAGACTGATAATAAGTGCGCCAAGGGAAAACAGCATAGGAGAAGTATATGGCTGTAATATAACTACAAATTCGTGCTCGAAAATTATGAATCGTATTAAAATGGATGGTAAGATTCTTGTATCAACAGCGTAGTGGTTAGTGTAAGCGACTGCCACGCCTGAGATCGCGGGTTCGATTCCCGCACAAGTCAAA
The DNA here is from genome assembly GCA_963564715.1 of Catocala sponsa. Taxonomy (NCBI): domain Eukaryota; kingdom Metazoa; phylum Arthropoda; class Insecta; order Lepidoptera; family Erebidae; genus Catocala; species Catocala sponsa. The sequence continues at coordinate 22,583,520 of OY751335.1, read as the reverse complement.
CATTTGTGTGCATGAACATTGGTGTTTGTCTAGGTCTGGGTGTTTCTGTGTATAATATGTATGTATTTAAAAAAAAAGTATATATGTATGTTTATCCATTGTCTAGTACCCATAGTACAAGCTCTGCTTAGTTTGAGCTGGATGGTGTTGTGTGTATGTGGTAGAATATTATTACTTGTTTCTCTTTCACGGGTATTTCCCTAATACGTAAGGAAAATACCCGGCCCTTAGGGAGGCTTACACGGAGACATTGGTCCAACGTGAAGAGGCCCTTCGAGAGTTTTAATCAAAGGTGGGATGGAACACCTACAGCGGCACTAGCCGCAGCAGAGCTATTGCTATCTATGGATTCTAATATATGGGCTATGGGTGTGGGTGTTTGATGGACTGGTTTGGTAACTATGGATGATAAATCGGCGTCTGCCCTGAATACTCTGATAGCATCAATCGAATGGACAGATTATTATTATTATTCATATAATAAAGCATATTATTGTATATGTGTCTCCGAAAGGGTGATAATAAAGTCGTGCTCATAATAGTGCATTTTCCTCCTATTACAAATGAAAACACGATAAAAAGTTAATTTAAATAGTAACACATAAATCTCAACAAGTTGTGGATTTATCCTCAAAGTCATCATTATACCTATTTTATTTTATAAATTTAATAGACACATAGTGTCACGCATATAACCGCATATTAGGCAGCGATAGCTCAGTGGGGAGACCAACAGAGTGCAATGCAGAGGGTCTCGGGTTCGAACCCACGTCGTGCACCTCTGACTTTCGGAAATTATATGACTTTTCGAAATTATGTGCGTAATGATTGACAATTATCGCCTGCTCCGTGCCTCGGAGAGCACGTTAAGCCGTCAGTTCCGGCTGCCATGAACATCTATGGCAGTCGTTATTGGGCAGTTAGTGCCCTCTAATATCCTGACACTGGTCTAGCTTTAGGGTATTGTTAGCCTTCGGGTTGCGGAGATCAGATGGCAGTCGCTCTGTGTAAAAAGTGATATCCAGTCAAATCCGGTTAGACTAGAAAGCCGACTCCAAGTGACTTGGGAATAATAAAGGCTAGGGAGAAGAAGATAGTGTCACGCATATGCGTATATTTATACATACGTCTATATTTATATTCTACCTACGCTTTTAAGTGCCACATAATAGAGGTCAAGGCTACTACCGACTAAATACCGTGCTGCTAATGATTTTTTTTTTCAGAAAACACTATATCTCTTTTCTCTGGAATCCACAAATGATTTTTCGGATCTAGGTGTTTTTATGTCCGTTTTTCAATGTTTTTAACGGTCTCCGCAATACAGAGTTTCTTTACAGAGCGAGGCAAAGACGTCTTTTAAAAAAATATTATTCAGCCTACTACTTATAAAGCCGTTTAATAATAAAAGTATCTTGATCAACGATAAAAGTATCATGCGTGATATTATGTATGCAAATATCTTAAGGCTTTAGCAAAATACTTTTTATAAGTAACATCCCATAACAATGATAAAGTTTCAATAACTCTGAAACCCAAATCGGATACACACATTAATACGACCTCACAAATTAAAAATAACTGCCAAGATACATAAAAAATCTACTGTTTTTTATAGTCGGTCAAAACTAACTTCGGTTAAAACTACGTTTAAACGATAATTTCATATTTCAGGCAAATATAAACACGATTACTGGTTCGGTGCAACTGTGCGAGCAGGCTCCACGTTCATAGTGGTAAGTGTATTAAATCTTTGTTTTATTATTAGAACCAAGTGTTTGTAAATATTAATTATGTTTTATAGACGTAGGAATTTACTGCCAGTACTTCCCAAACTAGAAATTGTACACTCTGATGTCAGAAGTGACCCACTTGTGCATACACACTCAATCTATTGCGATCGGCTGATAACTCAAGTTAGGTGAAAAATAAAAGGTGGCATTTTTAAGTAGTAATTCAGAAATTGAATCCTTTTTTTAATTTGTTTATTTATGAAAATACGTAATGTATAACTACTAAAATATTATATTCTCTCACACATAATAATATGGCGAGCGCGTATATACCGCCATATGTATGTGTATTTGTACGTTAGAACTAAGCTATCGAGCTGATGTCCATAGAGTTCTAAGTCTATGTTTATTTATAAACTACTAGCTTTTGCCCGCGATTTAACTCTCTCGGGAGCAGTACTTTTTTCCTGGATGAAAGATACCTAGTCTGTGTTCCTAATAACGTGTATGAGAAATTTCATGATGATAGGTCGATTAGTTAAAGCGTGAAAGTAACAAACGAACTCACATTCACGTTTATAATATTAGTTAGAATATGAAAAGATTTATTTTTTCATTTTCAGGCATGTGCACCTAGGTTCACAGGACTAAATAACAGTAAGTAATAGTTAAGCCAAATTACACATAAGATATACTCACGCCTATCTGGGGGCACCGCAGTGCCCCCGCCAAGTCTAACAAAAAAGCGGCAAGGCCGTACCATCCTTTTCTCGAAACAGTTCAGGCCATTTTCGACCCCCCTATAACTTCTTTGTGGATAAAACTAGAAGTCTGAATTTTCAGTAACCAAGCAGGCATTGTATAAGCACGGTTGACTTGGCAATCGCACTAAACAATCTAATTTAATATATATTGTGTTTTCATGGGATGGCAAAGTCAATATATTTATTTAAAACATAAAAGATTTTTAGTATTGATATGGTCACTATAAGATGTTATTAGGTTAGCTAATTACGTAATAACTTGACAGTAGGTCCCTTAAGTACGGACTGAATAAATTAACTGACTTGGTATTACATGGATCTCACAACTTTTTACGATTTTTACAAGACTTTTGCGAGACTTGGTTTTTTTTACAAGACTGTTTTTGATGTCATAATTATTTCCCCATCATTCACTAGTATTTTTTTGGGTCCCACGTAATATGGACCTATCCTATTATCGTGACTTGTTCCGACACCCTGTGTGTTCTTTTGATACTATTTTTGCTAATAATACTGCCCAATCTAGGAAAGGAATCTACGATCATCGTCATCGTCGGTCTCGTATAAATTAACGCGTGTATTTACGCATTAACTTATACGAGACTGACAGACCTTATATATATAAACATATTTATAAAATAGACCCAGTAGGGTCTAATAGTAGTAAGTACTCCAGTGCTCGACCTATCCCCTCTACGGAATGAAGTCCTGGCTAGGATCTTGCGACTACATCTTTTGGTTTATGAGTTAAACCTGAATAATGAGCTCGCTGTCGCCAATTATTTGGAAGTCCTAACCTCCTTCTCAAAATCTAGGTAAGATTAGTAATTCTATTACTGCGTTTCGCCCAGTTTGCATAAATGCCAGTGATCTCCCATGGTTTGTGGCACTCTCTACGCTTTGTACTGCTATATCTATACAAATAAATAAAATTTAAGTGTCTGTTTGTAATGTCAAAATAATAGCTTTTTATCTAATGCATATGAAAGTATATAAGGTACCTATACGAAAACATATTTTTAAAATTTTTGTCTGTCTGTCTGTCTGTCTGTTTGTTCCGCGTAATCTCCGAAACGGCTGAACTGATTTTGACGGGACTTTCACTGGCAGATAGCTGATGTTATAAGGAGTAACTTAGGCTACTTTGATTTTAGAAAAGGGAAGGGAATAGGATACCGCGGAGACAAACACTTTTTAGGTAAAATCAACGCGGACGAAGTCGCAGGTAACAGCTAGTGTACAATAAACTCAATTATGTATAATAAACTTGTAATAAACTTCTTTTTAGAACACGTGGCTATGTACGGACGTTGTTACAAACAAAGCCAGAACAGTCGCAGATTTTCGTATGGACCAAAAACTCCTTCTGGAGCATATACGGCTGCAGGTATGAGCATTTGACCCTGTTGAGGTCAGTGACAAGCTTTACCCGCCTCCTCTTAGTATCCTGCCGGTTGCTAGGTGGTTGTGGATGGTAACAACCATGAACCGTGCTTTATCCCACTCTATTTCTTCTGCATAGCAATGACATGCTACCTCTTGGCGGCATTCATTGCTATGCGGACGATAGCACGGTTCATGGTTGTTACCATACACAACCACCTAGCAACCGGCAGGATACTACTACTAGGCAACAAGCCCGCGTGGCCATAAGTCACGTTAGACATCGGAACAATGATTAAAGTGACGTAATAAATATAACGTAAATGACCACTTTCACATATTTAAAAAAAATTAGATATAGCAAGGTAAACTTCGTGTTGACGACTACACGGATGGCCAAGCGGGGGTGTGTGTAATGGGTTTCAATCAAGTATATTGGCTATCAGTATAAAATATAGCTACACTAAAACATTTGGCATTTTTAACATTCCATTTAGAAAACCGTTTTATGCGTTTTGCAGAACAGGAAATGGAGACTTTGGGTTGGGATCTGGACATCGGGCCTGATAACTACCTAATTGTTGGAGGACCGGGCATGTATAAAAAGAAAGGTAATTAATTTAGATTCAAAATTTTTATGGAAGTAACACGGCTTCTGAGTTGTACAACTTACAAATGGTGGGTTAAAAGATACGACTCAAAGGCGGTGTTAGGTGTTTCATAAACAAAGAATGCCTCATCGATCTACATTTTATTATTGAGAGGCAAATCAGCATCTCGTCGCGTTTTAACCTGAATCGTACTAGAGGTAGATGTCGTCCGCAGACATGACATGTGTCGTCACCCTATAATAATATTTCACAAAGTAGAGTTTAGTAGACTTATGCTATTTTTACTGCGTCATTACGTCTGAAATACAAACTTAGTAGCCACTGGCTGTGTGAGTTCTTTTTTATGTGTACGATTAATTACAGGACAACAAACAAAACAGGGGACGTCACTGACAAAAATAACTACAGACCTATCACATTAGCAACTATAGCTGACAAGGTATTTGATGGTGTGCTTGATGGCTATCTGAGTAAATATGTAAATCTTTCCACTGAAAGTGCGTTACTGGTACTTAAGAACACCGTCAGATATTACACTGATCATAGGACTCCGGTATATGCTGCCTTTCTGGACCTCTCCAGGGCAATATGCTGGCTCGCAGGTTCACTAAATGCTCCATAGGAGTTAAAACCACACTGTTTCGAGCTTATGCTCAATCGTTTTACACCTGCAGTCTGTGGGCCAGTCACCGCAGCGAGCTGTCAGTGCACTGAGAGTGCAATACAACAAGGCTTTTAGGATACTGATGGGACTGCCTCGGTACTGTGGCGCATCGGCGATGTTTGCAGAGGCTAACATAGATGGCTTTGCTATATTGCGCAAAAGAACCGCGTCTATGATGCGCAGAGTGCGGGACAGTCCCAACAGATTCCTCAAAGTAATTGCTTCAAAATTAGAAAGCTCTATCTGGAGACATTGGAATAGGCTACATGTTGGCGATGTTAAATAATATCATCTTTCTTTCTCTCTTATCTACTAACTTTAACTTTAACAATTTTAATAACCCCATATGGATCTCTGGTCTGAAATAAATTATTATTATTAAGCGTCACTTTATATAATTATGTAAATAGATATAAAAATATGAATTAAAAATAATATGTAGGTACCTACCTAAATAATGTGATTTTTTATTTTTCTATCATAAAGGTTTAGCGGCATTCACCAATATTGGGTCGGATAGATTGATCCGTATGGGTAGCACTACAGACGTTTCTTTCAATTTTGGTAAGTACAACATCGTTACGTAGACGTTATATTGTAAAATGGTCAAATCATGTTCCTAAATTGTCAACTGAATTTTATGAAAATTGTACAGAGCGCTGTAAATAGCTTCTTTAAGTTTATTTATTTTAATTGTGTAATGGTTGCTTTAGACAACAAAACAAAAGCTATATAACTCATATAAAGTGCTCATGTTTGATTAATTTTGTACATAGATGTAATGTATGTATGTATGATGTAAATATATATAAAATTTTCATAATTATAAGTTGCTGTACTAAAATACCGACCTACATCTATTCTCTAAACTAGTATCCCGACCTAAACAGGCAAGTTAAGATCCCCAACGTAACATATATATTTTTTATTTTATTTAAGTACAATATAGTGGTAATTCAGTAACATTATACATAATACTCGCCAAACGTTAAGTTTAACGGCGAGACACGCTCTTAAATTCTAGTACAAATTATCACCATACATTAAAAAATAGCTCAGCTCACAATAGTTTTAAAAAAAAGGAAACAATATTTAAAGTTAAAAACAAAATGACAGACTTTACATACAATTTATATATTTTTATATATACTGACTGAAAGTTGCACTGCTAGACGACACATACGCCATCCAGCAATACATCCATCAGTCTTTTCTTGAGAGTATTAATACTTATTTTAGGTGGTTTTCTTAATTCATCTATATCATTAAAAATCTTGGGAACTAAATACCTATTTGTTCTTTGACCGTAGTAGTTCTTTACTTTTGGTTGAATTAGCTTTTGTTCTCTAACCCTTCTAGTGTTGTATATATTATCTATAGCACATTTGTAATCATCTTCGTAGTAGGTAGTATTGTAATCCTATTAAATATAAATTTTTTTTCTTTACTGGAAAAATTTTACACATGGGAAACATTTTTCTCTTTTTTGCTAATTAAGTATTTTAACAGTCTTATTTGTAAGTTTTCAATGTAATTTAAATATGTAGCAAAAGTTCTCCCATACACAATTAATCCATAGTTTATTAATTCATCTGCAAGAGCGAAGTAGACAATTCTCATAGTAGCAGTATTCAGTACTTTACTTAATTGATAAAATTTACCTAGGATAGATCGCAGCCTGTTACAAACGTTAGATATGTGCATTGTCCAACTAAAGTGTTTATCAATCACGAGGCCTAAATATTTATAGTTGTGTACATATTGTAGCGCGTCGCAGTTACAGTTACATTTGTTACTATGTAGACAATCATATGTGTGTGCTATTATGCTTATATCACCTATATTTATATTTTTTGCGTTCTGATTGTATGGGGAATGCATATGCATGCACTTAGTTTTGCTTGCGTTTACTATGATGCCATTGTCATGTGCCCATTTCGTTATCTCTTCAAAGTCTGCTTGTATATTTCTTTGCACTTGGGAGATATCTTTCGAGGCATAAATCAAACACATATCGTCTGCGTACCTATATACCTGACAGTTGGCTACTACGTTAGCGACGCTGTTGACGTGCATCAAGTACCCTACGGGGCCGAACACGGAACCGGTGGTCACGCCCAGGTTTACTGGCGCGTCCTCGCCGGCCACTCCACTCACAATAGTGCGTATTTTTCTGTTTGTAAGGTAGTTTCTAAGTCAGTCATTAGTTAGCCCGCGTATTCATTATTCACTCATCGCTAGAAGTCATGGTCCAGGGTATCGAATGCTTTTTTATAATCTATGTATACTGCTATCAGCTGCTTTCCCGAGTTCAATGCTTCATTTACGTAATCCGCAAAACTTATTAGAGCGGAGACTGTACTGCTTCCTTTTCTAAAGCCGTGCTGTGTATCAGAGAGTATGTGGTTTGATTCCAAAAATTCGCTGATTTGTCGAACTACTATTTTTTCGACTATTTTATCTATGACTGGTAATATTGCTATTGGCCTGTAGTTAACTTACTCTAAGTGGCTGCCGGATTTGTAAATCGGGCGTATAATGGCATTTTTAAGTCGGTCTGGGTATAAACTTTTCGATAGACACATATTAATAAAGCTAGCTAAAATCGGACTGATTTTTTTACACAGGTATTTAATATCTTGTACGCGTATGCCATCTAGACCTGGCGATTTATCATAAGATAGTTTATTTATTATTTTTTCAACATCTGTTGGGTATGTTTTTCTATACCTAAAACTAATATTACATCATCATCATCATCATCAGGCTATAATAGTCCACTGCTGGACATAGCCCTCCCCCAAAGAGCGCCATAGCGCCCTGTCTTCAGCATGCCGCATCCAGCATCTGCCTGCAGTCTTTCGCAGATCGTCATCCCACCTGGTCGGAGGGCGTCCTACACTACGTTTGCCGAGTCGCGGTCTCCACTCAAGAACACGCTTACCCCAGCGGTTGTCGGTTCTTCGCGCGATATGGCCAGCCCACTGCCACTTCAGCTTGCTAATTCTCTGAGCTATGTCGATGACTTTGGTTCTCTGTCGGATATATTCGTTACGAATTCTATCCTTCAGAGAAACTCCGAGCATAGCTCTCTCCATAGCTCGCTGAGCGACTTTGAACTGGTGGACCAACCCTATCGTGAGTGTCCATGTCTCGGCTCCGTAGGTCATGACGGGTAGCACGCACTGATTGAAAACTTTCGTTTTCAAGCATTACGGTATGGATGACGAGAAGACTCGGCGTAGTTTTCCAAACGCTGCCCATTATATTATATTACATTATATTGCATATTACATGCGCATACGTAATTCTCCCTTCTCAAAAATTGCGTGTTACAGACATGCTTTATTTTTTGTATTTCTTTAGTGAATGTTTTTGTAAAGTTGTTACAAATATTACTGATATTTCCAGTTTTCCCCAAGTGTTAATTCTAGACTTGTTTTTTTCCTACCCAGCCAAGAGTTTATGTTCTCCCATATTTTTCTAAAATCCCTCTTACTTTTTGTATTTCCGACTGCCTACGTTTATTTTTGCTTCGATAATTATTTATCTTACTAACTTTATTTCTAAATGTCGTATAATCTAAACGTTTGTTTATATTCTTTGGTTGCGCTTTCCATGTCTAAATAAATAATTTCTACGTAATATTAAAGCATACAAGTTATTATCTATCCATGGTTGACGTATTCTTATTTGCCGTTGCGGCACTGTTATTGTGCTACTTTTGTACAAATCATCGAACACTGTACTTAACATCTGATATAATGTTAGCGGACAAGACAATTCATACAATTTCGTCCACTCAAACTCACCAATATTTTGCAACAATAGCTTATAACTTTACGCGCACTACGATTAGTTTTTGACACACGAACACTATTTGCATCACTTTCACTGAAGGCCAACGAAATGCCAACCACGTGATGGTCCGAAACATGCGTTTCAAGTATAAACGACGTGACAACTCGCTCACTGCATCCCGCTCGCACCCATACGTGGCCTATGCACGCCGTCTCGCTCCGCCCGTCCACTATCGCGTCGCGCGTAGACTCCTCGCTCGGTATGACACACTGCAGGCCGTATCCACACAGGGTATTTTTGTACTTAATCGTTATTGGGTTTTTAATGCCGTTCAAAATGTTGATATTACTGTCTCCGATTAAGATAACATTTTCTGTTTTTGGAATGTTTTTTTAAAATAATCTCGATTTCTTGCATGAAATGTATTTTATTCTTCTGCGGAGGCCTATACAGAGCAATTACGTGCGTCTTCGTCTTTTTTCCCGTCGTTAGCTGACCGTGAAGTGTTTCTGTTGATCCAGTGTTTAATGCTTGGGCTTCAAAAACCAATCCATTCTTTGCATATATTAATATACCCCCTCCTCTTGCTGTTTCTCTTGTACATGTATATGTATTGTATCCGTCTATCTGGTAAAAATCTATTTACTCTCTTTTTATATTTATTTCACTTATTATTAGTATATCTGTAGTGTATTTTTGTTCTTCTAATAATATTAATATTTCATTAAAATGTTTTCTAAGTGACCTTATATTTAGGTGCATTGTGTGAGTATATCCTATTTTTTGTACTAAATCATAATTTAATCTATACTAATATTATAAAGCTGAAGAGTTTGTTTGTTTGTTTACTTGAACGCGCTAATCTCAGAAACTACTGGTCCGATTTGAAAAATTCTGTCAGTGTTAGATAGCCCATTTATCCAGGAAGGCTATAGGCTATATATCATCACGCTAAGATCAATAAGAGCTGAGCACCAATGAAGAATGTTTCAGAATCGGAGGATATTTTTCCTTTTGAGAGCTTCCGCTGCGTGCGCTACGTAAACAGTTAAAGTTTCCCAAAAATTATGTATGACAGAATTGTACCCCTTTAAAAGTTCTAAAAAAAAGTTCACGACAGTATATGTCTATCTTTTAAGGTTGGCTCACTATAACCATTTTTATGCTAACGAAATTTGTTCTAAAATAATGCATTATTACAGACATACAGACATAGTACAAACGATGTTTCTCCTGGTTTATTCTGCGTGATTACTACTAGTTCGATTTGAAAAATTCTTTTAGTACTGGATAGCCTATTTATCGAGGTAGGCTATAAGCTATATAACATTACGCTACGACCCACGGGGGCGGCGCAGTAACGATAAACGCGGGTGAAACCGCGGGAACATCTAGTGTTTTTATATCGTAGTATCTTTTGTATGTAAAGTCATTGAATATATCCTCTTGTATGCATTCGAATGTTTATACCTGTAAACCACCTAGTGTGTACTGATCGCTAGCCGCGGGGGTAATCGGAATTCTTGGAATTTTTAAGTAGCTCGTCTAAAACATTCTCCGATTTCATGTTATGGTTTTTTTTTTTCCTCGCTATTCTTTTTTACAAGTATACTACCATATTGCACCCATACGTATTGATAGCCCAATGGTTTTAGTTTATTTCTTACTAGCCACAAGAGTTGGCGTTTACACTTTGGCAAGCCTTCGTTTATATATATTTGTTCATTGTTTCCATTGCGATACACGTTATTATTAGTGATCCTGTTGTCTTTCTTTGCCATCATCCAGTTTTTGCGGACATTCTTAGATCGAAGTGTGACCACCACTACGTTGGGCTTTATGTTCTTAAGTTTTTGTTGCCCTACCCTCGAAGCGTCTTCGACGTCGTCCGGGTTAAGTTTTAGTATTTGCGCCACGTTTTGCACAACAGTTTTGATGTTCTCATTATCTTTTGTTTCTAATCCGTGTATATCTACTTCTTTTTCCTTTTCTCTTAGCTCCAACTCTTGTACTCTTTTTTCCAAAGCTGTATTAATAATAATAATAAATCATTTATTTCTTCTCTCACACAGATAATAGTTAACAGAAATCAATTTTAACCTAGATGTACAATCCAAGATGTATTGCATTTTTCCAAGTATATGTTTTTCTGTTCCAAGGTCTTAATCTTCTTTTGCGAATCATCCTTGTATTCTATTAGCGTTTGGTACATCTCAGCATAGAACTCAACATTAACGGTTAGGTCCCCTAGTTTTTCTCGACGCTATAAAGTACATCAAATTTTTTGTTAACTTCTAGCAAAACCTTTTCACCCGATGCTTCCGTTGGATTTATTATCAACTGAGGCGATTGTGTTGATTGTGCAACGATATTTTTATTTTTATGGCATTCGTCACATATCATTGCTTGCAAGAATTGTTTGTTACTCTGCACACATTTTTTTATGATAAATCCCTTCACATGTACCTTTACACTTAACAACATCATCTTTAGAGATAGATGTGAAAAGTTTACACTTTTTACACTGAACCATTTTTATGTATTATTTTGATATTTTTACCGCACTGAATAGGTAGATAATTGCTTTGTTTACACGCTGATTGTACGACATGACCGTACGCCGAGCGCGCGCAAAATCTATGTAGGCACAGGATGGTGTATGTAACGTATTATTCACTGCTCAATAATTACGGATTGGCTAATGGTTATATATAAACATAGAATGTTTAAAGATTGCGTCGAAAATAAGCGATTCGTCGTGAGCGAGGTGCGCGTGAGATGGCGGCCTCGCCACCACCGTTGACGTTCCGCAAGAGTGACGATACTTGTCACCCTATTTCGACGTAATTGACAGCGGATGTCAAATGTTATGTGCAGTGCCGACACGGCTAGCCTGATATTCGACCGTCCTCGGGCGATTTGATTAATTAAAGTTGTCCTGGAACAAATAAGGTCTCAATCGTAATTTATCTTCTCGTCCAATCTGACAAGAGAAGAGTGAGTAATAGCGTAAAACATAAATAGGCTATCAAAGCATGTATCCTTTCGACCATTATAACTAATGGACCGGATGACATCTTATTTTTGTATTAATAACATAGCAATTTGGACCGGACAAGTACATCCTTACGACCAGCCCTAAAAGCGGCGTGGACCGGATGACACTGTCCCTTCGACCAATTGCTTCAACATAAGACCAGAAACATGGACCGGACGAGTGCATCCTTTCGACCAGCTCTAAAAGCAGCATGGACCGGACGGCACTGTCCCTTCGACCAGTTTCAAAACATTATCATAACATGGACCGGACGAGTGCATCCCTTCGACCAGCCTTGCTAGTGGCATGGACCGGACGACACTGTCCCTTCGACCAGTTTCAAAACACTATCATAACATGGACCGGACGAGTGCATCCCTTCGACCAGGCTTGTTACTGGCATGGACCGGACGACACTGTCCCTTCGACCAGTTTCACAACAATATCATAATATGGACCGGACGAGTGCATCCTTTCGACCAGCCTTGCTAGTGGCATGGACCGGACGACACTGTCCCTTCGACCAGTTTCACAACAATATCATAATATGGACCGGACGAGTGCATCCCTTCGACCAGCCTTGCTAGTGGCATGGACCGGACGACACTGTCCCTTCGACCATCTTCAACACGTATTACAACATAACAATACATTATTACATATGGATGGCGCATACCTTTAAGTTTATATATCAAGTGTGTCAGGATCAGAGTGCACACTACGTGTGTCGGATCCAGCTGTAAGAGTGTCTGAATTAGCTGAAGCGGTGTCTGAGTCTACATGTATCTAATAATATATCATCTCTGATACTTAAATCATTGCCTTGATCTTGGCTCTGCGGTAATTGTAAATTATCATCCGACGGTAACTCTCCGGCATCTTCCGGCGCCGTCTCGGCCTCCTGTTCACTTAATAGACTGGCATTAATCTCGAGTAAACCGTCATGTCCCCGAGGTACTGAACGCAAATTATTCTCGTGCGCGTATTTGTAAACGCGATTTGAACCACTAACACTTCTCAGTTCATAACGATCGTTTTCTAATACGGAGGTTATGACAAACGGACCTCTAAACTTTTTATCTAATTTGGTCTGATTTCTTTCACTGCTTTTAACGAAAATGAAATCACCTTTAGCAAATGCTTTAATACTAGCGTGACCACGATTAAACCTCTGAGCATCTGCCGCTGCCGCTTTTTAAATGTTGTCGGAGACATTTTGTCTAATAGGCTCTAAATCTAATCGGTTGCTCTGTTTACAAGAATGTGTTGTAGAAATCTGGGACATACCTAGTGATTGTGTACGAATACCGAACATAAGCTCCGTTGGTGAATATTTAGTAACAGAGGATTTCGTACTATTTAGCACTGATGTCGCAGAGTAGGACGGCAACTCGCTTTTGACATGATGTAGCAACAAAATATAGGCGTGGTATTATACTTCGTACGTATACTAATGGTAGGCAAATACAAGAGAAATAAAACAATAAAGGTTTACTGTGATTATCTCTGATTTGATCCGTAACGCAGCGAGTTCGTCACACCGAATGTGAGTTAGTTTGTTACACTTTCACTTCAACCGACTATCACTAAACATACACGATGTCAGTGGAACAGAAAAGACAAAGGGTGCCCCTCATCCAGGACTGTAACTAATATAACCCAACTCAACATAACCCACATTTATGCGAGCGAAGACGCGGGCAAAATCTAGTGAAACAATAAAACAACTTATTAAAAGCGTCTATAATAACGATTATGTAATCTTTGCTGTAATTTTTGCTACTGTCAGTCAGTCAGCTAAAGAAACTAAGCACCAAACAGACTCGCAATTAAATTCGAAATTAAAGGCAAAGGAAAACCAACTGGCACAGTATTTAGCTATTAAGTACGCGATAGTCCACGCTTATACGATCACTGCGCTTTTTGACTAATAGAACGGGACTCGCAAAAGTCTAACAACTAAGAGAAATACTTCTAAGTTCTAGCTTGTGACAATTATTATTCGTTAATTTTAGTACGTACAACCTGCCTGTCATCTAAATCTAATCGGTATGAACGATGTTGAACGATAAGATTTGGATTGATTATCCGAATAATCACACATTTTTCGTAAAGTATTTACAATGAAATTTAAATAGTTAAGCAAAAACAACATTAACTTTTGCATGTTGTCCGAGTAGACCTCGAAATCAACATTATGAAAACTAATTACTGAAGGTACTACACAAATAGTAACTAAGTTATTGTAATCGTAAACCCTTATTTTAAAATATCATAGCATAGTCGGGTAGAATATGAAACAAAATTGCAAGATTATTCTCATTAAAAATAACCTCAATCAGAGTTCGTCGGTACAACAAATAGCGGAATTACCAATATCAGTTATTTGAACAGAATTATTATAAGGAGTGCGTTCAAATATTTCAGCTACAATTAATTAGGTACACGAGAGAACATTCGGTCCCAGAAACTAAATAAAATGAATACGACTGACCTGATTGTGGTGACTACCCGCACACAGTAACCATCTTGCAGCTGTCCACGCGGCGCCGGCGCTCGCTTGTTGAGCTATCGCCAAGACCAGTGAGAATGGAGTACAGAACCCACTTCTGATGTAGGCACAGGATGGTGTATGACGTATTATTCACTGCTCAATAATTACGGATTCGCTATTGGTTATATAAACATAGAATGTTTAAAGATTGCGTCGAAAATAAGCGATTCGTCGTGAGCAAGGTGCGCGTGAGATAGCCGCCTCGCCACCACCGTTGATGTTCCGCAAGAGTGACGATACTTGCCACCCTATTTCGACGTAATTGACAGCGGATGTCAAATGTTATGTGCAGTGCCGACATCTATATGTCTACTGTTTGTTACGTTTTTGATATTTCTCATCGTAGGGTATTTAATGGGTTTACATACGAAGACCGCGATCTTTTTTATCATTATCGTCTGAAATACTCAAATCCATTTCTAAAGCGTACTTCGGATTTATTTTTTGACGGCTATTCAATGCGCCTTTGAATGAAGAAAGCTAAAGTCTGTCACATTACTGGCGTCAAGTAATTTCTTAATTGCATATTACAGGTTATAGCGTAGCGGTAGGCTATTTTACAGAACAAGATAAATTGTCCTTCGCTGTTGGTTCAACGTATGGCACAAAGGGACCTGGTCAAGTAAGTCCTAATAACTATATGTACTGATAAAGACAAAAGTTGATGTTATTGTTCACTACTACTAAATATAAACGAAATGAAATTACCCTCACCCCATGACGGTTTTATCACTTCTATCCAACAGAGTACTTCGGCATCGCCATTTTTTTACTATTAAAATCTAAGCTGCCCTAGACTAACTTGATAAGATACTTTTTATTTGTCATTTTGCTACGTATTTATCTTCCTATTTTCGCTAAGTAACGCCCAATTCAATTCATTATATCTTAAAAAACAAACTACTTCGCATTTCTTTAAATTGTAGCCTATCGTTGACTAAAGTGTCAATATATGTATAATATTTGATGTAACACTAATGTGGCTAAAAGGATCGCTAATAATTAGGATATTTTTTCATAATATTATGGAATAATTGCAAAGGCAGTGAAACCATTTTTGGATAACTGGTTTTATACCAAAAATCATATATTAACAGAAACTAACAGATAATAACTATTCATTAATATATTGAACTAAATTTAAAAATGCGTGAAATTAGCAGATATTTTGCAATTATCAAGAGCAATTGGCAGATTTCGCTATCCTCCCTGTTATAGGATAAACCATAATGTAGAAATGAGAAATAGCGTTTCGATTAATGTAAGAAAAACGAAATGTGGGCTGAGAGGACAACAAATGTTGTCAGATTTCTCTCAAAGGTTATCATGCTGACGAATTCTATTGTTACTAATTTATTGACACATCATTTTAGGTATATTTTTACACCTACGACAAAAACGGCGAAAAGGATTCCGAATCCCAACTTATAAAAGGGGTGGACATTGATCTAGTTGGTTCGATGTTTGGCGCTGTGTTATGTGCAGCGAGCTTAGCACAAAGACAAAGCGGAACGAATTCAACTGATCTGTTAGTGGGAGCGCCCACTTATGCCGAGAACTCGGGATACAATGCTGGCGCTGTGTATGTATACATATTTGCCGGCAAAGAGGTGAGTACATATCAAAATAGATTATATAGAAAAAAAAGATCTATCGTAATTTATACATTAATAATTTAATCTCTGCACTCACATTCCCCGATAGGTCCAGATTAGACAATTAAGGTAAATGTACCAGTGCTTGATATTGCCCTAGAAGTTGATAAATTTGACTTTAACTCATTATAATAAGAATTCCTCCAGAGGTATCAATAAAACGTTTATTAATTATACTAGTAGGGACATCTCTTAATCCAACCTGGAACTACTTTCTTTATGATTAGCTGTCAAACATTGTCATTTTCATTATGTTTACAATAGTGTCCTCACTTGTTCGTCGTTCAACGTTAGTGTTAACGAACTTTATAAGGACCTTACTTGTTTCGAACTGTGTTACTCAAAATTGAAGCTCATAAAGTGGTAAGTATTTACATTATTCTATTTGGGATTGTATAAATTATGTACCTAAATGTTTTGTTTTTTTACAGTTTTTGTTTTAATTAAAAGAAATAGAAGGGTATCAAGTACTAGGACAAAAACATTTGATACTTGATACATCTATCATCTACTGGGTATATTCTCATCTGTTCGATTCGATCGATTTTTTGTCAAATTACAATAAGCATAAGGTTGAACATAGTTGGCTGACATGATAATGATGATGATGATGAAGGTTGAACTATCTTAGTTTCGAATAAAGCTTTTCTAAGTGACTTCTACCTAGTCGTTGATAGGGGTATCAATTATTGGAACATTAAAATATCAAATACTAGGACAAAAGTAAAGTAGTTTTTCTTTTCTGTGCAGGTACTTATTAAATTGATAAAATTTGTTAAAAATGCCCCCCATAAAGGGAAAAATGTTCAGTTATTCTGAAGATGAAATGATGAAAGCATATAATGAAGTAAAATCTGGGTCTTCAATATCCGCTGCGTCAAAAAAATATAATATTCCTTATAGCACTCTTTCATATAAAGTGCATGGCAAAACACCTCTTGAATGCCGTATGGGTCCAGTATCATATTTATCTACAGAGCAAGAAGATGTCATTATTTTATGGATATTGGAGATGGCTAAAGCTGGATTTCCCGTTACGGTACAGCAGTTACAAGACAGTGTATGCAAGCTAGTTACTGAATTAAATATGGAAACTCCTTTTAAAAATAACAGACCTGGGAGACACTGGTATGAAGCATTTCAAAAAAGACACCCAGAGATTAGCCTAAGAACATCCCAAAATTTAACAGAATCCAGAGCTGCTGTTACAAAAGAAGCATTAAGCAAATGGTTTTCAGAAATTTCCGAGTTCTTTAAAGAAAAACATTTAGAAGAAGTCATCCGAAATCCAAAAAGGGCGTTTAATTGTGACGAAACCGCTTTTTTCCTTAATCCTAAGGGTAATAAAGTACTAGCAGCAAGAGGCAATAAGACAGTTTATCAGAAAGTAAATGCTGATGAAAAGGAGTGTCTTACAGTTCTTCTGACCGGAAATGCAGCGGGTGATCTACCACCTCTTATGATTGTATATCAGTATTCGAGAATCCCTAGAGATTTGGCTCTTAGCGTACCAAAAACTTGGGTATTGGGCGTTCAGAGAATGGCTGGATGACGGGAGAAACGTTTTTTGAGTTCATCGCAAATATTTTTAATCCATGGCTTAACGAGAACAATATCGAAAAGCCAGTGGTATTATTCATCGATGGACACACTTCACATTTGACACTACAAACCAGCAAGTTTTGCATTGTGGCATTGTACCCAAATGCTACACATTTGATACAACCCATGGATGTTTCTGTATTTCGTACCTTAAAATCAGCCTGGAAAACTGGTGTCCAAAATGGCGCTTACAAAATATGGACAATCCTAGACTCAGAAAAGTACACTTTGCCCCACTCTTAGAGAAAGTCCTGGAGAAGACATTAAAAAAATCTCTTTTCGAAAATGGTTTCCGAAAATGTGGACTATGTCCATTGAATTTAGAAGCAGTGCCTCAGCCAACGTTAAGAAGTAATACTTTGATAGAAGACCAAAACAAAGCTCTAAAGGAATTGAGAGAGGGGCTTGGTTTCATTGAAAAACATATTGGACAGGATAAACTGAAAACTTTTCGAAATACCAAAGAATGGACTGGAGATGTAAAGGAACAATCTCTTTTTGAATTTTGGATAAATATCAAGATTAAACATGACGTACTTTTGCAATCAGTGTCTTCAAACTATGACCAAAGAGTTATTCTGACTGATGAACAAGAAAATTTAATTGATTACAACAATAAAGAGAATTGCAACATTTCTGAGCTAAATTTAGAAGCTTTACGGGTTTCCGAAATTTTATTAACACCTCTTGAAACTAACAACTTTTTGAACGGATCGGAAGTAACAGAAGTTTTGAATAATTTGAATGTAATGGGAAAAGACAAAAATACACCGACCAAATCTATTTGTGGCACAAAAAAGAACAAACAACTAAAGTGATTGTTGATCGACAGCCATTTGACCTTACATCTCCTATCGTCCTTTCTTCTCTTCCTTTAAGCCCCACACAGCCGATAGCATCAACTAGCACAGCTAAACCTATTATTCCTACACGTTTTAAAAATCTTTATTTTGGCCAAAAGAAAAAGAAAACAACAAAAAGAAGAGGAAATCTGAGAAAGTACCCGCTGTAATCACATCTGAAAAGTGGCAAGAGTATCATGAAAATAAAGAAAAAAAAAAGCTTGAACAACTTGAACAGAAACAGAAAAGAGCTGAAGAAAGAAAAAGGAAAAAGCAGGAAAAAGACGAAGCTGACAAAAACATAAAAGACAAAGGCCGGGCGAAGGAAACTGAAAGGAAAAAACAATCAACTTCTAAAAAAAAAGTCACAAAGATATTGTTTGGATCAAGTAGCGAATCTGAATGGAAACATGGAATGTGCCATGGTGCCAGTACAGATGATCTCAATAGCGATGATACTGATGATATGAATATTTTTTAAGATTTTCCAGGTTATTTAGGCATTTCAAGATGCTAGTTTAAAGTGGCTGAACTTGATTTTTTTAAATGTTGATTTTACATATTGTGCAATTATTTTCTACAATTACTAACTGTGATTTTTTTAGTTTGTTGTGTTTCTTTTTAAAGAGTATACCTATCAAGTACCGGGTCAGTAGCTTGAAAAAGTCATAGTCAATTACTGGGACAATTTAAAATTTGCCCATCAATTACTGGTACATTTTTCGTCCTCTCGAAAAAAATCTATTTTAAAATAAACAACACTTATTTTCATGACTTAAGTTCAATGTAAGAGAAATGAAAGACTGAACAATATTTGTTACTTACTTTAAAAATTCTAACTGTAATAAATACATTGTTATTAAAGAAGACGTGATTTCTTCTCACTATAGTATCAACTACTGGTACATTTACCTTATTTAATAAAACATTACATACATTTATTCGTAAATGATACGAGTAACCCAGTATGTAAAAATTGTAATAGGTAACATAAAGTAAACTGTTAATATCATCGTTGCTATTAAACATTTAACGTTACGTTACGCAAATTAATTAATGTTTTGCTGATTATTTTCCAGCATTCGCCGCTTTTCAAGAGGACAATAAAGAGCCGAAAGGACAGTTCATTTTTCGGCGCAGCCATCATTAAAATTGGCGATTTAAACGGCGATGGAGCAGACGGTAGGCGCGCACTTTTAATATATAATTTCGTCATGACAAATATAAGCTATAGCTCAGTGGGGAGACTAACAGACTGCAATGCAGAGAGTCTTGGGTTTGAACCCACGTCGCGCACCTTTGACTTTCGGAAGTTATATGATTTTTCGAAATTATGTGCGTATTGATTGACAATTATCGCCTGCTCCGTGCCTCGGAGAGCACGTTAAGCCGTCGGTTCCGGCTGCCATGAACATCTATGGCAGTCGTTATTGGGAAGTCAGTGCTCTCTAATATCCTGACACTGGTCTAGCCTTAGGGTATCGTTAGCCTTCGGGTTGCGGAGGTCAGATAGCAATCGCTCCGTGTAAAAACTGATATCTAGTCAAAGCCGGTTAGACTAGAAAGCCGACCCCAAGTGACTTGGGAATAATAAAGGCTAGGGAGAAGAAGAAATACGCGCTAACATAGCACGTAGCTATAATCGCATAGCTAGAAGTCATACGAGGCTGGTCTCATGAGCATCGATTACGTTTAACTGTGTTGTATTGCTTATTCGGGTAAACTTATACTACGCATAGAAATAATTACAGTTAGCACCTCCGAATGATTGACAAATCGACAACATTTTTAAGACATTGCGAGCCAGATTTCGTTGGTTTAATGGTAGGGATCTATTATTCTATAAAATATCTATGACATTATTAATTTTGTTGGAAATTATACATTGGATTGTGAGTTGAATTACGCTGAAAATACTGAATTAATTTTTAGTTGTATGCATAATGTTGATTTTATACAGTCGTATATTTCCTATGGCCTAAGCTTTATTAATGTGAATTAGATACATCACGTATTTTAAGTGTTCACTGGCTTAAAATATTTCATTTATTAGCATTTAGGCATTTTTATAATGCACCGATATATTGCTTAATATTAACGCGGTGCTGGTTCGTTTTTACATTACGCCCTTATGGTTTAGAGCAGAGGTTCCCAGACTTTCTTTCTCATAGACTACTTTCAAAATTTAGCTGGTTCCGGTGGATCCCCTGCAACAAAATTTCTAACATATTCCTTAATTTGATCAAATCTCTACGGACTGATCTTTTTATTTTTGACATATTCGGGACTGAACCTACCACGGTAGGCGGGCTGACCTTTTTTTTTATTAATTCTCTACCGAAAGATCGGTAGGTTCGAGACCACTGGTACTGAATATAGAATATGCAAGTTTTTACAAGTAACAGTCGCCGAGCTTCTTAAAATATGATATGCCTACATTGATAGGTGAAGTTAAACAAACCAATAAATTTGCGTGGACCCCCGCTTACGAATTGTGAAACCCATTTTTTTGTCATGCCAACGTAGACCCCCGTTGAGTCTCCCGTGGACCCCTGGGGGTCCACCTGGACCACTTTGGGAACTAATGGTTTAGAGTGTAAGTATAGTATCATCATCATAATGTCAATCGGAAGACGTCCACTGATAGCCCTCCTCTAAGGCTTTCACACAAACTGGTCTTGAATTGAGCCGACCGCATACAACTGCAGTTAGGCCACCTTGTAGGAGGGGCCTACCTCTGCTGCGTGGCCGCTAATCCAAAACATTTCTGCCCTAACACACATAGGTTCTACGAGCTATGTAAAAATCTTAAATATTTAATATTATTTCGTTCGACAGAAGTGGCAATAGGAGCTCCGTACGAAGACGACGGTAATGGCGCCGTGTACTTGTACAGCGGTGCTTCATTGTGCAGTGATAAAACCGAGCACGCTTTGACGTGGTTGCAAAGGCTTCAGCCCAGCGGCCCGTATCGTTCCTTTGGCTTAAGTCTCGCCACACTTCACGATTATGATGATAACGGATGTAATGGTAGGTTTGCCTACTCACACCTATTATAGTAGTTTATCTTCTTACATGAACATTTATCTATTATTATACGCCTGTTCAATGTGTTTTGATAGAGATTTTAGTAAGTCACGTGTACCTACGGAGTACAACTTCTAATTTTATTGTTTCACGATTTCACTACACTATAGTATAGTGATTCATACGATACTCTTGCGTATACATACACAAATATATTGCAAATCGAGTATATATTCCTCAAGAACAAAAAAAATAGAACAATGTATGTGAGGAACAGACGAACAGGAGAATATAGAATCCTAACTAATATTATAAAAGCGAAAATGAGTTTGTTTGTTTGTTTGTTTATTACCTTTTCACGCCTAAACCACTGAACCGATCATTCTGAAATTTTGCATATAGGTTGTCATGTGTACAGAAACGGACATAGGCTATCATTAATCCCGAAAACATTTACTGTTCCCGAGGAAAACAACAATAACGTTCTTATGATAATAGATGGCGCCACGTGTCTTTCGAATCATGATTGAATTAAGTATATTATTACAAGCAGAGTACAACCCCAATTGATTGTCAAATTCTAAATTAACGCGAGGGAAGCCGCGGGCAAAAGGTAGTATAATATATATACTATAAAGGTTTCGTTTTTGCCGAGTTAAAGAGATTTTAAAAGACACAGACGAAGAAGTAACAACATATTTCAAGAGCTGTACAATTATACACTACGCTATACAATCGTAAACAGCGCAAACGATTACATGTTTCGGACTTCGCCGTCCGGCCACCGCCCGCCTGGCATAACCCCTCCGTCACCAGTCGGAAGATCCTCCCTTTATGTTGGAGCTACATCACACCACGTTCCTCCACAGATTGATTCTAGTTAAGAGGAAACACAAGGGCCGTTTTTCCGTACAAACGTAGTCCCCAGTTTCCTCCCTGGATAATGCCAGTAGAGCAATAATTTTGGCTAAAATGTATGGCCTATATTGGCATGTCCCTATGTTTTCCTTTTTTTCATCAATTAATTATTAAAAGAGACATGAGCCTTCAAAAACCTCAAAAATTGGCTAGATTTTCGGCTGTGTTCAAACATCCAGAAAACAAATTTGACTAGATTATATAAAAAAACGATCACGCCTAAAGCCTTTCTTTAATTTTAAATGAAAAAGTAGTTAAATCGGTCAAGTTTTGGAGAAGGAATCAGGGGACTACGAAACGTTGATTTTGTGTAGTTTTAATAGGTATTTTCGGTCCAAGCTGCAATTGTCTCTATCGCGCTCTGTGGGTATTGCGCGACAGCAATAGATTTTAAGAATACCTATTTTTCAATTCTCTCGCCCTTAGTGTTTCCTCTTAAGCCCACATGATTTAGTTACTGCTCCGAGTCCACAACGAAGACATTGTGACAATCATCATTAAAAATAAAATGTACGTGCGATCACCCAATAAGGAAGATAACAACGCGATGAGAGCACCTTTGTCCAATCAAGTTGATCGAACGTAAGAAAGTGTTTCCGAGTCATGTTCTAATTAATATTGTGTTGCATTTCAATAGAATTGGCAGTCAGTGCACCCTACGAAGATAAAGTGCTACTCTACAGGTGTATGCCCGCAGTCACTATAACTGGATTGACTGCGAACTTTCCTAACTTTCAGGTATCTCAGATTTCATATTATTATTACGAAACACAAATTATCCCTAATAACATTTATAGAAATCGAATAGGTATATGTGTCTTTGTAATTTATAGGTACCTATCTTTATCACTAAATCATAGCAACTATTCAAGTCATTTTAGTTACGCGCTCACTACAAGTCTTATGGAATTAAAATTATTTACCTAGTTGTACGTAAGTAATTATTAATCTGTGTAGTTTTACTGTTTAATTTACTTTACTAACAGCTATGACACAGGCCACATGCACATCTGTTCGCGTACAATATACTTTAAATTACATCAAAAGGTTATAATAATCCTATCCTAACTCCTAACTAATATTATAAAAGCGAAAATGAGTTTGTTTGTTTGTTACCTTTTCACGAACCGATCATCCTGAAATTTGGCATATACGTTATCAGGTGTACAGAAACGGACATAGGCTATCTTTCATCCCGAAAAAATTTACTGTTCCCGAGGAAAACGACAATAACTTTCTTATGATAATAGATGGCGCCACGTGTCTTTCGAATCATGATTGAATTATATTATTACAAGCAGAGTACAACCCAAATTGATTGTCAAATCGGGTGGCGGCTAGCCGCAACCGTAACCGGAATGTGTGAATGGCAAACGTCGCAATACACGATTCGATTGAATCCATTTTTAAGATGGATGTTGAAGAAGTCGCAGCTATTTGCTATATTTACGAGCGTTATATAAAAAAAGAAACAAAGGAAAAGGTACTGGATGCTTCTTATTTGCAAACACGAGATGAGAGAAAGCATTTTGAACTATTTTTCGCAGAGCTCAAAATATAAGATGATAAGTTTTTCGGTTACACTAGAATGAGTCTGAAATCGTTTGAAGAACTACTAAGTATTTTAAGAACCAGCATAATGAAGAATGACACACAATTTCAAATTTTCATCCAACCGCAAACTACTAACCGCGTAGTGTGCATAGCGACCGCACGGCTGGCCGTCAGTCGGGCCGTAGCACTCGGAGCGACCGGTGCGGTCGTGCGGCTACCGCATGGCAATGTGAATAAAAACGATATTTTCGTACATATTTTTGATTGCGGCTAACCGGACGGGCAGCCGCAGTGCGGCGAACCGGATAGTGCGTAGGTACCCTTAGGCACGGGTCTCATCTTAGTGTGAGAAGGGTTAGGCCATAGTCCACGACGCTGGCCCTGTGAGGGTTAGCAGACTTCACATATCTTCGAGAACATTATGGAGAACTGTCAGACATGGAGGTTTGCTCACGATGTTTTCCTTCACCGTTTAAGCCAGTGACAATTACCTATTTAATACACATACCTACATATAACTTCGAAAAGTGACTCATGCGCGTCTTGGGATCGAACTCAAGACTTCTGCGTAGCCGTCTAACGGTCACCCATAAGGCTACATAATTTATTTATACACATAATAAATTGCGATGAATTCGTTTTTAAAACGAAATTTAATATCCATTTCCTAATTTTTTTTCAGAATCGTTCCATTTCTAATACAACAGAATTTATATTTGAAGTCTGCGTAAATATAAAATATCCATCTAAGCCAAAAGAGATATATGGCGGTAAGTATAAACAATATAATTGCGATGTGTACCATTATATGCGAATAATATTTGGATGTATTAAAGAAAGAATACATAAGTAGGTTCATTACGTGTTAAAAAACAGTTCCAACGTACACAACTGTATTGGAATATTATTGGAATTTTCTTCTTTCTTTTCAAGAAAGATTGGAATTTTGGGCAAAACTTATAGTAGTTGATTATTGAAAATATTTATAGTCGTCGTGTTAAAGTAACCGTAACGTCGCCGTCGGGAAAGTCTAAACCTAAATATAAATAGTTCTAAAATTTAAATAGCTTAAATTATAGTAAAGTTCAATAAAAGTAGTGACATAGTTGAAAAATAGGTAATAAATATGTTTTAAAATGAACTACGCAACATTACCCGTATAAAGTAGTTTATTTTCAATGCATGCGAATCTTTGCATAAACCTAAGGCAAATATTATGTTCACGTTCATTATAGTAGATAACTTGCTGTTGTTACCCCTGGATATCGGTGAGACACCAAAAAACTGACAGCACGGTTTGTATTGTTTCAGACATATCGACTGATGTACAAATAAATCACCAGAATGCTAAACTGAGCAAACCGAACAACGGATTATTATTCAACTTTAATAGCTCCTTACGTGATAAAGCAAGTCAGTACTGCGCAACTGTCAACATTACTTTGCCTCCGGTAGATATATTTTCATATAATTCATTATTCTTAAACTTTCTGTATAATTTAAAACCTGCTACCTGATGTGTATTATATTGACAGTATTGGATATATTTATGTAAAATAAATGCAATGTGGATCGTCGATTTACCAGATAGCTTAACCTCTAGTGTGCCAGGGGCTCGCATGCGAGCCAGCAAAAAGCTCTTGTTTATATTTTACTACGTAGCTGACATCATAACAAATTCTGTAGTACCATTTTTTTGATTCTACGAGCTATGAGTGGGCCGGTAATTAACAATAACAAAATCTCAAGTGGCACGCGGCGATAACGGGCGATAATGTAAACATCCAGCTGTCTCGCAAGAGGTTAATATTATATTTTTCTAGGATGGGGACTATGGTACCGAGATAGGGTATGAGATATCAACAACGTTACTGGACAGCCCCGTGTATAAAAAGGATTTCGATAAACGCAACGTAATCCTCAGTGATGTCAGTAAGTTCCACCAAACGGGCTCGGTGTGGGCGGCTGAATGTACCGGGAATAAGGAATGCATCTCCAACCTGACTTTAACTATCGACTCTAGTATAAGGTGAGCTCCATAAGTTTCTCAATTAGATTCCATTATATGCCAAGTATATATTAATTAGATTTTTACGTTTTTGCTGATAATGAGTCACCCCGCTTGAAGCGTAGAGCTGACATTGAGATTAATAAAAAACTGCATTGAATTTAATATTTAATGGTCGGCTGCCTCGACATACACAGATCCTACTATACATTTGTTAATTAATATTATATTGAATACACCTATGGCAGCGAATCGTTTACAATCGGCTCCAGCGAGAAAGGCACCTTGAACGTAAATGTTAACAACAGTGGAGATGTGGCGTATGATCCGTGCGTCCATATCAAAGTGGAGGGTGCGAGCGTGTATATTGCACCCGTGGATTGCGCCGCAGTACCTGAACAGGAGCAAACATGGCAATGCACTCCGAGAAAGCCTTTGAGAAATTATACGGATTGGGTAATGTTATTTCTTGTTTAGATATTGCTTGCGGCTTCACTCGCGTTAATGTAAATTTATGTCGGGATAGATTTTTTAGTAGCCTATATGTTATTTTGATAATAGGTACAGTAAAATTTCATAAAAATTTGTTCATTCGTTTTTGCGTGAAAGAGTAACAATCATCCATCCATCCATTCTCCTAAACTATCACATTTATAATATTAGTAGAACTGGTGGTGAAAATGACTACACACAGTTGGAGTGTAGTGATTTTGACGATTTTGAGATTATAAGCAGTGGTGTAGTCCAAATGATTGTACAAGGTCCAAGAACCTGCACTATATTAGCACAGTTGATTTCTATACAATATGTAACTGATGTTACCATGTAGAATAACCCGTCGACAACGTAAGCTCACTAGTTTAAAAGTATGGCAAACATTTTTAATGTGGTTATAAACACAATAAATATTTTGAAACTAATCTGTGGATCAAATACCATAATTATCATGCCAATTAATCATGTTGATACTATGATATGGACTATAGGATATTATAAGGGTAGTATTTAACTGCACAGCAAAAGAAAAACTAATAGCGCAGCAAAATATGCTTACCAAAAATACTAATTGTACACCAAAATATATTTAAAGAGATGAAACTAAGTCGACGGAGCTCCGCTTCTCGGAGCTCCTATTTTTGAGTGGGTTAAGAAGGAACCTTACACAACCTAACCCTTCTGAGACGAAATGCAGTGATTTGAGGCGTATAGGTGCTCGTTATAATATATTTTAGTAAGCATATTTTGCTGCGCAATTAGTATTTTTGGTGGTCATTATATTTAATCCCATATTATAATGCGATCCCACCATGAGACAACAGTTAGCTAGTGTGTGTTTAATGCAACATCACATAACATAATGTCACAGTTCAACGTGTGTTACTTCTTCCTTTCCCATGTATACTTAATCGTTTATTGTATTGTTATTTAATACAGCGTTTAATAAATTAGAGAAACAAGTCTAAAACACGTTATAAAATTAAGTAACTTGCCAAGAGCTGGCAGAATTAAACAAAAATACATATGTCTAATGTATTTGTATGCATGTATCGTGAAAACCCAAAACAATAACATAATATGGGTTGAAACTGGTACTCTTAATACAAGTTATTCTATAACTTAGAAAGATGCCAGTTACGACAAACATAAACATATTTGTCAACTAATTATATATTGTGTAAACAAGTGAATATATATTTATGTTTATATAAGTGTTAAAGTGTTATGGCCTCGATGGCGTAGTGGTTTGTGTAACCGACTGCCACGCCTGAGGTCGCGGGTTCGATTCCCGCACAAGTCGAACATTTGTGTGCATGAACATGGATGTTTGTCTTGGTCTGGGTGTTTCTATGTATAATATGTACGTATTTACAAAAAAAATATATATATGTATGTTTATCCATTGTCTAGTACCCATAGTACAAGCTCTGCTTAGTTTGGGCTAGATGGTGTTGTGTATATGTGGTAGAATATTATTATTATATTATATTATTATACAGAAATTAAAGAGAAATTAATATTAAATTGAATGCTCTAAGTAATCTATAAAGAGTAATATTATAAAGAGGAAAGATTAGATTGTTTATTTGTTTGTAAGGATTTAATTCAAAAACTAATCTACAGATTTAAAAAATTCTTTCACCGTTAGAAAGGTATATTATCAGCGAGTAACATGGGCTATATTTTATTATTAAAAAAGTATTGTTACTAACATAACTTAACCTACTTCTACGCGAGCGAAGCTGCGAACAAAAGCTAGTGTATTATAAATGTGTTCTGTAAAACAAACAGAATATGAGACATCAAATTATAATTAATATGATATAAATAGATATATCTATACTAATATTATAAAGCTGAAGAGTTTGTTTGTTTGAACGCGTTAATCTCAGGAACTACTGGTTCGAATTAAAAAATCTTTTAGTGTTGGATAGCCTAGTTATCGAGGAAGGTTATAGGCTATATAACATCACGGTACGACCCACGGGTTCGGCGCAGTAACTATAAAAGCGGGTGAAACCGCGGGTGCATCTAGTATTATATATGTATATAAGGTAGTATGTTTAGGTAATAAACTGATTGAATTTTGCTTAAATTTTACTTACACTAGTATGTATATTGTAAAATTTCTGAACATATTATCTATACTAATATTATAAAGCTAAAGAGTTTGTTTTTTGTTTGTTTGAACGCGCTAATCTACTACTACTACTGGTTCGATTTGAAAAATTCTGTTAGTGTTGGATAGCCTATTTATCGAGAAAGGCTATAGGCTATATAACATCACGTTACGACCCACAGGGTCGGCGCAGTAACTATAAACGCGGGTGAAACCGCGGGAACATCTAGTTGGAAATATATGTACATAAACACATTAGATTTATAATTAATCTTAATCTAAAATATTCTTCTTCTCCCTAGCCTTTATTATTCCCAAGTCACTTGGAATCGGCTTTCTAGTCTAACCGGAATTGACTGGATATCAGTTTTTACACGGAGCGACTGCCATCTGACCTCCGCAACCCGAAAGCTAACGATACCCTAAGGCTAGATTAGTGTCAGGATATTAGACGGCACTGACTGCCCAATAACGACTGCCATAGATATTCATGTCAGCCGAGACCGCCGGCTTAACGTGCTCTCCGAGGCACGGAGCAGGCTACAATTAAAATTAATACGCACATAATTTCGAAAAGTCATATAACTTCCAAAACTCAGATGTGCGCGACATGGGTTCGAACCCGAGACCCTCTACATTGCTGTCTGTTGGTCTCCCCAATGAGCTATCGCTGCTATCTAAAATATTACGCTTGCTATTATGAAATAAGATAGATTTTGTTTATGTGAGATCTAATTTACAATAAATATTAGGCATATGATATTATCTTATGTATGTTACCAAAAGGGAAGTTTTTAATATAACAAAATGGGTGTAAACACCCAGGATTCAACCTCTGCGTCTTAAATGTACGTCATGTGACCGTGTGACCTAGGGGTCCTAACTATATCTCGTGGGTCTTTGGACCCACAGGGCCATATTCAAACTCGATCGAGGTATGACCCCAAGGTGTCTGCACACCAAGTTACAAGTCAATCGGTCTAGTGGTTCCGGAGTTACGCCTGTCACTAACAGACAGACACACAGACCCACATAGTGTTTTCATTAACCTCTGAAGAAGACTCAGAGGTTAATAAATATTATGTTTATCTCGCCAGGTTATATTAATGTGTTTAATAACTAACTAAACTTGTAATATACCACTAGTGTTGATAGTTGTCAAAAAATGTGATCGTTTCAGATTCTTTCTTTTCTTCTGATGACTGTAAGATATGGTTTAATCAAATCGTCATTGCAGGCATTATGGCATTTTTATACTTATTATGCTGTCTGTCTTTCAAATAATATGAAACTTCAAACACTTGTTGTGTTGTTTTGTTGTGCAATGTTTCATGCAAATGGTTTATTTTCTACAGAATATCGGTTTCGTCGTGAGTTTGAAAGACCTTACAAGCAAAGACTCACTTATCTATTTTAACGCCACAGTATTCAATAGCTGTAAGGTTATGAATACTACGGAGCACTCAAATAAGGAGCTTAATATCGGCTTGAAGAGTTCTACTGAGCACGTTCATATTAAAGGGTAAGTGCAAAGCTGAGGCACATGACTGACCATTTCTATAACACATACGTGAGTCACACTGAAAGTTTTTAGAATAGGCCAGAAAGGAAAAGTAACCGATAAAAAATGTATTTAAAGAATTAGGAATTCTTCGGGCATCTGTAAATGTTTAAGAAATTCATATGTCATTTGTTTTTATAAATTGGCGGCATTTTAAATAGTGTCCTGTCGTGCGTCGAAATGGATTTGACTAGAGAAAATCAAATCAATCAATGATTTATTACGACTTTCATTGCGATCTTGCTCAACAACAATGTTACGATAGACTTCGTGTGTGTTACGATTGGCATTTCATTAAGAAGCCCCATCTCGTGCCAATGTTAACAACTGGTTTAATGAGATTAAACGTGGTCTTAGCAACCTCGGTGATAATTATCGAAAAAGACGTCCTGATACGGCGACTACCTACTGAAGATATCGTGAGTGCTGTGCGGCTAATAATTAATAGAAGCTGATAGAAGGATGACATATCAACAGACTCGGGCAGCTTTAGGCATTGGTATGAGAGTCAAGTACAAAAAGTCTAACATGAACATTTAGGGTCTGTTCTGTTTAGAATTATTGTATGAGTGACCTAAACTCACTCAAAGATTATAATTAATTATTTTTTATTTCATAAATAATAATAATTATTATTTATTTATTTTGTCATAAGGTTACATAAAAATGATACAATAGTGCTGCACTTTAAACAATATTTACAGATATTAATTGATCTGACCCTTATGCTAGGAAATGCCTGTGTTTTGAGAAGCATCCATCCATCTGTTTTAATTTAGTACTTATTTGTTTTTTAAGTGAACAACATTTCTTATAACAACAATTACGTGTTGAAGGATCTCTCGAAAAAATCAAAAAGGATATAGTGTATGCGAGTCTGTATGTAAGTACGTGTAGTTGATGTGTATGAGTTTGTGATAGAGTATGTGTGTGTGTGTGTGTGTATGACTGACTGTGTGTGTGTGTGTGTGTATGTGTGTGTGTGTGTGTGTGTGAGGGTGTGTGTGTGTTTGAGGGTGTGTGTGTGTGTGAGATAGAGGGTGTGTGTGTGTGAAGGTAAAATGCACAAAAATGTAATGTTTTAAACCTGCGTCAAAATAAATTCATATGGCATATGGTTTGATAATGTCTTCACTGTCGTTGTAATTTAGTGTTAGAAGGTATTCCTTTGTTAATTGCTTGCACTTATAATTATTCAAGTTGTGTGTGTTTAGTTTCGAGTGTAGTTTGTTTTAAACATGCGTGCTTAAGTATGGATAGTGTCGTTGCGCAAATGTTGTGTTTGTGTATATTTTGCGACAAGGAGGTTTTGGTGTTCTTCTTTGAGTGGGACTGACGTCTGGTTGTCGGGGTAGGATTTTATGCTTACGCATAATTAGTTAATTAAATCATTTTTAACTTTTAGTTACTGCTTCAAAATAATTATGACCTATTGTTTCATTTCGCAGATTGGACAATTTAGTAAATATGACGCAAGAAGATCTGCTCATGAACGGCAAACACTTGGAGCAGATTTATATGGTAACTAGTTTATCAGAATCAATCAATTACTTATTTAATTAGATTTGTATCATCACCATCATCGTTATGACGAATCATAACTACTTTCTTTGTAATAAGCGATAACGGGTCTGTAAAAGTAAAATTTCTATATTATTAGTTAATTTGCGTTACTGCAATATCTGCGTTACTGTATGAACTGTGATAAAACCCCTAAATACAGTTACAATACATATACAATTGAATGAATATAATATGTTCTATGTATAACAGATTTCAAACAAAGGTGTGACAAACTTCATCGATCTGAAAAGTGAACTCAAGTTGCAGAAAGAGCCGTTTCTCAAATATTCCGAAACGCCTGTGTCCGTGAGTATACATAATATATTCAAACTTAGCTTTGTTGTTGTTACAATGTTAGTGTTGCTTTAAGCCTACATGAAAGTTCACATTTTGAGCATTACAAACGACTTTAAAGGATTTCATTTTACTTTTAATAGCTTTTCATATTAACACTTGCCCCAATACGATGGTTTTCTGTTAACCGTCGTATTAAGGATTTATGGTTGCTAAAACATAATGCCATGAGGCTATGTTGGTGTTTATCCCAATGACTTGAAGTGTAAATATATTTCAAAGGGCTCAAACAAACATTATTTAATTATTATTTTGGTCAGAAAAAAAAACCTTGGGGGAGGCCTATGTCCAGCAGTAGACGTCTTTAGGCTGCCATGATGATGATGATGATGATTATGATTTTGGTCAGTTTCATGATTTACGCAAAAAGAACACAAAGTGATCTGCGAGGAGATTAAATTACTCTGCCACAATGTTAGCCACTAATCCTTCTACAGCAGGCAGAACATCGAAATCATATTCTTAAAAATAATCTCTCATTTTAGTATTACACTGATGGACCTTCACAGTCAAAACTAGAGCACAGAAAATGTGAGACCGTTTCAAACACTACATCGGAATTGACAGTTCAGTGCGTGATAACTAGTTTACCTAAACAAACGAACGTGAAGGTTGTGGTGTCCGCAGGTATACTGCCAAGCGCTGAAGGTAAGTCACGTTCTATATATTATTGTTAAACTGTATTGTTCCGATGGCATAAGCACGAGCGAATACACTAATAACGATTGCGGGATTCTGGGCATGATTCCCTATATGAATAGGGAATCAGGCAATTTCAAGTAGATGGATCCAGTGATACTTTGCTCATGCCTTTGCATGAGCAAAGTCACAGGATCCATCTACTTGTTCGCTAACAACTCGGCGGTTGACGTACGTAGTACCCTGTATCCTATACATATCTGACCGAACGTGTAATATATCAGGCAATTTGTTTATGTTGCAGTATATGAAGCAGTCACCGCTCACAATGTGACGGTGAATTCAAGTATAGTTCTACATCTGCCCCATAAACAAATGAGAAATGGACGGTAAGTTTAACGGGCGGTACTAATAATAAATGTTACCCATAATATTTTTATTAATCAAAGAATAATTTCGACTTCAGAAGAAATATAAAATCGTAAATTGCAAATTTTTAACCCCTTCCATATCCCACCGCTTCCTCACATACGCGTCAGATGAATGAGTATCTAGAACCGCAACATGCGAGCTCTTTCATAGATAAGGATTATATATATATTTCAGGACGACCACGTTAATAACACTCGAAGTGGCTTATGTGGCTATATGGATTCTTATACTTGCTGGTATAGTGGGGCTGTGCCTCATTGTTATCCTCGCCATGATACTTTACGAGGTAAGACATATTATTGTTAAAATTAAAGTAACTTACGCTACTATTACTATATTATACAGAGTGACACTCTGTATAATATAGTAATAGTACGGTGTAACGTAACATTTTGCAATATGTTTTTCTATACCTATAGAAAGACATATTGCAAAATGTTTTGTTAATAATATTAGTAAAGATTGAAGTTTGCATGGTTGCCTAACCATGCAAACTTCAATCTATACTAATATTATAAATTTGAAGAGTTTGTTTGTTTGAACGCGCTAATCTCAGGAACTACTGAAATTATATTTAACTGACGATTTAAAAGAGTGGCCGTGAGTTTCTTGCAGGTTTCTTCTCATAGGCTCTACCCTTTGCCTGAACCTAGCAACTAACCTAAATGTAGCTTCAGTAACTTAGTAAACTCACTAACCTATATACTTTGACGTTCATAAGTGTTACTTTGTGACCTAAATGAATAAATGATTTTTGACTTTGACTTGACTTTGACTTTACTGGTTCGAATTGAAAAATTATTTTAGTATTGGATAGCCTATTTATCGAGGAAGGCTATAGGCATATATAACATCACGCTACGACCCACGGGGGCGGCGCAGTAACGATAAACGCGGGTGAAACCGCGGGAACATCTAGTTAATTATAAGACGCAAGGTTGAGATCGCACGGCGAAGGACCTCTATTCACCGCACCACGCTAGTGTGGTCACAGTGATACCTCCGTAAAGTTTATATCACACGATAATATGATTCAATTACATAGCTATGTTTTTATTCAATGAAATGATCTATTTACCTGAAGATATAGTAAAACTACCGTACAATAAATTCTGTCCTGCACTAAAAAATGGCTTATTGAAGAAAGTTTTTATTCTGATAATGAATTTTTAAAAAAATTTGCCGCAATGTCTTATCATTTTAGAAATACATTGTGTTAATAAATGGGTCATTGTCAAATTTTGCGCAGGTAATCGTAGCTAAAAATTATAAATTTACCAAAAAATAAAAGTACATATACATGACTTTTCTTATTGTCTATGCGTGCTACAACAATTCAATTTTAGTGTGTTGCAGTGGCCGCGATGTTTAACTAATGATTTGTGATTTATTCCAGTTTTTGTAGTTTACGGTGTAAAAAATACAATTCTGTTACCATAACGTTTTAACATTTATTATGAAATTAGACTATTTAGTTCAAAATATTTTGGCATTAATGTTAATTACAGTCTTTTACCTTATTAACACATTTAGAACCACAACATTTTTTTAAAGTTTAAACATCATTAAGTTAAATTTCAAACAACTCTGTTACATTTTCAATTTTGACAGACATTAAATTCTACCGAAATACACTAAATATTTATATATTAACTGCTAAACGTAACATATGGCCGTATAAATATCTAACAAATGAACGAATTTTCATATTTTCATATTATATTAACTAGATTTTCGTGAAAATGATTAATTTGTCCTATAATTTTTGGGACACAAAAGTAACGGAGCTGTAGCACAGTAACATAGTTGTTGTTTTTTGTATCTTACTACACTTAATTGTATTTAGTTGAGCTTGAAATCTTATAAACATAAAAATAAACATCTACTTATATTAATTACAATAAACTTTATGACTAGTATTTACCAATCTAAAATTAACTTTATAAAAACAAAAATCAAATATTTTTGAAAACATGGAATGTAAAAGTTGTTTATTTCTCTAATATATCTAAAGCAGTATCGGAATGGTAGAATATTCTTAGTCTTTTACAATTTTTTTATATATTTAATGTTCAAGTGTTGTTACATCTCGTACTAAGCGTTTATTGCCATGGTATCTCTCTCGATAATTTCTTTAAGATTCTGCTTCCTTTTCAGGATTATTTTTACACCGTTCTCGGTATCGTCGCTGCTTTCCAGCAGGCGTGAGAGGCATTCCCAAATCGCAAAGAAAAACAATGTTCTGTAACAAGGTTTCTGAAAATATACGCGTTTTACCTACTTAACAAGCCTAAAACCTTCTTAAGAAAACCCGATAATTAAAATAGATCTTTCAAACATCAATTTAAAGTTAAAGAATATAGGCAAATTCAACTCTGTTACTTTCTTAACAACTCTGTTACCACGCGCTGGTAACGGAGTTGTGAGTAACAGAGTAGTAAATTGTACATTCCATAAGCCATAAATCATAAAGTAAAGCGTAAAGGACACTTTTTCTTTTATATTTAGAATATATACATCTTTGCCATACACTAATCTTAAAATAATGCAAAATACCTTGATTTACTAACGTAAATAGGTGGGTAACAAAATGGACGCACAATAAAAACATGCAACCAGGTAA
Organism: Catocala sponsa; assembly: GCA_963564715.1. Classification (NCBI taxonomy): domain Eukaryota; kingdom Metazoa; phylum Arthropoda; class Insecta; order Lepidoptera; family Erebidae; genus Catocala; species Catocala sponsa. Next base: position 22,547,578 of record OY751335.1, on the reverse strand, counting down.
AACCCTCGCAGCCATCTGACGCCTCCTGTAGCCCTCCCCGCGATGTAACGGTCAGCCACGATTAATGCAAACATCTCATCTAAGCAAGCACAATGACGAAACAGCACCATCTCTATTTTATTTTGCGTTTTATTTAGTAACAAAGTAGTCCAGACGATTTCACACAAAACGTGGGACCAAGTTTAAAAAAATTGTTATTAATAAAATTTTGATACTTACCGCATTTAAGACTTAATATTAACAATACTCTGTATATGGTAATAATTTATATAATGTAGGTCGTTATAAGAGAAAATCAAATAATTTGATCTTTATTATACGGCGTGCTAAGAGGGACACAAAGTTTGTATGGAAAACCGCTCTGTTACTAGAAATGACCACAATGTTACCATGAAAAATTATAAAAAACAAAAAAAACTTAGTTCTTATTTTACTAGTAAATGCGCACTAATGCGGTGTATTTTGTATTGAATTTATAATTTGTAACAGGTTGTGTGATTATTATGAAAAACTAAATCAGTTGAGGGACAAAGTTACCTGCGCAAAATTTGACAATGACCCAAATATTAAATTGTGTAAATGAAACCTAGAATTCTATAAATTGTACCTACTCATTCAACATTTGCATTGTAATATGGCGAAATGTGTTTTGTGCTCTTTGTTTTTTTTTGTCATCTTTGTATTCACCACATTTTATGCAAATAAATTTATTACTATTATTATATTCGTATTTTTTTTTTGTTTTGTTTGATAACATAATAACATTGTAATCATATAAAACAAAAAGAATATTGCAGTAATAGGTTTTTTGCGTAGGAAGATTCCAAGGATTTTAATTCAGAATAATGCTTTTAAACTACTATTTTCTTTTAATAATTATATTCAGTAAGCGATTTCTTACATCCACTTTACTGATTTGAATTATTGTTTTTCTTTTTACTTCAGAAAGCGGTACTTTCAGTATAGTCTTATAGAAATGTTGTTTAATTATCGTATAAGGTAATACTTTCTAAAATAAAGAATCCTTCAACGATATGCAGCAAAATGGTAACTGCACGAATGGCATATGTCAATGCGCCAAGTGTTATAGATTCGTTTCCCATACGGCAAAAAATTATCTGGATAGGTATACATATACGTCATTTGCGTCCATTCTTGCAATGTTTGTAAAGTTCCTCGCGATACAATCATTATTCTTAGAGCGGGAGTTATCTTTTAAAAACTAACCAACTATATACCTACACCTACTAAATAAGCTCTCAATTATTTCTAAGGTCATACATTTTATTCCAATTAATAATATATTCTTTTAATATATTTACAGTGTGGTTTCTTACGACGAAAGAACAAGCAAGAATTGGAGAAACTGAAAAATAATGTTAGACGACAAACTATTGTGAGTATAATTATGTGCATATTTATCACGCAATCGTTTTTGGAGAATAAAATGATAATGTTAGCCTGTACAATATACTTATGTCTGTATTAAAAGAAAATTAATTAATACGTACTCGCAATTTTCCCAAAATACATATTATAAAGTTGCTTATAAGAACATAGAAATACCTCTTACAAACATCATGCCACGCCATGGAGAATTTGTTGGTAAATTGTTGATATTCTGGTTTATTGATTTCGAAAAATACTTGGAATTAGAAAATGGTGTTTTTATACAACGCGATGCTAGATAATATAAATTAACCTTTTAAGCGCTTAGCTAAATATCGATTGCCGTGCCCCTAGTGCCCGTCTATAAATCGATAAAATAATACCTACAATAATTAGGGAGGTAATAGGACGAAAATAGATAAAAAAAATCATGCATTTTCTCTGTCGCAGAAATACGACACGGGCGCGTAGGGGCACGGAAATGTGTCGCATAAATGCGACACAAGCAGTAAAAAGGTTAAAATATCCGCATGTGAGTCGCGATCGCGACCATGGAAATACTGAAAAACTCACCTTGTACTCCATTATAAATAATTTCTGCTTTGTACCAACAGAGGCTCTCTATGATGCAGCAACCCCAGATAGCCGATCAGTTCAATATTCTAGAAAAAATGGAAGAAGTTGATGAAGGTCCTGTGAACGAAGTCCAGCAACCGCAGTCTTAAGGGGTGAACACCACGTTACTCTACACATCATACATCTTTCTCGTTATCGTAACATATAAACGCGTAAATGTTTGTTAGAGCACCGATTTGATCAATCCCAGTTTGTTTGTTGTCAAGCCGACATAATTATGTACTTTTAAGTCTGGACCAAAGTGCTCTCAGCGGGTACAATCTAATCGTGACCGTGACATAATATAATGCATAATTATGACCATTATTTAAGCATACGGTATGTGTAAGTATTAGACATAGGTTTAGTTTAGTACCTACTTTCGATTTATTAGTTATTTGTTTTCTTTGCAATATGGGTATCTAAAATGAGTCAAGTCTTGAGGATAGCCTTATCTTCCACGTATAGATACCTACGTGGAAATATTTAATAATAATTAATAGTTTGCAATAATGTAAACAACAGATTTCTAGGAAATTAAGCGTAGGTTGTTTAGCTTATCAAAAATACATTTATATTTGTCACAAAAGCACTATTTGTTTTTTTATTTAACCTTATCATTACCTACGATATTTTATTTGCTCAGGTATATAGATTATGTATAGGCTTATGCGCGCGGCTCCGCCCGCGTGGTACCTACATCAATAAAAAGCCTATGTCCTTCCCCAGGTTTTAAACTATATCTGTACGAAATTTCATCTAAATCGGTTGAGTGGTTTAACTGTGAAAAGGTAACAGACAGACAAACAGACAGATATACAGACAGAGTTACTTTCGAAATTATAATATTAAGTAAGGAAGTAAGGATTTTAAATTAAGTAAATTTTCTCCAAAATATTCTGCTAAAACTTCTGTACATTTATATTATAATTAATTGGCGGAGATACGCCAATACTAAATAAATATATTCGCGCGGGCTTTACAGATATATAGGTAGCCCGCGCGAATATATTATCCGTATCTGTATCTGCTGATCTAGGTACATTTTTAATTATCCGGCACATCACTAGTACGAGTACCTACATAGTAAATACAACAATCGTAAGACTATTCAGATCATTGACAAAATTTTAACAAAAAAGGAAACCGACTTCAGATAAGAATATTTTAAAACTTAAAATGCACTAAAAAGTTAATAAATAATTGCATATTCTTGTGAATAATTAAATTATTCTTATTTTTGGAGTCGGTGTCAGCCGCCCGCGCCGCGTGCTGCGTCTATGTGTGTAATTGTGCATGCCAATGTTATGTTATGATTATAGTAAGACATCTCCTGTTTAATTAGTTACAAACCTACCTTGGCTGACACCGACTCCAATAATAACAATAATTTAATTATTCACAAGAATATGCAATTATTTATTAACTTTTTAGTGCATTTTAAGTTTTAAAATATTCTTATTTGAAGTCGGTTTCCTTTTTTGTTAAAATTTTGTTTATTTCTCGGTTTTTAGTGATCCTTGCTAAATATGAGAACATCATCAATGTAGCCAACACGCATTATTAAGTATAACTCGAAAACGAATGGTCAAATCTTTATCAAAATTAAATGGGACCACACGGGAAGCACCAGCTTTCAAATAAAAAAAGAATCATCAAAATCGGTTCACCCAGTCGAAAGTAACGAGGTAACAAACATAAAAAAAAATACAGGCGAATTGAATACCTCCTCCTTTTTTGAAGTCGGTAAAATACACTTAATTATAGAAATACGTTATACTCAAGTTTTCTAGTAGGTACCTACATAATCATTCATGTACCTATTTATACAGGCTGATCTATTTCTCATCTTCCATTATTTATACATAAATATCTATAAGGCAATTTATTTAGTTATAACAAGCAAGGTTCAGCTCCATGCATAAAGTACCTAAACTGTTAATACCTATGTCTTGTCTAAATATGTAGGTACCTATGTGGCAAACTTAAATGCTAAATCAGATGTTATTAGATAAAGGTCATGTCATATTATACTACTTAACAACGTTTAATATAGAATTTAACGCTAAGCAAAAACTTAAGGCGCGATTCCATCAGGCAAGTTACTTGCATGCAAATTGCAAATTACATACAACTTGTACAAACTTGCATATAAGTTACAACTTGTATGGGGTAGTTTGAACTTATACATATTTTTATTCAAGTGACCTGCAAATTGAACGCGCAAATGTTAGTTGCACGTTTCGAATGAGTGACGTGTACGCACATGATAAAGCTACGATATCGCTGTACAAATTATCGAAACATAATGTCTGTTAGGTGGGCGCACGACAAAATAATCATTTTTATTGAGGAGCACGTCTTCCACCCATGATGGCCTACTCAATTGTCGAACATCTCCACTTGTATACAACTGAAACTTGCACGCAATTTGCACACTCTCGAAAACATGTTTCCTATGCAAGCAACTTGTAGGTACGCAAATGTGACGTCATACTCGCATGCAAGAGTTGCCTAATGGAATCGGGCCTTTATGCCACCGAGCAGTATTAAAAATATTAACTATAACATTAATAAATTAATGGTCTTCAGATGAAAATGTTGTTGTAGTTACTTACCTGTACAAGTATTAATAATACATTGGTATTATTTTCACACCACGGTACAACAATGATGAAACAGCCCCAGATACACCACACAATAACGTTTAAATTAAACTCGTTGATATCAAAATAAATTTTGTTACACATCATTCCTTTATGCATTAAAAAAATTTATTAAATCTCTACGGGCTGACCTTTTCTTTTTACCGAAAAATCGGTACCTAGGTTCGAGACCACTGGTACTGAATATGGAATATGCAAGTTTTTACAAGTACCTAACAGTCGCTGGGCTTCTTAAAATATTATCTGCATACATTGATAGATGAAGTCAAGCCAAAATTTTAGTTCTTCAATATCGAAAGCAAATAAATTTTCGTGTTTCCACGCTTATAAATTGTGAACCTCCATTTTTTTTGTCACGCCAACGTAGACCTCTGTCGAGTCTCACGTGGACCCCTGGGGGTCCACCTGAACCACTTACTTTAGGATTACTGTCCGGTTTATATAATATGTTCACTATTCTACTTACCATGTTAAGACTGTAATCTGTTTGTGTACCTATTATAAATAAATAAATTAATAAAAAAAAATAAAAAAACACTTTGGGAACTACCGATATAAACAGTGTTTTGGCGTCAAATTAACAAATGCGAAACAGTTGTTCTTTTTTTTAATTGTAATTTTTCGTAACCACATGTAGGTGCCTAGTCAGGGATTTTGATAATCGAGTACTATAATGCCTAAGCAGTAATAATAACGACAAATTATATTTTTGATAATCGAGTACTATAATGCCTAAGCAGTAATAATAACGACAAATTATATTTATGAGCATATAATATTACACATGAAGTACCTATACCTACTTGATATTTACTTTCTAGGTTACGTATTTATCTCATTTCTTATAATTAATGACGATTAGGTAGGCACATAAAGATTTATCTGTGACCACAGTCTATATTCAGATGTTTACGAGACGAAGCCAAACAGTCATTAAATAGTAAGATATGGAGAAATACGTAACATTTGTGCTCTGTATTGTGCTATGTAAGTTACTTTATTAATTATTATAAATGTCTACATTATTATAAAAGGCTGAATGAGCTAAGTAAATTAGTGAGCAATCTGTTCGTGAAAGTTCTTTTTATCTGTACCATATCCATTAAAAAGTAAACTACGTACATAGATACGAGTAAATCGAGTATATGATATAGCTAGTTTTTTTTGTAATGTAATTTGAATTCAATAAATAAGTATTATCTCCTAGTATATTAGACTTGTCAAAATAAAAGTTAAAAAAAAGCACTAAAGAGTCTGGCTGGCCTTGTATTTCGTGTACACGTGGAGTCATAGATAATTATTATGTTTAAGTGTTGTGTCAATACAAGCTTAGAGGGCGTTTTGTGCCTATGTATACCATATTGATATATATAAATGGCCTATACGAAACAAAACGATTGATGCAAATAAATTTAAAGTAAAATTATCTGAACATTTATTTGAGAAAGTTGCATTTGTGTGTACATGAGGTTTAATTTTTCTCTTGTTCATTGAAATTAAACAACTATATACGGATTTTATCGCGTTGTTTATTTGACACTATTACAAATTTTTTTTCGAAAAACTGTTACACTACTATAATCACTATTAAACTTTACAAATTTTTAAGCTAATTAAATTATTGAAACTATTAAAACTATTTATACTATTACTATACTATTATACTATTTAGATTTATTTTTACACTTTCCCCGACGTTTCGGTTGCTTTTCAGCAGCCATGGTCACGGGGAGACTAAGATGGTAGTTGTCTCAATGTTTTTCAAAAAAAAATTTGTAATAGTGTCAAATAAACAACGCGATAAAATCCGTATATAGTAGTTTAATTTCAATGAATAACATTCGCGTAAACAGAAGACAATATTATGTTTTCTCTTGTTGTCTGAATGTCATAAATTCTATTTCTTGTTAGATGTGTAATAAGTTCTGACGTCATTGAATTATTTTGATGGACCAAGTTAATCCAGTAACAGGATCGACAACAGTAGCAGCCGTTACATACCTTACATAAAAGTGTTTGGCACATTATAGTCTCAGCGGTGGAACCGGAGAGCCTATACCCGTCAGTCACGAAGCGATACCGAACAGACTACGCATACAATCGTAAGACGGATGCGTTCTACAAACTGCACATCGAAAGTCGACGGCGATGGCTCCTCGACAACTTATGCCAAGTCGAGGGTGCCGAGCTCATGAGTCCCCGCTCCAACAATGATCTTGTACAGCTTCACTCTATGTTTAAGAAGTACCCGGATCTCGGCAAATACGTGTGGGTAGCGGATGATGGCGAAAATCATGATTCAGCCGAAGAACAACCAATAATTGATTGTAAGTAAATAGCATGTTATTATTTTACATTATTAATATTGTGAACAAATCGTATAAATATTAGTAGTTTTAAAATATAAAGTTTGAAGAACTAAGTTATGCGAAATTAATAGAAAATGAAGAAAAATTGAAATAATAACTTTCATACGGTCGGCGCGATTGCGAATTGAAAGTGATTCGCGCGATCCCGCCGACTATGGTTATGTCGAGGAACACCGTGGTGGGTTTAGTCGGTATTCCCGGCGGTCCATTTTCATCGTTACAACATCTTTCTTTTACCCCGGTGAGTCCGACATAAACCCTCCACCCGCCCCCGCGGAGAGGTACCTATGCGTCAATGCATGTAAAAAAATACAAAGTCTTTACTTTAGCCACTATCAACAACATCAATTTTTCACGATACTTAAACATAGACCGAACATATTTCAATGTTTATTTTGAAAGTAATTCTTATATCACGAATACACTATGTAATTACTAATTGAATTAATATATATTATTTTTTATCTACATACAGCCCAACGGATAAGATACTGGATATGCGATTGAGAGTTCGTAGGTGCGAATTTCACTCATGGCATTACCAACGTGACCCACTTGTGGCATCAACATTTCAGCTTAACTGGAGTTGGTTAACAATAACTAAATATTTAGAAAGTTCAAAGTTAAATCTATTTGTGTTTTTCCTACAGAACAAAGATGTTAGAAATCCCATGCACGGTGGTGTTCTCGGATCTGTTGCTTTAACCTTTTAACCGCCCCACTTCACAACAGTTGTCGTACCCCCAGCGCCCGGCACAGTGAATCTAAAATAAATACCTACAAAAATAAATACTTATTTTTAGGACTACTAATTATGAGACTAAAGTGTATTAAATTGTAAATGATTACTTAATTATCAATTTACACAATATAAACATTTTTTTGATAGAAAACATCGTAATTAAATAAAAAAGCAAATTAAACGAGCTGTGGTATCTGGTCGGAAATATATGACGCTGGCGAAATGGACACGAAAATATTTGTCGGACCGCTATGATAACATAATGGTATTAGGTACTAGTACAACAAACTATATGTAGGTACATAATATCATGGGTCCAGATATAAAATATATATTACATGATTTCGTTATGCAGTTTTCTTCTAGTTTTCACGTTGTATAAATGTAATTTCTCGGTTGCAGTAAACCCAACGACCGATAGTTACGACGCAATAGAAACCGGGCATTGTATTGTGGTGACGCGAGAGGCCGAGGTAGCTGGCACCGCATGTAACCTAAAGCTGCCTTTCATATGCAAGGTTAACGCCACAAACGCCCCTTACGACCCACACTGCGGCGTGTTTGGCAAAGGTAATAAAAAGGTCTATTACTAATATCACCCATAACCTACCCCTACCACACCACACTTCACCACAGCCACAACACATCACATCACACCACATAACACCAAAACACCCCACATCACAACTTTTACACTCCACTCCACATCTCACCCCTTGTTACCAATTCTCACTAACCATACTACACAAATTACATAATATATTATCTTTTTTTTTGTATTTTCATCTCATTCTATTCTATTGTCGAACTATTGTATTTGAACGAAAGAGACTAGATCCCACAACACAGGGCATCCTAGTGTGGGTCTAGGGCCTCAATCCATGTATTGCTTGTTTTTTATGAGGCAGTCTACAACTGTGGGTTTTTCTAGAAATTTTCTGCCTCGCACGACTAAACTGTGGAATGAACTGTCGCCTGCGGTATTTCCGGACCAATACGACCTACAAATCTTCAAGAAAAGAGCATACTCCTTTTTAAAAGGCCGGCAACGCATTTGTAACTCCTCTGGTGTTGCGGGTGTCCATGAGCGGCGGTAATCGCTTACCATCAGGCGATCCGTCTGATCGTTTGCCTTCTATCTCATAAAAAAAAAACTATTATTACTACCCAAGGCTTGCATGCCGAGCGACTAAATCATTGCTACGTTCTTAGGCAATGCCATCTATTGATACGTGTAAAACTAAAGTATGGTTAATAGTGACATGAAAATTATAGTCATGTTTGTAAAGTACCTATATGAAATCACTTTATTGCCAATACGTTATATTAAAATGTTACGAATGAAGAAACAGTGGTAACTTAATAGGCTTAAACGTAACATAGTATGGTTATTACACTATTAGGTATCTCATTGGTGGACGTTCTCAAGATAACAATCATTTTATATGTTACTAGCTGTTACCTGCGACTTCGTCCGCGTAGATTTTAAATAAAAAGTGTTCGTCTCCGCGGAAAGCAATTTTTTCTAAAATCAAAGTAGCCTAAGTTACTCCTTATAACATCAGCTATCTGCCAGTGAAAGTCCCGTCAAAATCGGTTCAGTCGTTTCGGAGATTACCCGGAACAAACAGACAAAAATTTTAAAAATATATACGTTTTCGTATAGGTACCTTATATACTTTCATATACATTAGATAAAAAGCTGTTATTTTGACATTACAAACAGACACTTGAATTTTATTTATTTGTATAGTTGTAATTCACAACACTATCATCTTCACCTTCACCTTCATTTAAATCAATTAAATGGTTTACATGATATTTATATAATTCTAAGAAACTATTCCTTTTAAATTACAGATTACAAATATTACTCGTCAGTAAAAAGTTGTTACAAGATGCCGCGCATAGTGTACACTTGGAGTGAAGCGTACTCCGAGTGTCAGGCGGAAGGCGCCCATTTGGTGGTCCTCAACTCAGAGAAAGAACGCGAGGTTGTCCAGGAGCTAATGAACACCGAGGATCCAGTACACGGCGCCAAAACCTCCTGGTTCTTCTTTGCCGGTTTCAGAGCCGATAAGCCGCCTGGAGATGCGGCTAATGTTACAAGAATATTTAAAACTATATTTAGTAAGTAACTACCCATCTATCATTTATTTTGCTGTCGCTTAAAGATAAATTCACCAAATATTTAAGTAGATACACTCGAGATGAATGCCGGATTCTCAATTATGTCATATTGATATCACGCATCGGGAATATAGGCCTATTAGTTTATGTAGCCTTTAATTTTTTTTGTAGGTACTTGGCAACAAAATTGTACGTAATTTTACGAAAATAAATAATTTTATTAGGCCTTATACTTATCATTTTCTATTTTTGAAAACTTTAGTAATTTATAACTACTATACCTATAGTCTAAGATCCGGCTGCAAGATTGCTACATGAATCGAGTATATAATAAAAATCAAATTTTTATGTATAATTTTATTATAAATAGGGGAACATATTTCTGCCAATGTGCCAATCAAAATGTGGCCCTAGTGACCACATTTTGATTCACATTTGACCGGATCTCGTACTACTACTTTTCTAATAAGGTAAGAATTGTTAATAATTAAGAAAATGGTTATTTTTAGATGAAACGCTGGAACAAGCGGGCTTCAGTGAGTGGTCGACGAACGAGCCAAACAACGCATATGGCCGCGAATACTGTGGCTCTTTATTTAAGAACGACGGCAAACTGAACGATGTTGACTGCACCCACGAATATGCCTTCATTTGCGAGAAAGAAGTTCATACTATATAACATGATAATATTTATATTGTTAAGTGTTTTAAAAAGTAGATATTATAATGCAAAAACTAAAGTACTTACCGGTTTCTCCTAAAACACCCTATTAAATATAAACAATATTTCTGGCTTACATATTTTAATCGAAATTATTTTTATGAATCTTCGGCATATACTTAAGTTTTTGTGGCTAATCAACTCGCCTAAACATTGTGTTATATTTCGCCCACAAAATTTTTTCGCGGCAAATTTTTTTATAAAGATTTAAGGGTAATATTTTTACTCCATATCTTATTGCCACATGAGACCAATATTTTTCAAAAGATTGAGTAGAGGTAAAAGCATGCTTCTGCATGGCTTGCTGCCGGTAACGTGGTAAGTAAACGAGCATTTTAGTTAGACCAGGATATATGCAAATAAAAGGCAAGTATAATTATGCAGTAGTTTATTGTTACACAGTGTCGCGAAGCCGGACTCAGTTGCTACGCCAGCGCCGGCCCGCTCTACGCGCGCGCGCGCACCACACGACACCACACAGCGAGCGCGCCCCACCATACACCGACCAAGGGCTGAACACTACACACCAGCTCCAACCACACAACGTAAACGTCGCCCCATTGAGCAAAGGTTTACAAAATAATAGTAATGGAAGATATATTCACGTTACGTAAGTGTCATCGTGTGGTGCGCAACGCATAACGCTACAAAATTATTACAATAGTTTTGGCAGTTCGCAACAATGGTAAAATGCAACTATTCGTACACGACAGAAACACGTATCATTTATATTTACATTTACATTTTAAGTTTCTGGCTGGCTGTGTACATGTGAACCGACTAAATCACAATACTAAGATGTCCGTCAGACACATTAACTAAACATTCTATACAGTAGGACATGTTGACAAACAAGTTATCGCAAATCAAACATCGACAAGTCTTATAGTGAACGTTGTGTCTTGGGCTTTACATTAAGAGAAACGATACAGCCATTTGATAATATTAAACTTAAACACGACTATCAGTGCACAATGTACCTATTTACATTCATTACGACTGGTAATTATAGTAAATTAAATCAAATGTCATTATAATAAAACGAAGAAAACAATTCATTTCCATATTTCGTATTTTTTTTTTACTTTTTTATATATTGCGGACATTATAATACAAAATTAATGTGGGATTACTGAACACAAACTATATAAGAACAGGGGCGTCTAATTGTTAACATGAAACCTAAGAGTCTTACCGCATTACGAATAATATTTACATGAAAACTAAAAGAGGGTACATGCCTCCGCTTCAGCGTGAGCTATCGAGTGTGCGATGACTTACAATTAAGAGAAAAGCCTTGGCTGACTGGCCGTGTGTTACAAAGTAGAATACAAACGCGATGTCCTACCAACTAAAGATCGCTTGTGTGTAAAATGAACAGTCGTGTACTTAAAACTTAAAATAATACGAGATCTCTGAAAGTCTGGAAACGCAATACGTACAATTACATAAAATAAGAAGCGTGTTCGTTTAGGCGCCGCAATACTGTGCACGCACGACCATTATCCTCCGCTACGGGGCGCGGGCGCCGCGCGCGCGCACACCTCCTTACTACTCATCGGGACAATTACATTACGTTTTTCACTTTGCATGTATACATACATACATAGATTCACGCCTGTTTCCCAGAGGGGTAGGCAGAGACTACGGATTTCCATTTGCTACGATTCTGACACACTTCTCTGGCTTCATTCACTTTCATCACATTCCTCATACACGCCCGTCGGTTCAAGCTCTTAACCTGGCCTTTGTCCAGAACGCCTCCGATCTGATCGAGAAACGTTCGCCTAGATTATCCTCTTGCGACTGTTCCATTCACACTAGCCTTATAAACTTTCTTAGTCAGTCTTTCCTCGTCCATTCTTTCTACACGTTCAAACCAGCTTAACATACCCTTTTCTATTCTTGTCACTATATCGCCTTTCACACCGCATCTCTCTCTAATCACACTATTCCTTATTCTATTTTTCAGAGTCACACCACATATGCTTTTCAGCGCTCTCATTTCTACAGCATTTATTCTGCTCTCATGCTTCTTTTGCCATACCCAACTTTCACTTCCATACATAAGTGTAGGCACTAATAGCACTAATATCATTTATAATGTTATGTAATCTGTAATGCAGTATATGTAATGACTGCAATATTATGTTTATTATCATGGAATTCATACTTTAGAATTATACTATGACGGCTAATAAACACTGAACAATTAAAGTGCATTGCAACAGAATCTAAAACTGTATTTTAGTAGATTTGACTTTCTGAGCAGTAATGAGAAGTGTGAGATATACGCGCGCGCCTCGCCCGCTCTAGCCGTTAAACATTATCTACTTATAATAATAATCATTATTTACATACATCCAAACGTCTTTTCACATTGGAGGACACGTAGTATACAGCAGTTATATAATTAAGCGAATTTCTAATAAACCAATGACGATAATTATCTAATGATCACACGTATATTAGGTATATACATTATAAGGGGTGCGCGGGGTGCATCGGAGTCCAAAAATTACGCCTAATGGATCACAGTGACAGTTATCTGAGTTATAAGGCAAGGTGGGGTTTGGCTGCACTCGCCAACACTCTTGGCTTCCGCAAACATTCATACCTGCCTCGATGGCGTAGTGGTTAGTGTAACCGACTGCCCCGCCTGAGGTCGTGGGTTCGTTTCCCGCACAAGTCAATCATTTGTGTGCATGAACATGGATGTTTGTCTTGGTCTGGGTGTTTCTATGTATAATATGTATGTATGTATTTACAAAAAAAAAGTATATATGTATGTTTATCCGTTGTCTAGTAGCCATAGTACAAGCTCTGCTTAGTTTGGGCTAGATGGTGTTGTGTGTATGAGATATAATAGAATATATTATAACTAGCAGCTGAGTGTGTTATCTCTGGTATAAGACAATATACGTAACGTAAATACTTTTAGGAATATTTACGAAATTAAGTATATGAAATAATAGCTTTAGTAACTCATCGTTTCTAAAACTATCAACTAAATAAAATGTATACCATTTTTTAAATTAAGTAATGAAGATACCACTTTGTCATATTTATAATATTAGTACGAAATAAGTAGGGAAGGAATTTTACTATTAAGCATAATTATTTAATTTAGTAATCCTTGATTACGCATACTTATATGATTATATAAGCATAATCACCGGGGGTTTAGTTGTACGTGTGATAAGTAGCTTCCCTGGAAGAATTATGAATGCTAGTACCTCAAATGTGGTTAATATTTCGCGGAAGCCAAAACTGTGGTATATCGAGCTCGCCTCCTTTGTACCATCAAAGCCTATTGAGCCGCTGCGCGCCCACCATTTCTATATACAATACATTTTACTACAAAATAAAGCACTACATTTCAAAGTTAGCAAAGTTCATATTAAGTTTAGTTTTCAAAGTATATTCGGACGAAACATACACACGAAATCATAATTATGATTACGTTTCGACACAACTTAACTTCATACAAAGATAAGCTGAACATGTGCTAAGAAAACATCACATATTTTACGAGCTGATAGTGAGTATTTTCAAAACATTATTATGTAAATTAAACAATGTTTGTAAAATGTATAAGTGAGACAATAGTTATCTATATATATAAAGGAAGATGTCCTGACTGACTTGGAGACAACGCACAGCCTAAACCGCTGGTCGAAGGAACTTGAAATTTGGAGAGCATGTGTGTTTTAATTTGTAGGGGTGTACTAAGAAAGGATTTTTTGAAATTCCACCCTAAGGGGGTGAAATAGGGGGTAAAGTTTATAACGAAATTTTCTCATTTCTGGACTTAGCAGTATGAAAATTGGTACATAAGTTTTCGATTACAATTGAAAAATATCTGTGTAGGTGAAATGGATAAAACTCTCCCCTAAAGGGGCGGAAGGGGGGATAAAGTTTGTATGAAAATTTTCTCACTTCTGGACGAGTACGACTCGAATTGATTGTCAAATTTTAAATTAACGCGAGCGAAGCCGCGAGCAAAAGCTAGTGTAATATAAATTGCTATAATGTTATATATTGAGCGCGCAACGGTTTAAAGGCAAACCTACAGACATGGGCTTGCTACAACGGCTTACTTCCCTTACTAGAGGCTAATATTATACTACGCATTTGTATATTTACAAGGATTTTATGTTTTATATTTTATGTAGTTTTGAACTAGTTTTAAGGCTACGACGTCTCGCAACACTCACACAAAGTCTCTCCTATGCTAGATACATGTTAGCAGCGTGATACAATTATGTAATTACTTAAACACAAATGGAAACATCAATTTTGATGATACGCTGTTGAAATGTAACATGTTATTCGAATGACGAAACAAGATATAGTGACGGAATAGAATATATTTCAAATTCCGTACCAACATCGACAGAAAAAGTAAATTGTTTGCCAATAACAAACTTGTCATAAAACAAATACAATAGACAACACAATACGCTTACATTTTATACAAAACACTGTCAGTCGACAACGTAAATACCGTCTTAATCTTTATAATTGCAAAAAGGAATTTCCTATTGATACACGAGTAGGAATTCATTCAAATCACTTCACTCTGATGTATTACTAAAGGCAGTAGTCACCGTCACAGCTGCCATTAGCAATAACGCCATCATCGCATATCGTATCTACGTACAAAAACAACTGTTACATTTCCTCAGAGTACAATAGTGAATATGCAACATTACCAATATCAATAATTAGACAAAATGACGTAACACTTCACGCAAACTAACATATTTTCGGTACATTAATGTCAAACCTCTAATACAACTATTAAATGCATGAAACACGCATGTATTCATTACATTTACAAACACCTCACTATAAAATATCTCACTACTGCAATGATAGTATGTGAATTACTCATACAATTTTATTTACTATTTATATTATATCATTGCATCGAGTAAATTAGTTCTAATACTAACCTAACTACGTAAAAATGTTCAGTCGATGTTACATACAATGGTGTTTAGGATTAAGCTTAGAAGTTTTATAATACATAGCGGGCCAGCCACAGACGACAGTCCGCGAGATTCGCACGTTGGCACTCAAATCGACAGTACTAAACTGTCGTATGTAGCCGGCCCAATGAGATTAAATCAGAACACGTAATAGTAAACAATAAATCCGTCATACAAAATAAAAAATTATATAATATTGCAACATTTATTGCTCGCAATCGTACTAAACACAACAGGCACACATCGTTACACCACACTTACAATTACATGGAATCGCGGAGATAAATGAAAAATAACCTATTAACTACGAGAAGCGTCTCGTTACCTAAGAGAACGCACCGAAGCGATATAAGGTGGCTTCCTATGGCGCTGCACGCTGTGCGTGTGCTGGCGACTGCGCGTGCGCAGCCCCACGCCGGCGCGACACTGGCGCCCCATTGCAATGGCGAATGCAAGCTGAATGAGCACACTGTCGACATTTATCCTCATTACAGACTCTAAAATCACTCGCCAAAGGAAGCCACCTTCAGCCGTACATTAGAATTCACCAGCTCATTTCATATCCAATCTTTCCTTTAATATTTACCTATCCCCAATCATTTTCATCTACTTGTTTTCTGTCGCAGAACGACACGTTTCGTTGTATAAAATTAGTTGCGGTCGCAACATAGCCTTCCTTTGTCGATCTTGCCCTCCCTTTAACATTATATTCACAGTATACCGAGCCAACTATACTAGACTACACACATTCGCTACTCGCTACGTTACAAGTAAATATCAGAAATGAATATTACTTCCATGTCATAAATTTCTCATGTATTGTTTTACTCTTACAAATGCATTGTGAAGGAAAAATGCATGTTTTTAATAAATTTATTATCAAACTTATGCGGTTTTTTGCTCCTTAGTTACAGCAATGAGGTATGGTGCGGTATTTACACATTTTAGACATTCACATATACTTTAATAATACGAACAGAATTGAGATTCACCCGTGTCGACGTGTGGATTGTCAAAAGAATTGGAATTTGAACTCTTATCTCGTCAATATTAAGATGAAAATAGACTGTACAGTGTACACGGGTAATGAATATTCTAGAAATGAATGTAGTGACGGTTCAAATTCCAATTTTGATGTAATTGGATAGGGGAACTCGTGTTTCATCAGCATTAAATTGTTTATACATTTCAAAAAATCCCTTGTTTACAGCAAATTATTTAATAATGGAAAAGTATTTCTCCTTATAATATGATGCATAATATACGCAATCGTCACAAATAATATTTTTTGTTCATTTTGTTTCGTATTACACACAATTGTGGCAATTAGACCAATGTGCATTTATAGTGTAAATATGTTTATATTGCAAATATATATTACTATTCGTAACAAATCGAATGTTCACGAGTTCGCCTTACAATCACTTGTGCACTGCACTGCACTTGCATGTTGGTGTTCGAACAATAATCTAATGAGTTACATTCGGATATAGCGGTTACATCGTAGATATTATTTTACCACGCTAAATTATTATCGATGCTATACATGTCACTATCGACCTTATGCAGTTGCCACTAAGTCTAGTCTATATCGAATATTACAACGTCCTCGAAATACGACTACAATGAACAGTCGGTGTACATATACATGTACATACATCGGGTTAACAGATTTCATCCTAATTTCGACGATACGTCGAATACGTCGGTAGAGGGTAGGACATCGTCCAGGCGACTCGGTCGCGGTACTAGGCGGCGCTGTCACCGCGCGGTTGCTACACAATGGATGGCGCTGTTCTCAATCAAACAAACGTCATGGAGTACCAACATCGCGCAATGGGTTTCTATCGAACCTCAACGTTAGTATAGCGTAGGCTCGTAGAGTTAATGAGTGGCGTGCGGTGGACGACGATGCCGCCTTGCCATCAAATGAACTACTAATCTGTAGAGTCCCCGGCGGCTGGTCGACTAGTGGCAGCTCATTGGCGCGGCGGTGCGCGGCAGTGGTGAGCTTAGCCGCCGGTCATTCCCAGTGGTGCGGCGAGGGCGGCAGCTCGGAGGGGTGCGCCACGGTGGAGCTGCACAGTGAGGCCGGTTAGCGCGCACTTGCGCAAGCGCGCCCACACCCACGCCCACGCCGGGACGTTTCGTTGTTGGATTCATTTTGCTCACACGTTTTTAACTCGCGTTATTTTACAGCGAGCAATTTTAACATAAATGAGGCAAGGATGCATTTTCAAAATCTTGACTTTATATACTACTAAGTAATTTGAATATCGACAGCAAATATTTCAAAGAAAAGTGCTGACTATACGAATTTATCTTAATTAAATATGAGTGAAATTCATATCTGTCTAGGGATTATGTGTTTCCATCCTCGAATGCTATTTAATCTCAAGCTCGCCTCCGATTTTTATGTTAATTTAATGAATCCAGCAACCAAACTATTCATGCAAGATTTTTTTATTTCATCATCATTTGAATAGACTATGATAATAAAAGAGAAATCCAGTAGCAAAACTGCATCACATGTCAAACTCTACAAGAAAACTACTGAACAAATTAATATAAGATCACCACAACCATGTGCATGGCACTGTGCTTCTACGCATGCACTACGAAAACATCCCCAATAGAAAAACTCACATAAACCTTACACCTTTAATGTAAAGTCTATATTTGGCAAGCGATCATTTCTAGCCAGAATAAACCCACTATAATCCGTACCTAAATAAAAACCTCAAGATTAAATCTTCAAAATCGTATTTTGTTTTTCTTTTATCGATTTTGAAACTATTCAGCCTGGTACTCAAATTCAAAATTAGCTATTTTTCCGCCGCAACAAATTCATCGAAAATCTTTTTTATTATTTTCACTAGTTTAATTAGTATATATTATGAATAATGTATGAATAAAAAAAATAGCCAATGAACTCAAGAGCGAGGCGTATGCATGCACTGCAACCGAACCGTAAGAACGGAGCGAGCACTATCTAACGATCAACCCTTTTGAAACGAGACGACGATCGAAGGCAACACGCCCGTCAATGAAGCTGAAACTTGAACCGACTCATTGCCAACGACACCACGAGTGTGTCATAAATACTTGATAATGAATCTATGACACGGGGAATCATATTTGATCGCAAACTTTACTTAGACCAAAAATCACTAAAGATCTCCTAATTATTATTGATACCTATGGATCAATGCCGTTTAGGTTAATTTTCATAAGGCGGATGGCATATTTGTCATCATAACTTTGTTAGGCTGAGGCAACAGTAAGCAGCGATTCGCGATGCGACTGTGAAAGCGAAACGATATAAACATGGTATGGCTACATTATAAGCGAACATTTTTAAAGAATTTGCTTCAATTTCGCTGACAAGTTGAAGTAGCCGATGCCGTGATTACACTAATGTTGTTTCTATCGCATAAACAAATCAAAGATTAATAGCGATATATGGCGTACGGTGTAGCCATAAACGTGAATATGAATTATTTGTTCTTATCGCTTACGTATCGCAGGTCGTGTCGCGGACTAATGTAGCCTCAGCCTTAGCCTCACGAGAAAGTAAATGGAATGTATGACAATGAATCGGTCATTAAAGTGGTGTTGCAGCATCGAGCGGCGTCCAGTTGAATGTTGGTTTAAGTAAATACATCCAACGATTACGAAAGGAGTCGGGGCAAAAGGTATAGCGTGCGATTGGTCGCTTACTGCTCGAAGCGCACTACGCAGCGCACAGAAATATCACGGGCGATAGCAGTAGATATTTTGCCGCCGTCTTGAAAGGGGAACAAACTTTTGCTTTCGAACCCGCTCTAGAGCTGTCGCAAAACACACAAAAAAAGCAGAACGTTATTAAAACTACTGTACGAGGTCAGCGGTGCTAAAGCGGGACACACCACCATTTCAAGAGGGTTGATTTTGCTCGAAAACGGCGGCGCACATAGAAGACTGAACGCGAACAAAGCGCGAAAAGTAAAAACAAAATTAAGAAAAATATAAAAAACCCATGCACAAGTCGGGCTCTAGCAAAATCGACCCGTCGTGATTGTTACTGTATTACTGTACAGAGAGGCACAACTGTTACCTACATTGCAAATCTAATTGGCGGGTAAGAGGAGAGAGGGGGCAGGTAGGGAGAAGGGCGGGGAGGCGACATAGGCTCTTTTCTGCGACCACCGGGTACGTTGATAAGTGATAACGCGGTACTCGGGCGCGACAGTATCGACAACACGCTAATACACACACTAACAAGAACGCACCGTGCCACACGTAGTTGTGATGAATGTTTGCTTTCTCTGATTTATTATCTTTGCTTATTAATCGTCAGCCGTGGAGACAACACTGGTATATCCATAGAATAAATAAAACCTCTACTATGTTCAAATAAAAATGCAATACTACTAGCGCAAATAAATCGCTGAGAGATCGAAGTAAGCAACATTTTAGAGGTCTGGTTTAAACGCGGCGCTAAAATGACGCGGGCCAAGTAGCCCGAAAAATAAAATGGTTATAGTGTTTGTAGAGTCAGTGTTGTCTGCACGCACCGACGTACTGAACGGCGTGGCCCATATGGGTGCGGGTGGTCGCTAATTAGCTGAGCGTGTTAGGTTACGTATCGCAAAGAAATCACCTAGTGTCGGTTGGTTGCGGTTGGTTGCAGTTGGTTGTTGGTGGCGGCGCCTTACCTTGCGAAGCTCTTGAAAGCCGCCGATTGCGGATTGATGCACAGCGGCACTCGGGACGTTTGCAGCTGCTCCGCTATGAACTTGTGAATCTCTTCTGCGGATCATATATGGCAGATAAATTAATAGATTGCTACAACAAGGCTTTAATAAAAACATAGTTTGTTAATAATTTATACAGCACTTGACTTTTTCCATTTTTTTCTTTGTATAATGTATATATCTGTCACTTTTATAGTCAGTCAGTTAACCCATAAGCAAGTTGATTTCTAGAATAAGAATGGATTTAGAAAGATGATTTTCGACATCTTATCTTTTGGCGTATCAAAACCAACGGACCAAACATGGTATGTTTACTTTTTGACTTTCCTAGGTCTAAAGATAAGTTTACCAAACCTCTTTAAAAGCAAAACAGACTAACTTGTAAACCCGAGCTTCAGCAAAAAGGTTATACATATTTTGAGGTACTAACTAGGTCAACCGTATACGAGTTAGTTAATTCAAGCCGACCATTCCGGTAATCTTTCTTCAAGTAATGTTCTGTAGAAAGGTTATGGCCCGTTTCCTTCATCAAGAAACGAGAAATTTTAGTCAGTGACAGTTCAATTTTGACATATTAGAACATGTGTCAAAAATTAACTGTCCATAGCTAAAACGACTCGTTTCTTGCATATAAGAACCGGGCCTCAGTCAAAATTCGGGTGATGGTTAGTAGCACGTTACCTTTGACCTGGTGCACGGAGGTGAGCTTCCTCTCCCAGCCGTCGTGGAAGGCGTGCGGCGCCACGGGCTCGAGGTCGGGCGAGTAGTGGCGCGCGGCCTGCGGTGCGCTGTAGCAACACTTGCACATGCACGAGTGGTAGCGGAGACGACCTTCTTCTAAGTACGGGTGCGCGAGCGCGTCCACCACGGATATGCGCTTGGCTGGGTCGAATACCAGCATCTGGAACGTTAGGATCCTGGATTTAGGTTCTACTGAACGTTCCATTCAAAGAAGGTGACTAGTGGGGTGTTTTATACAATTATAGTAGCAAACTACCATACTATATACTTGCTTGGTGGAGAAACCGGTGCAGAATTTTTTCCTGTTGAATGACTTCAGATTTGATCGGCAATACCGTTCTTTTTTCCCTTCCAAATACACGTATTACAAGTAGGTAATGTTAATGTGCTAGTTAGGTACATATGTCATTAAAAGTGATAGCCAAAAAATTTATTTCTACAACTCCTTTTAACAAGCCCTACCGCTAGAAGGATTACATATTATATAAATAATTACCTACAGCACAATCCGGATACAGACATATTCTGTGGCAGACCGAGTACCAATAAAGCAGACATGCTGCAATATTTAAATAAAAGGTGTCAATGACATTGTTTAATTAATGTATTGTAAATAATAATAATGATTTTCAAATAATTCTACAATAATTGCATATTAATAATTTAATTGACTGTTTGCTTTTGTGTTACATATTCTTATTTTATAAGATTTTAAATGTAATATGTTCATTGATTATAATGTTTTAATAATGTATAACTTCACAGCATTCAAGCGATTTGGTTTCGAAGGTAAGTTTGTATTGCATATGAATAAATGAATTATTGAAAAAAAACACACTGTAATACAATACTTTTTGACCCAAATATGTAGACGTGTAATGCGCAGGCAGCAGCCTCGTGTTGAAGTCCAACATTACCTGTGCGAGCAGGTGCACGGCCTCGTGCGTGGCCTGCACGGACAGCGTGTAGAGCGCGGCCAGCGCGGGCGGGCGCGGCGCGCGGCGCAGCATGTGTGCGCGCGCGCCCGCGCACGCGTGCCGCATGTCCTCCAGCGACGGCGTGCCCAGCAGCTCTGTGATCAGCTCCAGCTGGAACACCAATTATTCATTATAGCGAAGGACCACAACAATATAACAATATCTGAACCTTAAAAACATTTTCTGATCTTAAATTTGTATAATGACATGTTTGTATAATTAATATTAGCACGCGGAAATGTGTTTATTTCTTTCCCTTCATCTATACTAATATTATAAAGCTGAAGAGTTTGTTTGTTTGGTTGGTTGAACGCGCTAATCTCTACTACTACTGGTTCGAATTGAAAAATTATCTTAGTGTTGGATAGCACATTTATCGAGGAAGACTAAAGCCTATATAACATCACGCTACGACCAATAGGAGCGGAGCAGTAATGAAAAATGTTGCAAAAACGGGCAAAATTCTCTTATGTGGAGCAGACGAAGTTGCGCGGATCAGTTAGTAACATCATAAAATGATCGAGTAAATACTATTATTTCTGAACACAAAATAGTGAAGGACTGGTGAAGATTTTATCCTTTCATCAAGCTAGCATTTAAAAAACAGATCAATAAGATTCTTATTCAAACGTACAGTACCAATTTACAAAAAAAAAATTAGCCGTGAATTACACGGGTTGCTAAGTCACATATGAAAGTTATAAAGTACCTGTTGTACAGGACTCTGTGCCTGGAACAAGATCCTCCTGCCGAGCAGTTCGCCGAATATGCAACCCACTGACCACACGTCTACCGCCGCTGTGTAATGATTCGCACCCATCAGGATCTCGGGTGCTCTGAAACAGGACATATTTTTGATCATAAATATTAAACATTAATTTCAAAGGGTTGCAAATTATTTATTTAAAACCTAGTGCACCTTGTCAGCTATGTTAATTCTTTGTGTTACTAGTGGGTTCATGTCAGTAGTGTAATAGATGGGCGTCGAAACTCTACCTAGTCCTATATGTTACCCAATACCAAAAAGTCGCTTCAAATCTATTCATGAGTAATTAAAGCAAATACTGAATAAAAGACTATCATCTAAGCTTCTTAACATTTTGCAAATTTTTATTTCTGTAAAATCCAATTGAAGTCTCGAGTTAAAATATCAATATCTTTAATTCGAAAGAGAGTTGCCAACTCTTCTCCAGTATCAAACGCAAATATTGGGCAAAAATTATGAGGATCTTGACCCTCTACAATACAATTCGATTTTTAAGTAACCTTAAAGTAATCTTCAAGTTTCATATTAAGGTGTAAAAATGACTAGAAACCATATCTCCGAACCAATCCAAACTTGAAGTCTAAAGCCGTAAATGTGCCCCGTAAAAGTACAATAAATATAATATATTTACTGTGGCTATATATTTATTGTGGTAAAAGTGCTATGATAAAATCCATCATGAGCCGTAAACAGAAAATGATAACTATACCCAACAGACCTGTCTAAATAACTTTTTGATAGAAACTAATCAGGCGCTATCAACGCATTCACTGCCTATCTGTAACCCAGTTCCAGATTTTAACTCGTAAATAAACGCAACACATCGTATTTCTATTAACATAAAAGTGATAAAGCTTATTAGTTTTATCAATTTTATGTTAGTAGGAAATCTAAAATGTTAATAATGTTTTCGTGACAAGTACATATACTAAACTGATGATAACAAACAAATATACATAGATAAACGAACAATTCCGTAAATGTATGCGATTTCAATTCAGCTTAGTAAAACATTATTTCCAATTTGAAATTTAAGTCGCGCCCGTCTTTCATAATATTTATCAAAACAAACATGGTGAAACGGGGACGTCGAATATATGTATTTCGTTTGGTTGATATTCATTTGCGTATTATGTCAAACTGAATTCATTTGATGGACGCGTTTGATGAATATGTAACGTTACAAATATTAGAGAGAACAGCGCGAGTCGAATACAAAAATTTTACATAAAATATTATTTCATAAAATATATAAAGTGAAATGCGAGCAACAGCCATGAATTTAATGACTACCATTACTTAATATGCATACGAACTATTTTGGGAAAATGTTAGCCAAACCACTGCACTAGTCATGTTTCAGCACAAAACACGGTGAGCTGGTGTCCTACTTTCAAAACTGCGGTCAACAGTGCACAGGTCATTCATTCATAAATTTTTTTTATTCATTCAACACCCATGAAACGCTTCGTCGCACGTTTGAAAAACACTTAATCGATACCATACCAACTGGAGTAATCGACGTAAACAATTTACAATAGTGCAATTTGAATTCCCTCTGGGAACTTTTAGGTGTAAGTTAACCAAACAAAACACATTGCTATCGGTTTTCCTTCGTTGTTTACAATGAAAAATGTAGGTGTAGTTTGCGTTATTATCGCATTACGTAAATTTCTCAAGCAATTACCGGTTAATTCTTTTGACGATAGGTATAAATGTTTCGGTAAAACTCAATTTTCCTGAGTATATGTCGCGATACTTTTGTTTATATAACAATTACTGCTTGTCCGTCAACCCTGTAAGATTCTCAAATATAAATCACAACAATTTTTGTCACGATGTACTTGAAAATAACAATACATTTTTTTAAAAGTAATGCTAGACAACACTGGTTTGTCGTCGTTTGGCTAAAACAATCCATGGCCATGGCAGGGTCATAGGTAGGTACTAATGACGCCTCCCGATTGCCAAAGTATTCGAAATCTGAGTAATAGCATCGTACTCCCGCGTTAGAAACTAATAATAACGTTTGTTTGTTAACAGGTGGTTGGTAAACTGATGTGCAAAACCTTCGTTTCGTTTGACCTCTCGGCAAATGAATAGTCAGACGAGTCTGGCTCGTATGTCAAAGTCACGGGTCTTGGTCACGGCTCGAGTTACAGAAGTTAAATACATACAAACGTTGTACACAAAAACTCTGTACAGCTGCTTGTCGAAATAATTAGTCGAGGTTCAATAATAATCTGCAATCATTAAACATTGGATATGGTTGGCAGTCATATTTTTTTAAATATTAAATGACGCGCGAATGTAATTGTATTATCAAATCATCATAATTCAATTTGTCCAAAAATCTTTGATAAAATTTACTATGTTTTTAATTTCTTATTGTCATTTTAATCTATGCACAGTACCCTTTACACAGGTTTTATAGTCTACATTTTATATACACTGTTCTTTTCACAAAGTTTAATTGTACTTTTAAGGATTTTTTGTGGTGGTAACTACCGTTATTGATGTACCTACTAAAAAGGCTATTTCGACGTACTAGCGAGTATGGTGTCCTTAGTGCAGGTTTAGCAGATTGTAGACTGAGACTATGTACAACATAATTAAAGAAAAAGGTAACGCAGAATGGTTTTTACATACGCAACATTTCATATGAGACCACATTTTAATATCGCATGTCACAAATCTACACAAATAAATAAAATTGAAGTGTCTGTTTGTAATGTCAAAATAACAGCTTTTTATCTAATGCATATGAAAGTATATAAGGTAACTACAAGAAAATATCTATTTTTAAAATGTTTGTCTCTCTGTATGTTTGTTCCGGGTAATCTCCGAAACGGCTGAACCGATTTTGACGGGACTTTCACTGGCAGATAGCTGATGTTATAAGGACTACTTTGATTTTAGAAAAAAATAGGGTTCCGCGGCGACAAACACTTTTTAGTTAAAATCTACGCGGACGAAGTCGCAAGTAACAGCTAGAGTTTAATATAAAATCCAATGTCAGTCTATAGGTGCAATATAGAAGTTTATGCATGGCCTCAGTAGAAGAAGAAATATTGTTATTTATTGTGACAATTTCGTAAATAGCAAAAGTTACGAACATTATTTGGCAGTTATAGTAAAAAGATTTTTGCTTTGATGCTTTGTAATTTTGATATAAAGGCAGCGCTTAATCGCTACTAATAATTTGAATGAAAACGACTAAAGAACACCTAGATGAATATGTTCGCAGGTTACTAGATTTAAAATTAGAATCATATTTAAGATTATATTTCTATAATAATTGTTATATTGTTTTATAAATAAATGTTAGTCTAGTGGCGCCCATTGAATATAATTATCTTTAATTTGCGGATAATGTAGTTTTAGACTGGCCATTTACATTCTTTAAAATGTTAAAGAATGTATAAATGTATGTATGTTGTAGCTGTTTATTATCCTACAATATATAAAACTTTTGGACACTTTATGATAAAAGTGGCTTAGACCCAACATTACGCATTATGCTTTTCCAAAAAAACTACAAGCGTCAATGACAAATCCTCTTTTAGTGATCGTCCAAGCAATTCCTAAACCGTTACCTGTAATACTGCGTCACGACCTCCTGCGTCATGTTCTTGCTCGCGTCCGGCTCTTCAACCCTGGCCAGGCCGAAGTCGCAGATCTTCAGCACGCAGTTACTGTTCACCAGCAAATTGCCGGGCTTAATGTCACGGTGGAGAATACGGGCTGAGTGCAAATACTTCAGACCTGAAAGGAAAAATTTAATAAGTTATTATTTCATTACAATTCTACGTACCATTTTTCTTTTTTAAAGACAATTCTTGCATTTGGAATAGATCCTGTATGGCAGATGTTCTTTGTGTCTGTTTGAATGTTTGTAAAGTCCACCCCGACACAGAATTAAAATATAAAGAACACGTGTGTTATTTGTGTCCGATATCTCAATCTGGACTCGGAACAACTATTTGTGGTTGGCACATTTTTTGTGCCGTGTGGGAATTACCTAAACCCACGCCACTTACAATGGCAATGGCGATGCGACCAAATAAGCGACTATGCCATCTGTGCAGTCAAAAATAAAAATAGAGTAATCGAAAGAAGTAATATACTGTGCAGTTAAAGTCGTCGGCAGTTTGTTGTGAACATTTATATTACATTGGTCTATTGCGCATTCGTGGATGAAGGATTATGATAAAGTGGTGAGGAATTAACTTAGGTTGGTATTATCTATGTATGGAGTGAATAGCAACCTCACGCGAGCTCTGAAATCTCTTTATGATGATTCCAGAGCTTGTGTTAGGATAAATGGGACCTACACAGAATGGTTTAGCATTGAAAAATGTGTTGGACAGAGATGTGTAGCGTCATCTTGGCCATTTAATCTATACATGGACAATAATTGTTTGAAAGATTTAAAAGATTGTGAATGGGGAGGCGAACGTTTCTCGATTAGATCAGAGGCGTTCTGGACAAAGGCCAGGTTAAGAGCTCCTTGAATCGACGGGCGTGTATGAGGAATGTGATGAAAGTGAATAAAGCCAGAGAAGTGTGTCAGGATCGTAGCAAATGGAAATCCGTAGTCTCTGCCTACCCCTCTGGGAAACAGGCTTGAATCTATGTATGTATGTATGTATTATATTACAGTGAAATATTTATGCAGTGCTTACTTTATTTCTTATGTAATAACGAATTCGTAAGAAGAAAACAAAATACTGCATAGCATAGCTATTCCATCCAGCGCTATGTACAACGATTTGCTTAAAATATTCAGTGTAGAATACACATTTTCTGTATCACATAGATTACTTTGTTATTAGATCTAGACGAGCGCAGTTCTCACCGGTCTCATTTTATAAAGAGGAATAATGTTTGTGAAGGATACGTACACAAAAAAGCGATTAATTTGATTAAAAC
The DNA here is from genome assembly GCA_963564715.1 of Catocala sponsa. Taxonomy (NCBI): domain Eukaryota; kingdom Metazoa; phylum Arthropoda; class Insecta; order Lepidoptera; family Erebidae; genus Catocala; species Catocala sponsa. Next base: position 22,519,800 of record OY751335.1, on the reverse strand, counting down.
AAAGGTTCGCTGCTACATACAATATAAGAGCGCAGATAGCCCTAGGTTATTGGATTAGTAATCTTTTAGACAATGGCGAAGGGTATCATCAGGGACCGAAGTAGATTTTACATCACGTTATATTTACTTAAAAATCGTTTTATACTCAGCCTCTATTACTTTTATCTCTGAGTTTTAGGAAGTATAAAATGTTTTTGTAAATGTGGTAACCTCAACAAAGTTAAGTGCATATTTGGTGACGAACTATATGTGGTCATGGTTACAGAAGACAATTGCTCGAATGGTTATAAATAATGTATAATATATTTACGGATAGTTGGCTTGTTTAAGGACTACCGTTCCATAGTCGGATAGATAACTTATCCAGGGAATACATCAGACAAGTTGTATATACAACTATCAATACGCCAAATTATACACCAAGATCAAGTCTATTCGGCGATGAAAAAACGGTCCTTATAATCCCTTATATTATGTTAGTGCAAAAATAGTATACATATGTATATCCCGCGAGATGAACAGAGAACAAATAAATTGTCTTTTTAAATAAATTTGCATTGCAGAGTACATTTTAGGTGTGCACATAGTGTTGGACAATAGTCAACATGAACATACCACTAATCAACCGCTCCTATTTTTAAAATACATCTACATAGCGGGATATGATAAAATATATTTTATCTATACTGCAATTTGTTAAATACAAAACGAAGTTTGACCATTGATATGCCATGCCATCAATGATAAAACTTCGTTTTGTATACTTTTCTTGATGTCATTTCGTAATAAAGACTATTCTTAAGTTTTGTTTTATAATAGAATATTAAGGTATTACTAAGATAACCTTACACTAATTTAGTAGCACACATCTCAGATTCATCTTCAGACATCATTCTCTGAGTCCTTTTTGTATCTATAGATCAAGCGATTCTATAATGGATTAAGAAGAGCTAACTACATCATTTCGCATTCAAAAACCAATTTACAGTTGCAAATTCAAATTAATGGAACAACGTCATAGTCTATAATTCGTGCCACTCGAAAGTGTCAATTAATATGAAATACAAATTAACATTTCGCATCACAGTGACGCCGAGAACGTTCAGAATGCCACACATTCGTTTAACGTCCGTGCGCATACCTTAACAACTTGTAAACATCATTGAAAATGGATACGAGTGTTGGATCAATTAATTTATTGTTCATTGTATTGGACGATCAGCTCTCAAGGTAATATTGAGATCATAACCGCCGAGAATCGCATTTTGGCCGCCCGAAATCGGTATTAATAAAAGTGCTATTTTAGTGCTCTAAATTCCGGTTGAGTCTAGACTTCACTGGTCAAGATTAGGAACTTTGGAGCACTGTAATTGGAATAATTAAATATCTTGTACTTGTTCTTGTATACGGTTTTAGTCGTATTTTTTAGACAACGCCCGCACTAGGTGATTTATACCTGCGTACTCTACTAGCATTGAAACAATGAACATGATTACTTGGATTCACCAAAACTATCTATTGCTGGATTTCTACAATATTTTATCTCTTGCACAAGTCAATACCGCAACATTGATGTTACACGCCGACGGAAAAGTCTTTGATATCGATTTGAAAAGTATTCTAACTTGTTAACTAGTATATTTATCAGTTACCTAAGCGTATATAGCACATTGAAAACTGTTTAGTCAATAATGTACACACAGGTATTTTTCTTACGGTATTGTCCCAAGACTTTTTTATCACGTTTGAGTGCTGGTCTTGTAGCTACAAGACTATCAATTTAAAAAAGGTTTGTGGGTGACTTCTATTCTTATTAACTCTAGCCGCCACATCGTTCGTATTTTATAGCCTTAAGAACCTGACCTAATGACGGTACCTACTTCCATATAAGCCCAAAAGCCCGGTTTGCGTTATTAAAAAATATATACTTTGTAATTTACCGACTCTATAGCATAATAAAATTGCATTAAGGCTATATAATGACCATTTTAATTCGCGATATTAGCAGTTAATTTAATAACTTTTTATATACTAGATAGGTAGTACGTAAAACTGGTTTAAAACTAAGACTTAGCTTGTAAGTTTTTATATTGATACATGTAATTTAAATCTCGGGATCACCCAAAGAAGTGCTAGGTAGATGTGTAGAATGATATGAGATTCAATGGTTTGACGTCTGAGGATATAAAAGATGGAACAAACTGGGAAGAATACTTAGTCGACCGTCGGACACTGGCATAGGACGAGACTAATAACACTAGGACGAAATTTATAGGTTCGTTGCCCAAACAGTACAATGCCCTTACTATAATAGTTTGCTGAACATAATACAGTGAATGCAAATGTTGTAGGATTGTCCTTCGTTCTGAGCTCATTTAAAAAAAGTAAACGTTAGTTTTTTCAATCAAGTCTGCTGAGAGGTAATATGCTACATGCATATTACCTCTGAACTGAATTATTGGTTTGGATGTTAAACTTTCAAACTAGTACGAATTTCTTCAAACATCTTTGGTTAAAGATAAGTACCTAGAAGGAAACGATAAGATAATAAGATTTAAAGCTTTAGATGATAATATACTTTACATGTGTCCGTCCTCTCTAAGTGAGGCATACTACACAGCAATTGTGTATTTTGTTTCGAATACAATTGCTGTGTAGTATTTGTGCATGTTTTAATAATAATATATTCATTAATTATTATCGCTCTACAAATCAGAAATGTAGGTGTGTTACACATCTTCACCTCAGGTATAATGTGGGCGTGGACAGATGTGGGAAGCTGTACGTTAAACAACACAAAACCAACGTCATAAAACATCGACACGTGTAAATTTCAGCTAAAATTAGACTTGGTTTTCGTCGACCCAATGATGGTAATACTAGGCTAACAGCGACCTTTAGAGCTTGAACAACCCTAGGTATCCCCTCGACGGCTGTTGCCATATGCGCAGTACGTCCGCCAGTGCGCCGTGGGTGGTGGGTCACGTTTTATAGCTGACAGCGAAGCTCGTGCAACCCGTTGTCACGTGACAAGAAATACATTACGTAGTTATCTGGATTTGATAGAAAAGTTCCGCAACTAATCTAATATTGCTGTTGGATTAAGTTTCTGTCTCTTAGCTTTTACAAGATACAGAAAGTCAACCGGATTTATGCGATATACAACACTTACATTAAATATTTGACAAAGCTTAATAGAAATAACACATTGCTTAGTTAGCATAACGCTTATATTTATTAAGAGAACACCATCTTTATATATATATAATTCTTCTGTACGTGTGTTGACAGTGAACTCCTCCTAAACGGCTGGACCGATTTCAATGAAAGTTTTTGTGTGTGTTCAAGTGGATTCGAGGATGGTTTAGATATGATTTTTTTTTTCTCTTTTGTACAGGACGACGTCTGTCGGGACAGCTAGTTATACTATAGTATTCAAAATACAAAGTTCGAAAATGACCTGCTTTTAACAGACTTTAGAGACTTCTTGTTGGCTACTTTTTTATCTACACTTTTCTTCTCTATACTAATATTATAAAGCTGAAGAGTTTGTTTGTTGTTTGAACGCGCTAATCTCAGGAAGTACAGGTTCGATGTGAAAAATTATTTTAGTGTTGGATAGCCTATTTATCGAGGAAGGCTATAGGCTATATAACATCACACTACGACCCACGGGGGCGGCGCAGTAACGATAAACGCGGGTGAAACCCCGGCAACATCTAGTCAAATATAAACATTAATATAACATAATGTGTTAACATGATAAAATGATTTGCGATAGTTTATTAGGCGTTACACACAGACGGGTTCCTACGACATTACATATCAATAAAATTGCGTAATGCGGAGTTGAGTGCACAAAATCAATTATAGTATTAAATTCTTTAAAAGTACTAAGTTTAATTTCAATGTGTTACATTCACAAAAGACATTACGTGCTTTATAATTATAAAATAAATAGCACTTTGCACAACGGTATTATGACTCGTAATGACTAAATGTATTTTCCATTTTCTTTGTGTTTAGTTAAGGAAATAATGGCATGGTAAAGAGTGCCGCTTGACACGTAAGATTACCGTAATTGTGAAGGCCTAACTTCAAGCACTCGTTAATAAAGCGACAGGCTAACGTACCTACATATCTACATATTAATGACAAGAATTTGGAGACACCGTTTTCTAAAGATACGTATTACTGTGACCATCAGCAATTGGAAAATTACGAATGCATCGATGCTTCGACACACGATCGTAACATCGAACTATATTTTACTAGTTTTCACCCGCGGCTTCGCTCGCGTAAATGTAGGTTAGGTTAGGTTAGGTTTGCAATAGTTATTTTTTCTGGATGAAAGGTACCCTATGTCCTATTCTGTACCCCTGACAACGTGTATGCAAAATTTCATGTTGATCGGTTGAGTAGTTAAGGCGTGAAAGCGTAACAAACAAACAAACTCATTTTCGCATTTATAATATTAGTTAGGATTATCTCTCAGCGGGCTAAGTTAGATTATTTAAACTAGTACGAAACAAATTTAAGCTGTGTATCTAAGTTACGTTTGTACCTAGAAGAAAAACTATACATATCTAATATGTATTGCTTATGGATGGCTATGGTTGTTTGCTACACTAGTGATATCATGCCTGCAACCATTATTACAAACCATTATTTAGCCATTCCTAAAGAACTTCGTGCTTGGTCTCTTGGACAAATCAGAATTAATTATATCTAGCCAACAGTAACAAAATGGCCACTACAAACACTTACATTATGACAAGTGTTAAGCACGTGACTGAGACGCATTTCTTTGATAAAAGCCCTTGTTGAAGTGAAAACTTCTTTAGGTGCGTTGAGTATTCTTGGGTGAACAAAAATCATAGAACTCGCATCATCGTCACGCTTCCACGCTTTCCATTTTTGAATTATTTTAGAATATTATATCTCAGAAATGGTGCGTCCTACGCAAAAATAACGAAATTTTGACCCCCTTAATAAGCCCTAAGAAAGTGTCAGGAATCCAAAGAAGTGTTTATGATCAAGGATTAAAGTTTTCATTTCTATCGGCAGTCCCCAAAGACTGCCGCAATTTTCTTTTATCCAAAAGCAATACTTGTTACAAACCAATACAATAACACCATACAAAAAGTTTGAGTTAAAAAGAGCGAAAGGTAATGTTTGAAAGGCTTCCACTCACAAACCGAATACAACACCGCATATAATAACAGCCAAATTCAAGTTTAAAAACATGCTTACAAGAAAGTGTATAAATATGTTCCTATAATAATTGTTATACTGTATTTTGGGGTGTAGTTGCTTTTGCATTTTTTTATTCGTGCTTATTACAGTCGCCAATATGATGATATGGAAAAATACTGAAAATTCATAAGGACGATAGAAACGACACATAACCAATACCTTTAATTTATCAGAAAACATAGTTTTTTACTAATTGGACTTGCTTAAATAAACCATTAACAATATATAATCCAAAGCGAAAAGTAAAGTAATATAATTTCGACATAAAAATGTAACTCACAAAGCTCAAAGAGAGTTGGTACAAAATGACCGAATGAATTCACGTAATTCAAACACGTGCTTACAAAAGGGAGGATAATAAATAAAGTGAAATAAAACTGAACCAGGGATTACGCAAGCAGCTAGCGGCGTATATATCGCTATCCTTCAGTAGTATCCAATCAACAAAAACATTAAACGAACCCGTTAGTTTTAATTGTGAAAATATCACGGCTTGTATTTTTATAATCGGCTGGAGTCACACGAATCGCACGGTATGTATTATTTAATGCTACCAGATTTATGCCTTTTTAAACTCGTTTACATTGATAAACTTGCAGCCACATTTTGTGTATCTTGATCTAATCAAAGTACCTACTTCAAATAGAACTGGGACGAAATAAGATTTACAATATATTTTAAAGCAGAATTAAATTTCAGATTAAATAGCATAAACAATTATAAGGAATTCTATAATCATGCAGCATTACGACTAATTATATTATTATAATATTAACCTAAAGGATTCGGCATAACACATTTATTTACCTAAAATTGATTCTTCGTTATAGAATCTTTATTACTTACTATTTGCTCGGCTTTTCTTAACTGGACCCTCGTGTTCGGCAAATACACATAGTTTGCGTAACTAGCAAGGCTGTAGTTATAGTTTCAGTCCCACCGATATCAATCCTTACTTCCTTACTAATATTATAAATTCGAAAGTAACTCTGTCTGTCTGTCTGTTACCTTTTCACGGCTAAACCACTTAACCGATTTAGATGAAATTTGGTACAGATATAGTTTAAAACCTGGGGAAAGACATAGGCTACTTTTTATTCATGTAGTTACCACGCGGGCGGAGCCGCGCGTAGAAGCTAGTATTAAATAACTTCATGAATGTTAATAGGACGTGATTGCATGTATATCTTTTATACGTTAGATATCCATACTATTTATGTCAGTTAGAAATAATTATGTCTGAACATCGAACGACAACATCTCATTAGAGATAAACAACGTCCGCCTTTGCGACTGGGTACTACTAACGATGCTACACACGACACGTCAGCTTTGAACTTATTACTGGCAAAGAAAGGAAAGTGCATTACTTTCTGCTTTAAATGCATGTTTTTATAAGTTAAAATATATACTATACGACATGGAGTATAGCTTGAGATGGCATATGAAAGTTCATGAAACAATGATTGGATAAAGTTTGTGTAGGTAACGAGAATTTATGTAAAAATATGTATGACTGTATCGAACTTCATATACATAATTTATATTGAGTCCTTTCAATACACAAATTGAAACTTTTACAGAGCATCCGTATTCAGAACACGTATGTAAAGATAATGAGATCCAAAAAGAATTTAAGTATATAAGAATCACATTAGACCTTACCTACGATACGAAAGAACGAGAAGTCTAAAAGCTCTTGGAGGTTGAAGTTAACTCCTTTACTGTTATAAGAAATTCAAATTTCCTAAAACATTATCTTTACGACGAGGCCGGCCCAGGAGGAGATGGCGAGACGAGCCCGATGCATTTAAAAGGGATTGGCAACTCAGAACAAGCGATCGAGATAGATGGAAGTCGGAAGGGGAGGCCTTTGCCCAGCAGTGGGACGCCAATTAGGCTTATAATAATAATAATTATTATCTTTACAAATTTTTTGTAATTTTACCAGAAATACTTTTTTACTATTATAAATATAATCAACCTTCCGATTGTTATTTTATAGTAGTTAGAGAAACGTAAATTATATTTGGAATCTAACATTTGCTGAAAAATATCTTAAAGCATAAGATTGATTCATAAAATATGGATAGATATACATACTTGCTTTAAGTTCTAAGTAAAACATGCAGGTTTATTTTTCATAAGAATACCTTCATTTTGGTTTTATGTGGTATTTTTGGGTACTACATACATTTTGTTAAGTATATACATTTTGTTTGAATGACATTTTCCATTGCTTTCGACTACGTTAAACGTCGACGTCTATTTCCATATATAAGTATTATAAAAGAGCTTCAAGCAAAACTTGATCTTGACTAAATAATCAGAATGTAAGAGGCAAGACGCGCACTTGAAAACAATGAAAACTCTTACTAGGGATACTTTACGCGATATCGTCTTTAATTCAACACATGCTTCGCATTTGAGTGGGCATATATTTATCTATTCGCACAACCCTTGCTGGACTCCAACTAAAGTTGGTGTGCTACTTGCTACTTGCACTACTTCGTGGAAACATTACGGTCTGTGCTATGTATAGGACAACATATATTATTATGATGCACTATTTTTTATACTGGATGTTTTAGTGCCTGTGGCTTTAAAGATTATAAACATGCCACAATAGAAATTATAGATAAAATATTCTCATACTCTTCAATAATTCAATTAAATGTTATAGAATGTCAAAAAATGGAGCGCGAAAATGAATGAATCATGGCAAGCATGCTCAATAACGAAATGTTACTGACCGCCACCGCCATCGCGACACGTCCATTTCGAAACGCGATCCACTTCAAGCAGATATACCTATGTATAAGTCTGTTTATACTATTTTATGTACCTAGTCATAGAGTGATCACCTCTCTGGAAACGAACGGAGATTATACAAAGAGCTCGATTTAATCGTATCACTTTATATTTTATTGCCACAATCAATTTCATCGGCAGGTATCATCCTCTTTGGAATTAAAGTATTTATTAACGATACAAATGAATCTCGTATATCATGACCGAAAATGGTGTATGTGATAATTATATATGATCGTTTAGGAGATAACTACTGGTTATAAAATGTTCTTAAATAGTAAAATACAAATAGCCAAACTGACGTCTAAAATATTGAGAACAAAGGCAATAAGTAAGCAATAATATAATTATGTTTATTGTATACCGTAATAGCAAAACTATTAATTTTAGACCTTCTTATTGTTCTATTTTATGTCTATCATTGTACTCTGTCATTCTGTATTAATGTTTTTTCTTTGTAGATTTACCAGATGAGAACTACTATTTTTTAAATGAGCTTAACCTCAACTTTTACATTTTAGAACATGTCGTTTGCGTAAATGTACTTACATATTCAATAAAGAATAAGCATAAGCTTAATCTCAAATAAAACTTATCAAAACATACAACAGCCTATCGTAGAAGTTATCAAAACAGTCGGGTCGACATCACATTTGGACAATATCTGCGAGAACCGCAGGCACTTGAGCATTACGAGGCAAGCATGCGCCGCCCCCCGGCGCTGTCTGTAACGCCAAAACAAATTAACGACACCTCGCTGCCTCGCGACGAGTTTAATTTCCCAACGGGTGTACCGCAGTTTTCACCAACACGCAACTGAGTTTTATGATAAAACAACGCAACACCTACCTGGTCTAAATGAGCCATCTAACTTCGCGATATACTGTTAGAATTATTATAAAACCGAGACAGACATGTACGTTGCGAGTAACCTCCGAGGATCACACGCCGTACGTGATGAAACACTTTGAACTCATTACTCATACTCCATGTACCTATTATGGAAATTAAAGTAGAATAAAGACGATAATGATACTGCCATAATTATAGCGAACAAAAAGTATTTGAAAATGCATAGCTTTCTTAGCGAACCGGAGCAAAACAAGCAATCATAAGTCACAATGTATAATTTGCACACATATACACTAGTCTACCACAAGATTTTCATTATACAACCTCAAAGAGGGCATAAAAACTTAAGAACAAAGCAGCAATAATGTAAGGGGGCGAGAAAAGTGGCGCGTAAATGTTGTTTATTGAGCGACGGCGACGGGTCCATTTCTTGGCGGGTCGTCGGCCGCGGGCGCACGCGCATCCGACCGCGACGCCCGCCGTAGTCCTGACTCCTAGTGTTCATGCCACACGGGGACAATGCACCGACAACCACTGACCACCGCCATTATATTTTAATTGTGACCCGTAATACAATCCAATCAAACTTTCTGTTCGCCCACATTAATGTTATAAACATTCTATAGATTTCTTTCAGCGTTTCCTATCATCCATAAACGTTCTGCAGTATTAGTTGTACCTTTAGATAAAAAGAATTCTCGTAAATATCCAGTCAATGGCTTCGATTTTAGAGCAGCGTGTTAATGTTTGCAACGGCAATCAACGCTCCCGGAGATACTCACAATAGTAACAGTATATCTCTTAACACCGCAATGTTTGTTCACGCGCAGTGACGGTGAATAAACAAGAGTTTGTATGCGCGTGAGTCCCGATATCACGCTCCCGCCCGGTGGCCAAATCAACCTTTCACAATTAACGCCTGACAGAACTGTACCGACATCGTTACTGACAGACCAAAATCAGTGAAGTGCTTCATCTAACGACCAACGATCAATTCCAAGAACAGCCGTTTATGAATTCTGATATTTGTTTATCACAAATGGCGTCGTAATCACAAAATTAAAAGCCACTTTACTGATATACAAATCAGTATATCAGTAAAGTGGCTTTTAATTTTAATAGTACTGTTATTCCTTACTCGAATAAATTCAACATTCCGATGCTGAACCGCTTAGGTTATCTTTCAGTTAGTACGATAAAGTAAGCTTCCTTGACGCAATCTACTAACAATAGTTATTGGGATAAATCACGATATAACTGCATCCAGTAGATAAAGAAATAGCTTGTTGCCGTCGCTAGAGGGGTTAACGTAGTATATTAACACAGGAACTGGAAGGACATAATACGTGTTTGTTGAGGAAGAGCACCGCAATTATGTCAGTATAGCCATTCGAATGTCCACTGACGAATTATACGGATCACGAGACTGACACTGTTGGATTTCGGGGAACATGTACTCGGGGATTATACGTGTCATACACATCCTGGGTTACAAAACCGACTAAAATACTGCGACGTTACGTTTTTATTTCAAACCCTAAGTAATAATTCTCTCTATCAAATGTAGAAACGTATACATGTACAAAAAGTTGGCTTATTTCGCAGATGGCGACAAGACGTCCTGAAGTAAATTCCATTAGTGGGAGCGAAGGAGACACCGGCAGGCCTTTCCACTTAGGGGTTTTGCCGTCGACCGGCGCCGTCGCCCTCGCTTGCCGCGTGTTCTTTCAAATACATTATTTCGTTCCTTTATTGGCGCAATTATTTTGAGAAATGTCTGCAAACCGAATTCTACTCAAACATCAGGCAAAATGTGGCTTTTTTACAAATGTAGAAATTCTATTCAACATGTTTGCTAGCTAACGGCGTACGATCAGTGGTAGTTGAGGTTAAATTGTAAATGTATTCCTAGAAAAAATTATCCAAAATCGTAAAGGGGCGGAAGACGGTTATTTATTAGAGCGAACACTCGGTAGGCTACATTACGAGAGTGCGTAAAGGTGATTTCCTGAACGAAAAAGCTCTCGCATAAATAATATTAGCCTGTGACGTAGCAAACGAAGAGCGGCGCATTTCCATAATTCTGCTCGTTACCGCCGCCACCTCCTTCGCCACAGCGAGGCCACGCCGACGGTAAGCTCGAGATCTTATCTCTCCTTGCAACGTAAATAAAATTAATTAAACATTTTTCGGCAGAATCGGTACTGTTTCTTTAATTGAATATTCAGTGCAATCTAGTGAGATAAGATCTGGTCTCTATAGAATGTTAACATAACTCGACACTTAAACCATAAGATGTCAAGTCAGTCGTGTTAATGATCCGATGCGAGCCTGAGTAATTTTCGAAACATCAAACATGAGCATACCTCAATGTACCTATAACTCAATATGGCTGAGATAATTAATCCTCGAATCAACCGTTGTATGAGGTTCAAACCTAGTGTTTAAAATATCTAACAGAATTTTATAATGTACGTAGGAATAGTGACGTGCACAGAACATAGAATCTCAGTGTAAAGGAATCGCGCCGCGCCGTATATAACAGGCGAACGATTAGCATAGCTGGCCGCCCTTACATCGCACAATGAGCGCAGCCGCAGTCATGTCCAAGACGTCCCAAATATGTGCTCACCCTGCTTAGTATGCATTTGCTGCGTATAAGACAAACTGCATTCTACACAATCCATCCCTATGATGTATTACACGAATGACAACTCTATAAAACCGGTAGGTAATATTTACGTAAAAAATATGCACATGATGGTTCATCACATTTATGTAATGTTGATACCGGTCATAATAAATCTGTTTTTTATTCACTCCTCTCGTTAGTTGCAGGTTTATTTTCATAACACCGCTTTCCTCTGTTGGAAATGGAATGAGACAAAAGCGATGCATAAGGTTAATCAAGAAGAGCGAGCTGAATATAAAAAAAATTCTGAGTCGCGTGTCACCCCTAATCTCGCCGCCTGCATTCAATATCACGCACACTACCTATATTAGTATTCATTTCGGTGAAAATATCACGTAATGTAGGTATTTAAATACGACGATATAGCATCGTGCACCATGTGACTATGACGAGATTAAAACAGTTTCATTCTGTGCAAGAGTACGGTTGTCTATATGATTTCAGAGCACAGCCATCAAGGCGGTGCAACTATAAAGTTTTTAATTAAACGCGCCAGCCGAGGCGGTAGGGGCTTAACGACCGCATTTTTCTAGATTCCCTTCGCGCGTTCCACTCCCGGGAAATCTCTTGGCACTGCACGAATAATTGCACAAATTAATAATACGAAATCGGGAGACGACGCGACGGCTGTGAGGCGATTCTTTTCATCTGCGAAAGTGGATTACATTAGCATACATAGTGAAAGGTTTTAAAAGTTTCAAGTGAGCTTAATGGCAAAGGGAATTAGTCGTCATAAAGTGTCTTTTTGAAAGGTAATGCTAGTTCTTGTGGCGCGACGGTCCGGAGCTGAAAGTTGGTAGCACTTGGGAGTTTTAATTGATTTAGGGCAGGTGGAAGTGGGCGTGTGCGGGCTGAGACGCGGCTCCGCGGCGTTCTCTCGACTCGGGCCCCCGCTGGTCTCGCAGGGAGCTCGGAGCGAGGTTTGTTTTAAACTTGTATTTATCAGCGCGCACAGTCCGAGCCCGGCCGCAATCAACCTTCTCTGTTTACTAAGCCGCTGGGCAAACGATTCTACTCCGCCCGACTTCGGACTTGCTCATAACATATTTCACTCACTTATATAAATGTATGTTCTAAACAAGGTGTTTGCTTATCGAACACTACGTATTAACAAAGCTCAGAAGTGTACCATATATCCAAAGCTAATGGCGTGTGCTAATGGAAAAACTTGGTACTTAGAAAAGAGCGATACATTAAATAACTTGGCATTAAATATTCGAACATAAAACCAACTTGTATCCTATAAAAGCATCCTTATAGGTATCGGCACATGTAATAGATGGTACAGGAAGTAAAATAAACGCATTGGCTGGAGGCCGGTAGTGCGAGTTTGCGTCGTAGTTAAAGTCACCTCGTCAACTATTAATTAATTTATGTCATGTAGAAAATGCAGTGACCATGTGATATTTTTCACGTATGACGTAACATTACTAGGCAGTTCCGTATAGTTAAAAATATACTATCCGTAAAACAAATAGCTTAAAATTCGTGTCTGTAGACGCATTTTCGAGTTGTCTGCTATACAGCCGCTTCCATAATGGAGATGGCTCATCCAAATAAGCATCACTACTGCACTGCTAGTTGCCATGTATGCAACATTTTTATTTACTGTCCACTACTGATTCATGCGACAGTTACGCGTACACAACATTCTTTGCTTTACATTGCTGGTGAATCATCATTTCGGGTCATAAATTATTTAATATTCAGTGTTGAATTACCGCACCTATGGAAAGTTGAAACGTGGTGTCCTGTGGGTTATTGCGATAATCACCTCGCTTGGCAGTCTGCTTGTACAGTCGGATTACACTGCCGATCCTACATGCGGTATATTTTAGTCAGGCTTTACGAAAAGTATTAGAAATTGACATTCGCTTTTCTAAGCAAAAAAGTTATAGCATAGCTCTATTAAGAAATTGTCGGGTTAACCTAATCCCGAAACTGTTCCGGGTGGATGGCACTTAAACACACAATAGAGTTGTCCCTTATTACATGAGACTTGACATTACTATCGAAATGGAATTTTCCACCGTACTTGCACTTCCGTCGAATAACAGACACGATATTAGATTTTTGGGCGTTGTTATACAAAACGGCGGAACGACTATTTATTGAATAGCTATGGAGAATTCGTTAATGAGATAAAATTCAACAGAAGCAGTATAACTGTATTCTGTTAAGTGTTTATTGAAATCACGAATTCGATTTTCGTAGAAGATAAAGATTTTATGGTCCATAGATATTTGATTAGAACTCTATAGTTGAACGTGAATAACGGTACATGTTATATTAAATTAAGCTTCATTACATTTAAATAATGGATAATGAAATATCCTATCGTAACACTATATCCTAGGATAAAATCTCTTTAATAAATTTAATGAAATTTATATAGTCTAAAAATATAAGAAAATTCTATGTGATTTTAAAGTTAAGAATAAGTAGAATAAGAATTTAGAAAGGATTTATGATATCAATGAAAATTGTCGGCCTCGATAGCGAAGTACTTAGTTTTGGCTAGATGGTGTCGTGTGTATGTGCTGGAATATTATTATATAATTTGTTTTTGCGTTCCACAAGTAGCTATAGTTTTTATTACAAAAGTTTGTTAAAATTAATATATCCGTATAATAAAAACTATAGGGGCGTACGTGTTTTTTTCGATAACTATATTGTGTGCAGCTAAACAAGCTATACACCCAAGTAATAAATGAAATCTTTTTACATAAGCTTTTCGAAAATGTACCCTTGCTATACAAATACGACGCTTATAAATTAGCAAGCAGCGTCACCCCTCCGACCGTAGAAGCAAGTTGCAACCCTCGAAAAAACTCAATGTACGTAAAATTCATGTGGAATTACAGAAGCTCGCTTATAATGAAGGTATTAACGTAACAGACGACCCGTTACGTCCGCATATTAATGAACCATGAGACAATGGCACGGAATGTACGCTTGTGACCACCCCCGGCATGAATCAGGAGGCCGATGCCAAATGTTATTGCTCTGTTCCGGCTGTTACTGTAACTCTGCGATCCTTTGAGGGTGACTACAGACGTATGCCTGCGTATAACAAACGCTGTTTTTATAGATGAACTAGTTTTTGCCCGCGACTTCGCTCGCGTCAAAATAAAGATTTTGTCAAGAAATTTCTATGCCTATAGGAACAGTACTTTTTCCTGAATGCAAGTACCCTATGTCCATTTCTGAACCCCTAACGTGTATGCGAAATTTCATGATGATTAGTTAAGTAGTTATGGCATGAAAGCGTAACAAACAAACTCACTTTCGCATTTATAATATAATAAGGAAGACGCTTCTTTAAAACTGAAGAAATCGCCGCGCAATTGCCTTTATTATACAACACAGAAGATAAAACATTCGTTTACACATCGAATTTTTTATCCATAATGCAAATTAGCACTTGTATGTTCCAAAAAAACCTTGTAGAAAAAGTGTATTACACATATGAAGAGCCAGTTATATTAACGCGAGTATAATAGAGATGAGCTTAAAGTATTGCACTATATACAACACTAGACTCCGAGCGGTTACTGTGAATTATCTGGCAATAAAACTTAATGATATCTAACTAATCCGCTAATCTAACCCGAAATCTAATGATTTTTCTTTGCGAGCGCGCTAAGCGTATTCCTTTTTAATGTTAGCGTGGTCTAACAAACCGTAGTGTCTAGTTAATAAGATATTATGAGGCTACTAATGCATACGCTCCAAATTGTAGAGTGCTCCATAGTGGGTGTGATCGTTCCAGACTACGTGATTACAACAGAGATTTTTCTGATAAATAAGTCAAAAAAGCTTAATCAAGCTTTTGATTCGATTTCAAGATGGATTAGTAGGGACTGATTAGTAATTGTGTAGACACTTTCTATTTAGTTTTTGGAGTAATAAAGTAACAACAACTGTAATAGTCGGGTTCGGCTTATTGATAAACGCTGAACCAAGCAAATTAAAATATTTTGTTTGAAGGCAAGAACGAAAATACCGCATACATACGTGCGTCTACATATTAGAAGTTTCTATATGCCTTATATCTTTTACGAAGGACAACATTGTATCTTGGGAATACGAATGTTTTCCTAGTACATTGCGTTACGCGATAAACCAATTTAAATGATTACAAAAGGTCTGAAGGCACCCTAACGGCTGAAAGTCGATGCCAAGGTCACTATGTGTCGCAACCCTTCGGAATGGACCATTTGGACTGTGTACCCTTTCGCCACCATTATTACATAAGACTATAAAAGGAAATATATTCGTTGTATACGTGATACTGTACGTACTGTACGCGGCACAAAGAGACTTCAGAATTTATACGTCAAGTATTTTTGACGTTTCTGATTAAACGAATTATCATTTTCTTTCATAACTAGAGATTACCAAAATATGGTCTGACATACCAGCGATAAGAGTACTGCTTATATTAGGAAACATGACTTCTCTCACGATAGAAGAAGTTATGGGACCAGCTTTCTATACAGAACTGACTTCTCTACACTAACTGGACATCGAAAATTCTTTCTGTAGATATTTAGGTAGGTAGGCTTTTCTGCCTTTCTCTAACGTAAATATAATGTCTCAAACCTTAATTAATCGATATATGAATTTAAATAATTCAATACTAATTTAATCCAATTTGGTTTAAATTAAGGCACGTTACTATTTTTTGTAAAACCGAAGCACGCGTTGCAAAAGAGAAAAGTCTGTATAAATAGTTTATGATAATAAGACAGTCGAAGCTAACACCACAGACTTTTCCATGGCAAGCAAGCGGTAATTCGACTACGCTTTCACCGCATTAAGTAATTTATATGACAGTTTAATATTCCTGTGAATACGAGGTGCCGCAAACTCTCAGTTCAATTGTCAATCTTTGCCTATGGAGTGTAATATTCGCATAATAAACGTCTAGCATTACAACAAGTTTATATTCAATTGCGTTAAATTCAAATTCCCACACACAATAATAGGCTCTTATTAGCAAATAAATAAGATATCGTAGGTATTGAATGTTGTAATTGTGAAACATTTTATGTGATGCTGAAATATTATACCTCTAGGGTGTGTATTCCCGTCACAAACAATGATAGAACTTACCTATATAAACTGACTGAATATAGTAGATGTATCATAGCACAGATATTGTAAAGAAAGATAACGTACATGAAAAAAGACAATCTATTCTCTAGTAGTAATCCTTAATGCTACTACACTAGACATATGTCCCTCAACAACGCGAATTAACTGTTATACACCAATCGAAATAAACACACAACTTTTCCTTTTTGACACATTAATGATACAAACAATAAAAGTAGCTATTAAGCTAAAATTCTTGCACAAGATCTTTGAACTAAATTGACTAAGCGAGAACGACGGGCTAAAATCATAATGTCCAAAGAGCGACTTTCTCACGGACAAATAAATAACCACAATGAACCTGATTTTATCATCTGTTGAGTTTTCAATCGTCGAAATTGGGTGTAGGGAACGACGGCATATCTGATTGACTCTTTTAAGGATGTGTGCATCTCCTTGAACTCACCAATCAATCATATTGCCTTTCTCAAGCTTTTTCAAATAAATTTAAATTATGAACGACGACTACGCATCGAGTATTGTGCAGTAGGTATAGTATAAATTGTGGCTCGACTGTCTTTTTGGCTTCCTTTTATAAATTTTAGAGTTGAGATGAGCATAAAAAATATTTGAATGTCTTTATCACTTAATCAAAGTCTGTTTAAATAACAGTTTAGCCTCGACATCGCTAACCTAAACCTACGTACTCCAAATCGACAGCTACATACGTGCAACCTTTAGCTTACTGATGTCTTTTAGTTGTTTTTTCGTATGGTGCCACCGCACCTCATCTTTTTATCTCTTTTTAATCCCACTCCAGGAATGTATTTCTCGCTCAGTCGTCGGTTTTTTAAGTCGTCCTATAGAAACATTACATAGTATTTTACGTAAAGTATAAAAGTATTAAACAAGTCAATAATTTACAGGATATTGTTGACTCACCTCTTAGTATCTGGTAGAGGAAGACTTTGATGTGGTCGGCGGATAGATGTTGTGGCGATACGATAATCTTGTGCAAGTCGCTCTGCAACAGCTCCGTGATCACGTAACTGTTATGGGCTGGTCAAAGAAATTATTGGAAGATGATTCAGAACAGGTAATTTTGTTATAGACGACGTTTCGTCATTTGTATGCAATGCTAATAAGTAACCTTTGCCACAAGCTTATTGCTACCGAGGTAATAAAGTAGAAAGTTTGCATTTAAATCACGAACACAACAGTATAGCTAAGTGCAGCAAACTATCCATAAATTTGCAAAATATTTTGCCGCACAGAGATAGAAACTGCTACACGAGGTGCAAAACACTAATACCACACGTATTAGTGTTTTGCACGTCGTGTAGGTATTATACAAAATATCAAGTAATTTAGGACGTGTTATAAAACCATCAATGTTAAAATAGTTACTTAATAGCTGATAAATAATTCTTATTAATATTGAAGAACTGTCTTATCATTAAGTCTCAAAGGCAGACATCGCGTAATCTACAAAGTAACAAATACGTAACACATTTGCATACGAAGTTACGGCAGCGTGTAGCACGTGACAGTTCCTCTGTCGCCCACGCAAAAGGGTGGCTTCAAAGCGTCCTACTCACCCTTGAGCAGGGCCGGTCCGGTGGGCCGCAGGGCCGGTGCGGCCGTCTCGCCCGTTATCTCGCTTATCTCCAGCACGCCCCTCGTGGCCATTATCAAAATTACAGGACACGAGCCCAGCTACGCTCCGCACACTTGTTGCGGCGAAACTACATTACAACTTCAACGTTACGAGTTGAATTTCAACGAATTGTAATTTGGGACGGACCGCTTCGTGTAGAAACTAAAGTTGAAAATGTGGTCAACATATGAATTTTAAGGCTAAATTAGACTCCCACGATTATCCCCTTAAGCATTTTAAATTTTAATGTAATCAAATCTAATGATAAATTGCGAAGATTACACAGTAATACTGGGTATAATATGATTGTTTACTCGTATAGCTATAGCACGAACTATAAAATAATAATAAGTGCTATTAGTTATTTAATCCACAGCGATGAACATTGTGGTCGTGAAGCACGAAGTGCCTTAAATAACCGCTATAAAAGCCTACAGTCGACCTTAGAGCTGACGCATTAGCGCTGGCAATGTGGAAACTATCGTTTCATATTAGCTTATGTTCATACTTATACGTAGTTTAGATGTCACGTACGAGGAATTCTATGTACCGTACTGAGAACACGAGCTATGTAAGTAATGATGATATCTTTACTTACTTACAATAAACGCTAAGTAAGGCACTTAGGACACCGCCAGTATTAGTTTAGTTCCACTCGCTCCTTCAACAGTCATTGCGCTTTTAAAGTGGTTTCGTTTGTGTTCTTTTACTTTTATAAAGATAATTCGCCACCACGGAGAGTCTGTCATGTTTAGAAATCTTTTCAAGTATAGATTTTTGGTGCATCATAGCAACCGCGCTCAGCCCGTTAGCTGCAATAGTGAAAGCGTTAAACCATTTTATACTTACAAATTCGTACTTTCCTCGCTAACTATGTTTGTTGGTTTGTCTTAGTTTATGGACGGTAGCAAAGCGCGGCTATAAGCTAGGATCCTATACATTATCGACGCAAAGTTTACAAACAATATATTTAAAGAACTTAGTTAGGGCCTATAAAATTTAAATAACCAGTGTGTTTAAAAAAAGAATATCGGCAATCGGTTCATGGCTATCCCGTTCCCTACGGCACCTATCAAAAAACCACCTGTGTCCGACCTGTCATGTAGATATACTTAGTATACAACTACGTACCACGTAGCGCTTTTCAGTCTCCCCTAGGTCAATTATCGGCTTGGCAGTTATGCGTTTTAATAGCTTTTGAATACCATTTTGACGTGTTAAAATTCTTGATGAACCATTCAATCAATTTTATACATTGGCATAATAATGCTGCCCACAAATCTTATGTTAATATAGAATTTGTATTACTCAAATTATTCAAGTACGTAGTAATTTTAAGACTATGTGATGCTGAGGAATATGTAAAAGTTTTACTCATTTTCAACAAAAACATTTTCCCTGGAATTGGTAAATTTTCAATGTTGTCGTATAATTCATAAACACGTACCATTGTTTTAGATTTTATATCAACAAGCAATATATACATACATTTAAATGATTAGTTAATACCTAAATTTACACCAGTAAGTATAAAACTACGAGTTTGAAACATAGTTTGCCCATTTATATTGCATCTACATATTTTACAGAACATAAGCATAGGTACTGCATAGTTTTCTTTGGATTATTTTATTTTACTTAATTTGAATCTTGTTAGATAAACAAAGCGAACGTAACGTGATATAATACCATGTATACATCGCAAAGTGGAAACAAATAAATGCCATGAAACCTACAAATAAAAGCAAATTTTAATCGCATAACTACTGCCTATTAAGCCTTTACATAAACTTATAAATAGAGCAAGAATTTAAGAACCAAACAATTGAGATCGCGTGTCTCGGTAACCAAGTTTTACCTTAAAAGTAATTTCAAATTCCGACTAAACCTAGAAATAAGATTGTCACTTTTAGATACACGACCAAGGAATATGCTTATGAAATTTAGCTATTCTTGATAAGATCTTACTTCGATAATCACTTGTCACTTCATTAAGTGTTTATTGTAGATCTGTTATCTGTATTCGTCGGCATTTTGACATTATGGTATTATAGGTCATTCAATGATATTCGGCTCTGTAGAAGTTCATAAAAATTTCAATAATATACTTTCATTTTGTATAGATAGAAGAAGCGTAGTCCTCAAACTGCTTGAAAAGTCATCAGGTTAATTCCAAACTTCCAATGTCAAGATAAAAAGTTTTACGGATTATATTATCCTAGACGTCGTCGGTCCCTTATATATTTTATTAGATCCTTTTAAGTTTCAACTTAAATACTATAACTATTAGATTTAACAACAAAAAAATGCATAATTTGTATTATATCCGTAATTCATAATTATTCGTCATGTGGTCATTGTATATGATGTGCTACTCAGAAAATTTTGCACTCATAATCGGCCTTATGCCCTTAGATAAACGAGAATCCATATATAACTTCAATATATTTAAACTACTTTAAGCCATTGCATGTATGCATTTGCCCCGAAATTTGCAATGCATAAGATACTATTTACGAACATACCGGATTCGTGAAGCGTCGAACATGGGCTAATAGTTTATAGTACAAATTCTTCGAAGGTTTCAGTTCTATGAAATAATTGCAAACAAATATGTACTTTCGATAATAGTGTTGATACCAAACACGCTTTGAAGTGACGATGGCACAATGAAATCGGACTTGTGAGCTAAAGATTTTCTTATATCATCTTGTTTTAAGACATCTCCCGCACTAAGAACATTTCCTGTGTTGTTGGGTACTTTACAAACATTCAAGCAAGTGACACAAAGATCATTCAGACTCGGCTCAACCATTTGTGGATCACACAAACTTTTGTCCCGTGTGGGATTCGAACTGACAACACTCGGCGCAATGGCAGTGACTAGGCAACCACATAGACTACTACGCCATTCATGCAGTCAATGAATGATTGATTGATTGATTATATTATAGATGATGACTATATGTATACCTACTACTCGTTGCAATATTATCATGAACTGACTCATATCCACTACAGAGCAACGAGAGAGTTTAGCATAAACACAACAGTATCACTATTTGAAGCCGTAGTTTTTCCTAAAAGAGATTAACGATCCTGGGAACCGTGTATCAGCTAAAATAAACTTGATAAAGTGTTTTTGTACGTAAATTAGATTGTGAAACTAACATTGTGGGTTTCATAAGACTGGTTAATCTTTAGCTAAGCTAAACGCTTGCGCTAGAAGCTAGTAATGTCAATAATGTAGAATGGAATTTGAACCTGTAAGTTTTGATCACAGAGCTGAACGAATAACTTAATAACGTGCATTATAGAAACTAGTCAATCCTATACAATAAATTTTTTACTTATAAACCCGTATCTTATCTTATCTTATGTGGGGGCCAGTCAGTGCAGACCGGCGACACTTCGACCCAGTGGGATCTTTTGTGTCAATACTCTCCCAATAACGACTGCCATAGATGTTCATGGCAGCTGGGACCAACGGCTTAATGCGCTCTCCGAGACACGGAGCAGGCGATAATTGTCAATCAATACGCACATATTTTCGAAAAGTCATATAACTTCCGAAAGTCAGAGGTGCGCGACGTGGGTTCGAACCCGAGACCCTCTGCATTGCAGTCTGTTGGTCTCCCCACTGAGCTATCCCTGCTCTTGAACTAATAACTTAATAACGTGCATTATAGAAACTAGTCAATCCTATACAATACATACCCGTAAATAGTAGTATAATAGTAGAATAGTATTTTGTCTCTATCCTTGACAGGTAATTCCGAATTGAAAAGAAGATACAAAACATTTAGCTATTCCGCAGCTGTACAAGTGAGGTGAGTTTTGTACGAGGCCTTTATTACAAGACAATAAAAACATATTGCTGGTAAGTTGTCTCACATTTCATCACAATGCTTGTACTAGAGTAAGTTTTACAATGTGTTCACTCAATTAACATAACAATGAACAACACTTATAGTAACTGCTTGATGAATTAATTAATTTGCGACTTCTAACATCCCTTCTACGAAACATGTTTTAGCATGACTAATGAGATTTTAGGGAGCCATACTGCGAAAGTTAAAAATGTACGGCATAAAGTATATTAAATGTCCTTTTGTCTAAACTAAATATATCAAGTTAAAATCCTAACTAATATTATAAAAGCAAAACTGAGTTTGTTTGTTTGTTTATTTGTTACCCTTTCACGCCTAAACCACTGAACCGATCAACCTGAAATTTTGCATATACGTTGTCAGGTGTACAGAAACGGCATAGGCTACCTTTCATCCCGAAAAAAATTAATGTTCCCGAGGAAAACAATAATAACGTTCTTATAATAATAGATGGCGCCACGTGTATTTTGGATCATGATTGAATTATATTATTACAAGCAGCGCAGCGTACAACCCGAATTGATTGTCAAATTCTAAATTAACGCGAGCGAAGCCGCGGGCAAAAGTTAGTTAATAATAAATGGACTTTACTGATCGCTTCAGACAACATGGATTCAATTTGATTGGAAACTAAGGTCTACGGCCTTGTAGACGTGTAACTAATTATGATTTTATCTCAATGTAATAAAAATATTTGACTTTTACATGAATTTGCATCCGCGGTAGTTCACTTAGCGTCAAAAATTATAAGTCATAACGAATCTAAAATAGTTGAAAATGTCAATTTTGCACTACGAATAGTCAAATCTAAACTAACTAATAGATACAGATCTTTTCGAATCGCATCTTACTCGTCACGAATCTATGTATGTGTGTGTTAAAAAATTACTATGAGGGGATTTCAAGTTCATAAAGCAAACTAGAGATGATTAGTATTCCTTTCAAAAACTAATTGCTTTGTTGGTCTAAAGTCACCAGCTGGAATGGTGTTTCTATCATTGAGTAATCATCTACTTGCATGTCCGCATAGAAGATCATGGATAACTACCACTGCGAATGAGTTAATTGTTTAGGTATGCGCTTTGTTTAGTAATTCTCATTAGTAGCCAGATGCAGCAACAAGCACTATACCGGGTAGCATATTGTAACCTAAGATCTAAACATGTCTTCTTATTTGAAACAGATAACACCTGCTCTAAGGAATAATACTTGATATCGTGCGTGATTCCACAAGCATTCAAATCAAAGACACAATGCAAATCGTAAATTCAAAGGTTTTAAACCCCCGCAATGCCCTATAACTGACTAAATGTGGACGTGATCCATCTCAGCTTAACATAATGAGATATAGGAGATTTCAAAGAAAAACTACCTCGTGCAACGGCATATTATTATCATAAACTTAGACACTGACCATGACTCATGTTATTAAAAATGTTTAAATGACTAAGTACGTTTTCCATCTCGCCTCACACGAATCAATCCCAATTTATAACAACACATAGCATCACGTATTTTCTACACTGATCAAAACAAAGGACCTTCTATCCAAATAATGGTCAGATCAAAGAAATAGAGCAAAAATATTTGAATGCGGGCTTGGTCACGTAGAGAAGTGCGGTCGGTTGCTTAATCAGTATCTATAGAGCGTATAGTACCGCGCGCGCCCGTCTTACCGCCCTGTCTATACTCGGGATTATTCTAACTTGTATTATTATAGTTCACTGCCGCTGTTTAAGTTTATATTATATGCTAATACTTTAATTTAATAGCGACTGCGGCGTAGTTTTACATAAAAGGGATTTGGAATGCCGCAAAGATAAATAACCATAATGCGTAGATACGCATTATATGAAGCCAAATATTTCCTATACTTGCGACACCTTTATTATGATATCATCCATTGAAAAAAAGTTGAAGCTCTTATTTGGCAATAAATAGCTTTAGACTTCTGTTCTGTATCTATGAACATAAAAAGGTATCAAATGGTCTGATTTTTATTGATAGCTATTTCTATACTATTGAGAGATTGAGTAGTTATTTTCAATGTATATAAGGCACTCCTACGAGACCGAATTTATTAAGGACGAATTCGTTTTCGTGAATCATGAACCCGAGTCTCGCGTAATTGGGATAGCTAGCTGTCTGCCTGGCACATTCCAGGCTCAGTGCTGGTACTGAGAATTGCCCAACAGAAAACCAATAACACTGCCTAAACCGGGAATCTAACGATCCTCAAGGTCGTGCGTAAAAACATGAAATAATGTAATCCCTTCAAAGCAAGAGCTGCCATGTATGTCTGACTTGTTTTCAGTGCGTTAAACGCATTTACAATTTCAATATGTTATAACTTATAAATCATTCAAATATTGTTAATTATTGAACTCACACCTATCGCATACATTTTTCAATTTGATTCACGATGTTTACTAACCCATCATGTATATTTTATGCAGAAAGGAAGCAATTGTTACACTCAATTTACTTGTTAATAAGCTATATTTAGCAGGTCTGTGATACGTATATGCAATTTCATCGCAAAGACTGTTTTCAAAGTCCGCAAAATGATCTTTATTGTCAATAATATACACACAATTATGTCAACTCATCAAATAATATCAAAAGGAGAGCAAGAGGGCGTCATACACATACTCAAAGACAAATTACGCATACGTATATTAAATTATACATCAATAAGTAGATATAACTGCGATATCATTTATCACTGTAGTAGTTCTACGATGATATTGCATGTCGCATTTAAGAAACTAAAGATGGGTGGCATGATCATTTTAGCTCTTCCTGATAACAAATATTTAGAATAGTTTTTGTCTACGTCAACGTTATAATAGTAATCATTATATTATGGTGTTATATTTATCCTAGCCTACTAGCGATTAGGCGAAGCATAATCTGATGATTTGAAAAAGTATACGTATACCTACTTTTCCTATTAGTGTAACATCATTTACAAAATGTCACGGTTATATTGAGGAACCGTAATATTTAAAATTGATTAAAACTATCGATACAATAAAAAGATCCTAATATTGTTTTAGTTCCGATGTGACCGTGTGACCAATTCGTATGGCGGTATTATGCGGACATTACAACAACTTCCTAGTTTTTACTAATATTCGGTAAACACATTATTGTATAGTTAGATATAAGGAAATGGATATTATAAATCTAAGACGATTTTCTTGATTATAGTTATATTTTAGTTTTCATTTTGAAGATACCTCTTTCATAAGCAAAACGACACATACAATATCATTAACAAATCAAATCAAAAATAAATTTATTCAAGTTAACCGAACTTGAATAAATTTATTTTATTTACAAGGTAACACTTATGGATGTCAAAGTTACACAATTTTTTTTCTGTGAATTTACATTTACTGCCACGTTCAGCAAAGCAAGGGTGTAGGGCTCATGAGAAGAACGGGCAAGAAACTCATGGCCACTCTTTTTAATCGCCAAGTTTACAATAAACCTTTCAATTCTTGGAATGTGACATAATTAAAACCGTTTTGCCACCGGAGAGCCGCGGCGATCAATAGGTTAAATAACTGCAAGCATCAATTATATCGATTTTCAGATTTTATTTTACATTTTATCGATTTTCGCATTTACTATCGATGAGAAAAAAATTTATACTTTCATCACATAAAATATGACCACATCTTACTGTTACACGACTTTTATAAAACTGTTGTGATATTTTTCCTTTAAAGAAACTACGCCCACGTTAGATAGAAAAACTTGCAGCGGCATTTACAAATAACGAACGAAAATAAAAATCAGATATACCATTTATGAAACACACAACTGCTAGTCCCGTGCGGCTATGAATCCCTCAACACTCGATTAAACCGTCCATGTTGTTAAATTTATATTAAAATATATTAATATATTAATATGATATAAAATGAGAACTATTCCGAATATAGTAAAGCTGCGTATCTAAATTTTATCGATATACGTAATTGTCAATAGTTACCAAAATAGACTGATATAATACAGAGATTAATACGATCACTAAACTAGAAATACGCACAACACAAGGCCAAGAAACCAAAATAATGTTATTCAGCAACATAATTTACTCCATTCATAGTTTAATGAATGAAAAGAATGGCTAATACCTTGACATACAAATTCACAAACAATTTGCGTAAAAGATATGCGATTTGACATGCGTCGACCCGTTTTGCTTTGAATTGAATTAATAATGATTGCAAGTTCTTATTGTAATCATTGAATAGTTAAATAGGCTATACAAAGTGTATTAACGGTGTGTTCATATTTAAGCACCGTTGCTACATTGGACCCCAAGAATAATAGCTATAGCACAACTCGCACCTATGTCCGTGCAAAATAACTCATTAAAAATAAAGTATCTATAGATATGCTTTTCAGATTTTGCTACGTCGTGTATGTTGGCTAATGCAGGACCAGAAAACGTATAAAAAATACCTTGTAAGTATACAGAATGCCTTGTAATATAATAAACTCTACGACAAATGTTATACTGCACAGCTTTATTAATCTACTAGCTGTTACCTGCGACTTCGTCCGCGTAGATTTTAACTAAAAGGTGTTTGTCTCCGCGCAACCCAATTTTTTTTTCTAAAATCAAAGTAGCCTAAATTACTCCTTATAACATCAGCTATCTGCCAGTGAAAGTCCCGTCATAATCGGTTCAGCCGTTTCGGAGATTACCCATTAACAGACAGACAGACAAAAATTTTAAAAACAGATGTTTTCTTATAGGTACCTTATATACTTTCATATGCATTAGATAAAGAGCTGTTATTTTGACATTAAAAACAGACACTTCCATTTTATTTATTTGTATGTATAGATGATTCTCTATTCACATGACGTTTGTAGCAAAGTTTCTATAAATAGGCTTTTAAATAATAAGTTTCTATAAAGTTTCTATACATAATATTGGCTGCATAATATAAGTTTCAGGCTTAATACCTGTTTTAGTGATATACGAATATAATACCTTTTAAACCGAACACAATAATAAACCAAGAACATTGTCCAAATTCATGGAACTTTCTAATTTATAACAACATTAGCTCCGCTGATATTAACGCTGCCTTTTATATATAATGGCAGATTCAAACAACTCTCAGAAGCGTTGGGAGCGAAGTTGTAACTCCAAATTGCAGAGAGTACTGCAAATTACGTATTCGCTTGCCATATCAATTTATTTTCGTGAGATTGTGAGCGCACAATAAGAATTGGCAACAACGTCGGTGAAGCCGGTCGCCAGGGCTCAGGGCCGGTTTTGGGGCTACACCCCTGCGTCGGGGCGGTAATTATTTACTGAGGGGCTGAGATTCCGCCCCCGCGCCCGCACCCCGCACACCACACCCCCGACGCCCCATCAAACACGATACGCGCACAAGGATATGGGATATACGCTTTTACGACGATAGTCATTAGTTTTGAGTTGTTTTTCATAGTTACGATTTATTGTTACGTGTTATCTGATTGAATCTATGGAAAAATAAACTCTTTATTGACAATACATTTCGTGTGTATTGGCCTTATTACCATCAAGTTTATCGGACAGCAAACTCGCCACTGGTACTGAAACGAAAATTGCCAGCGAAAAGTTTTCATAGAGATTTTTGTTATGGCGATTAGATAACCGCAAAAAGTTTCCAAGTTAACTGTTATCAGATCAAAATAAATAAAGGCCCGCTTGTTTGTCCATGAAATTGACAAACCTTGTAAAAAACGTTTTGTCGCCGGTTTTGGACTTTCTCCGACCTATTTTTGTGAAATAAAACCTGCGTACGTATGCGTAGTATATGCGTATGTAGCACAAACACACATTATGTGGAAACAGTGGCAGAAGCACTTGTGTTTGTATTATGTAGATAGATATATGTTGTAGACAGAGAGCCCGGATGTGGTGCAGCTGTGCACCCAAACGTCCTGTCGACTGAATGCATTTGTTCCACAAAAAATCCTTTACAAGTGGTCCCCGGTTCAAAACAATTATTATTTAGCTGTTTATCTACGCATCGATTAGTTAAACATTATCTGCCATCTTTAGCTTATGACCGATAAATTATTGCAGAGGGCGTTCGTTGGAGCATGTTATAGTTTTAAGACCGTTGTTTAACAAATTATCGACGAACCTTCATTCATTTACGACTGAAATATGTTTTAGACGTAAATTGAAAACACATACATTGTCATTAAAATGTTCTCTGTAGTGAGGATTAATATATCTTATTGGCGGGTGCTTAAAGCTGTACATCTTGTTTTAAAATCTCAAACACATATTTCTTCATTTTGGCTGCCACTTAAAATATACCACGTTACTAACTGATATATAATTGTATATGATACATCTTTATGTTATCGATTTGTTATGCAACAAATCGTTGCACGGTATTCAAATCGGTCACAGTATGGTGCAATGGTTAAAGTTGCCAGTCCAACTAAGTTTTGTAAGTTCAAGCCCCAGACGTCACAGAAATTTAGGTGACCACATATATAATTGTTAGCCTTAGGGTATTGTTAGCTTTCGGGTTGCGGAGGTCAGATGGCAATCGCTCCGTGTAAAAACTGATATCCAGTCAAATCCGATTAGACTAGAAAGCCAACCCCAAGTGACTTGGGAATAATAAAGGCTAGGGAGAAGAAGATATTATATCATTGTTCCAAATCGGAGTGTTGTAAGTGTATGTAGTTTTAGTGATTGTAAAGTGCTCCACTATACTGGGAATATTCATGCGCAAGTAATGTGTTTAAAAAATGTACGGCAGCTTGGATCCCTTTTCACTAGAAGCACATATTTACGGGCCATTGAGTATTTGGTTTAAAATAAATACTAAGTACCTTGTAAAGTTCTATAAAACGATCCTTTTTGAGATCCTTGAATAACATTATCCTTTTTATATGTATATCGTTATTGTTTCAGGCTAACCCTAGTTAATTTAACGACCACATCTTTTTGTAACACCCCTTTATCATACATGTTCTAATAAAATACATGTGATGTAAGTATTGGCTGTGCTTAAAAAATCTCTTTTTGTTTTTGCGATTTGTATACAATATACTTAATATTATATTAGACAAGGGATCTTGTCACACCAGTCAAGCCGTGAATACGATCGATTTAGGTCGGTCGAACCGAAATAAATTAGATATTTATACTTGCATTGATTTGTTCTCTTCTATTATCATTTGTATTACATATCTACACCAAATTTCTGAAAGCCGAATCTACGATGTGTCACAATCAAACTCATGTCAAGTGAATTATTTGGCTATTGCTAATTCAGTCGGCCAATTACAACCGTTGACATGCGATTAACCGTCTGTTAACGATTTTTCCTGTCGATTTACTGTTCAGAAACCAGGCGATAGAGAAGGACAAAACAATAATAATTAACTACCGCACATTTAAACAAATATTTTTAGTAAAACGGTCAATATGGATGCGGTAAAGAGAGACCCAAATTAATTATAGTTTAAACGTGTCTGATCTGTAATGGAATTACATATTAATTTGTATTTATGTCACTGCGACCTGTGTTCGTAATACTTAAATATGAATGTGGAACGTTTAAATAATTCAACGGTTCATTTCTGAATTGTATTACGAACTAACTTAAGTTAAGTTTACGTAGATCATACTAACTTAAGTTTACGTAGGTAGATCATACTATGTACCATATCTCCGAGTCTACAGAACGCAATTATATGAAATTTGGCCTATATTATATGTTGAACATCAAGCTACATGTAAACCACATCAAAATCTATTCAGTGGTTATTGCGTGATACCGAAACAAACACACAGAAAGAAAAATATCTAAAGTATTATTATAGATTCAGATTTCTTTAAACGGATGACTGCAATTTGTTTTCTCAATATATGCAACTAGCTTTTGCCCGCGGCTTCGCTCGCGTTAATTTAGAATTTGACAATTAATTCGGGTTATACTCTGCTTGTAATAATATAATTCAATCATGATCGAAAGACACGTGGCGCCATCTATTATCATAAGAACGTTATTATTGTTTTCCTCGGGAACAGCAATTTTTTCGGGATGAAAGGTAGCCTATGTCCGTTTCTGTACACCTGAAAATGTATATGCAAAATTTCAGAATGATCGGTTCAGTGGTTTAGGCGTGAAAAGGTAACAAACAAACTTATTTTCGCTTTTATAATATTAAGTTAGGAAGTTAGGATGTACAGACAATGACAGACATGTCTAGTTAGTTTTATAAATGCTATGTTATAATCGATATTTTGTGTACAAAGAAACACCCTTCTTCTTGGTTATCGCATTTTTCGCCAACACTCAACGAATTAAAACATAATACATGACAGTAAATAAATTACATGCCTCTAATCACCTGAGAAAATCTATAGGGGATCGTCAATGCTTATACTCCGATAATGACGTCATTAGCACAACCTGACTCATGCCTTTTACCATTCGGTTGGATATTAATTGTTACCATTACATTTTAATACTATACCAGAAAAGAAAAAAAGATGCGTATTCAAACTAATCTTTTGTTCAGATTCTTACTATAGATTAAATATTTATGATTGGATTCGTCAAAGTCAGTCTCGTGACGTCAGAGCGTCATGAAACATAAATTTCCATGTTTTTCTTAGACGGGTTCACTTCCAAACTTCTCTTGTTTGCGAACAAAAAGTTGCCTGCGTGAATAGAATAACAGGCGTAAATATTGGTAGCGCAATAGCTGCACAACAGGAGCTGGCATTGCCGTAATACAACACCATGTACAAATGTTAGTACTAGAATAATACTTTAAACCCTACTGTTTACGGAGCCGTTGAAATGGCCAGTTTTAACGCACATTACCCGGTTGCAGCGTGTTTTACCCATTGTTTCATAGCGCAGACCGGTAGGACTCCGCCCTAAACAATGCACGCGGCATTGCTGCACTCCGTGTCTCACTGATCTTAATTACCGTGTCCAATTTATGAATATTCTCTTCACATGCGCATATTTTATGGAACAAACGTAACACTGCACTCAGTCTTTCGCAATTTTAAGCTCGTATTATGTATGCTCTTATTTTGTCCTCTAAGCGTGTACATATGCCGGGGCTAGTTGTCACTTGTCGTCAGAGGTGTCGGGCTGCCACGGGAATACTTCCGGCCTTTTCTCGCAATTTGACATCTATTCCCGACTTACATTTTGCCAGATATCAGGCAAAAATTATTTAACATCAAAATTAAATGTTTATTTTCACCGGCAAATTGCAAACGTCAGTCTGAACGGTCATAATATCACGATTCAATTTTTTACCATCGTCATTGGACGGGCGTCAGATAATAATTCGTCAGTTATATCGGTTCAGCTATGTGCTGTACTACGGCTGGCTTCTTTTTACGAATAGGGAAGGTAAGGATGCGACATTGATGGATTATCGACACCGGTTTATTGAACAAAACCGGTTGACACTAGTTACCTATCATATTTGCATACAACGTACTTGAAATATGGAAAACATTTTAAAATTAGAGACTGTTTATTTAAAAATCTAAAGCATTTTGTTGCGTTCGTTTCGCTTTTTAGAGAAATGTAGTCTGAAAATATTTATACACGAAAAGGGAATATTTCGATGTTGTTTATTCCAAAATTCGAAGCGGCATCGCTCAAGAGTGGAATGGGTTGATGACTTCGAAAAGAGCAAAATGATCAGTAAACGGTCAGTACCCTGAGAGAAACGCACAAATCACGGATATTTAAGATGCGCTGAGACATTCAGCGACGTCGGTGCAAATGACCATTTGGAAGACAGTACGTGGAAGGACGACATTGATAAATCGTTCCATGCGCTCTGCTCTGGACGACGTAGAATGATCAGACTGCATTACAGTCCTGCATGAAATGATGAGAAAGGCTGCTTTGTCAGTACGAATGAGTAATGACCTCTTTCCGAATAGAGAACGATAAAAAAATTCTCAACTCATATAATAAGTATTTAAAAGTGACGGTTACAGATATTCTTTTAGTAGTGAATTTGTTGTCGCCTTGTAAATCTCGCTATGTAAAATATTAACAGTAATCTTAAATAAGTATCTAATGAAGACATAAAACCGAATGAATATTGAATAATTTTTGCTAGCAATGAGTTTTTAATCGTAACAAAGAAACACATTACCTAAGTTCTAAGAGAAAAACGGGGGCAAACATTATCACGATAGTCGAGAGGATAGTTTTGAAAAGCACGGTGAGCAAACATTATCACGATAGTCGAGAGGATAGTTTTGAAAAGCACGGTGAGCAAACATAACAATTCTGGTTTATATTTAGTTTATACTAACCGATCAAGAAATCAGTAATTCATAGCGGCACGCGCGCGAAATAGTAACATAAAATTCAATATTTCCCTAACTTTTCTAAACAATAAACGTTGAAATGCAATACGAATACCCAATTTAAGCTTCCTCACGAAGAAAATTGATAAGCATTTTAGCAAAAAAACGATTTCATCCACGAATTTTCTATCAAATACGTGTTTAAATTTTTTTATACCACAAAGCGCACGAAGAAATGACTTACCGCGGCAATCCACTAACCTTAATATTTTCGGAAACACAAAAAGTACGTAAGTATACACAATAAATAAGGGCAGAAAACTTGGCTGTTTAGAATGATTGGTGCTTCGGGTCGCATAGGGCCGATACTGGGGTTATTACGGTAGTAATCCGAACATCGCGTCATATATCGCTATCCCTTGGCCACAATCCATCAACGTCTGCCGATCCCGG
Source organism: Catocala sponsa (assembly GCA_963564715.1). Classification (NCBI taxonomy): domain Eukaryota; kingdom Metazoa; phylum Arthropoda; class Insecta; order Lepidoptera; family Erebidae; genus Catocala; species Catocala sponsa. The sequence goes on along the minus strand of OY751335.1, from coordinate 22,486,744 downwards.
GACATTTGCACCATGTATCCTCCGTCAACGGTTACACGCTTATCTATGTAACCCAAGATATTTTGTTTTCCCGCCTAAGTGCCTAACATTTTCAATTGGAAATTTCTTTTAAGTTGTTTGCCGTTCGTTTCTATGGAACCCGAAAATGTCCCTTAAAGGAAATCACATGAAAAATTCTATTTCCTTTATTATTACAAATCCAGTCACGCAATACCTAAGTGTTTCTACTCCATCGCTACATATCCCCGCGAAAGTCTAATGTAATGCTTTAACAGAGAACAAAGAAAGACCACTTCTGTATTAAAGCATAACCTTGAAGTGAATTTAAAATGCGAATTAGAATAATTATACATTGATTAAACAGAAAAATACATAACGGCTAATAAAAAACCGACGAAGTTAACATATTTGTGCGGGAACTAATTTTAAATTAACATTCAAGCGCTGGTTAAGTTAGCGTAGGATGAACACGGCAAGTAAACGCAAAAGCGGCCAAAGGTCGGACGTTGATGAATAGCGGCTTACGAACGGACGGACGACGGACGTATAGACGCCGTACCTTTGTCGTATATACCCTGCCGGCCAAAAGTTTAAGACCGCACTTAAACGACGTAATCATCTATTAATTGTAATAAAAGCCCATAAGATAATAACCTCTGTTAAGACCACAAAACAAGAAAAAACGTATGCAGTGGGCTCTTGTCCATCGAGATTGGACTGATGAAGATTTTAAAAAAGTTCTCTGGACTGATGAATCCAAATTTGAACTATTCAGTTCAAAACGAAGAACTTATGTTCGACGTAGCGCCCAAGAAAAGATGGTGCCAGACTGTGTAGTCCCAACAGTCAAGCATGGTGGTGGTTCAATTATGGTCTGGGGTTGCTTCTCTAGCCAAAGAACTGGCGACTTGATCAAAATTGAAGGAATTTTGAAAAAGGAGCAATACAAACAAATTTTACAATAAAATGCCCTAAAATTTTCCTTCCGGGTTGGAGATGGATTCATTTTCCAATAAGATAATGATCCAAAGCATAGCTCAAAATTATGCAGGGGATATTTAGAACAGAAAGAGGCACAAGGGGTCTTAAAAAACATGGTGTGGCCTCCTCAGAACCCGGATCTGAATCCAATTGAGCTTTAGTGGGAAGAGCTTGATAGGAACGTCCGTAATCGTGGCCCATCCTCGCAAGAAGACATGTGGAATGCTTAATGCGAAAGTTGGAGCAATATATCAGAAGACACCATCAACAAATTGATTGCTCGTATGCCGAGACTTGTGAAAAAAGTCATACAATGTAAATGAGGATATTTTTATGAAAAAACAGTTTAGCCTACTATAGCATGGATTATTGATATTTCTTCACGGATTTAAAGTGTATCGTCTACTGTTTTATAAGATGACTAAACAAGTTACCTACTTAAAACACTTAATTTTAGAGTTTTATTTCATTTTCCTACTTTAATTAAGCTGGTGTTAAACTTTTGTCCTGCAGTGTACGTAGTTGGGCACTTTCAATAATTGTAATGTACTATTCACACTAAAATGAGAACTGGGCATATTAAAGAATACGTTTTGGTTACGTTATCAAAGTAATCGCTATTGAAGAAATTGCGCCAATAGCTTATAGCAAAATAAATCAAATCAAATCAAATCAAATCAAATCAAAATTCTTTATTGCGAACATAGGTACAAAAGGTGTTTACATATATATTTGTTACAAACAAATATTTAGATCTACTACATTCCGCTTATTAGCATGCAATAATGAGTTACTAACATTTAATCGAGACAATTTAAATTAAATTTTCTTAAAGTCAAACTATCAATTCAAGATTCGCTACTGCATTGGAAAACTTTATTTTATAAGTAAATTAATAATAAAATAAGTTAGAGAAATAACAATTGTCTGAGGATTAAAAAATAATACATTAAATAAATACATATGTTAATATTTAGTCTATAAAATCAAAATTTGTCGTCAATGTATTCCTTTACACTATAGTACGCTTTACTAAGTAGAAATTGCTTTAATTCAAATTTTAGCTTTTCTTTATTAGAGCATTTTAATATATTTGTTGGTAAATGGTTATAAATGCGTGGAGCCATACAAAATACACTGTTATTAAATTGTGCAGTTTTATTTGAGGGAAAAGAAATTTTAAAGTTATTTCGTTTGCTCTTTAGGTGCTCAAACATGGACAATAACTTGTGAATACTGCTACTACTACCTACCTCCTACATTTTTTCGTTCTTACGTTTATGTTACATAATATATACGGAAAAGTTCTAGTTGACGCAAAATTTGGCTCGTCCTCTTGCCATAATCGAAACACATAATCAATCCTGGGTAGCTTTTAGCGAGCCCCGGCGGGTACCTATCAGTTTAAAAGCTATGAAACTGCTTGAACTCGAAACTAGGTATCGAAAAATATAAAGTGGTTAAAGTTTTAAAAGCGGAAGATCACACTCAATACTGTTGTAGATTTTAGTTCTTCCCCCTTCTACGCAGGGATCAGAACGAACAAAGCACTAATTCAATCAAGGCGAGGTCGCGGGCATAACTAAAAAGACATTTTCTATTCCCACCTTATTTATATACAAAAAGAAAAACATACATTACACGATATAAATATTCGCTGTAAAGCATTAAAAATGGACACAATGAGTAAAACGTGAACAAAGGATACCGCGCTAGCACATTTTCTGATTAGAATTACCAAAACTTACATAAAAGGCCGTGGCTCTTTTAAATTGCCATTCAAAATCCCAAATATTTTCAATATAAATTCTATCTACAGTGGCTGCGATGTCCCGAAGGCGGATAAACGGCGTCAGATACTCGGATTACACGATACTTTATTAGAAACAAGCCGCCAGCCTATAAACTGCTTACTCCCGGCCGATATTAATTTTACATGTCGTGAAAACACTGAGCGAAGAAGATAAGACAATAAAATATCACAACTACCAAAACTATGCCAAATTTCTGTATCACAATTTCCCTTTAACGTATAGAACGAATGGGAAATGTGTGACTGGTTTGGTAAATAAACTTCAAAGGAGCACTGCGATTGGAGTACGTGACGTCCTGTTCCGTATTAATGTTGTTGATTAGTAAACAGCGTGATGCTGCCCAATTATGTATCTACATTAGCTTATTAAGGCAAGTTTGTAACAGAATAGTCAATGAAGCGTGGCTATTAAGCGGCGGGGAGGTGGCGCCGATCGCGCACCCGACGAATTTCCGCCGCACTTTCTTTATTCCTCTCTCGCAACTGGATTTTCCCAGGATGCTAATCTACACAATGGAAATTAACTGGCAAAGAAAAAGGCTCAGTATTACCGATCTCATTTCCATTTATGTATAAACAGAACTTAATGTGAAAGCTTACTACAATTTAACCTAAAAACTTCAGTGAGAAACTTTCACGAATGGAACAAAATTACGATCCGTTGAATACGGCGCTTTGGTAGATATCTCCTAGCCGCCCTTGAATAGGCAAGGTAATTTAGAGCACTGTAAGAAATATGTTATATACTTTGTGAATATTTAAAGCATAATAATTTAGTTCTAAAGAAGTACAAACCACAGAAATTACGTCATCACTACGAACAATAAAAGCAAAGAGAAAGTGCAATACAACATTTTATTTAGAGAGGATATTGAAATCATGTAGTTATACTAACCGTTATTGTCATTAATCTAACCGTTATTGTCATTAATCTAACCGTTATTGTCATTAATACTTTCAAGTAAACTAATAGTTTTGGAATGAGATACTTAGTGCAATAAGAAAGAGCAATGTAGTTTACGCATCTGATGCAGTAAATTGAGGTTGTCGTTGATAAACATGCAACAAATATGCTGTGTCGTGTGTATCTACATTCATTATGCCGCCAACTGTGTCGACCGTCATAATTCTCAGTACAAAATCAACTCCGGTCCACACTGAAATTCACAGTCCAACATTTCAAATTTAACTTCAGAAGCTCGCGATTTCGGAACGAGAGAGGGGAAAATATAAAAACTTGCGTTTGTTAACGAACACAGGTGGCAGGTAGAGATTCAATGCGACATGATACTCTTCATTACGGCAACATGAATATATTTGCATTGGGAATGGAACGTCTGTTTGCCATGTACAAATATGAGTACACTTAACCGTAACAGTGCATTTTATTAGCGCTGGAGAACGTAAAAAAGTTTATTTCGGGAGCCGCAATACGGTAACGTTTATCTAAAGGCTATCGGGCAAGTTTCCAAGACGTCATCGAGCTCGGCGGGGCCGGGGGCGAGAGGCCACGGCAGCGCTGATCTCTCGAGCCTGCGAGCCAAGAAGCCTCTCAGCCACCTCGTGCCAAGTACTGGCGCCGGCTTTGCGAGCCCTTAGTGATATCTGCTGAACATTTATTAAAAAAGGGGATACAACATTTCAAACACATCTTGGCTGTGTTTTCTGCGAAACAGCCGATTTGAACAACTATTCTGTTTGTACAATTTACAGAGCAATGTAGATCTTTATGTAATTTCAATTGAATACCTTGAAGAAAAGCAAAAACTAATAATAATTATCCAGTTGGTAGCGACGGCTGTGGCTTGCAAAGAAATATTGGACACGTTAACACGATCAGAACTAATTCCATTGCTCGATTAATCATCTTAAGGAACACGCCTGTTAAGCGAGCGCTGGTATTCATTAATCGATAACTGATTAACTGTTTTAGGGATTTTCTTTGAACGAAATACCGGACACGATGCGCCACATACGTGAGTACAGATGAGGACGGGCTCTCAAGGAATGTCGGCACTATGCGAAGTTATTACTGTGAGAGAAAACACGAAACCGCTCTCAGCCCCACGAGAATACGACGCTGTACCAAAGTAGCAGTTTTAACCTACAACTTATAATATTACTGGCAGCCCGCTACAGAAACAAAATTAATGGACACAAATATTCTGAAAAGGAGTTTCCAAATTGAATGAATTGTCCCGCGTTGACTTTTTTAACGGATTACATTTTCTGAGCACAATGATATTAAAATCTTGGCTCGGTATATTTTACCAAAGCCTTGCTCGTGCGAAAATGCTCACATAATCGGATAAAACTCCCCGCTTATAACACTTCAATATTTAAACACAATCATGCTGATCATGAATCGGACCGCGCAGACTTATAATACGTACACAATAGATAAACTTTAAAAATAAACTCATTTACCGATAAATATTTACTATAGATCGAAAGATAGATTAAATCGAGGCTTAAGCGTCTATAACGGCTGAACTGACAGGATAAGTAACAAAAAGTAACAGTGAACAGAAGAGTACAAATTTAATCTAGGGTCTAGCCACGGCTCGAGTTCCCGGGAGGGCGTTAGCGAAATTGCCAGAATACATTAAAGGGAAGGGTCGCCCCCGTCCTATCTCAACAACCTGCAACTAAGCTACGACTTAAAATCTCTCTGAATGGCAAATTTCGCTCGCATTAGGCATTTTTATCGTTCGCATTTTGCGAAACTCTGTAATTAATATACTTTCTATTTTGCGTACACAATAAGATGGTGTATTATATCGCTGCGAGGCCATAACTCTTACTGTTATATCATTGAAAGACTTAATGAAGTCGTGGAAATATCATAAAAGAGGTTATTTACGGCGAGATTCTTCTACCTTAAACGACCGAGCAGTAAATAAAACCAAGGTTTAATGTTTCACGAAGGCTTCAACGTTATGTTATATGCGTAACGTAATTTTTAGCAGGCTCTTGTTGCCAGTTTTCATTGCTCTTTGTGTATTCTCGATAAGGCAGTTACAATGTCTTACAATTTCATGTCGACTACGCTACTTTACAAACATAATCAAATATTTTTGTAACACTGGTTTTATATTAGTGGGGACTTCAATTTAGTTATATCATTGGACCGGCATAGAATTACATTCGATGCTTTTGATAACACTTCAAAAAGCGGTCGAATGAGTCCCAAAACTGGAAACGTCTATAAAATATAAATTATATTGTTCGAAATACTTTTGTAATGGCACACGCTCGAGGAGGCTCTGAGTCTCGGCCAACAGATTTTACTGCGCATCCTACAAGCTTTATAACCTTTTTTATATCGACGTCAAAATTTTACGATTTTGTTCAGTGCGCCTAGGCTACCGAGCCGTCACGGCCCATACAGGCTCATTTTTCTTTGACCCTATAACGCCTTTGAGTGCGTCTTTCAAAGGATAAATAAAGAGTACCAGCGTTACATAAATAACGCTACCACGATGGACCATAAACATAAAACGTGTTACCGTACTCTTGACGATCCGGGTACTCTGGGTACCACACAAATATCATTTCGGAGAACTAACTTTCCTTTTATATTGGTACTTTTGGAATGTAAACATACAGAAAGCATTTATTTGATCAGGTATTCTTGCGAGCACGGCGAATGCCCGGAGTAAATTTTTTCTTCCATTGAATATTATATGATTTTTGTAGCCTTTCAGTTAAATTTTATAAATATGAGTTTTAATGTGACTTGATTTTGCAAAAAACAAAATTATGGCAATTTAAATATTATTGGCGCGGCCGCTCACTTAAAATATTTAAAATAATTTTATACATATAACACATACATTACATATGTTACAAGAGCTCTCTATTCTTGGTGTGTGAAATGTTCAATTACATCCAGAAAAGTGTTTAAAAACGTATTCACCTACATAATTTGACTTGTATTTAAGGAATGTAAAAGTTTTAACAAGGTTAAGAAACTGAGTTCAAAGTTATTTTATTATTTTAATGAGATTTTTTACATTCAAATCGTGGGTTCAATGAACTGAATACACAATTATGAATGCTTACATTACACAGATACCGACGTATAAGATATACACTATTGTAAACCGAAGATATACGGGCATATTGACGACTAGATTCCACCTAACGCCCATGTAAATCTTCAACAAACAAACAGCGCTCTTTATAATATCAGAAGCAAAGTAACGAACGTTGAACTCTAACAGCAAACTAATAAACACTAAAACAATAAATATAGAGCCAGAACAAAAAATATTTGTGGAAGTTTAAAATGTGCGGTTATTAAAAATTAATTGAAAGTAAAGACGATAACAGACATACGCGAAACGATAATCGAACAATACGAAGGGCATAATGGCGCGAACATGCACGTAGGATATTAGGCGACAAAATTTCGACAAAATTATGGCAACGCATATTTTCTACGGCAGACATCTTGGAGTTTGTGTCGTTTGCACTCACAAACTTAAAGAGGAAAATATTAAACGAAATGAAAATGAATGAATGCCGTCAAACTGACTAGATAATCACTTTGAGGAGTAATAAATAATACATTTTTGGCAGTTTGATTGTTGCGGAAATAAAAAATATAAATACATCTACGGCTGAAATAAAACGTGAACATGGAACTGAATCTGTTAATAAATAAATCATTGCAGTCTGGTGTTAATAATTATTACTTAAAATACAATTAAGAAATTTAATTAAGAGTAGTAGAGCCTCGCTGATTTTAGCATGAATGGGCTAGCTCGACCGGGGAAGGACTACCCTCTCACAGAATATCGACGTGAAATAACAGTATTCCTACTGTTGTGTTTCGTTCGGTGAGTGAGAGTGCCGGAGGCCCAATCACTCCCTTTCCCCCATCCCGCTCCTTCTCCTTCCCACTTCTTTTCCTAAAGGGTCGGCAACGCGCAAGAGATGCCTCTGGTGTCGCAGGCGTCCATAGACTACGGTGACCACTTACCTTCAGGTGGGCTGGATGCTTGATTGCCACCTTAGTTGTATAAAAAAAAAACAGCATAGATGTAACATTAATCTACCATATAATCACCAATAGGAAGCCACGATTCGATTAGATGCAATAAAGAATGGATATTACTTGAAGTATAGCTTCCAACGCGATAATTATATATCGGAGGATGACAGTTGAAGGGTATCTCCACATTACTGCACAAGTTTTAGCACGGGATGCTCGCGCACAGCCGGGTCGAGGTCTTAAGCACTAGACATAATGATTTTACCAGTTTGGCGTTTATTGCCAGTAATTTTATTAGTTCGTGCCCACAAAAGAACGAACGGATTTAAGCAAAAGCTGGAAAAAGAATCCACCCGACACAATAGGTTCACTGACAGCGAAATGGGAAAAGTAAGCAATGCGTTCCAACTATTTCAATTTTACTGTACACTGTAAATATTTTAAAAGAACATCGCTATAGATTTTTTGTAGAATTTAGAAAAGATAGCACCTGCTAGAATCTTGTACGTTTCTATTTTTGTTTGGAATATTTTTTATGCGAAGTGATCGCTGACGCTTGAATACTCTGGTGAAAAAAGAATGCATTTATTTTATGTTGACAGGTTATTGTAGTGAAGTAGGATTGGCAGACAGATAAGTTACTCAGAAATTTAATATGAGTGTGTCATTTCTCAGAATACGTTTCAAATTGCGGTATAGTTTATTTTTATTTATTTACCAAGCACAGATTCCCCAGACTGTTGAGCCTATACATATTATATGCCTGAGAAAACGCAATAATTGACACTCTTCAAGCAGATCATTTGTCCTGGTTTACTATTACTTACAGTAAAGCAAATTAAACATTGATTAAATCATGTATATATTTAAAGAAAAAGCAAAGCCTAAAAGACATCAATTCTGTATTTTTTGTCGGCACGGGGCACGCGTATCAGGTACAATACACATACCCTAAGTAAATCGATCAGCCTCTCAGAGCACAAGTTTGCAAGTAGCCAAACACAAATTATAATACCTGCCTACTAGATCAAGTCTCGTAGTTACGAGTACTCACGACTCCCACTTTAGTGGCATTTAATTTATTACTGGTTCGTCGACAAGGACATACCAAATATCCATTAGTTTCTCTAGATGAAAACCTTAGCCTTAAGTGACTTTGAAACGATTTTGACTGCAAATAAATTAACCTATAAGAACATTATTTAAGATTGCTAATGATATGCTACCAGAGAGTAGACGGAAAAGTCATTTTCGGACAGATGTAGTCTTAAATTGGACTCACAGGACTGACGATTTTTATTCCTACTAGCTAATGAATCTTTAAAATTCTTAGATGAATCGATTATCTGTCGGACTTGATAGTTCGACATATAATCGAACTTTAGTCTGATGACTAAACTTGGTCTATGCTTACGCGTAAACATAATGTTTATCCATATTCGACGTCGACCAACGAATATCCGCAACCCTCGAATTCCTCGTTTTGATTATAGGAACAGGAAAATATTACGACGAATTTTCAGAAATTATCCGTGACATCAGACAGATTTGAAAACGGTGAACACTAAATATGAGTATAATACACTTCTAAGAAATAAAACAACTAATCACTAACAGCTACACAGCTGTTGAGATTATATCAAAATAGATGCTCAGCAGATGGTGGACCAGTGCTGTTTGGCATATGGTTTATAAAAGATGCATTTAATACTTATCTATCTGATCTACTATATTAATAGGCAGAATTAAAGATAATCAATTTTAATGTTCGCATCGGACCCTTATAAAAGGTTGGCTAATCTGACTATAGGTAAACAGATGACGGTTTTATCGATTGGACGGCAATTAAAGGCCCGTACAGTGTTAATGGTGTGCACAGAACCGAATGAGAGCCCCATAAACTTGGATCTAGTGCATTGTTTCTCAACCTTTATATGTTGCGAAAATGTGAGACTGCCAAAATATGTCCATGCTTTCGAATTTGTTCGGTATAGGAAAGGTCTTAATAATAACATGAAGTTTGCCAAATATGTATGGTTTCCATACAAAATTATATTGATGGAAATAGAGAATACGGTGGCTTCTAAAAATGTTGTGTTTAGCCTCTTTATATTCAGCCTATAAGAAATGTTGTCTGTGTGGAATATACCTTTAATAATAACTTAACTTATTTCTCTTATCTGCTAAGAAAACCGAAAATTGGAAGAAGATTCAAAACAAAGTTCTCGTTTAAAAGGTAAGAAGAAATACTTTACGTACATTTACGTACACAAAGCATACGCTGGTTTCTGAAATCGTTTACCTAATCCTTACTAATAATATTAGAAATTCGAAAGTAACTCTGTATATCTCTGTATGTCTGTTTGTCTGTTACCTTTTCACGGCTAAACTACTCAAATGTTTTTTTTTTATACAACTAAGGTGGCAAACAAGCATACAGCCCCACCTGATGGTAAGTGGTCACCGTAGCCTATGGACGCCTGCAACACCAGAGGCATCACTTGCGCATTGCCGACCCTTTAGGAAAGAACATGGGAAGGAAAGGGAGCGGGATGGGGGAAAGGAGGTGATTGGGCCTCTGGTACTCTCACACACCGAACGAAACACAACAGTAGGACTAATGCTATTTCACGTCGATATTCTGTGAGAGGGTAGTCCTTCCCCGGTCGAGCCGGCCCATTCATGCTGAAATCAGCGAGGCTCTACTACTCAAAAATTTTAGATGAAATTTGGTACAGATAAAGTTGTGTAGGTACCACGCGGGCGGAGCCGCGCGCAAAAGCTAGTTTACTTTAAATCTCTATATTTGAGACATGGGGTGTAATTTGTCAACCCAATTCACAAGGAGTAGAAGAAGGTTAGCAGAATTCCGTTGAGAAACGCTGGTTTAGTGATAAATTCTTAAATACGCGTATAAATAATAATACACATGGCTCGCCGAGTGCAATAAACCGTTAGTGCTATGGATGTTTCGGCGCTATTTTCATTTACGGTAGCCGAAATATAAGCAGATGAAATATAAGGATGTCTAATGGATATTTGTGGGGGTATAAACGATTCCCTCGTTGCTGCAATGTTTCGCGTGATAAAGGGAATATCGTGTTTTGCTATCATATTTCTTTTGTACGCGAAACCTTTTGGTAGAATAATATACTGAAGTAGTTTATTACTTTTTACCTGATGTAAAATGTATCTGGACATACCATGAATAGCTAAATGGTTTTCAAGAAAACCTAGTAGTAGAGCCATTATAATACAATAAATAAATTTAAAAAAATGTATATCCTTACGGTACCAGAGTGTCACGGCGTAAATTTTATGAGATTTGCGTATTCAACTCAAAGTACACACACACATAGATAAATCTTCAAAATACAAATGTTTCCATATTTAACTTAAGTAACTAGCCATTTCAAATCTTAAAAATGTATTCCAGAAACAATGGAAATCGTGAGGCAAACGAAAACACGATTTTTCAAGGAACTGCGAGGCATTTAATATGAAGTTAGAGTCGGCAAAATGATTGTTCGGGGACATTAACATAGACGTGAAGGAAATAAGCTCGTACAATTATTTTAAATGGATACAATTTTGGAATACTGAACTGAATAAAAGTAAAAGCGACTATACTATGTGATTACGGGACGTGTATCACTCTGAATAAACAATGTTCACTAATTCAAAGAAGGTTTATATCTTATTGATAGAATACAATAATTATGAAACTATTATCAGGCAAACAACTATTACTTCATTATACGACATATTAAAACATTTTTAATTCTAAGAAGCCACGAAAGCATTGATATCTCGTACTAATTATACTATAAATCTGTAAATTCCAGCGTACCTACGGCAGATCACAAAGTTAGATGGCGCGAGCCTTGAACAATTTGTATGCTCAAAGTACCTCATAGCGTCAGACAATTTCTATTAAAATAGGATCGGCGCGCGACGGCCTTACTAACGCTACATATTCTGTAAGGGTGCCGGTAACCGCCCGCCGTGCTTAAGCACACATTAGGCTATTTTAACACAGAACAATATAGATACCTCGAGGCGTGGTTATCGTAACTATGTATAAGTACCTGCAGCTACTAAAATATCGAAGCGACCGACGGACGCATTACACGAACCTTCTAAATTGCCAACATAAAACTTTCAGTTCCAACAGATGAAACAACATAGGTCAAAGCTGTGCCAACTTTTATTCTATATAACTTTCAGTATATAAAATTGCAGTGTCACTCACGGCAAGCAATCTCTTCATGTCGGTAAATTAATTAATTAATGAAACAAGCTCTTAATATTTTAATTGATAGCAAGAGTGTTGTTAAGGCTTACTTTTGTATTTACTTCTTTATATGAATTATGTCATGGTAACATTTTGTACACTATTAAAAATGTTAACTAGATTTTTACAAAAATACTCATATTTCGAAGTTCAATATCTAACGAACGTAATTCGAAGGGCTAACTTTTCAGACGAACAAATTATGTTTCTTTTAAAGATCGACTTTAGGACATATTTTTCTAAAAGAAATTCGGGCTCCTGTATCTTCTATTTTTTTATTTATTTGACTGATATGTTATGTATATTATATATTATTGTCGATTCTGTATAAAATGGTGTTATGCTCAATAACATATACCTATGTATTTTGTTTTTATCATAACATAGTGTTAAACTTAAGACACAATTCGTTTTTTTTTTAACCGACTACGGCGAAGCCAAATGGAAAGGTAATGATTTTGGCAATCTGGGTATGTATGTTTGTATGTTCCACCGTACCGCCTAAACTACTGAACCGATTTTAATGAATGAGATGTCAATAGATTCGTAATAATGGCCCGGGTGACATAGGCTATATAAATTTTACGAAAAAATATTAAATAAAAAATAATGTTTAAAAACCTATAACCCGACGACGTAAAAAAAGGCGTCTAAAAAGGAAGAAACAAGAAAATAATTCAGATAGAAATCCAGAAATGCATAGGTACGAAAATGTTCAAGATACAGCCATGGTCGCACCTACTGTATATACCTACTATGATTATGTGGGTGCCAAGAACATCTCCATTAAATAGACAGGGTAGGTATACAGTGGGTTCGACCACAGCTCTACCTTGACCATTTTTGTACCTATGCATTTCTGGATTTCTATCTGAATTATTTTATAGTTTTGTCCTTTTTAGACTCCTTTTTTCACGTAATCGGGTTATAGTTTTTAAACTTTATTTTTTTGTTACTGTCAGTGATATTTTGAATGCGACTAAGAAGGAAAATGAGAAGTAATATTTTGAAAATCATCAGCAATAAAATAAAAAAAGGGAATGTAATAACAATGCAGACTCATTTGACAGCTTTGTAGCTTTAAAAAAGAAAAGATTTACTATGTAAACACAGCTGCGGCCCAACTCGGACACGACAACTCTCTTTTCCTTTAACAACAAATAAATTGTTTCTAAAAGAATGATCAACACAAAAACGAAATAAACAGATTGTCAAGCGCATGTCAAATGATGAGATTAGCTGGCTAAATTAGCAACAGCCAATCAAATCACTCACTTGATTTTGACGCGTCGTTAATTAGCCTTTCAGAAACCTTATACTAACATTTAAAATACTTTCCTCATAATACAATCCGAGATTAAACCACAAACTCTAACATGAACAAAATTTAGAACAAAGCAAGGACAAGGAGGACGGTGACACGAAATCCTTGAAATGGTTTGACGTCACATATGTCAATGTTCTATCATAAAGATATTTGTGGGAGAGATGTGTGTATGTGTGCGTGATACTGGATAAACACAGAGAACATAATAACTATAAGACTGGTTGTTCCGTACTATAAAACTAATATATTCTGTTGCTGTCTGAGCCCTGTCCTTAACCTTTGCACCTTGTGATTATTTAAATGATAGGTAATCTTTAATTAAAGGTAAACACTTGATTTATTAAACAAAATGTTTACTAAACTATGTTTTTAAATCATTTGATGACGTCATTTAAAATGATTGATGTACGAATACGCGTGGCTTTCTTCTTATTGCGCGATCTGATATAAATTTATTACATGAATTATAAGTTGTGTTACGCCCAACGTACTGTTTCGTAAAAAACGTGGTGCAGTTCTAATTTATAGTTGTATTGAATGTTAATTAAAATTATGCATTATGACTTCAGTAAAAATCCTTTACAAACATACAGTTCACAAAGTACGAATAGCTGACACAATTTTTATTCCGTGTATGATAGAACATCATATATCATAGACAACCAACATGATTCACGGCACAATATTATATATTGCGAACATTTTGATTTGTTCAATTTGTTCGCTGAGCTGCTGTAAAAATAAATTTAATTATCTTCTTTATTGCATCTATAGTTCGACTTCACTAACACTCGTTTTATAACATTATTCCTCCAATAATTGCTCATATTCTAATCAATAATTTTAAAATCTATATATTAAAGCAGAAGAATTTGTTGTTTTCTTAATTGAACGTTCTTTGGAATTATCAGTCCGAAATGGTATTTTTTTTAAAAAAATTGTTGACTTCTTATTATTTTTCTTTTTCCCTTGTACATCCAAATTACTCTGTTGGTGGATATCCCCTGCCAGTCTGTTTTTATTAGATGGCAAATTTTTGAGGAATGTTGTAGTCTTTATGCCAACACGCTACGAGCTGGTGGTGAACGTGGTGCGTAAGACAGTTTACGCTATCTAAATACTAATATATGCCTGTTCTCGATTAAGAGTATCTTTAACGACGAGCGCGCATGGAGAACATAATACGCATGTAATTCATTCTCTCTTGGCTTAAGCCATGAGAGAATGAATTAAACATAGTACTCCGGAAAACAATGAATATAAATACACTAGATGATTCTATTAGCTAGTAATTCTAACGGTCTCATATTCATAAAACTTACAAGACAGTTATAAAGTCGATACAAGCAAAAATTTTTAAAATATTGTTTTTAATTTGCATGAGAATGCTAGCTTGCTCAATAACTATACTGTATATAATAAAGGTTTACAGAAAATGTATCAATAAGGTTTGTTTACAATGCTTTTATTTTACATACCAAGTATTTTAACTACCTTCGTGCTAAGCTTTTATATTGATATTTTTTAAGAATAACACCGATAAACTACAAAGCCAATATAGAAATATGTAATTACAGATTCGACATCACGATATGTTCTATGTGTCATGGTAGAGGTATGTTCGCACAACCACGTTCAATAAAACAGCAGACGTTGGAACACGCGACAGTTTCTCTTGTTAACGAGCCCCTAGGTGTTAACACAAAAACTCTGTGTCTACCAGATGGTTTATGATGTGATATAGAATGTACTCTAATACTTCCAGGTATAATACTCGACTTGCGAAGTCGGTTACTATGCCGCAGTTATGTTCTTAGATCTAATCATCCTTCTTCATGCTTCTTAGAGCATATAAAGTCAATCGATTCCCGGGCGTGGCGAATTATCGATATATCGATATATATCTTTCAAGTTCTTGACAATGAAGTTATCTAACTACAAAAAACCGACATGCTTACAAGAAGTAAAAGGTCAGAGTATATACGATGTAGAAAACGTAGGCTTTTGTTTTTCATAAGAATTGAGATCGCAATTTTAGGACAACAACAAACGAAAACCTAAACTTATCGAAATTTAATAAGAAAAGCTGAAAGTGAACAACAAGAAATCCTAGCAAAACAAGTAAATAAATTCCACAGCACATGTTGTGAGAGAAAACATAAATGAAACAAACGTCACAGATGTTCATGAAAGGTCTTGAACAAATAGGAAAGGTTAGAGCCCTTAATTTGAACATTCAGTAAGGTTCGGAAACCTTTCAAACGCGCGGTGTGTGACTATTCGTGACCTATTGACTTACAATCAATTCTCGCCCACTCCATTGTAAGGCTTATTGTACACCAGTGCTGTGTAGTGTCCGGAACGGAGTTTGAACAATGGATAACGCATAATACCACGCTTCTCCCGAAGGATTAAGCAGAGGAGATCAACATCCGCATTCCGTCAGCCATCATTAAATTCCACGTAACAGTAGCCTACCCAATTACCTTATACCGCGGTAAAGTCGTGACCCTGCCTTGCTAGTGACAGTTTTTTTAAATTCTGTAACTTTATACCCTAGTAGTAAACTAAACTAAGAGACTCCTGTCGTTAGATGCGCTTGTGCTCACTATGTAAGTCACTGAATTCATCTATGTCAATTAAGAGTCTTAATATATTTCTATCTACGTGCTTTCACTTATATTGATGTAAGGGACGAGGTTTTATTCAAAATTGGAATAGAAAAAATGTTTTAACGGCTAGTAATGCAACTAAAGAAAGACCAGTCCAGAAATTTGGCAACATTAATAAGGAAACACAAATTATTTTCAGAACACAAGATTTTGGCATAATAAACGCAGAGTTAGCGAACCATGGCTTTTGTAAATTTAGTACCGTTCAGCAATATCCCAACAAGTTAATTCGTATCCACGATTCCTCTTAAAACGCCACCCTTTTATACTCGCTGTGATGTACACGAGGCCTAAGGCGACAACCGTGTCTAATAGAACATAATAGATAAGTAACCGTACACGTCACATGCGATTATTCAACTATTGATGTGAAAATGTTTTCAACGATATAAAGCTAAAAGAGATAAGTTCATAATATATGGAGGCTGCATCGTAATGTATACGTGCCATTCATTAATTATGAACGAAATTACTCACAAATCGTATAGGTATATTAAAATTTAACGAATGCAATGGAATATAATTTCTGTTATTCGATCGTATTTCGTGAATACGATGTTTTTATTGTCTGAATAATGGTTACAGTAAAACGTTCAATTTCCTTTGAGAAAAATAGCGTATATACTTTATAAAACAACGCAATTTCTGTTGTTATTAAAAAATCTAGGACAATGCAATAGACTTCGATAAAGAAAACTGAATACAGCTTAAACTCTAAATTAATGCGATATACTTGTATCGATTGCAAAATTATTATCCAGCATTATTACTTACTACATGTTCCCGCGGTTTCACCCACGTTTATCGTTACTGCGCTGCCCCCGTGGTTCGTAGCGTGATTTTATATAACCTATATAGCCTTCCTCGATAAATAGGCTATCCAACACTAAAATAATTTTTCAAATCGAACCAGTAGCTCCTGAGATTAGCGCGTTCAAACAAACAAACAAACAAACTCTTCAGCTTTATAATATTAGTATAGATTTTGTAACTTCCATCCCCACGGTTTGAAATAGACGTAGGCGTGTCTAGATAAACAGTGTATCCGGGCAGCAATCTTAATTTATACCTTTTAGTACAATAAAGTGGTAGTTAGCGGGGCGATATCGACGCGAGAGTACGGCCGGGCGTGACGCGGCGAGGTTAAATCGGGCCAGTCGGCCCACGCAAAACCGCTAATTAGGAAGCGTACGCGCAAGGGCGCTGCACCGCACCGCCGCGCGCACGATGCGCTTGCGACTCGCCACCGCCGCTGAAACAAAGACACCACGCCACCAAACAAAAGGAGCAAGAAATTGAACAAAAGAAACTGCTCATGTAACAAAAGAAATGGCCAGAGAACAAAAACAATGGCGTGCCGGTGGAAACGCCAAGAGTATGCCACGTTGTTTTCAGGCACAAAGGGTGTTGTGTGAAATTATGTTTTGTTACGAATTCTGACGTGGCCGACACCGTGGAGCGCCAACAATTGTATGTTTGCATTCTATTAGGTACACGTAAAAAGAATTTATAGATACACTTCCTCATGTGAAACGATAAATCTAAAGGCAAACACGTCAGAAACTTGGACGTTAAAATTACTAAGGATAAAGAAAATGCGTCGACTCTAAAACAGGGAAGTTCCGACTAGGATATATGTATGTTTCATAAAAACTGTTACAATACGGAACATGCGGGGCGAGCAAGGAATACTTTAGTTCGAATCTTCGTCGCTCCGGTGCCAATTTTCCTTTTTTCCATTCTTTGTTTTCGGGCTGTTGAGTTCGTACGAAAAACGACGATGGAATTCATTACCCAGAGACGTCATTCCGACTGTCATGTTTCATTATACTCTGGATCTTTTAAAGTATCTCTGTCTCTAGATAATATGTAGGGGACGTCAGATAAGGTTTCTGATAAAACCATGTACATCAGGTTGAGTCAGCAATAGTAGACTAGAGATCGTATTAAAAACCATACAAGCGAAGTGCGATTAACGTAATTATTTTGCCGTTGCACGCACCATTGTGCAATTCACACAACGTATTTGTATAACACGTCAAGAAAAACATAGTGAATTATAAACCAGATATGGAATACAGACGTGGTGATTATTTATTGTGGGAGATAAGAAAATGAATTGTAATGAAAGCAAGTCAACATCGTATTAGAAGTTCCGTGCGCTGCAGCGATGATACACCCGAAGTCAGGCGGAACAAAGCACAAAAGCGACAGTGCACATTATTCGACGGAAGCACTTAGTTCTATTTCGGTTATACGATGTGAAAGCTCTGAATATCACACGCCGGGAATATAAACAACTCATCGGAACTCAACGATTCCTCGTTGATTACTTGTACATCTAAGATTTCGGCACTTTCGATACTATCTTGTATAATATTGGCGTGATTTGTGACGCCGACGATTATCGAGTACATGTACGTCTGAACGTGTGAATCAATTATGATTAGAGAGTGATACATGATTGCAATTCAAACATTCCCCAAATAGGGGTGTGTCGTACGCATATAATGGCTTGGATCAGGTGGGGTTACCCTGCGCTATGCAATGAATTTCGTATGATCATAACTAAAATTTAAAGTTTCAAATAGGTTTCGCACACAGACGTTAAGGGAATACTTTATAAATATCTTCAAACGGTAAATATTTTTTTGCCTATTTAAACAATACAGAGTGACAGTTTTTATTGAATTTGTAATAACATCGCCAAAGGTTTAGAAGCGCTGACGATATTATGGAATAAGCGGCGAATTAGCTCATCAATCATTAATGTCGACAATAACTAAAAAAGAGGCTTAGTAATAAAGCTGCCCGATCCTTAAATAATATAATTCAAAACATGTCACTGCGCACCACACAGCAAACTCAACAAAAATTCGAACTTTTAAGCCAATAAATACAAGATCGTGGTTAAATAGAATAAAAAATAAACTATTATTTATTAAACCCATTTCAGTACAATAAAACGCAAATGGTGTATTCAAAACTCTATCCATGCCCATCTATTTTATAAACGCTATTCATTTTATACCTTTTATCATATGTTCATCTGCCTTTCACCAAAGATTATAGATTTAATTCTTTACCTGCTCAATGTAAACTCCTATTTTTTTACGCCAAATTCCTTAAGATGCTCGTTTATATTTATAATTCGTTACCTAACGCTTATTTCATATGGCAGCTGATGTGGCAAAAACTTTTGTGAAAAAACAAGATGGACTTTTAATTTTAAAATTTTCTTTGTACGAGATTTTGCAAGCAAACAACATAAAAATAATTAATTCATTTACTTCTTGATAAAACTTTTTGCACCAACGACTTAAGTTGAAGGAACGCGTTTCATTGAACTAAAGAGGTTGTTTTTTTTTACCTTTGCATCTGAACAGTGGATCCTGAACCAGTCTTTTGTCTACGTCACACGTTCTTACGTGCGTTATCATGCACGTACATACATTTAATTAAAATTTAAAGGCGAGATGCTTGTATTACAGCAGTAGGTACTGGTGTAATGGATGTGGAGTGCAGAGGATTCGACGGACGGGGCGCCCGCCGAGTGCCATTCGAATATGAATAAAACTTGAAGGGGAATAAATCGTCGGAGGGTAGCTAGAGCCGGCGAGATATTGTGTGCCCGACAGCTGACGCTGCACACACACATGCAAAACCAAAAATAATAAACGCCATTATTGCACTTTTCGAACACATTTGTCAGTGTTGATTCAATACGCATCTGCCAGTCATATATTGCCTATTAAAATCAATTGAAACATCTATTAATATAATTGCCGGTCATTACTGAATAATATACGAAATCGTAAACCATGAGGCTGATTGTTTGTCAGTTTATTTTCATTCGCGAGTTTATGGTTGAGAATCGAATAATACGAGTGCATTGACGTTTGAATACTTGCAAAGTTAAAGACGTTTTATAGCATAGTCTAGTATTTTGGAACGGATAGCCTTGTTATAAAAATCTTTATATTATATTTTTGTTACTGATTCTACTAAAACATGTTTGATGCTTGGTTCTATACCTATAAAGACGCATACGAAAGTAATAATTTTGATAAGAAATCATAATCGACCAGAAATTATAATTAGATACATAATATCATATAATATATTCAACTGATATAGTTGAATGCATATGTTATATGCCTAATTATGATTTCTGTTCGCGATTATGATTCATTTCATCACGCACATTAACAAAAACTAAGCGGTAGAAAAATATATTGCAAAATATTCGTAGAATAGAAGGTACTTTACATATCTATTAATTAATCAATACAAAAGTAAATATAAGTTTGACTTATACAGAAGATTTAAATATATTTTATATCTTTATTACAATTTACAAAAGGCAAGGTAAATATTTGTTTAAGTAGGTACAACTGCGCCGTAAAGATTGGACGCTGCTATAAAAATCACAATAGAGTAGGCGATATAAAATTTGAAACATAAAACCGACAGTTACTCGGTTGGAAATTTATACGGTAGTTGAGAAAGATAAATTGCGGTTGTATCAGGGTATGACGAAATCGGTAGTAACGTGAGACCCGCTGAAAATTGACGGCCGACACTCAGAAGATCGACCTCTCTTGTCATTCGATTTGACAGCGTGAAATTAAAGTACCCCAAAACCATAAAAAATGTATTAAAATTAGTTGTGTATCGTCCAAATTAGTTTCCAAACTTCTTCATAATTTAATATACATTATTATGACACTGCAAAGAACCAGTTATGTTAACAAACAGAAGAAAGAACACCA
Source organism: Catocala sponsa (assembly GCA_963564715.1). Classification (NCBI taxonomy): domain Eukaryota; kingdom Metazoa; phylum Arthropoda; class Insecta; order Lepidoptera; family Erebidae; genus Catocala; species Catocala sponsa. The sequence goes on along the minus strand of OY751335.1, from coordinate 22,465,886 downwards.
ATTAATTAATAAGACAAAAAATTAGTGTACATTTTTTGTGCCGTTGATATATTATTTTGTCATAATATGCGCGTAAAAAATATGACAAATGATGTCATACTTAACGAACAGTAGTGCCGCATTAGCGCACGAATATTCGCAATAAATAATATCGCATTCAAACTTTCAATTCGCCGGTATAAATCTTGGTTGCAGATAGAAATCAAATGTAGACAATGTATCGAACATCTGAAGCGCTGACAATTCAACGAGTGAAACTCAATAACGCTGGCGAAAATAAAATATAAAACACTGGACCGTTTGCTGGGTGCTTTAGCAGTTCCGTCGATTCTAAGTAGAAATGCAACGTTGGGAGGACTCACGTGTGGGGTCAATGCTACCTACGTTCACCGTTAAAACGGCCGGCACACACGATAGTTTACTGCTATTTAGTAATGTTAGCTATCTTTAAAGTCAAAAGGATACATTTCCTGGAAGAAGTCGAGGCTAGGCGGCTGTAGTATGTCCAACGCCGATAAGACCTGGAAAGATAAAAACATGTATTAGTGAGGCGTTCGGCCGACGTCAAGCTTTCATCGGCAACCGCCACACGTGATTAGCGGTAGCACAATCAACACTACGGTACGATAACTGTCGTTACCATGCAAATACATGTTTATACGCGGAGACAAACGCTCACCGCAAACAATGCACGGTGATCGATAAAACACAGTGAAAATGAATAAATTATGACGGAGCACACACCGCATTATAATTATTTTGTGATAATGTCCAATCCAAACTGTACTATCATAATAAAGAGATCTGAGGCGGGCGAATTCATAGCTAACGAATGGAATCGAATTATTGATGTTAAATTAAATTATTTTCCTTGTGGTGATTACTAAAGGAGTAATTATAAGAGCAGGTGTAAAATAAAAGCTTCAATTAACGTCGGCGCAGTACCGCCCGGGCCTAGAAGGTCCCTCTAATGAGAAACGTAAAAAACAAACGTGACGATAAGGTGCTCCAATTTCGTGTTAATAAAACTTCGTGGGAACACCTCCTACGTCAAACGAACCGAAGGCTGTTTTTTAAACAAACACTTCTATTTAAAGCTGTAAAATATTAAATGTCGAAGAAACTGAGCAATTTAATAATTGTTTATTACGCTCGGTAAGTCTTCACAAAATGTTATTGGAATCAAGATTTTACTTTTGATGTTCGAGAATTTGCTATAATATGGGTGGTTGTAATTTTATTTATAAAATAACACCGTGTCCATAAATTATTGAAGACATAAAAGACAAAAACCAACATTTCGCCAAATACGTTATCTATTCCCATGTAGTAGGATGCTAGTCTACTATCAGTAGTCGAGCACAAATCTAAAGAATTCCATGACGTAATGAATCGATTAGTAAGTAGTACCGCTTACGGACCAAGGAAATAGTGACATTTATTTACAATGTAAAGATTATCAGCTCCAGGAGAGTCTGTTCAGTGTTGAAGCAATCTAATATCTAAATCTTAACTGGCATGTGTAAATAAACAACTTTCTATACATGGTAGTGGTATCTTAATACAGTGAAACTCTTGGCATCAACTATGCTTAGTTTAAATATCTTAAAACACAAAACTTCTTGTGTCTGTGAAATTGGCGCGATAGTTATCAACTTTCCAAGTCTACGTAGCCTGATTGAATAAACGCTCAAGCGCTACATATAACAGTAACCAAGGCAAAAGTCACAGCTTATTTATTGGTAGAAATTTGCTGATGGTATAATTTTAACGTAACAAATATTTCAACATGTAAATATGTATTAGTCAGTTTTGCTTCTTATCGTCAACTTCAGCAAAACATCAAAACATTAACAAATGTAACTGAAGGAATAGTAAAAGCAGTTCTCTTACATCAAGAAAACATCTCAATAACAGGAAAACTATGTTTCGTGCAAACATCTCAATTACAGGCAACTTTTTGATGATTTAATGACGACGCGCAATATGGCATTAATGAGTTTTTGAAATTAAAATAAGCAACTCATAGGCGATTGCAGTTATCACAATAGTTAAGTCTAGCAGCTGAGTTTGATACTAAGTTAATAGAACCAGTAAACCCAATCAAATTTAGAGAAGTGATCCAATATATGTATAACATATATATCGTTAAAGTACAGCTGAGTAATTCAGTTAGGACTGGAATTAAGTCTCACTGACGCCATATTAACGAATAAAATCTTAATCATTTTGTGGCGTCTGTGTAATATACGCTTGTCTTCCATAGCTACAATTTTCTGTGTGTATCGATCGACGTATGTTTGACTTGCACATGTTTTATGTTTGAATTAGAGCTATTTATTTGTCGCTACGACTCTACGACTACTCTATGGAATAATCAAATGGTAGGTACACGAAAACCTGGTGACTCTTTGTTTCATAGTGTCGAAACAGTCACCCTTGTTCGTAAAATATAGTTTCACACCTAATTATCTCAAAGTTGAAGTAAAGATTTACCACGTCCACCTTTTGGGAGCAAGTGTTGGGTTTGCATATTATGGCAGGAGTCTGGTCGCAATAAGAGCAACAGAAAAAGCCAATACCAAACAAACCAGAAGTTATCGTTACCGTAACGAAGCAACCAAACACTTAAAATACAGAGAAAGTAGTAGGTATACTTATATGAAAAAATATGTTTTGTAACTTACGTTTTCGTGTTTGAAGAAGCAGAGCATCTTGAGCTCGCGAAACACACGTTTGGAGGAGACGAGCGACTGGAACACGTTGGGCAGTTTCTTGAGTGCCACGCGCCGGCCATCTCGAGGGTCTGTCACCGCCCTAAAACAAAGAGAAAAGACGGTTATTATTTATATCATGTAACTAATATGTGAGTTTTTACGCATCGTACATCTTTATTTATAAAGTCAAACGAAGTTGTATTTTTACAAGACGATTAGTTAAGGTAGTTGTAATTTGTGAGCGGTGTTGATTTATATAATACTAGCATGCGCGCGCAGCTCCGCCCGCGTGGTACCTACATCAATAAAAAGTAGCCTATGTCCATCCCCAGGTTTTAAATTATATCTGTACCAAATTTCACCTAAATCGGTGGAGTGGTTTAGCCGTGAAAAGGTAACAGACAGACAGACAGATAGACAGACAGACAGACAGAGTTACTTTCGAATTGATAATATTAAGTAAGGATATATATATGATCATTTGCTATGCTTTATCTATTCATTTCACCTATTCATCATGGCTAATGAAAAGCGCCCATCGCGTTTTAGAAACTGACAGAAAAGTACGTAAACGATACATGTTGTAAAATTGCCATAAATTTAAATAATAACTAGTTTATGGTACCTACTTAAATATTACAGCGACATATAAATTTATTAAGTTTACAGACTGCATCATAAAATTCGATAAAATATTGTTTTAATTACATGTAACCTTCGTTGACTTTTACAACGGCGAAGCAAATATTGGTAAGGTACGTCTTATGTCAGTATTTACTGCTCGGTTCACAATGCATTGTAGATATGGCGAAGAAACATTATATAAATATGTATAATGTTTCTTCGGCATATAATATTTCAGACATGTAAATCTAGCATAACAGAACTTGGTTAATTTCTCTAATAGCGAATACGACGAATATCTCGTCGTATGCTCGAGACTCTGCGTACACGAGCACTGAGGATAGAAGGAGTACGTGTATGGAAAACATACATATACAATTTTAGATAGACACACGTTGTACGGTCTATCCCAGGTACGAGCTAGTAAAGACACTTCGCTATTGAAATATGAATGAATGAAAAGAAACGAACGTTTGTTTATTTACCTACTATTCTTCACACCCGCACCTACATCAAATTTTAAAGTTACAAAAACAATGGTTTGTTTTTCTGATACATCGGGAAATCGTTTGGTCAGTCTTTAATTAATTAACTACCGCGTATAAGCATGAACATTTCAAAATCACATTAATCTTCCTATAATAGAAGGTTCAGTTTCCAACAATACTTGATTATCATAACAATCCAGTGGGGTCACAAACCAGAATGACAGTGAACTCACTGGTTCGTGACATGTATTGACATAACGCCATCCAAAGTTCACAATTAACATAACTAAATGATTGTCCGTACAAGGTGCGACTGTCTTCATCGTGACATCATGACTCAAAGGATAGGTTTACTATTCAAATGTTTTTTAACAGTTACATATTGATCCCACGTAATAAAAGGCAGATCTATTGCTGGTAACTATGCGCTGCTTTCGCTTCCGAGACAGACTTTTTCTTTAAAGAAAAGCCCAGTAATATTTTTTAACTCTATCCACATGGCATAAAGTAACATATTGACATGACGAGGCCATAATTATAATAGACATTCGTATATACTTCTTCTTTTTAAATATTTCCACTCGTTTAGGCATATGCAACATATGTATACATACATATATAGCATATGACTTGTAATGCCAATAATCGGAAATATCTTATTACCTAAATATATTCACCTAAATATAACAATTTTAATTCTACCTAACAATAGTTTAACGTAAAGTTCTTCACAACGTTTTCTGTAAGCAAAAACTATTTGGTCCAAAGTTGGATCTTAAATCAACACTGCAACGGTAATTACCCGAAAACTTGTTTCGGCAAAAAGAAGAGAGCATTTAGTAAATGCAGCCGGTATTGTGAAGGCAGGGCGTACCCTCGCATTAGTGCTCCGTTAGGTCTGCCCTGCCTTGCGATTATTATCGTTCGGAACGCAGACCCACCGATAATATCCGTCGCAAGGGAAATGGGGATGACTGAGATCAACGACCGAAGCCAGGGCACGGGCCTAGTCCGGTAACATTCGGAAGATTTCAAATTACGGATGTCACTGATTTATCGTTCACAAAATAGACGAACACAACGTGTTCGTCCGGTCGACCACAGTTTAATTTGATACCATTGTCCACACCCCACCGCGTTTTAGTCGATTTTCGCAATCCCATTGTCGTTTATTCGTTTACCTTTGATATCTGTGTACCTGACAATCGCAAAATTTACCGTTTCGTGGGAATTTAATTTAAATTATTTCATATAAATAACAGAAACGGGTACGGATTATTTAATAATAATTCGTTTGTACTCGACGCGTGCACGAGTTGAATTGCAAATTGCAAAATAAACCGATAAATGTGTCGATCAAGAAATGTTTAACCTTTCGTTACACATCCGAGCAATGAAAGACGCGCAATTTTTGGCAATGCCGAAGATAACAATTATCTTGAAAGATTTATGAGGCAATACACGAACTTGCAGAACTGCATTAATAAACAATTACATTGATATTGAGGCATATAAGGCGTATTATTTATGTCGCATGACGCGCTCAATTCGGCAAACTGAACAAGCATTGTAAACAAAGGCAGGAAGTATCCTCGCATCGAAAACAGTGGCGGTAGCCGGTAAGTAACTTAGTCACTTTTTTTATTTATGCCATAGCAGTTTTGCAAGTTCAACAACATTTATATAGGAACTTTGACACAAGAAATCACTGGAGCGAGCACTTGCCGACTGCGGGGTGTAACATCCATCGTGTCGTTCACTTAAAAATTATACGTTTAAATCGTAATTTTATGGTATACACCGCGACATCCTCAACAAAGAGCAATTAAAAATATAAAATGTGACCTGTGAGCACAGGTCCTCGACGTGTCGTTATTTTTACGGCATTTAGCGTTCATTTAGAATGTTATAAAATAATTGTTTGTTCTTAACAAACGTTCTCAAGGACAGCGTTTATACCGTCGTAACAATACAAATAATGTAAGATTGTTAAGCCACTGTGAATTTCAAGCGTTTGGAAAAAGAAGGAAAAAGTAATGGAAAAAAATGTTAGGAACGAGTAACATTGTTACAAAGCGAAACAAGCTAGATAGGTATTCTGAAAGTAAAGTAACATGCGCAATTAATTCTGGCGTTGTTACAAGATACCGCTGGCTTTCAACGTTTTCGGAAACCGTAGATATTTTTAACTTGAAAAAACGTTTCGAGATTTATTAACACTTCCCGGGAGCGAGTTACAAAGTAACTAGATATAAACTTAACAGTTGTCTGGAACAGTGCCCGGTCGGGAGCAATTGGCTCATCTCTTTAACATAACATATCAGCTTTATACGTATACCATAACATACCAGCGAGATGTTTTAATAACAATAATATTCAAAGAATAAAAGATTTATGACAAAATTATTGCTATTTTCTATGTTACAATGGTTGTTAAAACACGTTTACATAATTTGTAAATGATACCTAAAACCACTATTATAACGTTCAGCGATAGCCAACAAACACATTACAATACTAATAATAGGTTTCCATACTTAGCATAATATTAGGCTCATTATTGAAATTTAATTACATGAGCACTTATTTACACCCTAAAGCCTTAACTAATAGGTAGATATTATTTATTTGGTCAGGTCCCTTGTAGCTGCTATTAGTCAGCTCGCTTTGACAGTAATTGAACAAGTTTGTATTAAAAAGTTTAATAGCAACTTGTCTAGAGCCGCACTGGCGATTAAAATAAATCCGTGAAAGTCATTAATAGGAAAGGAAACGTCGCCGACTTATTGGTCTAAGAATAAATCATAATAGTAATAACAAAAATGTTTATATGGGCACCTGATAATGCCAATTAATAAATTAATTTAACGTCAGTTTTGACGGTTTAATCCGCATTCGCCCCTCATGTTTCGTCCCGAATGTAAAAATCCGCATTCGCTCCAAAAATTGATCCTAATATGACCCGAAATTAAAATAAATATTAATTTCTTAATGTAATTCCTTTTTCGTCCTAAATTATGTTCCTTTTCTGCCCCTGTTTTATTTTGTATAGAATTTTTGTTGTACCGTCTGCCGAAAAATATTTTACACTACCTCGTTATTCTCGCGGCAAAACTTTGGGCTTATGATTGCATGACATCACGAGTCCGACAACAATAAGATTGTTTGCATTGAAAAGTACAGATAGCTGTCGTCCATACTTTCTTAGGCATAAATTATTAACTTTGCCATGCTTATACATATTTGAAGTAGCTGTATTTGTTAAACGCAATCCAGATTTATTTATGTTGGTTTCTGATCTATATAAAAGACGACAACGAGACGTACATACACTTTGTGTGCGTAAAACTAATACTGCATTGATGCATAAAAGCATTTTTCATATGGCATCTGTAATAATAATAAATTGCCCAAAACAGTTAAAGAAGCAGAGTTTAATATTTTTAAGAAAAACTTAATGAATTATTAATAAACAAATGTTACTACACTCTGGCAGATTATTTAAACGACAAATTACATAATTACACAGTAACAATTTAATTAAATTTATTTTAATATGTATATTCTATAGTATTAAGTAACATTTTTACCTAGTACCAACTGTTATGATGTAATTTATTTTATTTTTATTTTTTATTGATTATGACTATTCTTTAAACTATTATTATTAATTTTTCCTGACATCCAATGTAATTATTTATATTTATATTCAATGAATAACATTCGCGTAAACAGAAGACAATATTATTTATATTGATTTAATATTTTTTGATTGACATAATTACTTATTTTAATTTTATATAATTAATATTTGCACGCCGCTATATTCTGGTCAAAATACTTGAATCTTGAATGCATTTCTTTGTAACACCATTTGTCACAGTATTTTTGCAAATAAATATTCTGATTTCTGATATAATTTTAACCATGTTTTGGTTTTGCTAACCATATGCACAAAAATGTAAGACGAAAAAGGAATAATTAAAAAAGAGGGTCGAATGAGGATCATTTTGGAATGTGGGACGTAATGTAAGGGCGAATGCGGAAGAAAACGTTTTGACAAACTAACTGGCTGGGGTTAATATAATAGGTACACTTGTGTGCTAACCTAATATCAATATTGTTTTTCAATAGTATGGTATTAGGTAGATATTAGTACCGAACCCATATTAATATAACAAGAAGTTACTCTGTTACAGAGAAATGTTGTTACATGTCCATTATTCAAAGAATTGCGATATAGTTCAGTGTACGGCTTTTGGGCAAATGTAAGTAATTTGAAGACATTAAGTACTTACCAGTTAGAAATTTCCGAATAAACAAAAGCTAATATTCGCTCAAATTTGTAAATTCTTTTAAATACCTAAGAATTTCTATCTTATACATATGACTTGGTACGGGTACATATGTGCACTTGTATTAGGATTTAGGAGTGAGTGCGATACCAATATTGTAATGGAATAGAAACTCGCAACTGCAAGGCCGATCATATAATTCTACGGGCATTTCACTTTAAAACCGTAATTATTGTCGCATTTGTCGTAAGGTTATGCACCATACGTGATGAGCATGATTCAGCGACCACAAGTATTGTACGACAAAAATATTCGTTTCTTTTTTCTATAGGCCTTTCCCAAATAAAGGATAGCCGCTTTGTCGCTTTATGATAATGACATAAATTTAAGTGTGACAAAGTAATAGCAAACCCGGTCTTCTAAGAATGATTTCTGTTTCGCACATTATAAATCCCGTGTAGTAACAGGACGACGATCTGCAACACGACACATTGGTAGTGACGAAATGACCACTTAAATAATAAGTTCTTTGCCACGAGATAGGTCTTGACCAACTGAGGGGTCCACTCATACCGCTTAGAGTTATGAGTAACTGTGAATCATACACTAAAGCAATCTACACTAATATTATAAAGCTGAAGAGTTTGTTTGTTTGAATGTGCTAATCTCAGGAACTACTGGTACGATTTGAAAAATTATTTTAGTGTTGGATAGCCTATTTATCGAGGAAGGCTATATGCTATATAACATCACGCTACGACCCACGGGGGCGGAGCAGTAACGATAAACGCGGGTGAAACCGCAGGAACATCTAGCAAGTAATAATGCTGGATAATTTTACGATCGATACAAATATAACGCAATAATTTAGAGTTTAAGCTGTATTCAGTATTCGGGAACATCTAGAAGCTCAGTACCAATCTCGTGAATGTATGCTAGCTCTAGAAAACTAAGCTTTAAATTTAAAGTTAACTAATTTACCAGAATCTTAAACGGGACACTATGACTAAATGTCGCTATTAAAAAACAATGCAATAGATACAAGAATACTTCATAAATTAATATCACATTATGTATACACATCGCTGACATTTATTTCCCAGTACTAAACTACGGTATTCCGATTCCTTTATTCATTCTCATCTCAAAACAAATATTAGACATTGCCATTTATATTGAGTCTTGGGACTACAAGTCACAATATAAATTATTGACTAACCAAAAAGAAAAATACGGAGCCAAAGCATCTGGTTATGACACGAGTAGAGGTCCGTACTCCATTCAATATTAATATAGCTCTATGATGACCTGCAAACACCCTAGGTGTGCCGTTAATAATGGGAATCGATTTCACTTGACATTTAGAACATATCGTAATATGATACCGATACTGATTGGTTCGGAACTTCAGCACAATTAGGTTGTGGTCAGGACGCACTTGCTCCTAGGGGACCTATGCCATTAGGGGGATGAATTAAACATGTAGCTATTAAATACCACAAAGTGTAGCGCATACAAGGGTGTTGCCTTATTTAGTAATCATATCGTTATAGGATATTGTTGAAACTAATCTATACTATCAATTACTAAAAGATTATCATGAACTTTTATATGGGTTTGTTAACTTCTTTCTGTTTGAATATATTACTTTTAAGAAGACTTTTTGTCTTTCTAGGTTTGACTATACATATTTTATTTATATTTTCTAGACGCAAGCGTATTGTTTTGTTTAAAAAATTAAATGCTTAACTAATATTATAAAAGCGAAAATGAGTTTGTTTGTTTGTTACCCTTTCACGCCTAATCCACTGAACCGATCATCCTGAAATTTTGCATATACGTTGTCAGGTGTACAGAAACGGACATAGGCTACCTTTTATCCCGAAAAAAAAATACTATTCCCGAGGAAAACAACAATAACGTTCTTATGATATCTAATAGATGGCGTCACGTGTCTTTCGAATCATGATTGAATTATATTATTACAAGCAGAGTACGACCCGAATTGATTGTCAAATTCTAAATCAACGCGAACGAAGCCGCGGGCAAAAGCTAGTAATCTATAAAAATGCTACAACAATTCAAGGAATTCGGCAGACAATTCTTGTAGCTTTAGTGAGGAAATACTCCGGACTTTATTCGCGGAATTAAGCTGACTGTAAAACGAGAACACCGAGTAATAAAAGCTAAAGCTCTGTGTAAACATACCTTTATTATTTTTGTTAAATAAAGCAATACTATGTTTCTATGTAAATAATGATTAAACTGAGACCTGATACCTCGATATACTGAATTTGTTATACATTCTCTTTATTAGTAAAATTGCCTGTTGTCAAGTGAAATTTTCATATTTTTATATCATTATAAAGTTAACATTTTCTTACCTTAGCGTGATGTCTAGGGTTTAAGGAAATATAATATTGTTGTAGTAATTTGAGGCAAGATTTCTAAGCATAATATTTATTTAAATCTAAGTGATTTACGTACAAGTTCGTAGTTGTGCAATGTTGTATCTAACAGCATCGAGCCGATAAGTTAAAATACCGCGATATTTAAATTGACCAAGGTTAACAATGTAATACAAGTAAACGGAATCTGCATCTGTCATACGCTACCGAAAAAATATCTAAAGCTTCGGGATAAGTAAAAGCCCAAAGCTTTAAAGGCCTATGCCTATGCCTCTATACAATCAACACAAAACAGCTCATTTCCCAGAGATCATCATAACTTACTACATGCATAATATAACACCAGATGACCAACGTACTATACATAAACGAGGATTCCGGCGACTGGACCGCAATTAACTCGGACCGCGGTCCCAGGTGCCGGATCCATTTAATTTTAATATTTTTCTTCCGGCAACTGGGACCACTCATAAATAAATACAAATATTTATTGTTCAAGCCAAAAACAGTACAGTCAAACGAAAAAATGTTTAAAGTAATAATTAAAGAAAAAACTCCTTTATTCAAAAATATAATTTATTAATAGAATATAATATTAAAAACACCCTTTAATTACCGTTCTTGTTATTTCATGTCTAGGATAAGTAAATTATAAAATTATATTTTTTAATCAAGGAGTTTTTTTTAATTATTACTTTAAAAATTTTTTCATTTGACTGTACTGTTTTTGGCTTCAACAATAGATTTTTGTATTTATTTATGAGTGGTCCCAGTTGCCGGAAGAAAAATATTAAAATTAAATGGATCCGGCAACTGGGACCGCGGTCCCAGTCGCCGGAATCCTCCATAAACTACTTGCTTAATCTTAATCTATACAAATAAATAAAATTGAAGTGTCTGTTTGTAATGTCAAACTAACAGCTTTTTATCTAATGCATATGAAAGTATATAAGGTACCTATACGAAAACATCTATTTTTTTTTTGTCTGTCTGTCTGTTTGTTCCGGCTAATCTCCGAAACGGCTGAACCGATTTTGACGGGACTTTCACTGGCAGATAGCTGATGTTATAAGGAATAACATAGGCTACTTTGATTTTAGAAAAAAAATAGGTTTCCGCGGAGACAAACACTTTTTAGTTAAAATCTACGCGGACGAAGTCGCAGGTAACAGCTAGTTATTAAATAATCTTCAACTGTTTCTTCAAATAATTATATCTACATTAGCAAATTTTGTAGTAGCAAGCTGCAAGTACGTAACAAGATCACTAAATTTGTATTATTAAAGGGCATTTCCTTTCGACTATTAAACCGAATCAGAATTCTTCAAGCCGCCTAACAACGCTTGCCGCTTTAGAATATAAAACAGCCAACCTGGGCGAAAAATACGTATGGTCTCTAACAAGATCTTGCTACGTTATAGGTCTATATTATATATGTTTGTGTGTGTATCAAGCGCATTCAGCGCTCTATCGCGTGTGTAACTGGATTAGGGAGCGGACAAACAGGCTCTATAATATAATCGTGCAGGCCCCCGTGCTTCTGGTTAATTAGCAAATAGACACCTGACTATAACTTAATTATTTAGGAGCCTCTTTGTGGTCGTTCGACGTCAACGGATTACTGTACAGGCCTGTTAGTCTGTTACATAGCTAAGGCTATTTATACAAAATAACATGTGCTGACTGAGTCATTATGACAGTTAATATCGTTGTAAATATAAATGTGACTATTGGACAGCTGTTGTATTTTACAATGTAGTCTTTATTAGTGCTGCGTTTCTTTTTGATAAGTAAAGCCTTTGTCAAACTCTCGTGTTACGTAAATGATCAACCTTTAGGTTTTATTTTAGAAGGTATATCTCACACTCGAAAGAATATGTGTACCTCGAGGGACTTTACAAATATTTAAACAAAGTAGACAAAGAAACTCACATTTGACACAACTATTCGTGTTGATTGATATATTTATCAATCTAAATTACTTGACACAGTATTAATCTACATTACGATTAAAGATATTTTTGGCGACGCATATGACATTTGCCTTAAGCGGTCTTTGAAAGTAGCTTTTAACTAATAATTATTTTCACACTTATAATCGCCTAACGACACGTAGGTACGTATTCCATTTTTAAACAATCAGAAGACAAGCTTCTTATAGGCATCTCTTAAAAGCAGATTATTTCATTATTTCTTAGTATATTTGCTCCAGGCAAATATTTATAAAATAATAAATGCCAGTTGGGTTGTTAATATTCGTATTTGAATTACATTTAATTTTCAGTCTAACACTTTATCGTGGATAACGCCACAAAACAAGGAAAATGTTTAATAAATCATAATTCTATTGTAATTACCAAGAAAGATTTAAGTAGGTACTCCTGATAAGATCTGAAAATTAAATTCTCATTTGAAATGAGCAAGTATGAAACTTGTAATTGGACAAGAATATTTAAATTGAGTAAATATCCCTATTTACTGAAATCATGTATTGTGTGCCGTGAGTTGAGAAGTCACCACAACAGTTGCCACGTGGTGGAAGATTTGATATATGCGCATTTATATGTATTGAAATAAAACGCGAGTAAATAATTATATACATTTGTGGATTAGTCAAACTAGTGTATGAACTTGTATCGCTGAAGTGAAACTAAACAAAAATAATTATTTTTTCAAAATATAAACAACCATTCGAGATTCTATCAAATCAACAAATACCTTATGCATACACCCAGAAATTTTGTTTGGAATCGGTCTTACAATTCGGTATAAAAATATATATAGGTGTCGCTAAGGTCGTTCGGACTGAAGTTCCGGACCGGAACACGTCCTGACTCCCGACATTGCACGTATATATATCTGATATTTCAGATATCCTCCATGGGTTCAGTACAGCAGCGATACGAAATAGCAATAATACTAGGGCCAGCCTTCGTATCTAAATTACTGTACTTAAGATTCCTTTCGTTTTTACGTTTTGTCTGATGGTCATGTTTTCACGCCTAACCCTTTAAACCTATTTTGATACAATCTGGTACGGGTGGGTAGTGGTTGTACTTACTTAGCCTTAAAACGCGGTTTTGCATTACTGGAATAACTTCTTATACTTAATTGAAATCTAGCATGCCTTCAATATTCTCTGGCGAACTTATACACGACATGCATAAGAAATTGAAGAGAGATCAAGACGGGTATTAGTAGACAAATGTAATGTAAATAAACATTATAATTGAATTAATATTAGAATTTCTTTATTCTAAAATCCTGGAATCCCATTGGGATGAAGATAGCTGTAACCTGCTATAGATTGTTAAAACCGCGGACGAAGCTACGTAATGGCAAGTTTGTAATAAAAACGCTACTCGCGCCTTTGGTGGTGTCTTATATTCAGCTGGCGACATCTGTGCAGACCGAGCGCCCGTGTGCCATTGTAATGGCCATACGAAACCATTACGAAACGGGCGAACGTCTTATCAATAAATACTAAACAAGATTGTGTAATCCACGCTGCAGTCTATTGTGTCCTTCAAATAAGGAATATCAGGATTACTATATCGATATGAAAGGTTGTATAAAACTTCAATTACGAGGTTTTTTGCATGTATTTAGAACCACGTAGCAGTAAACTTCTGCCGATGCCGGTACAATTTCAAATAGCATGCTAATACGACTAGAAACCGAACCAAGAACATTACTTACAAACTGTGGTCGCCTTAGCAATCAATTAAGAGAAATAACCTCACAGCCAACGATAAAGTCCATAATCCCTACTTCCTAACTTAATATTATAAATTCGAAAGTAACTCTGTCTGTCTGTCTGTTACCTTTTCACGGCTAAACCACTCAACCGATTTAGATGAAATTTGGTACAGATATAGTTTAAAACCTGGGGAAGGACATAGGCTACTTTTTATTGATGTAGGTACCACGCGGACGGAGCCGCGCGCAAAAGCTAGTAATTTATAAAACACGACAGACAAAGTGCGATTTTAAAATTAAATAGAAAGAAAAGACATTTTTTATCATATACGTATTTTCATCTCATCAATAGTGATTAAATGTGTAACTATGCAGTTTACTGCCATCTTTATTGTACACGTCATAACTTACGTCACGAACAAAGAACTTTAACTGTAGTACAAATTATATTGTTATTGTTTCTAGGCTAGACTAATGAGCAATCTAAATTTAGCCTGCTACATAAATGTCAATGTAGGAATGCGTTAAACAACAGTATTAATCGGGGAAAAGTAGTGTACACTTTGTTCTTGTTGGCTTTTCGGAATTGTCTTTTACTGTCATTATTCACTACAATTATTACTGACTATTAGCGCCCACACTTATGTATGGAAGTGAACGTTGGGTATAGCAAAAGAAGCATGAGAGTAGAATAAATGCTGTAGAAATGAGAGCGTTAAGAAGCATATGTGGTGTGACTCTGAAAGACAGAATAAGGAATAGTGTGATTAGAGAGAGATGCGGCATAAAAGTGGATATAGTGACGAGAATAGAAAAGGGTATGTTAAGCTGGTTTGGACATGTAGAAAGAATGGACGAGGAAAGACTGACTAAGAAAGTTTATAAGGCTAGTGTGAATGGAACAGTCGTAAGAGGAAAACCTAGGCGAACGTTCCTCGATCAGATCGGAGGCGTTCTGGACAAGGCCAGGTTAAGAGCTCCTTGAACCGACGGGCGTGTATGAGGAATGTGATGAAAGTGAATGAAGCCAGAGAAGTGTATCAGGATCGTAGCAAATGGAAATCCGTAGTCTCAGCCTACCCCTCTGGGAAACAGACGTGAATCTATGTATGTATACATTCACTACATAAAAGTTTTAACTGTTTTAGGGATATCAGTTTTCGCGCTATTTCTGTGCTGTCGAGTAACTGGTTCGCACCCAAATTCACATTGTGACCATGGAACTATGAAAAATATGCATAAGCACATAAGCTAATTATGTGAATATGCATATTTTATCATTAATAATCGCTCGCTTTAACGATGAAGGCAAACATCGTGAGAAAACCTGCGTATCTAAGAGTACTCCATAGTGTTCTTGAAGGTATAGGAATTCTCCTAGCCTGCACCGGGCCAGCATAGTGGCCCATGGCCTAATACTTTACACACTGAGAAGAGTTCCGTGCCCAGCAGTGGGATAGTTCAAATAGGGATTAAATATAATGACCACCAAAAATAGTAATTGCGCAGCAAAATATGCCTACTAAACTATATCATAACGAGCACCTATAAGCCTCAAATCACTGGATTCCGTCTCGGAAGGGTTAGGTTATGTTAGGTTCCTTCTTAAACCCACCCAAAAATAGTCGTCCGTCGACTTATTTTGATCACTTTAAATATATTTTGCTGTGCAATTTGGTGATCATTTACTATTTTGACTGTTATATTTTACTATATCTGGTGATAAGTTAAACATAAGCCGTTCAAATACACAGCAGTCATGATTATAGTTATATTATACACACTTCAAGTCTTAGTTGAAATCAACATTTCTAACATAATACGTTTGACAAACTATAAATGAAGAAACATGTTAATATTTGTATTAAAATAACAGAACAACTTAAACAGGCGTCGTAATTTATATATCACTAACAACCCATTCCCAATAACATCAGTTCATTGTAAGTAAAACAGCCGTTGTATTTTCAAGCTAGTAGCGGCAGCTCCAAATTATCCGTACATTGTTAATAGAACACAGTATGTACATAGAGGTACGCAACATTTCTTCAAACATACCAAACGAAGAGGTGCCCGTTCACAGGCACGAAGCACCAAAGTTAAACATTATTAAAAGAATGGTTGTATACTGTGATAACATGGAACGTGGAACGAAATTCTTGGGACAATGAGTACAGCTTGTATTAGATGAAAATATGTTTAGGTTACGCTGTGTTCGTCGGTGTTTGAAGTAAAATATAGTTACAGTAAAAGTATGATCTAGCCGCAAAAATACAATCGTATTCTTTCTAGAAAAGGAACAAAGATTGTGTATGTATGCCGGTTGTGGGACTATATCTGTATATTTTGCTGCCATCATTTTAACTCATTACAAAGCGATATGAATATGTATTTCGTTCATATTTTTGGTATATTATACTATATTACTTATGAAGACTTATCAGATATTGTTTTATCGATAAATAGGCTTTAAGAAAGTAAATTAATTAGTGTAATTTTCAGATCGATCAGCGTTATTGATTTCTTCTGTCGTAATCTTAGTTTCTCAGTGGCCGATGTAAACAAAATAAGCGACAAAATATAAAAATGGTAACCTTCGCCTTCCGATTCATGGATGTACTTGCGTGTTATTATGTAATAAAATAACTGTAATGATTAAACCACGATACATAGTAATACATTTGCTATTTAATTCACAAACGCTACATCATGTGACAGCTCTAGCCGTACAAAATTCCGTAACATATGCTAAGCATGTCTGTATAAAGCTACATTGTATGTAGCCTATGTTTACACTACGTGAAACATTACCACAGTAGCGTTTCGCTGTATCAATATAACGGATAACAAGGACAGAAGTTGTTAAGTTGTCGGGTCGTTTGCCACAGAAGGCACACAACTGACAACTGAACTTATTTAAGGACAGATAATAAAAAACAGTGGAGGTCGCCTCAAGTGAAAAAGAATGGACCTGATAACGTACGAAATTATAAAGTTATGTTAAAAAGATAAGAAAAACTTAAAAAGAAATTGATAATGGAATTCCTTAAGACTCGTTTTTAAACGTACTCTGGAATAAGTTACCTATTTTCTTAACTCGAATTTTCTTTATGAAAACTTTCATTTGAAATGAATGAAACAATCCAAAGTGACGGATGTTTGTTTGAATTGAAATGGGATCCAAATGAAAATAGTATTTCGCTCGCTTAAATTTCTCTCACGTACATCGTATATAACAATGGCAGATAATATACGAAGTAAGTTTTTCCGTACACAATGTAGTCATGTTTAGGGAAGCACGCGATTCGCTGAATATGTAACAGTATACAGTATAATGTACCTACGTAAATGACGTATTGAAAAAAGGTAATATTATCGGTCGATTAAACTGTGAACGATAACGAGAAAACCTGCATGTTTCGTCTGTCTAGTTATCCTCATTGTGAAAGGCCTGTACCCAGCAGAAGTAAAATCTATAAAGCTTAAATAGCAAAGGTTCAAAGTTTGAATTTTCACACACTGCATGCGAAATTCAAACTTTAAAACGATCGCTATTTGCATTTTATCTCGAAATCCGTAGTGCCAAATTGTAATACAAACCGACGGGACAGTTGCTCGTCCAAATAACTACGTACAACATTTTATACATAGTACAGACTGAGTCTCGTCAACGCGTTCATTCATTTTTCTGGCGAGTAAGAAATGTAAGAACCCACGGTCGGGCGCGATAAGCCGTCACTCAGTGCCCGCCTACTATATTGTAGCTACGCGATTTCATTGGAATAAATATACTTTTGATGAAGATGAATTGAATTTTATGATGAATCCTGGGCTTCGTTTTTTAAGTCTGCCAAATATCTTTTAAAAATTCCAGCGCTGCAGACTATAATATTTTCTCGTCGGATCAAGGGATTGATAAGTTGGCCTGATTATTTTTGAGTCATAAATTGAGATTACAATCAGTACCTACCCGGATAAATAAATAACAGCGCCATTTTGTGTCCAATTTAAATACGTATAATTTCGACGGAGGGTTTTTCTAGTAATTTAATATAAAGTAAGCTTATTTGGCGTGGCGTGTTTGCGTGGGCGTACAGGCGTCGCGGCGCCAAAACTTTCGTTTCCGTCCTGTAACTCGTCGCCGCGGGCAAGCCTCCCCTCCGCGTCCCCTTAATGCCTTGCGCTTTATAAATACGCTTACAAGCTATAGCACATAATGCTACATTTAATTCGGAAAGCCTTCTAAAACTGCTATGCATTTTTGTTACAAAATTTGTTTTACATCATGTTTACTACAAACTGGTTCAGTGTATCAGTAAATGGTGATTAATACATATTTATAAATATTGAAGTTGAGAAACTAATAATTAAGCCGCCTTTCTCAAAAAATTAACGACGATTCAAATGAACTCTAAGCTACAATTATCAAACACAACTCATCCAATTTTTTTATTTATGAAATGACACCTTCGGATCTAGGAATAATGCCGCGGATAATCGAGGAGGCCGATACAAACATTCAAACAACGGTCATAAATAACTCCCAGACTCGGAACAATTACATCTTGATGACACATTTTTTGTCCTGTGTCAGGAACGATCTGTTTACTTACTGGGTCGAAATGTCACCGGTCTGCACTGACTGGCCCCCACACGTAAGATATGTCATACCTAGTATAATATTAATTAGGTAACATTTTATGTCTCATATACCAACCACCTAGTTTACACCTTATATAAATATATGCAATAATATATAACCAGCCAATTACTTTTAATGTTTTTTTACTAACATTTTTGGTGCATTGTTTCGTTACAAAATCCATATCTTTAATATACTTTTTGCCATTAATTTTCACTGTCCCTATCCACACAACGTAATAATATTATTAATTATATTATTGATAAAGTAAATTCTTTGAATTGCTCATTTCCTTTGTTGTTACATATATTGCTTATGTAGCAAAAAGGACGCAACACTAAACTATCATGTATGTATGTCAAGGCATTTTGTGAAACTGTATTAGAGTACGAATGCTGATCAGTTGCCGTCCGTTACTAACCTGTCGGTGACGAGAAGAACGATCATACCGGATCACAGAGCCGATATCTACTCCTTACTAATATTATAAATGCGAAAATGAGTTTGTTTATTTGTTACGCTTTCACGCCTTAACTACTCAACCGATCAACATGAAATTTTGCATACACGTTGTCTGGGGTACAGAATAGGACATAGGGTACCTTTCATCCAGAAAAAAGGACTGTTGCAAACCTAACCGAACCTAACCTACATTTACGCGAGCGAAGCCGCGGGTGAAAACTAATAAAAAATTAACAGTATACCATCGTAAATAGATATAATTAATTGCTGTTTAATAAGAATATAATTAGTTGCTGATCGGATTGGCTGGGGAGGCTAATTAGCTGCTAATTATATACGAAAGCTATGCGCAGCAGAGGCGATGTTCTTTTTATATTTAATGATGAATTTATTAGGCTATTCATACTTGTTTTACTATTTCAGGATGACATAAACCATTTATTTAAAGATACCCTAAATATAGAATTAAATTTTTTAATCTTCTCCATAGCCTTTATTGTTCCCAAGTCACTTGGGGTCGGCTTTCTAGTCTAACCGGATTTGACTGGATATCAGTTTTTACACGGAGCGACTGCCATCTGACCTCCGCAATCCGAAGGCTAACGATATAGGGCACTGACTTCCCAATAACTTCTGCCAAAGATGTTCATGGCAGCCAGGACCGACGGCTTAACGTGCTCTCCGAGGCACGGAGCAGGCGATAATTGTCAATCAATACGCACATCATTTCGAAAAGTCATATAACTTCCGAAAGTCAAGAGGTGTGCGACGTGGGTTCAAACCCGAGACCCTCTGCAATGCAGTCTGTTGGTCTCCCCACTGAGCTATCGCTGTTATTTAATTTTTAATATGTTTTTAAAATAAGTCTACATATAGCCACATCCACTGTCCCGGGATACTTCACTAACATTGGAACCGCCCGCCGTAAGAACAAAGAATAACCCGCAAAGTATATGAAATTTATTTTGCGTTCGTGTATCGTATCCGGAACATTAGTAGCATTAATCATTGTAAAGTGACTAATTAAATAGTTGCGGCCATCCGTGTAGTCAAAAGAAAATTCTATTGATGTGATTATTTTTTGCGTAAATTACATATTGTTTTTACTTCACATTAATACAACCTATAAAAGTTCATATTTGATATTTAACAATTTACTAACACAACAAAATGGTGGTTACCGAGAGAGAACGATTTTTCACGAACACTTAGAAAAACTGGAAGGTGTCCTTCGGTTTATATATCGTAAGCCCTCCATTAAATAAAACTCGTTATCGGGACGGGTGTAAGGCATGTTGAGAAAACGAACGTATCAGGGCCCCTCCCAAACCTAGCGGGTTATTCTAGGTAGCCGTATAAATCCACTAGGATTTGCTTCCCCTATGCGAAGGGTACTTAGCTACATATTTTATTAGTTGTACCTACTTACATTTCTGTTACCAATAGATAGGCTTTTTGCAAAGTTACAAAGAATATATATTATACCAAACATGATTTGGGTGGGTAGCGATTATAACGATTATTCTGTGCTAAAAAAAGCAAGTTCTTTAACAGATAAAATCAGTAAAGATTTAGACGTTTAGTGTGTTGATGAGTAGGGCCATTTTCTGTACTGCGTCAACGATATGCGCTTATAGTTTTAATGCGGCGGAAGAAAACAGCCTCATTACTGCGCAAACTACGTCGCGTGCCCAGCCCAGCCGTAGCATTCTGAGCGAGATAGCTGCCCGGGGATAGGCCGTTTGTGCCGATGCCATGGCCGTTTATACATCTGTTCCATTTGTGTGAGCGTCAGTAAAACTAACGAAGTTCGTTTGACTTATTAAGTACCTACTAATATGGATACATAAAGTAGTCTTTCCACGCCATTAAGCCAAATTGATAAACTATAAACTAGCATTAAAATCCATAATAATAATTCAAGATAGCATATTTGTATGCCATTGGTTATAGCATGAAATAATTTGTTCGATAGTATTCTTTTCATTTTGTAACGTAACATTATAAACGTAACGAGATGCGATTGGATACCTACTTTCAAGTTCAGTAGACGACGGTATCACAACTGATAGAAAATGTTTTTGTCATAAGTAAATATGCTATACTAAGTTGGCTCATATCCAGCCGTTGATTAACCCACCCTGGGTCAACAGCTGGACATTATAACGAAACTATCAAAATCAAAACCAACCAATAATTACATGAACTAACTATAACAGTACACAATTGTGGCAATAAAGATCTAATCTGCGTAACGAAACTCTTTTAAAAAATTGGCCACACCTAAACTCGGTAGAACTATCTATATGCAGCACATATTTTAGTTTCTAATACAATTCAAAACCGTTATATAGCCACCTAAACCACTTCACTATGCGTTTAAATACTTATATACAAATGGCAATCTTAACCGCGGTACTATCACATTATTCTTGGTAGCGGTCATCTTGAATTACCCTCCCAACTACAAAAGCAATTGTTACACTTAACATTGATGTTCCTTTTTATTTCCATACAGCGGTAAATTAGGTTCTTTACGAGAGCAAAATGACTGTCAGAAATCACGTTAAAGTAATAAAATGCCACATTACAAGTTACACAAAGTTGAGCAACAATTCACAATCAACGTCTAAAAAGCGCAGCCTCGCTCGACGTTTCATTCGAATAAAAGTACAAAACCAGCTTTTCTTATTTTATCGATAGCGATTTTTTTATCCTCTATTGTAAAGGAGAAATGGTTTGTGAATCGACAATAAGAAGGTACGTCTTTTATCTCTGGGTATTTGTGCATAAAGATGGAAGAATAAATAAAGGCTAACGTAAGCAAGGGATGATCATCTTTTACATACATAATGAGAATATTCAAACTAGCCAACAGTATCATGCAATATTCTCAATTTTATAAGATAAAAATCATGACGGCTGTTTAACCATGAAAGGGCAGGTAGAAGTGTATAATACAAATACTTACATCCAATGTAAGTATAGCCTACAATAGCCTTTTTTCCTGTAGACCGGTTTGACCTGATTGCTATTGCAAATTTGCTGATGGACAAGTCCTAATCACTACTGAAGTATTACTTGGTAAGTGAGGTCTCGATCTCAAGAAATCACAATCGATAACCGTGCATGCACTTAGTCACACTTTTTACCGGAGTAACGAGGTATTCAAAGGCAGAGAAGATCCGCTTTCCGTATTTGAAGTTAGATATTACGCTAGAGCTAATCTACTGAGATTGAATGCACTCAATTCTACTTGTGAACTAGACCGATAAATTGCTGGTTAAAGTACAATTGAAACTGCAAAATGATTGGCCGAAAATATAATCGATCTAACCTCGTCAAGTGACCCTTGAAATAAAAAAGATTCCGACGAATTGAGAACCTCCTCCTTGAAGTCGGTTAAAAAGAAACACTCTTGCAATAAAATACAATATAAAGAGGTTAGCAATAATGATATAGAGAATAGGGAGGAGTCAATTTCCTGTGGGCGGTTTGACGATCACGTTGCAATATTTATAGCCTCAGTACTGAACAAATATAGCCGTGTTGTAGTACCCACATAAAATTTTGTGGTCACGCGAGCTGGCATTTATCACACGAAAGGCTAGGTTTCGACATATTCCTAATACATTAAGTTTCATAACACTATTTAAAAATAATAAATAATTACCGAGTGATTAATCCACCGTGTTACCATAACCGTGTTCGTTTCTCACGGAAAACTTGTGATATTTAATGCCAAAAGTTCAATGCCAGAGGCCTTAACTCAACAGCGCAAGTACAAACGCAAATATTTGCCACTTAAGAAGTGCAAACTGCAATCGAGCACTCGCACTCGTTAAACGAACAAAATTAAAACGACCATCAATCGAAATGTGATGAAAAAACCGCCGAATAAACTAGTCATATAAAACATAAAATAAAAGTTTTATAAAAGCGAAAATTCCACAGAAATACAAGTGAAAAGCGGTTTGAGAGTGAACTGGACTAGAGCGAAAATAACAAAAACAAATTTTGTATCGAGTGGGAGCGGGCAGGAAGTCCATACGGGGAACTGTGTCAATGTCAGCGTATCGGGGCCTTTTTTACACGGTCTCCGTGAATTATTGTACACCGGGCCCTTGCCAATGTCGGGCGTAAAGCACTGTCAAGTATGTAGGCACCACGACTCTCACGTAACGCGTGTGACCTCAATGAAAATGTAAGGTATAAGACGCGGAACAAAAACTTGCGTAAAGAAATAAATATTTCGGCTAGCTAGCCATCGCCTGACCTTAAATCATTTAGGTTAACGTAAACTTAATCTTAATCTATTCCACATTATATTGAAATACAACTGAAAATAATTAACAAGCAAAGATTAAAATAAAGATACGGATTTTTTACATTCCCAAAAATAAACCATGGTACTACAAAAAAGAAAACAAGGGATCGTAGAGGCAACGCGCGAAAAAAATTGGGACGTCGCGCGTCGCGACCAAGGCCCTTAGCTGGGCTTGCGTTCTATTTTCGTGAATAGTTGTAGGTACTGCATAAATGTATGACAACAGTACTCAGGTATATTTAGCTGTGTATAGTGGCACTCGAACCTGGCGGCGGCGCACGGAAGCCGTTATTACATCGGTGCTTGACCCATTATGCAGGAGTTAATTAGTGGAAAACAATGAACCTACCAATAAATTCGCTCGGCGCTAATGCAAGATACCGTCTGACACTTTTACTGCGAAACTTCGCAAATTGCTTTTTATTGCGATATACGTTATACGACGATAAGGATAAACCAACTGGTTTTAGGTAATGGTACGTATTTAGGTTTTAAGTTTGTTGCATTCTAGTCAATTCCACTTAGAGTTAATAAGGAATATTTTTTTTACGATTAGTTGGTTCTTTGATATTGTGGTATATATAAATGAGCATTTATAACTAGCCCCAGTGTACATCAAGTCGTTGAGCAAATAGGTATAGCGCGAGGTCTCTAATACACGCCCTCATTTCTCCTCTACGTGGGGCTTCGCGATTCGATTTGAGCCGGCCGACATCATACGCACGTAGTCCCGCTATGGCGTTGCCATATAACATGTGTATATTACTTTATTTTATGCTGTTATAAGGATAACAGACGGCAGATGGTTCGACCTCGGTAAATTCAAGTAAATTGTAATCCTTTCAGAATATATTTGGTCGGGAGAGACCTCGCTAAATAAAAAGAGCTGCCCTTAATGTCTAATCCATAGTCCCTCTAGAATAGAGAATAGTAATGGTAATACAGTTCATTTGAAGTTGATTGATGGTCGTAATGAGATAAGGAGCGAGTGTAGTGCCAGTTGTCGAGCAAAAGTTTCATTCAGAACAAAAATGCCTGCTATAAATGAACCAGATTCTGGAATTTATTAAGCGTATAGGGCTTTTGCATGTTCCCGCGGCTTCACCCGCGTTTATCCCACAGGAACGGAGACCGAGATAAAAGTTTCTTATGAGTTAATCTAGCACATGGTCTTTATGTGTGCCAATATTTTATATAAATCCTTTTAGCTGTTAATGGTGATTGAGTAACAACCATCAACATCATCACGGACATTTATAATATTAGTAGGATTAGTCTGATGATGATCGCTAATTATTGCAATTCAAAACATTTCATATGAGGAAACATGTTACAACAGAATATAATAATATGGCTTCCTAAAACCAAATTATTCACGCCTGTAAATTATGTGCAACTACGCTCTGTATAATATCAAGCTGGTTTTTCAAGCAGTAATTGAGCTAGCTCATTAAAACATGAACATTATATTAAGGCATACCGCTACTAGGTAACACGGGTATTATGTGATTGGAGAGCAAGGTTCAGACAAGTATCTAGTTACCGGTACAAAGTTGTCTGACAACTTAGCACGTGTAAGGTGCCACTACTCACGTCTGTAATTTCTGCTGAACAAACTTTACTTGACATGACAAGCACATGATCACTTACTAAGATGACTTCTTTCCTTAGAACAAATTAAATGCACTTTTTAAACAGTGTCTAACGCAAGTTCAACTCAGCCCCGCCTACAAATTGGTTTTCGCAATGGCGGTTTCAGCATTACTATACTAACTACTTGGCGAGAATTCTAAGGCGTGCATGCCCGCAGCCACCATCGCCCGCGAAATGGACGCCATCAACGTCCTTCCCAGTCTCGCGCCCTGGGCGGTCGCCTAACCGCACCCTACCCGAACGCTAGCGACGACTGTACTATCATTTCTCACTCTCACCGCTGCCGAAATTAGAGTTTCTGTTTAGTTACATTACTAATACTTTTGTGAAATCTATCCAAATAAGGATAGTAGGTTTAATTCAATACCTCATATATTGCAAGATACTATCGCTAATTAAATTATTGCCACGTTGCGTGTGTTTCAGCGTTATATACTACTATGTATCTGCTATGATACTATATGAACCTACATAACTTAGAGATTTATGTACCTAACCATCAACTAGAAAAGCTTCTTACAATGTGTCTAATAGCATGACGAAAATTTAAACCGCAAAAGCTCAAAGAAGACGGAGCGCGGACGTGCAAACTTTAAAAGTATTTTTTCGGTCGAAACTTCTTGGAAAGTATTTCCTTAGAGTATGCCAAGTAATCGAGTAATCGCCAAGCTTTGTTATAGCTAAGTCTCTAAAACATATCTGGCGGTAACGGCCTTAAGAGCCCGAAGTTTCGTGGTGTAAGCGCATATAAGAGCTTGTGCCACCGTCGAGCGGTATATAGGGCATGCATAAGTAACGTTACGCCCTAGTGATACCATCGATGCTCTTATACATACTATAACGCTGTAAACACTCAAACGTCCATCCATACATAAACTAGAAGTAATCAGTCTTGTAAGCGGAAAAATGTACCATAACCAAAAAAGTATATGGGTTCTTTTCCCTTGACCCAATTTGTGTATGACTAAAGTCAGAAACAACAATATGTTCATCAGTCCTAAATAAATAAATCAATCTTATCCAAAATCTCTTTGTTGAAGATACTTATATCGACATGCAACATCGGTTGACTATGATTTGATGAGATTCAAATTATGAATGTAACCGATTCAGCTATTTGAAACATGATATCTTTAATCAGAAAATTACGGAATAGATTGTTTAATAATTTCAGCGCTTAAACCACAGGACTCGTCGTGGAGTTGTACATACTAATGACGTAAACACTATAATTACAAAACGTATTACTTAAGCTTGACGTACAATACGCCTCTATACGAGTCATATACTCAGTAATATAAATACGCTTGCTCGATATGTGTTCACCGCAAGCTATGACGCAGTACGTAGCGTAATACGACTCAGAGTACGCCCCGCAGGGCCGTCGTCACAGCTCTCATAAATCTCTTCATATATTATGTAAATATTTACAAAGCCCGCTGTAATTATAAAGCAGAAGCTGTCAGCTGTTTTAATTTTAACAAGCGTTAGACGTTTAATCCGCGTCCCCACTTGCTACATGTTGTGCGAAATGTCGTGGGTACAAATATTCAGCCACAAATTAGGGTGTGACAGAAAAAACAACATGTATGTAGTTGAACAAATGCAGTAGGAATTAGTGCAGTAGGAATTAGTGCTCTAAAATATATATAAGGATAGATAAAATGAGAAATCTATACTAATATTATAAAGCTGAAGAGTTTGTTTGTTTGATTGTTTGCTTGAACGCGTTAATCTCAGGAACTACTGCTCCGATTTGCAAAATTCTTTCAGTGTTAGATAGCCCATTTATCGAGGAAGGCTATAGGCTATATAGCATCACGCTAAGATCAATAGGAGCTGAGCACCAATGAAGAATGTTTCAAAATCGGAGGGTATTTTTTCCCTTTGAGAGCTTCCGCTGCGTGCGCAGTGCGTAAACAGTTAAAGTTTCGCAAAAATCATGTATGACATAATTGTTCCTCTTTAAAAGTTCTAAAAAAAAGTCCGCGACAGCATATGTCTATCTTTTAAGGCTCACTATAACCATTTTTATGCTAACCAAATTTGTTCTAAAATAATGCATTATTTGCGAAGGTATTATTATAAACATGATATTAATCCTTATCCAAATAAATACGTTATTCATCACAAGTATTTAATTTAAAACAAAATTGCCCTTTACATCATTCGATTTCAATAAATATCTTAGGAGATATCGCAGTTTTAAAATAACATTGCAGCAAAATAATTACCCATTACAGACATAGTACAAACGATGTTTCTCCTGGTTTATTCTGCGTGATTACTATTGATTCGATTTGAAAAATTATTTTAGTGTTAGATAGCCTATTTATCGAGGAAGGCTATAGGCTATATAACATCACGCTACGACCCACGAGGGCGGCGCAGTAACGATAAACGCGGGTGAAACCGCGGGAACATCTAGTAGCGTAATATTGCGTATTGTGTCCATTGTAAAAAAAGAATACGTGTAACACCAAAACTCGAAAATTGTTTGCTAGATAGTGGATCGCAATACAATTTACTATAACAGTACAAGGCAAGTGAGACAGGCAGCTGGGGGAGGTTAAAATATCGTCTGTCCACGTGAAAGATAATCTAGTGAAAAGAAATTAGAGGTAAGCTAGCCTAAACCGAGGCAGCAACCGGCGTGCATGAACAATATGTTGCGGTTGCACAACTTACGCATCCTAACTAATATTAGGTATAATTGCGAATGAGAGTTTGTTTGTCACGCTTTCACGCATTAATTACTCGACCGATTATCATGAAATTTCGCGTATACGTTAACAGTGGTACAGAAAAAGACAGGGTATTTTTTTATTCAGGAAGAAAAAAATTTCGAGCGAGCGAAGCGCGGGCAAAACCTAGTTAAAGATAAGTAAAAAACAACAGATGAAAATTACTAGACTGCCTACCCTCTCAGTAACAGATGTGACTGCATACAAGTACCTAATTAGTGTTAGGGTGGTAAATAAAAGTCGGACGCAAAACACTGATGCTCATTTAACAGTTAGTCTTATACGAAATGATGTTATTCATAAGTATGAACTCGTTTGCAAAATGTAACCGAGTTTAAAGTTTAAGTTGCACTTGTGTGTGTATGAAAAAAACGGGTTTGAGACTCGTTCTGCCTTAGCCTAGCTCAGTGGTCGGCAACCTTGTCGTCCAAAAGAGCCAAATATAGACAATTCACAAGTGAAATCTAGCCAACGAGCCATTTTTCTTAAGCTTTGCTGTAGCATTACGCAACATTATTACAGAAAAATTACGATTAAAAGTACAATCTCGAACTTGCTTTTGTCAAATAAGTCTTAGTTTAACTAACAGTAAATTTAATAAAATTTGGTATCATACTTATAAGGCAAGATAATAAGTAACATGCCTGCACTAAACATTTCGTGGAAGAGCCGCAGCCGAAGAGTCAAAGAGCCTCGGGTTGCCGACCACTGACCTAGCTCATGAATGAAGCAGTCAAACCTTTAGAAAAGGCTATTTTTATATGCATTCGGAGTTGCAAGCTCGGTAAATCAAAATTGCTGTTTCGAATAATCGAAGCATATTTATGACGATTTGTAGACGTCACTCTAAACTTTTTTATCTCTCTGCGTTTGTTAATTACACAGACAATAAGAAAAAATGTGTTTGTTAAATTTGTCTATTTCTTTGGTGAAGCGATCGCATCGCGTTGCACTGGTAGCGTTGGCGTCCAGATACATTTCTTTGTTTTGTATGCGGGTATACAAAGACAGACGCATAGTTTGACTTTACTTCAGAGATGTATAATATAGGTAGTTTGTTAGTTTTATTGGTAAAATTCTTTAAGGCCCTATACACTCATAATCACCCTCTGTATAAAAGGAATTTGCTTGAATTTAGCAAGTTTGTAGACGCTATAGAAAATATAGTTAATATACTTAAACTTAAACGAACTTAATGTTTAAGTACAGAATCGTGATCATAATGTTCAATACTAGCCTTCGCCCGTTTGTAATATCATAAAAACAGAGCCAATGTTACTCAAGGAAAATGGTAACTTTTAGAATCGGTTCAATATTTCCAATCAAATACGTGTATTACCTAGAATAATATAAATATTATTAAATATATATATGCTTACGTCAAAACTACAATAAAGCGAGTAATATCATCCAAGGGTTGGATCCATTAACGGAGCATGAAGGCCTGAATATGCACTAGACAAAAGAGCGACTCTTTTGTGTTTCACTAATAACAATGCCTTTCCAGCCTGTGAAATTCTGGAAACAACTGGCCTTCACCGAAATTATTATAAAGAAAATACATTTAACACTGTAGCTATCGGGAAGACAGATAAGGAAGGATGGCCCTCACTTGAAATCTTATTATAACTAGTTTTGCTTTAATCTATCAATTGCTGGATTGCCATCAAAATTAATAGAGCGTCTGACCGCCAATGGGCCGCTGCAATTCAAGACTATCGAATAATATGAAAGAAAGAAAATCAGTTACCGGCTGAGCATGAGTATTAGTTCGAAAATCAAATATAAGATAAACGCAGAAATTAACATTTGCAATTGCTTCCTTTAGACGCAAAGTGAAACCAAACAATCATACTTAATAATTGAATGATGTATATGAAATAGGATTTTGAGGACTTTCAAATCAGTTGACTCCGTTGTCGTCAACGTAAAATGTACACACTTAACCCACTTAAAAGCAAACAAATCTAACCGATATGAAAAATAAATTTAGTTTGCTTATAGATAAATAGTTACTGTTGTAACAATGATAAGTATTTAAAAAGATGTACAAATATTTATACTGGCGAAAAATGAAATGTCATTTTCAAATGTGCCCAGTGTGACCTCAAATGAATTCGGTATCTATGTTTTCACTGAAATACATTATTGGTATATTTTATATTTTTCAGTGTTCTTTTTTGACTATACAACATGCAAATATTATATTTTCAAAATACTATTCCAGAGATAAATCTTTTAATACTTAACTGAAATATATTTAGATAACGATATCAATCAATCAGCCCACCGCAGTCCACTGACATAGGCCTCTCCCATTTTACACCACAACATCCGGTCTTCCGCCTTCCGCATCCAGGCTGACCCAGCTACCTTTTTCAGGTCATCGGTCCATGGTATGGTCAGTCCTAAGTTATGACATGACTAAACCAGTTGTTATTAAGTCTTTTTAGCGTATAAATTAAACTATACAAGTCTAAAAACTTATATACATGGCTGGCTGATTATTAAGACAAATTTATATGAACCACAGATAGGTCTTTTAGATCTCGGTGTTTTATCTATACTGTATATTCTTGCAATTCTGGCTTATGTCCAATTCGAGCGATGTCTATTTCGTTTTACATAATAAATCTGACATCATGTTATGTGTTTATGCAGAAATTATTGCCGATACCCATCTTCTAGCTAGGGATAAACTAAAAGACGGGCTTCAGCGTCCTTCCTAAAGTTGTAGAGCATACTAGGCTGGATTAAAGCGATACGTGTGCTTATCTATTCGAATAAGTTAAGTGTCAGCTCAAGAAAGTAGGTCAGTAAAGTGTGCGATAAGTTACCAACTTATCACAAGTTATTTGGAATTTTACACTTTGCAAATACGCGCGGTATTGTGTATTTGGAGAATTTGATCCGATGACAAATACATATGTGTAGAAATCCATATATTGACGCATCCATATATTGCATGTTATACTAACTTATTGCCACTCTGTTGACGTATAATTAATTCAAAGCATGCAACTCTTAATAAACTTGTCAGAGTAATGTGCGTGCTTATACATAATATAGCACTAACCTAATTAAATCTCACATTTTCTACGCAAATATAAGAAACGTATACATTCATACATATCAGAATTGTAATTCAACTCGTATCATTCTGTATTAATAACGTAAGTAGAAATCAAGGGGTAAAAAATATGGCAACTAAACAACACGAAGACTAAATATAATTCTAGCAATACTTTTTTCTATTTTAAGGTTTTTATAAAATTAAAATTCGTCTGCTTCATATAAGATAATTTTCCCCGTTTATGCAACATTTTTCATTGCTGCTCCGCTCCTATTGGTCGTAGCGTGATGTTATATGGCCTATAGCCTAGCTCGATAAATGGGCTATCTATCAATAATTTTTCAATTCGAACCAGTAGTTCCTAAGATTAGCGCGTTCAAAAAAACAAACAAACAAACTCTTCAGCTTTATAATATTAGTATAGAAGTATAGATTAATAGTGAGATAAACATAGTTTATAACTAGAATAATATAGTGAGCATTATGACGACTTTAGAAGCGGCCCGTATCTTGTTATAGAAGCCCGACATATCACAAACACGGTAGTATTACGTAACAGCCTTTATGAGTCCTCACGGTCCAGGAGTCAGCCTGGAACTTGATACGATGAGTGCGGTTACAACTGCTTCGCTTGTTAAGGACAACTACAATACTTAGCTTCGTGTATACATACATACGTACCTATACATTTTCTAACGCCTACATATCCGAATGGGTAGGCAGGCGTGTATTACACTCATAACCAACTATGGCACGTTTGGCTGTTCATAGAGGACTATTAGTGCCCACACTTATCTATGGAAGTGAAAGTTGAGTATGGCAAAAGAAACATCAGAGCAGAATAAATGCTGTAGAAATGAGAGAGCTGAGAAGCATATGTGGTGTGACTCTGAAAGATAGAATAAGGAATACTGTGATTAGAGGGAGATGCGGCATGAAAGTGGATATAGTGACAACAATAGAAAAGGGTATGTTAAGCTGGTTTGGACGTGTAGAAAGAATGGGCGAGGAAAGACTGACTAAGAAAGTTTATAAGGCTAGTGTGAATGGAACAGTCGCAAGAGGAAAACCTAGGCGAACGTTTCTCGATCAGATCGAAGGCGTTCTGGACAAAGGCCACGTTAAGAGTTCCTTGAACCGACGGGCGAGTATAAGGAATGTGATGAAAGTGAATGAAGCCAGAGAAGTGTGTCAGGATCGTAGCAAATGGAAATCCGTAGTCTCTGCCTACCCCTCTTGGAAACAGGCGTGAATCTATGTATGTATGTAACCAACTATGGCTTTATGGTTCTTTTGTCATCAAACGGGGTACGGTAGACGACAAAATAACCATTTAAACTTCGTGCTATTGAGAGACTGACTTACACGAGAGAGAACTCCAATAACATTTTGCTCGATCCGCGAATCGAATTTCATTGCCATGCCTATTTATCTATAAGACAGCAGTGGTTGTGAAAACTAATTCACACCTGTTCCCTAAACTGTCAGACGTAACTGTTCGCAATCGACGTGATTGTCGTAGCAAGAGATTATGTATCCACACTGCTAAGACAACACTCAAGAGCAAAAGCACGTTCTGTATGGCACCAAAAATCTTTATCAAAGTGCCGAACTCATATGACTCGACAGTTCAGTAATTTAAACTTATTTAAACATTATCTTAAAGCCCTTTTATAGTCAAAATGTTATTATAATATAAATTAATCCCTTAATGATAAACAAATAATGTACTTAATTAAATTATTATATTTTATTATTATTATTCTTGATTATTTAAATTGACATTGATGCTATAACAAAATTTTTTACTTTTACATGATTTCCTTATATTCAATTGTTTTAAATATTTGTGATTTATAATGATAAAAAATTAAATATTATTATTACTTGCTTATTATTATATTTCATTCTTTTAATTATTTATGATTATGTTACATGCATGCTGTTATTAATTATTATGAATATTTGCATGTCTTAAAATTGACGGAACATGTTGAGACTATATTTTGTAACACCATATTGTAGACATATTATGGCAAATAAATCATCTTTATCTTTATCTTTAGCAGTCGCGTTTACAACCGAAGCAGAATATATATTATAAGCGGCTCTTTGAAACAGCGATATCCTAGTGCGACCGTAAAACTGCGGCGCAGCTCGATTTAGATCCCAAAATAAGCACATCTAACTTTCCGAAGTTATTTGTGTATTTAAAAATCAATCGCTTTAACAGTGAAGGAAAACATCGTAAGAAAACCTGTATGTCTAAGAATTCTCCATAACGTTCTTGAAGATGTGTAAAGTCTGCGAACCTGCACTGGCAGGGCTGATATTATTTACTAGATGTTCCCGCGGTTTCACCCGCGTTTATTGTCACTGCGCCGCCCCCGTGGGTCGTAGCGTGATGGTATATAACCTATAGCCTTTCTCGATAAATAGGCTATCCAACACTAAAAGAATTTTTCAAATCGAACCAGTAGTTCCTGAGATTAGCGCGATCAAACAAACAAACAAACAAACTCTTCAGCTTTATAATATTAGTATAGATTAGGTTCTATCCAGTATTCTATGTGTTTATTGCAATGTGCTATGTCCAAATTTTATCCATATTCGTTCAGCGGTCGACGCATGTTTAAGCAATAATTGATTAAACATCTTTACAAACTAACTCTTATGATGAAGAGGACAAAAGCGGCTCTGCAGATGGCCAGATGTAAGAGAATCTTTGAGGGCATATAGTTAAAAAGAATGTGATTTAAAACGTTCCTGTGCTTGGTAGATTTAACATCTGGCCATCCTACGTTTGCAAAGTTCTGATTAGGACGCTCAGTCCTATTACCTATTAGACGAGTCAACAATCTGCTATACCTATCTGTTTGTCTAGTCATTTAGTTTACACAACGCTGCATAAGGGTGAATTTACACAGCTGGATTCGATCCAGTTCAAAGCGTGTCTTAGGCAAATAGACAGGCAATTGATGACAAAAATGGTTGATAAAGTATGGTCCAGTGAAATTTCAACCTAAGATAAATATAAGAGCTAGCCTTAGAAACACCCTTGAGGTCTATTCTTGACGCATATGTGCCTCACTTGTGAACAAAAGATTGAAGTGATTTGTCACTAAAAATACTGTCAAGAAGTTCGTGTTTCGATCGATAGACGATTGTATTTGCTTCGGTAAGCATATAGGAAAACCTTATGCCGTTATAATATATTAGTTCCCTTGACTGGATATACACTTATCTAAAATTACTCTTTTCAGTTAGCTAAAACAAATATAGCGTTATTTATAAGTCTCAATGATCAAACCGTAAAAACTACTTGCTTTAATAAAACGCACAGAAAAGAATTTATTCAAAAACAATATGCAACATCATGCTAGTTAATCATTTTAGACGTTGTTAATGTATCAATCCACATCGCGGCTAAACTATACAATTTGAAATAAACTCATAAATAGAACTTGCGAAACTAGCAATTACATTTTGTAACATGTTTAACAAAAACATAATGCGGTATTATTATAGAAAACCATTTGCTGCCCGCAGCTTCGTCAGCGTGTAGCACCTTGTTTTATGTATAAATCTAGAACATAATGTAGCCTGTATGCCAAATGCTTAAAAAAGGGATTAAGCAATAAACTACGCATTATCTTCACAAGCTTTAAAATTCATATTAGTTCGATATAATCCTAACTAATATTATAAAAGCGAAAATGCGTTTGTTTGTTTGTTACCTTTTCACGCCTAAACCACTGAACCAATCATCCTGAAATTTTGCATATACGTTGTCAGGTGTACAGAAACGGACATAGGCTACGTTTCATCCCGAAAAAAATTACTGTACCCGAGGAAAACAACAATAACGTTCTTATGATAATAGATGGCGCCGTGTCTTTCGAATCATGATTGAATTATATTATTACAAGCAGAGTACGACCCGAATTGATTGTCAAATTCTAAATTAACGCGAGCGAAGCCGCGGTCAAAAGCTAGTAATATATATAATAGCTATAACAAACATAGCTATGTAGCATTAGGTACAAATAAATTGTCAAAGAAACAGCGGAGTAATAGATAGATAAACGTGTCGAGTGCACCAACATCGTTTTCAATTGCGATATTATTATGATTGACAAACGGTGTGTCAGAGTGGGCAAGACGCGTACGTCAGAATGACGCAGAGACGCTTGCGCGGCCGCCGCTCGCGTCCGACCCGAGGCGCGGCGCGAGCGCACGCCCCGCTCACGTCACACACAGCTGATCGCGCTACCTACTCGGCCAGTGTAAACAAATCATAGTAAAGCTCCCACGCTACACTATTACATGATCATGGCTACACCACACAGAATAGATCGCATTAATATTTATCAAAACTTCCAACTAGCACGACTTCACACTGAATGAAATAATTTCCAACTAGTTAACAAGCACGTGGAAAGTTACTCGACAACTTCACGTGACATATTACGTTATCAATCAAACGACACTTCGACATGTAATAGGTTTGGTATAGTTTTAGCAATGTGAACTTGAATGGCTTGTCGTAATTTATTTCTAGTGTTGTTATCTAAGCGATTGGTTCTCAAACCGGTCACGGTCAGTATTTTGGCTGGCAACAAGCTTTGTCGTCATTATAGACATTAATAACGGGGTCAACAGCTACCGTCAAATAGCTGGAAACGCAAACTAACTTATTGTTAGATATTTGGGTTGACCAGCTGCTTTGCATATGGCGAATAGATTGTGCAGATAGAACGTCTGCCAACCAATACAGGCTCGAACGCTAAAACGTGGGTGTTAAATTAGTACGTCTAAATTAAACAACAAACAAAAATGTTAACGTTAAAAGGTTGTCGTGTCATCAATCTCGATAGAATGATATACAAATTAATTTCTTAAACAAATCAATTCTATACATGTTAAAGTATTCGGCAGCGTAACTAATTAGTGATAGGTACAAATAATAGCGATAATTGTAAAGTACAGAGTAGAGAGTAATATGCGATGGATGAAATCTGGTCACAAATTATCTGGTGCGCGGCTAAATTTACATTTTACCATAGTAACCATTAGGTGAACTAATAGCATTTCCATGTACAGAGCCAGTACGAGGTAAAAAGCGAACGTTAAAATTACAGCGGCAGAACGTCAACGTGTGCCGCGACGCCCGCGACGATTCCCATCGAACCGCGGCGAGAGCCGTGTTTACCGAGATTCCCTCCAACAGCGGACGTCGCATTTGCATATAGACCAACTCACTATTATACATTATTACGGACCCACCTAACAGTAATGCGCATTTAACAACATACCTCTCACAGTTATTCAACGTTATTTCAAATTACGTGTCACAAAGACCGACAATTTCCAAAGAGACCCGATATCTAGCTAATTATATATCGGGGTCTCTTTCTTCGTAGTAAAATTCATTATATTTGTACGTAAAGTTCAGTCGAATAAATTAGTTTCATTACAGTTGAGAAGAATATCACGGTTGATAAAAATCGATCACTCCAACAGGCTGTTTTTTTTTTAAATTGAACCCAAACGGAGCAAATAGTCGAAGTGGAGAACACACCTGCCGTTCTGGTCATCACGCCCGCGCACCTGCGACTAGTCGACATTTCGTCGTTAATGGAAAAGTACGCAGAAAATGTTTCACCAGTTAGTAGTTAGTCACACAGTTGAAAGGAAGTCACCGATGTAATCGCAGTTATATTATACAAAAATCAACATTGTATGATACTTGTAATATTCGGATAGTTACGAATATAATTTATAAGGATGATAGCTGTAGATTGTAATTTCGCACGAAATATTTACAATCATCAATTTCACACAGTGTAGTAACTGCGAATAAATTGGTAAGCGCGTATCTGGCAAATGTAACCGTCGTATTTCATAATCCAAATCATATTTCAACGGAGGCGAGCGTTAGTGGCGACCGAAGAAGGCGAGGCGACACGCTCTCTGGAAGAAATATTGCTGGCTTGGCGGTAACGCGCCGAGGCGAACTACGCACGAGATATCTGCCATCTCCAGCGGCTAGGCCTTGTGCGGTTTATCTCCCCGCCCAGCTCAACTCGGCATTTGGGAAATTGCGTACACAGCAAACAAAGAATTGCACATCGAGATAAGGAACCGGAGCGTATCGCGCTTATGAACGCCCCTCGGTTCTCTGTAATAATCCAACAAACGACGGACCG
The DNA here is from genome assembly GCA_963564715.1 of Catocala sponsa. Lineage (NCBI taxonomy): Eukaryota > Metazoa > Arthropoda > Insecta > Lepidoptera > Erebidae > Catocala > Catocala sponsa. Next base: position 22,428,545 of record OY751335.1, on the reverse strand, counting down.
TTACACCCTCCTTCGATACTCGTCAGAACAAGTAAAACATTATTTTACGTAACAGAGACATGACATTAATTTTAATTCAGAACAGAAGGCAAGCGTAAATCATTACGTGTAATCGAAATCGCTCCGTGCCATTCGGATACGTTAGATAACGCACATGCGTGACAGTGGGCTCAATTGCGATAGATTTCTCTAGTTTTTCGTATATAGAACATTAAACGTCACAAGAATGTTGGTAAAATGTTAGTGAAACAGTTCAATAAAGAAATAATGAAAGTTACAAAGTGTTATCGGTTTGGCGAGGCCTTGCTTTGGTAAGTAATGCGGATGGAAGCTCGATTTAAGTTTGATAATCCGCAAGCCGCTGCCAGTCAGAGATAGGACAGTTTCGACGAGGGTCGGGAGTCCGCACGGATGCTCTTTGGCATTCGACGCTTCAAAGGGAGCTTAGGCCTAGTTGGCACAAAAGAATAGCAGAGTTTTTGGCCGACTAACAAGCTTAAAATTTAAATGGATAACAACGTGGAGCATGCGCGCGCTGACCACGGTCATTCGATAACCATGCCAGCCGATCCAATGAGTACTTAACTAATATTTCAACGTTTACACACGCAAACGTGCCCGAGCTGCCATTGTGTGTAAATCCGGCCGAGCACGTCGACCTAAACAGATTAATTCCAAACGTGCAGTACTTTTATGTCAATCGATACCCACGCAAGTATGAATTTACTGGTTTTATATAATATATCATATACAAATTAAAGATAAAAAGTTCCAGTGCACACGCTATGAGCAGTCGATTGTATTTCCCAAGGGTAGAAATTCTCAAATAAAATGGCAGAAGCCAAACGCGTCTTACAAGGCAAACCCCTCTTTCGAAAATATCAGTGTGCGAGGAATTTTGGGGCTTTGAGTGACATGACTGCCTCGCTCGATGGCTTTTAGGGTGACGCGTTGTACTAAGTTTTAGGGGTAAGTGTGCAGGCTTTTACTGTCCCTCGCGTCGAATATATCAACACTAGGATGATGTATATAATATTTATATTAGGTGAAACCTGTTTAGGCACATTTTATGCTTTATAATTCCCAACATGCATAGTATAAATCGTAATTATTGGCTGTAATAAATTAGATCTATTGACAATAGTTACGATAAGCGTAGGCAGTGTATGAGACATATAGGCAGTGTATGAGACAAGCAGAGCCTGTATTATTCGACAGCGTACCATTTTGACTGTGGTATAACGGTCATAGTGTTTATGTGTAGGACACCAATAAAGTGTTAAAGTGGAACGTTGACGAACTATAAGTTTTTGGTGCACGTATTCGGCCACCGCGCGTCTCGACTCACAAAGCGGAGTCAAGTTACCAACAGAAGAACACGTCGCGGTCGTCGAGCTCACTGGGGAGGACGGAGGGGAGGTGTGTGTGTGTGTGGGGGGGAAGGGGCGGTACTCTCAGCGACGTGACATTTTCGCAAACAAGCCACGAGGAGCGAGGCAGGGGCGCCGTGAAATTTGCAACCTCGGCGCCAGTCGCTATCCAACCGGCCGCGACTCACGCCAACCTAATGGGGGAAATCGATGAATAAATTCGGTGATCCGAGTTTCACTGCGCTGTCCGAAAGTTGATTATCGCCAAAATGTGCCCATTATGCTCGAATTTTTACGCGAAATTATGGGAGCGTGGCGATTTACAAAGGCACAGAGGTCGCAAAAATACGGACGAGAAGTGGAATAAAATAAAAAGAATTAATACGTACGAAAATTTTAGAGCCTTTAATAAATACCTGTTTATTGATTCATGTTCTCCCATTAGACGGACACATCTACAAACGTAAATAGGTTTGTTGGTGTGTAATGAAAAGTAATTACCGACGTTAATTAATAACCAACGTGAATAAACATCTCATTTTAATTTATATGAAAGTAGGTACAATATGACTATTTGTGCTACAAATTGAAAAAAAACTTGTCGGAACGCTAAGTTGCATAGAATTAATGCATACAAATGTTTGTATTTCTATTCGTCTAGCGAATAGATTTAAGCACATTTATTTTACTTAACATACGGTTGTATTGAACGTGTATATTAGCACTTTCTATTCCAAAACATGCATTGTTACTTAATCAGTTAACAATGATCCGTTGAATATGGGCACACCCCAACATGTATGTTTAGTGAATCCCGAAATCCCGAGTCCCAAAATAACAAAAATATTTTTTAAGAAAACCTTAGTTCATTACTTTCGCTGTGAAAATTAGGCAAATATTATTTGAATTCAATAAATTCAAAAATAGATATTTTTGTTGGCAAATACAGTTTCCTACATGCAACTATTTAATTTTACTAGCGGTCGCCTAGTGGTCAAAATTCGACCAAAATTAACTGTGAAATTTGACTGTGCCAAACTTCATACACCTCCGTCCGCGCAATTTTCGTAAAAAGGGGTACAAAGTTTTTGCTTCGCGTATTAATATAATTATAGATTATTTCAGCAACTAAACTACATATATCTTTACTCACTGTTATAGTACATTGGTTATCTATTGTGCAATACATATATGTGAGAACTTTCTTTGTCAGTCTACCGTTCGTGTCTTAGCCTTGCGAAAAACTTGTCACGGTGACAAAGATCTAATCTACTTGAACGCAAAATAACGCGAAGGCTTGTGCGGATAGCAAGGCTCAGGACAAAAACAACGAAGCGATGTAATTACGACGAAAGATCAAGGGAAACCCCACACCGGACACGTTTTAATTATTATAAAACGTACAGTTAGCGACGAAAATTAAAGTCCGTAGTTAGTTGACTGCCTCAAGGATCGAGTGGCGAAAGACTTAATCGTAAGGTACCGAAATTGCTTGCCAAGCGGAAAAGTAGCACTTCAACATCTATTTAGATAGACAAATCACTCGCGTTATTCACTTGCAGAAATAAAACAATATGTTACTAAATACGTAAAATAAGTAAATGAACAGTGGATTACAAGGAGTCGGTTTGAGCATACTCAAATAATAATAAGATAATTATAATCAATAAGCATCAGCCGGATAAACTAAGTCTTTATTCAATTTTCATTCTAACAGTATAACTCCAAATACATTCATACGAATAACAAGTTTATAAGCATCTTTATGAATTTTGTTTCAATTGATGCTGTCAATTTCAACACAATAGACTCAGGTGATTATTAATATTAAATTTGACTATGTAGTAGTAACACCAGAGTTTCATCAATTTCTACTATGTATGTGTACGTACGTACCTATGTGAAGAATATAGAGAAAATGAACAGAGTCGAACATTAGTCCAAATATGAGTGCTTCCATCATCTAAGAGAAAAGGGACGTAACGATAATGGTACGCGAGGTACTTTAGAAAATATTATCACGATGTCTAATTTTAAGCAAATTATTTGGCTGCCAGCTTGTCTTTGACTGTACTTTTACACAAAATACGGATACTGCTACGAGAACATTTTTTTCGGAGTAAACTAAGTCTTTACGCTTTTTAAGGTCGACTTTTATTTTAATTTTATGCGTCAGATTGTGAGCGCGATTGCTATCTGTTAAAGCCTGACCTCCGCAACCAGCTTTTAAAGATAACAGAAGCCTGAGGTTAAATAAACCATTCAGACAAGATATATGCGACCTTAAACCAGTAGTTAGTGTTTTCCAAGGCTCTGTTCTCTGTTAAAAAATAATATGAATGGAAATGACGTAGGAGTCGTGAATGAGAAGTTAAGTAATCGAGAAAAGGCCGACTACACTCCTTAGCTGTAGGTGTAAGTACCTGGTAACAAAGCAGTTTTTTTACTATGAGCCTTTTATGTTTTGAATACTCTTAATAAATAATTACATCTTGATTAAATAACACTAAACAATACTAATATAATAAAACGAAAAGCAACTACTATGGCGACAATTTGGCCGCTTAGGAACAGGCTTGTTTAAAGAAAACTCGATTATCATGTTATTTTTACAGAAACGCGTACCATGTGTATGGTTAGAGCTAGTTAATAGTAATATTAAAAACGCAAGCGTGTTTTCATTTTCTTCTAGACATGAAGAACAATTAAGCGCGCAATCGTTTCAACAGAGAAAATTCTGCAATATACAGTAGATATATTAAAACGACAAGAAATAAATTAATCAGCTTGTATGATATTAGCATTATATATGAATACAGATTTATGACTGTTAATTAACTCTGGACTTAAGCTCACTCGCTAATAATTAGCTATGTATACACAAGGTTATTCTTAGTATAGTGGAAACCCCTCAGGGAGTGATTATACTTGTTATTATGAACAACTTTTCTTCTGGGACATCAAAAATCAGCTGTTCCATAAATTTTGTCGAGGTCGAAGTCCAATTTTGTATGGAACAGCTGATTTTTTTTTCGCGATTTCGTCAATGTCCCAGAACAAAAGTTGTTCATAATAACAAGTATAATCACCCCCTGAGAGGTTTCCACTATACTAAGAATAACCTTGTATAGAGTGCACAATAATGCACATATAATAAATTCATAAATTTCTTCATAAAGTTTTTGTTGAGCAAAATTATTTGGCGAAAATTACTCTGCAATTGATTACTGTATGACTAAAATCAATCGATACTCATACATAATGAATACGACTTACTAGGCGAACCAAATTTGTAGTGAAAGAGTTTCTTGCTTCATTAAGTCATATTCAACAGGGAAATTTATAAAAGTTATATGTATTGCTTACTATTAAAAGATTACCCTTTTGACATTAAGAAGAGGCCGAAGATTGCGCAGCAATGAGATAGTTCATATAAAGGTCTGATGTTATAATAAAAAATAAAAACAAAGAAACTTTATCAGCTTTTTCATAACTGAGTCCTATAACTGTGTATGATCAACGAACACATATCGGAATATTGATGGTCTTCTATCATCCAACTGAGATGACGACTCTGTCTTCAGCAGCGTTATATGAGATCTTCGCAGAATTCAATTTTCATTATGAGAAAACTTGAATCGCGGGCTCAGGGTCGTTCAATATCCGAAAGATTTCCTTATACATTCATTAAACCCGAAGCAATCAAATTGAGTAGACAAAAAATCTTAATGTTAGCAAATTGCAAATCTACCTATATTTTAAAGAACAATAACTGCTTTTTGTATTCTTGAAATTCGCTTAAATTTAATGATACACTGCTACATTCGATAAAATACAACAATATTAGTTTATTAGTAGAATAAGGTTAAGATAATTTTTACAGTAGAATGTGATTAAAACACTTATTTAAAGACATACAAACTATTGTTTCATTTGTGGCAAATGAATAAAATAAACAACTACTATAATTATTCATTCTGTACCACTAGAGTGTAAATTTCAATGCTTTATTTAGGTGGTATATCCATGTTTTATTCGACCGCCACTCCGATGCTTTTGGGCCTCGGCGCTTAGTCGCACGAATATAAATTTTAATCACCTCAAAATGCCAGTTGGTAGTTTATTTGATTTTTAAGTATTCAGTGTTCGATGGAGTGCTTTGAGTATTAAATAGTGTGTGGGTGTACTTTTGTAGCATATTTTACATAAAGCAATAATCTTTTATGAAGTTACGTCAGAGATTTTGGTGATTATATTATAATTTTAATATGGCACCACGTCCGAACAAGACGTCGACACAAATTAAGTCATAGAATCTTTAATCGCTTTTTCTCAACTTAAAAATCGAACCTCAGATCAAACATTTAAAAAGTATACGATCACACAATCAAGAAATAAAGTTAACTATTACAACAAACGCTATTAATATTAATACCCACCTTCTTTAACGATTTAAACTGCAAATTAGGATAATGGCACAATAACAAACAAAAGTCGTAACTATTATTACTGTCACAAAATACTGAAATTAGAATTATCAAATTGTGCAAAAGTATGCCTTCAAACAAGAGAAAGATGTAACCGAACACTAAACGCATCTGTTCAACTATCAATTAGATTCCAACGGTTATTTCATAAATAATCAAACTAAACGATGTAACACGGCGTCTGTCAATTTAGCAACCACACGATACAATATTATATGAAAGTACTAAAGGAAATCATCCATCTATAAACAGATACATTTATTATTAGTTTGTACCAAGTTATAAATTATTCCCTTGATTGGCAAAGGTCATCTAACGTTATTACAGCTGAATTCCTAACTTCCTTTCTTAATCTTCGGATAAACTTATTGAGCAATTTAAGACATTTCGGGTATCTACCTGAAACCCAAACATCGTACTTGAAACTATAAATCTAGGTGCAGTTTACAATTATTATGAACTGAACAAATTAGTACCGTTTGTAGACGTAACGGCTGAGCGCCATGCAAAAACAGGCTGTGAATACTTCTTGGTATCCAAATGTCTCTGGAGGTCATCGGAACACGAAACAAAGCCTGAACACTACGGCTATTTAATTATTTCAATATCCGTGAACAAAGAACAACTTTTTGCAAGCATTTTTTAAGCCGGGAAGATACTTTATAATTCGTCAAAGATTCTAACTGCCGACTTTGAATAGTCATTCGCAACCGACGATTTTACAAAAAAATAGCGCTGAAATCTCATGAAATTATAGTTGCTGTGGATACTTTGCGGTGTATTGCTATAAATCTTTACTGAATATCAAAATAACAAGTTACGTGGAAAATCGAAACTCTCTCGTCTAGAAAATCGAGCGAATTTAAATTTTTCCGTTATAAGAGCAGCAAAAACGTAGCAGTCGGAAGGCGAATCGCAAGTGGCAGGCGTACATATTTTATCTTTAGATTTCTCATATAGTATTACACACTAAACATGAACGTCTCGTATTCCGTATAAGCAAGGATACGAGCGTGGCGGAAATGTCATACATCTCGCAGGAAAGGAACAGTAATATTAACAATTTTCAAGAAAATGGATCCGTACTTAATGTGACGCACGACATGAAATACGTTGAATCTGCTACTTAACATTCAAGCTTGGAATAAAATAGATATATTCACTTATTGAATAAAAAAATACCTAGGATTCGAATATATTACCAGCTTGATACCTAGCAATTTGATGGTAAACAAAGTTTGTCTGCTGAATAATGAAATAGCGGTTTGTACCACTAGAGATTTTGTCCTTCAGTCAACACAGTTGAAAATTGAAGCAATACGCTATTATGAGCCAGGTTAAATGGTGCTTTATAATTTGGGCGTTTGAATGAGTCACCATACACCACGGCCGACGCTCGTGCCTCGAGCGACAAGGCACCAAATGGGGATTGCATTTCATGATAGAAAACTCGTTGGGAACAAAATCGATAACATGTCTGGCGAGTTTGTTGTGGCTCCTGCACACTAAAATCCATTTAAAAATGTCGTTAAGGCCTTCGAAAATTGAGTAACTTAGATAATGCGTTTGCAAAACAATCGTAGTAACAATATTTTCACAATATGATATTTCCTCAGCACGCAAACCTGTACTTAAATAACACATTTCATCGGGGAAACAGTCAGTGCCACTACATGTATACCTTTTATCCAACTATAGATAGGTTTGTTTTAAACTGAGTCTTATTCGGGCATTCATAAGTCATAGATTGGGTTGATAGCTGGTGAAAAGTAAATGGAGCTCGGCCAAGAGGTATCGGAGGTAATGTAGGCAAATTCGCAAATCCCGATTGTCGTGTGGGTGGCCGTAAGCCCCCGTGAGAACCGCAAGCCAGAGATACTCGGTGCGATAGTTAGCGTCGCGAAATAACTGTTTTAAAACCATCGCCGCGACTGGTTGTGAAATATCCTCGTATTTAACATTGATATTGAAAATAAACGAACGGATGTAGTACAGTAGCCGGATTTGTCAGTACAGTTAAACGAATAATGGTACTTTTCCAAATTCAATATTTCCGCTGCGCGTTTCAACTTTCGATTCCAATTTAACGTTTCACGTTATGAATATGAAATTACATACGAAACAAGTTATTATTTAATTATAGACATAAGGCAATATTGTTTAAGTATTATTAGTAGCTGTTGCTCGTGACTGCCGACTGTGTATTTTGAGGCATTATGTATACAAAATATATGTATGGCACTAAGTGATAAACGTATTAGTGCTTCAGAAATGTTAACTATTAAGGTCAGTGTGATTGGCTTTCGATAAATCTTATTTTAGAGAAGGACATAGATACAAAGAGTATCCTTTTAACGGACGTAGTATTATAATTATCTAGTTATGGTGATCTTTCCGCGTTATCAATATTTGGCTATTATACATAGACTTAATGTAATCTGAGCTAACAAATTCAATACATATAGGTACCTAACACGCACAAAAAGATTGAAATTCATGTGAATAATTCAGATTAGTTTTAATAATGTTCGTTGTTTATAATATTACAACAGTATAGGTATTTTGACAAGCCTGGACATTTCATCGGTATTTTCGTATTTTATTACTAAATGTAGTTGATACACTACTCGGTAGATGAGGTCTCGGGTTCGATTCTTAGATCGGATTTGAATTTTCTATCAAGAATTTTTCAGTGGCAGCACGGGGTCTAGAACATTGCCCGGTATACGGCATCAAGCTTACGTGGGACGTGGGACCTGAAATCATAGCCGGCGAAATGTGATTGTTGTACACCTCTGCCTATAGGCCTACTCCTTTGGGGATATAGGCGTGCAATGATGTACATATATATCTTTATATATAAATCTTCTGTGCGTGTGTTTGTAATTAAACTCTTAAACGGAGTTTTAGAGTAGTAAAGCCTTGCTGATTTCGGCATGAATGGGCTGGCTCGACCGGGGAAAGACTACCCTCTCACAGAATATCGACGTTAAATAACAGTATTCCTACTGTTGTGTTTCGTTCGGTGAGTGAGAGTGCCGGAGGCCCAATCACCTTCTTTCCCCTTCCCGTTCCTTATCCTTCCCACTTCCTTTTATTCCTAACTAGCAACCAGCCCCGGCTTCGCACGGGTTCTTTACAGAAAATATAAAAAGGCCTATGTTACTCCGAGGAGATGTAGCTTTTGGTAAAATTGGTTGGGTAGTTTTTGAGTTAAATCGTAACAAACAAAAAATCATTCATCTTTCCTCGTTACACATAATAATAATTTAGATTATTTTTTGAGTGGCAATTATTTATTATGAGACCAACAAAACAGGAAACATTAAGATGAGTTTAAGTATATTATTTTAAAATACAAAAAACATAAAAAAATTCTTTGTATATGACATTAATAACCTGATCATGTGTAAAAACGAACAAACTTTTTTTATTTTTTTTTTCGTGTGTACCGGACAACGTCTGTCGGTACAGCTAGTTTTATACCTAAAATTAACCGATTCCATGATAATTATAACAAGTTGAAATTATCTAATCTTTGCAATATTTGTAATACGTTAAATTTCGTGACGTCGTTTGGAAGTCCAAGACAGAGCGATGTGCGTAGGAGCAAAGCTAACACTTCTAGCATTTGTAATATTTAGCCAGGAAGAGCGCAATGATAGATTTTAAATTTCGCTATAACATTCTTCAATATGACCATTCCTTTATATTGCATGCAGTACCTATATAGAATATCTCAGATGGCAGCTGCATTAATAAAATACAAACAAGAATACGGATGTGTAGCTCAGTTAAAACATTTAATTGCCTTATACAAACATAAACTGGATAGAATAACCGTGCGCCATTAGACCTGCATTCACAATAATACACGCACGATCGTTAGAACTTGGTGAATGCGGCACTAAATTCCGTGTTAATGCAAAAAGAATGTCAACTATGGGATGTTGTTTTAGTCTGTACTGCTTTGTAAGACGCTAATATGTTCTTAGCAAAAGGAATTTGTGACGATGTAACTGCCTAATGTATATTAATATGTTCGTCAATTTACAATTTAATTAATAACTAGCCAGTAAATCGTCACATAGAATTTCATATCATCGCTAGACACGCTATTTATTAGAATAAGAGCAACATAATGACTACAGTCCAACACACTCATATTATTGTATAGATTAAGGAAGACTGATTTTCCAAGGGTAGATTATAATAATAATAATATTCTATCACATACACACAACACCATCTAGCCCAAACTAAGCAGAGCTTGTACTATGGGTACTAGACAATGGATAAACATACATATATACTTTTTTTTGTAAATGCATACGTATTATACATAGAAACACCCAGACCAAGAAACAAGAAAACATGCATGTTCATGCACACAAATGTTTGACTTGTGCGGGAATCGAACCCGCGACCTCAGGCGTGGCAGTCGGTTACACTAACCACTACGCCATCAAGGCCGACAATTTTTTATGATTATAAGCACTGGCCACAGACACACACACAATGTACCAATATTAGTACAATGGACACAAAAAACATCCGGGTTTTCAACTTCAGCTTTTTAAACAAATTCTAACCTAGTCGCAGGAATCAAACTCTAATCGCACTTACCTACTACGTCATCTGTGTATGTTTTCTTATCTATATGTTTATTTTCTGTATTATTAGATTCCCATCACGTCCAACTGGTGGACAAAGGGCTTTATTTATTTATGCGTATGACAAATTCTAAACGCATTAATCCACCTTAAGAATAGCGAATGTAGAACATCAACGTTTTAATTATTATAATAGAACGCAAAGCATTTGTCAATGCGTGAAGTTTTGTTAAATTAAACGAAATTAGTCAACTAATACTGTTTCAAAGCGACGCGTTTTTCAAACTGAATTAGTAAACTAGTTCGGTTTCAAAGCGAGGCCATTTCTACATATAACTTTCCACGGTTACTTGCAGAAGCGGTCTACGGATATGTATATCCGATGTATTTTATACGAGCAACTCTGCTTTTTACCACATTATGTACCCAATTTATATGCATATAAGCAGCTCAGGCAAATAACTAGCTTGAAATGCATGCAATGCACAAAGCCGTGCGCGGACTAGTTTATGATTAAAACATTTATTATTTTTAATAAATGTGCATGCGATTCATTAACCGAGAGCAATACGATTATCTGACACCAAAAGAAGCACAACCATCTTGATTATTATCATGTTGTCTATAAAGCTATACTTTACAATTATTTTATAATTATATTAAAACATAATTCCTGAATCGCATATATACTTAAAAACATCTAATACAGAAACGATCAGACTGAAACATTTTACATAATTATTATATGAGGTTATCAAAAAAAAAACAAATTAAATATCCGTGTGAGGAACAAACGCACAAAACTCAGCGAATCAGTATTCAATATTAAATGAGAACATAAACCACCGATTTTTTATAAAGTTAATAAGTTGATAATTATCAAGACAAATACAGGTTCTGATAAATATGTCGCCGATATTTCAGCCATCGTGCATATTTTTGTTTTAAGTTCACACGTCAACCGATTACATCACCATGTTTGTCGGATAATTATCGAAGCATATTTATGTTGATAATTTCGAACCGCGGACTTAAAGTATTAATAAACAGTCGAGAATAATATGGCCCAGTGTATAGCGGCCGACAGGATATAAGTAATATAAGGGCGGTGGTGGCTGGGCAGGTGTTTCGCGTGCCAGCTGTCACGAACATTTCACTCCTACCTCACCACCTGTGCCTCCATTAGGGTAACTCAACGTACCAATAATGTGAGATTACATAAACGACAAATGTTATTCCTTTCTTCGGTTTCACAAAGAACGATCGCTGTTCGAATGTACATATACGACGAAATTATTTTGAATATCACTTTCATTCAATTACGTTACTCTCAGAATATCTCGGCAGTTATTAATTAATTTATGTTAAGCGTGATACACGCTGTATTTTCAAGGCAGTTTCGCATGTAAATGGAAAAAGACCTTGCGTTTCTAGAGATTCATTTGTCTATAGCATGGAGACGCCTCAGCGTGCATTATCTGACTTGCCTTAGTATAAACAAGAACAATGCTTGCAATTCTTAGCTAGGCAGGGCTAAGTAAATTTCAACTGTGGATAACATTTTGCAAATATTTTGATCTTATTGTAAGTCAAAAGTGGTGAAATGGTCACTGGTTACCTGAAGGTGCATTTTCTACACCTCTTACTATTTAATGTATCTGTCAACGTTAGATAGAAAATAAGTATTTTAAAAGTAGATTTTAATTATACAACATAAAATATGTATATAGTTAATTTACTGTTAACCTCTCCTAAAAAACAAAAACTATGTGACACGTTTTGATGGTTGTCTTATACAGACTACAATTACTGTGAATTAATGTAATATCGACTTACAGTCACAATAGAGATGATTTATAACGAAGATGGTCCAGAAACGCAATCTTACCTGGAAAAGAAATAATTACAAAAAATTATTACAAGTAACAATTAACACGAGAACAAAAAAACAATATTTCTAGTAATAAGGATACATCACATTTTCACTGCATGGACGACACGATATTTTGTGGTCATTTCACCGCTACCGTACTATTTTGTTACCTATATCCTTGAAACGAAAACAATCTCAGTTATTCTACATTACATATTTATTTTCAGTTTAGGCTAGTTAGTGGCTAAGTATCACACCGTACACGTAATATCATTCTATAAAGAGTACCTACGCTGCTTAGGACATACATAATGTATTGTAATATTTTTTAAATAAAATATATTCTACCTATATGTTTACTCTGAATGATATTTACAGTACAAACAATCTGACAACAGGAAGAGGGTTAAATTTCAATGACTAAATTTAACCAAACAAACCTCAACAAACGAGGCAAACTAAATAAAACCGTTGAAAAAAATAATCGTGTCTATTCATTGCTCCTATTCTAATGTTTTCATCAAGAAACAGCAAGCAAACATTTATAATAATGTAATGATTAACGACGTTACGGAGAAACCCAAGATAAATCAAATTTTTCCCATAAAAGGAAAACGTGAAAGAAAATCCAATTAAAGAACGTGACAGCTCACAGCTGGCCATGAAGATATAGTCTTCGTTCCAGGTAAGGTACGTAATTGCACCGCTTGATACGCCGATTGTAATCGCAATACAACTAAAACAACTTCGCTAGAAGAACCTGTAGGTACGAGGTGTACCCACCCCGATGGGCATTCGTTTTAATACTGTAAATCACGTCATAAGTCTAATAATCCTCGCTATTGTTATAAACGCGAGAGTGAATTTCTTAGACTTTTCTTCACGTCACGAAGAAGCAACAAAATGTGTGAAATATAGATTTAAGCCAATTGCAAATGAACTACTATAATTCTGGCAAGTTGCTGCTTTTTCTAATAGTATCAATGTCCTGTCCCGAAGTAACAGCTACGTATGTCCATAGCTTTTATGTGAAGGCCAATATTCCTAATTAAACTGTTTATAAATAGAGTACAAATCTTGTCTCAGTGTCATAAATATCACAAATGTTATTTTCCTAAATTTAAATAAACGTCAAATGTCAACATAAATTGCATTTTAGTTTGTACAGACGAGATTGGAACTCTAATTCGCACAAATTGTATTTGTTAGAAATAAATTTAGAGATAAAAATCTCATTTTTTTACATCTGATAGCTGCGGGCCAATTCACACTTTCTTATTTATAATATTACTATAAATTTATATATATGCCATATAAAATTAACAATGAGATTTTAATACCTCTAAACGCAAAAAGCATCTTTATTCCTAGTGCCTTAAATCCCACAGACCTGGAAAACCAATATGTTTGGGAGAACTTAAGGACTCTAAACAAACCTTACTTAATGTTTAATCGCTTGTAAACATAAGAAAGATCATGCAAATCTCCCTGAAATGTTTGTTTGTTAGCTTTTAACAGAAGCACATAAAATAATTTTCGTCTATCGGGCATAATTCCAAGCTCCCCGATGATAATAATTTCGTAGCATAAGTCCTGTCCTATAAACACTTTTCTTTACCTGGAAATCAAACTTGAGCTACTCTTAAGTTGTAGGTTATTTGCGCTTACACAATTCAACCAACAAAGTAATCAACTATATCAAATGCAGGGTTATAAATGTGATAATTACATAACATTAAATTGGTTAAATATCGAAACTACGTCTAATCGAGGAAAACGTAATAACATCATAAAAACAAGGAAAAATAAAGTTTAATATTATATCTCAATGCCTTAACACTGAGTGTAATAGCAAAATAGTAAATTTTGATATTATATCACTATTTTAATATTTTTTTTCTAATAACTTTCGCCAGAAATTGGGCTATGAAATGTAAAAATATTTTAGCAGTTCCAGAGATACAAACAAAAGTAAACTTATACGCGACTTATTGCATCATAATTTGTTTTAAATATAATATGATAGTAATAGCAGGTCTTCCGGTACTATATCTGATAGATGCCAAGAGGATCATGCCCTATTTCGTGGTACCTAATGAAACCTGACGAAATTCGAGTAGTGTATAACTCTGCCTAATCCATCGACGATATACAGACATGATGTTATGTTAAAAAAATATTACAGTTTGTGTCAGTCGAGCTGTCAATAAGTTTGAAACGGCATCACGAACGTTTCAGTCTGCGGTTGCTTAGCCTTGCCAACCTACTTAGTGTACCACAATGACGAATGTTATACCAGTAGTGTGTAGTTTTAAAACCCATTTACACAAAGCAACTTCATGAAGCAAGTATCGTGCTATCCCTGATTTATCAAGTAAAACAAAGATACAACTACACTTGTTTCAAGAAACTACTATCGGGTAAAAGGGCCTTTACTTGAGTCTTCGTGCTTGAATTTGTTAAAACAGAATCCTTACTAATATAATAAATGCGAAAATGAGTTTGTTTGTTTGTTTGTTACGCTTTCACGCCTTAACTACTCAAACGATCAACATGAAATTTTGCATACACGTTGTTAGGGGTACAGAATAGGACATAGGGTACCTTTCATCCAGAAAAAAGAACTGTTGCAAACCTAACCTACATTTACGCGAGCGAAGCCGCGGGTGAAAACTAGTAAAAAATATAAGTTGGTTCAGTTAGTGACTATTTGCTTTTTCTACGAAAATATTTGGCGTTGAGCATGAAACACACCTTGCGGTTTCTCGTATACACCTTATATACGGGATAGTAATTTTAGACGTGGCAGTAATGCCCGCTGTACTCTTTACATACACAGAGCACGATGTAAGCTACTTTACTACAAAAGACTCACCGTTTGCCTTATTCTATACAATCCAAACATATCAGTAACAACTACACATGCAATGCAATTATGACATCTATATTATCATACTGACGATGCTGCCTGCGCCTTGCACTGTTCGTCACTTGGCACAGATATATAATTACTTACGTCTCTAGTATAACCGTATACTTCGGCATCATTTTTTTAAAGATAATCCATTTCTACCTGTACCTTTGGGAAACTATGTTAAAATCTTTTAGCGTATTCAGATTTATGAAAACCTACCGATTGCATAGTAACCGGTTAGATGCCGTTGTCTGTGTAAATGATTATCAAATACATAAATATATCTACAAGGAAATAATATAACAATACAATGTAAACACTGTATGTAATCAATTAACGTGTATTGTCAACATAACTCAATATCTCGTTGGAAATAAGTTGCTTGTTTAACGAATGTAAGTTGGAATTCAATCTATGTATGTCTTAACTGAAATCAAATGTAAACTGTGTTGTGTGCAAATGTTACTCATAGTGTGAAGCTAAATATGGAGTTAATATCAAGCTAGTAATTATCGAGAGGGTTAGTAGAGGAGTCTCGGCACCAAGTATCCAGGGAACATAACTGTGAAGAAGCCTGTGCCCAGAAGTGGCGTAATTGATATACAGGGCTGATATCATTATTATACAAGACGAGCTTATTACTGTTTGTCAAGTGCTCATTTAAGAGTACCTAATAAACTTTCAGACAGCTATTTCAAGTAGGTAATTCACTGCTTTAGCCTCACATGACAATCTCATACTAGACCCCTGACACGAACCTTGAAACCTAGGAACCTTGTATTTGGAGGATGTCATCGATCGCATACAAGCTAAGCGTTCAAGGAAGTAACGGACTACATTTTTATTCCACGAACGTTTAGATTATACAATGATCCTTCTTGTAAGGATTTTCCTAGACGCAACTGTATGAAGTTTGGCAATAAAACATTCAACATATAACAAGTTGTATAGTCAATGAGAAGTTGATAGCGTAGAGAGTATTATTGATTCAAAGGGAACAGAAACATTTCAAAGACAAACTTCGGGGTATGTGTTCACAAAGGGAGGTAACTTTATAGTATAGGTATACATATGGAATAAGTAAATGACTTTTCTGTTAACCAGGTACTTGCATACATAAATAACCTGTTTAATGAAGGGAGAGGTATAGGTTACGTGTAGCTACTTGCTAGAATTCATACGAAACCTCTTTTGTTTAATTTACTCTTATCACTTTTGAAACATGTTTTTTGTTTTGTAGAAGCTTTTGATTAGATCAGAGATCGTTCATTGAGGTGTAAGTATCTTTTTGGAGTAACTCATAAGACCTTGATTGTAATGTATTAATCAGTCATTTAAAATTACTGAGTATTCGAATGCAATAAAAGTATATGGCCTTTCAAACACGTATTTAGATTCTAACTGGCACACTGACTGAACATCAAACCTGTACTGCATTTCCCGTTGACCTAGAATGTTTAAGGCTGGCTTGAAAGTGGATCTTGGTTTTATTTGAAAATACAATTAAATTAGCACTAAAGGATCTGTCTCATGGCGCCATGTTCTACCTACATTTAGCCTCATGAATCACAGCACAAGGAAGAAACTTACACAATTTGGCGAATTAGTATTAGCAAGTGCGTTAACTGTTAAGTGTCTAGTTAAGTAGCAAAATGGCAAATAAATCAACAAGGTATTTTTTTACATATAGATGAAAAACAAGCAGGTATCAATTCATTGGTTTGAGATATTACTAGATGAAGAGATGATGCTTGTACGAAACTAATGCAGAAATTATATCAAATTTTTCAAAATCATCTCATTCGTACAATAAACGCGAAAACATACAAGTCATTTTCGCGTTATTGGGAAGGATTGTCATAATAGAAGGTACGAAGCCGCACAAGCATAAGTTCTAGCCATACTTGTGCATCTATTTAAGCCGATTTATATACACACTAGATGTTCCCGCGGTTTCACTCGCCTTCCTCGATAAATAGGCTATCCAACACTAAAAGAATTTTTCAAATCGAACCAATAGTAATCACGCAGAATAAACCAGGAGAAACATCGTTTGTACTATGTCTGTAATGAGTAATTATTTTGCTGCAATGTTATTTTAAAACTGCGATATCTCCTAAGATATTCATTGAAATCGAATGATGTAAAGGGCAATTTTGTTTTAAATTAAATACTTGTAATGAATAACGTAGTTATTTGGATAAGGATTAATATCATGTTTATAATAATACCTTCGCAAATAATGCATTATTTTAGAACAAATTTGGTTAGCATAAAAATGGTTATAGTGAGCCAACCTTAAAAGATAGACATATGGTGTCGCGGACTTTTTTTTAGAACTTTTAAAGGGGAACAATTCTGTCATACATGATTTTTGCGAAACTTTAACTGTTTACGGCAGCGCACGCAGCGGATGCTCTCAAAAGGAAAAACATACCCTCCGATTTTGAAACATTCTTCAGTGGTTCTCAGCTCCTATTGATCTTAGCGTGATGATTTATAGCCTATAGCCTTCCTCGATAAATGGGCTATCTACCACTGAAAGAATTTTTCAAATCGGACCAGTAGTTCCTGAGATTAGCGCGTTCAAGCAAACAAACAAACAAACTCTTCAGCTGTATAATATTAGTATAGATGTAAGCTCGAATACAATAGCTATAAATATACAGACTTGATTTCACTGAAGGAATTCTTACACGACTAACATGTAGATACATCTAGATACAACAGAGATATCTGCGTAGGCATGTTTAAAGTCTGATTTATGTATGAAACTGCACTCTGTCCGGTCTACAATGAAACGGTGAAGTAACACTGAATTTTTCAAACAAAATACATCGTGCTTAAGAAAGCACGATGTATTTTGTTTGAAAAATTATGAAATTGGCGTAAAGTTAAGAAACTTTACGCCAATTTCAGATATTGGAATTAAATAATAGAAACTGAGAATTATAAAACTTGAAGTAAGATAATACGTACTGCACTATTTTTAAATTTCTTTACTATCTTTGCCAATTTTCTTATTTTATGAAAAGTAAATAACATTTAAACAACTTGCTTAATTCGAATCTGTTCGTCCTTTCCTCGCGTTGCTAAGTAAAAATGATATGATGGCCTAACTAATATTATAAAAGCGATTGTGAGTTTTTCTGTTTGTTACGCTTTCATGCCTTAACTACGCGACGTATCATCATGAAATTTCGCGTACACGGTGCCAGGAGAACAGAATAGAACATACTGAACTGTTACTAACCTAACCTAACCTATGTACATTTACGCGAGCGAAGCCGCGGGCAAAATCTAGAGATTTATAAAAGGAGGAAGGACATAGTATGACACGAACACTAATAAAAAATAAATATAATTGGTACCCTGGGCTAGATAACTAAAACCTTGTGTTTTATAATTAATTTTGAATATACTAGGCGGGTAAAGATGCAGGTGGCAGCCAGTCGCAAACATCCCCAAAGACATGAATGTATTACGCACAAGTTACGTCAGTATAAGTCACACGTTATAGAGTCAAGTTTTTATAGAGTGTATTGGTAATTTACTAACAGAAGCTCAATAAGGCATCGAACTTGCGATCGAGAGGTCATGAATTCCAATCCCAGCCATTGCATTGCCGACGGAATCTTGGTAATATACGCATAATAGCTTAAATGGAATTAAAAGAATGGAGTTCAGAAGAATATTAGTAATTGGTAACCAAATTGTCAGCAATCTTTAAAAAGAAAATGACCAGGGCATCAAAGCCGGCACTTCACAATTGAAGGCTGTCGCACATGTTTACATCACGTGATCGGCAAGGCAATCAAGCAATTTGAGTTTGAGACACACTTGAAAGGAAAAATCTGTAAAAGCTGTTCAATTTTGGACAAAACAGTATTCATTCTCAGCACGGTATGTGTGAAGCGACCCACCGTACAATAAAGGGCGAAACTCGGCCATACGTATATTGGTTTGTTAATAAGGTAATTACGAGTTGGTAACAATATACGGGGACTGTGGGTTGTGTGTGTATGTATGCGTGTGGGGTTCATCGCACCCGGGGCGGAAGTGAACTGGGGGCGAACGGTACCCGTTCCCTTCACTTGTGAACAAATAAAAACTTCCTCTCAAATGTCTATCGTTATGCGAAACGATAGAAACATACACACATTATATGTGAGAAGTTGGTAGATAAACTTTACCCCAATACGAATAAAAGTCAAGTACATGTTGAGAAACGTCTCTTTCATTCGAAAACGGCGAATATGATATAATGTTAGTGTTGACTAATTTTGCCTTTAAAGCCGGCCATACACGCTAGGGTGTACCTGACAGGTTTGCCTGTACAGTTCAACTGTACAGGTAAACCGGAGCGTGTATGTTGCACAACTGTGCAGGTTTCCACGCCTGTACAGGCAACTCGAAAAAATATGAATTTTGATATTTTTTGCCTGTACAGTTTAACTGTGCAGGCAAAACTGAGCGTGTGTAGCGGTCGCCTGCGGAGGTGTGCGTAGGCGTCAGTTGTCCGCTGATTGCTAGAGGGGAAAGACGCTCGCGCGGCGCTGTATTGGTACATAATATGCTTTACACCACTATTGAAGGTGTCTTCGTTTAAATTTCCTTTTCTTTAATAAAACAAACAATAAACCTATTAACGCTACTGTGTTGAGATCAAGCGCCGCCGTCGGGGCCATGGTATCAACTGAGAGTTTGTACAGGTTTACCGCTACGTGTATGGTCTCTATGCAGCTCAAGTTAACCTGTACAGTTGTAATGTACAGGCAAACCTGTCAAGTATACCCTAGCGTGTATGGCCGGCTTAAGTTTCGTTTCGATAATTATCATAGGTAGGATTTTATATAAAATTTTAAAAACTGCTAAAATTATATTAATTCGTAACCTTGACGGCCGAAGATTCATGCTTTTCTGGCTAAGTTACTCATAGTCAAATTTCAACATATTTTGTTGCTTGCTTGCGTCTTAAAAATACCTATATGATGAGTAGATTCTTCCCACATCCTATGATCTAAATGAACTGATGATAAGGGTCGCCAAAACCATAATATTCATATAACATTTAGTTCATCTTGTAAAGCAATACAGTATTTATTTCTGTTATTTTGAGGACTAACAGATTTTTACGTAACATATATTCCTTTAAATTGTCAGCTGTCTGGCATCCCTGAAAATTTTTTAGTCAACAGAAAGTACATTTATTGATAAAACAGTTCCATGTTTTAGTCTCTTTTTTAGATATAAAAAATATTCATTTATTTACAGTGTAAACAGACATTCACAAATAATTAACAATTATCAAAGTGCATTATAAATTAAATTATTGTCTTTGTTGGAAATAAAACTTGAGAATAAACACCATTAGACATTAGTTTCAAACGTTTGTAAAGTAGAACAGAAAGTGCAACATCGCATCTAAGTGGTAGGTAAGCGGGTAAGTTATCAAACTTTAGAACTTTTCGTTCGAGATATAAATTACTAAAGTGTAGGTACTATAGAGAAAGCGGAAAATTGCCGAGTGAGTGGATGGCGAAATTTAAAACTAATCACAGGGAAAAATTAGGCACACCATTTTGTATGATTATACTTTATTTTAATGGTATATTATAATCATACAATATATGTGGATATGGGTCTCTAAGACGCAGGGACTCCTAGTGTGGAACACAGTGATTACACAATTATCTAATTTAAATATGTATTTTTCTGAACAATAAAGATTATTATAATTATAAATTTTTTTTGCTATACAATACATTCTAATATCAGATATAAACCTTAAAAAAGTATTCCAGAATAATATAACTATAAAAGCTTACTCGATAATATAATAACGATTAAATGCTGGGACGGACTAAGGAAAAACAAGGCAAGTCATTATGATTGCTATCCATTTTCTTTACCAACGCCCACCACCACTGCCAACTCAATAACAGACAATATAGTAACACAACCACTGTATATCTATAAAAGGTTTAGCTAGTAAGTATATATCTAGAGGAAGTTCCATACCGACATTTCAACAGTATTGTTTTGGCACTACACCTTAGGCCATTGTTGTCTACCTGTCACATTTCTACGTACGGTCTGTAAAGGAACTGAGATTTTACTAGAGGAAATTACTTTGATCAGGACTATTTGATAGTACAGCATTCGTTTATGCTTACGGCACTAAGACATCATCAGTTATAGCAATATTCATGAAATATTTATTTTACGAGAGCAAGAGACAAAGCTTCATCTCGTTCTCCCGTTTATGGTTGGAGTACATCCCATGCCAGTATTACAATCAAATGTTATGAGTTCTCTATTGTAAAACACTCACACATTCAACCTCTCATTAGTAATACATAAGTTGCACCACTTAAAGGCCTATTTACCACAATACCCGGTACATTACAAGCCATATAAAGTTACATTGTTTCACAAATCACAAAACAGTACTGCTGATGAAATATGAAAAACGTATGTTACTCGTTAAAATAACCAGTCGAGCTACAATAGTTAGAGTCGCTCGTAAAACATCTAGTTATTAACTTTACTAATGAAGCTAGGGAAAAGCAACACTGGTAGGATTGCGCAGTGGTATAAGCGGTCACCTTGCGAGTCGACTTAAGCACAGGAAAAAATATTTTATCTATAGTCAGACAATCGCTTCGTTGCTAGACGCTCTTTGTGTACGTTGTTTAAATGTCTGCTACAAATATAATAATACAGCAATAATTCCAGTATTGGTACTGGAATTATAGCTAGTCTGCTACCATCTGTTAGAAGCTGATTACAAAACAAATTCATTGCTTAATCAGAACGGGCAAGTTTGTTTGTTTAAATGTTATTTATTTACTCTTGAACCGCTAAACAAAATTTAATATGGATATACACTGAACCACATTGAACAGGCCACAATTTAATAAAATATGAACTGAATCGCAGGTAAATCTAGTTTAATATATAAGAGACTTCAAGAATACCAAAATCAATATGTACGGCAAGAAAATTAATAATTGAATCTGAATATTTTCGTACAAAGCTTCGTACATAATAAACGGTTCGTAGAAGTACAACAATAGGACTGTAAATAAATTCTACATAATAACATTCTGTCAATGTACTACATACAAACAAACTAATACATATATGCATACGTAAATTATTTATATGGAAGTTTTATTACATATTAAACATTCTAACTTTGCAAGAAATCTTATTTGGTAAGTAATTATTTGGTGTTTTTAGAAATATTATAAGCTTATAATTCAAATAATTTCTTTGTTCATTCTTAATTAGTTGTCATAAGGCAAATCGGAAAATTTCGGCTCCAAATAAGTAAAATTATGTTGCAAAGCAGTCTGTAGGCAAATTAAGATTAAAAATCAAATATTTTATATTGTTGTTTCCATGGTTAAGCATTTGAAAGCGTCATATTTTATAATACACGAGTTCAAATTAACAATCCACTTTACTACAATAAGATAATATACTGGACGTACTCCCGAGCTACTATTGCTGTATAGGTAATATCACAGTATAAGAAAAATATATTTTATTATTCTCAGACAATAATAACCTCGCCCCCGTTACATGGATCATATACATAACTGAAATATGGATACAATGCTTCTCTGACTTACAACTTCATTGCGATAAAGGTGTCATATTTACTTTGATACAAGGACAATAAAGTCAAACTGTCCACAATGCTGACTATGTCATTAGCTAATGGACACACAGCCTTTAAGATTTGCAAGGCTACTAAAAAAACAATAAGAAAACATTTTAAAGGCGCAACCTTTACACAATGTTCACAGAACTTCAGGTAAAGCGTTTGCGGATGGAGCCCATCCACTTGATAATTACATTAAGTAGATGAACAAGGCCCGTAGCCGTCCCTCGCTGCCTCCTGCACCACCCGAGGGACCTAATGGGCTGTGCTATTTTTAGTACATACAATTCCATACGGAGAATATAATCTCTTAAAACTATAAATAGAAATTACGCAATAGAATACAAAGACATGGGTGTGAGCTATTCTGGTAGGCGCCATTTGAGTGGCTATTTTAGTATACAAATATGTCCAGTGAAAATGTTAGTATAGTACAGTAGATGTAACGCTAAATGTACATACATACGTATTAAGTACTAACTATAAAAGCATTTTGTAGTTGTAGTACGTTTACAATGTTTTTTTTCTGTTGTTGTTTTGTTATTCTAAGTGGATAGCAACTGAATGAGAAAATACATATATTTAGATACTTCATTATAAAATATAAATGTCAAAGTTGATGACGAGTATTATCAGATACGTCTAATAAACAGCAAATTTTAAATTAATGTAAAATAAAATTATTATATCGTAACATGTCAATAAACGACAAAAATATTACTTGTCCTAGATCCATGCAGACATTATTTTCGTGTAGAGCCGAAAAAATCTTAGCTGCCTTACTTTTTGCATAGGAAAATGACTTGAGAATAAGCCTAAGTCAAGTAGCTCCTAAGTTTATAATATAATCGAGATATATCTGTAATCTAGTTTAATCTATACTAACATTATAAAGAGGAAAGATTAGATTTTTTGTTTTTGTAGCTAGATATTAACATAAATATTGTATTTTATGTAAAGGCCTTTAATATGGTTTCAACTTTCTTTATAAATCCATTTTTCCCTTCAACTTTCACAACTACTTATCGAACTTATATTTTAAAACGACATTATCAATATTGTTGCAATAATTTGTTCAGTAACAGCTTCGAACTATGATAATAATTTTGTATTGAGGGCGGCGCAACTGCCCGAGGCTCTCGAACGGCCGCTAAATAGTAATTTAAAGTCTATTGAGAGATGTGATTAACAGGGTACACTGTTATTATGTAATGAATTATTATGAATGAAAGATATAAGTACTAGAAATAAGATTACGTAGAGATGAACGTAAAGTTCCACACCATGGTTTGCTGGCTCGCTATCAATCATCTCACCCCCTCGCGAGTCGCGGCCCGCCCACTGCCTCGGCCCAGCAATGGCGATATTTTCACAAGATCCCTCCTGTCCCTCCAGCGGTCGCTTATTTGCTATCTCGCCCAGCTGGTCGCTACGTATAATTCGGTGGATACAGACTTAATTGGAGCTCACCAGGGAGCAATAAATAATGCGTTAGAGTTATAATTCATAGAATTGTTCGCGTTTTGTATTCTTGATACTTAAAATTATATACCTAATTAATAACAAACAGTTAGTACAAGGTTGCCCTAGTCTTGCGAGTTTCGAGGATGCAACACAAGGTGAGGTTTCAAAGTAACCGTTTAAATACCGTAAACTATTTTTATAATAAACGCTGGAATTTCACCATACGCAAAATAATTTTCCATGTCAATTTGAGTAAAAGAATTGTATTTTGTCGAGACTTGGTTATTAACGTGAAACGGTCAGTTCAGGTGCAAGTGCGTTGGAAGTGAGCACGTAATGAGTACAATTAAGTGCATAATGGCGGAGAGCGATTAACCCAGAGACCTTTGCGCGCGGTATCGCGATCAGCTGAGCGGTGCTCTTGGCGACCGCGGCAAGTTGGCACGCTGTAGCCACCCACCCGACCTACTTCGTCAAAAGACCACCTCGCAGTCTAACAATACTGCACTTTAGTTATTTATCCATTTGACACCTAACTGTATGTGTGGAAGGAAGTCCATGCATTACCATGTCTTTTTCGTCATTTCCTAAAGCAGTCGCCGGTATGTTGCGAGTCCTGTGCAGGATTGCCAAATCAGATCTTATTACATAACTTGGTCGTCCACGTTCGTCTTCGAAGTCGTATGTCGATAACTTAGTTGGCAGATGGCTATCCGGTTCGATTCACTATTACATGACATCAGCTAACAAAATATAGAAACCAAAAGTTCTATGCAGGCTTGATACTGATAGTCTATTTATATCAAAATATGCATATCATACATAAATATTTAAACCTTATTAATATAGATGTCTTATTCATAGACAACTTAGCCATTCATGATGGGAACTAAAATCAGAGTTTAGACGTCTGGGTTCCAAAGTAACATTTATGAACATAAAATTCACACATATTAATGTGATCTACAAACCGTATCGCGTTAAAAATCACATTAATAAATGTAAATTTCATATTTATAGGAATTAATTAAAATTTATTGAGAAAATTTAATTTGTATGCCGTGATACTAGTAACTAAGCGTCACTTCGCTAAATGAGACATTTATCAAAATTATTCGATAATTATGTATAAGAACACAAGACTGTATATATAGTATTGTTACTAAGTCTGATACGACGCCGATGTAATTATGTATCACAAAATTAAATAGTTACCAGTAGCGACTTCTATTAACGTGCTAATTTTATTGGCATCGTAAACGATTCTTCACTTAACATCGGCTAACAAAGATCGGTCAGATTGTAAGCAATGTTGTGGTGTGTATATTCATAGTACTGCGCATAAGGCTGTTTTCTTATCAAGCAAATTTTATCTATACTAATATTATAAAGCTGATGAGTTTGTTTGTTTGTTTGAACGCGCTAATCTCAGGAACTACGGGTTGGAATTGAAAATTTTTTTTTTTGTTGGGTAGCTTATTTATCGAGGAAGGCTATAGGCTATATAACATCACGCTACGACCCACGGGGGCGGCGCAGTAATCATAAACGCGGGTGAAACCGCGGGCACATCTAGTACTATATACGTATTGTGAGTGTCAATGACTTAATAAAGCTTATAAGGCAAATAGATAAAAATGTATTGGATTACCATATGATAACTAAACCGTTTAAAAGGATATCCTGAGAGACGAGTTTTGCACATTGGCAGATGTTATTTTTTTATTGTATAACAAAAACATGGCCTGACAGGCTGCAGACATCGTAATAGGCATACCCTATTGGGCATTAGTATGAGTCAACTTAATTCATAGGGCAGGCACTAAGAGCATGTGCTTAGGACATCCCAAGATCATATAAAGCATATAATATATGACAACGAAATTCTTACATTAGTTTAAATTTATTGTACATCTTTTCTTTAATACCTCTCTGCTAAAAATGTGCTGTCATAGTATGTGCAACATTTCAATACTCTCTCATAATTACACAATAGTATGAAAAGTTATCAACAATCAAACTGAGCACAGCAGTTACGTAATAAATTGGCAAATTATGCTTAAACGTATGTACGTAATATCACGGCTGCATATCCCCAAAGAAAGGAGTGTAACACCTACATTCCGCAAACAATATTTACTCCAAAATAACCTAAAATCAGGTTATTTTGGAGTAAATAATCTGATTTTGTACTTGTTTGGTTATCACTTATCACACGGGTGCCGCTAGAAAATATGATCGGTAAAATGGCCAGCGGCTATGTGTACGCCTACTAGGTACCGTACCTACAATATATTCGGTGTAACAATGTAGGATGGAATACGGGACGTTGCCAGATAGCTGGGTAGTTAACCTACATCGATGGCTGCCAGCACCTTGTGCGGAAGCGATCGGACAACGGACCCGCCGCGCTGTGCGTATTGATTAGGATAGATTTCAATTGATACCGATGTACGTTTAAAATAAACGTCTGATTGAATGATGACAAGGAAATGTTATAACATTCCTTAAATATTTAAAACTTAAACATTTAACAATAACACTTTTGACAATACTGATTTATTTTTGCAGGTCAAGGATCTTACAATCATGCAAGAATGAGACAGCATGTTACAGAGTGCACAGCTATTATATTATGTCCTGTTTTCATGCATACTTACAACAAAAAAGCTTTAAGAAATCGTGGTATAGCCGCAGAACCGTTGTGACTTTGTCTTCTTTTTCTATCAACAGACTTCGGTATTGCCAACCATATTAAGTCAAGGAACTATAGTGTGCGTCTTTTTAAAGAACTCACATAAAAGGAGTTTTCCAATTGCCTGTCGCAGAGGATTTTCCAATCACTGCTGCTGATTTCACAACGGACAAAGACCATCGAGACTAGAACCAACTATCTGTTTATCACACAAATGTTCGTCTCAAGGAGAACCAACCCGCAACATTGCACTTTTCTATTTTCTCTAAAAGGGTAAGATACCCTGAAACAAGAACCATATTGCGTTTGTTTTTCTAAACGTAGACCGTGTTGTACGTAAACAAATATAAAATATGATAAGATCGCCACCCAAAACGACATTATCGAAAAACGATAATAAGTTTTAAACTCGTTCCAATAATCGTTTTTAAAACGAATTCATTTCTGCATACAATTTTTCTAGCATTATTCTGGCGTTAGTCTGCATTTGACAGATGAAATTGTATTTATGCAAATGACAGCCTAGCGACGGTATTGCTTTTCGAACAAAATGCTGACGTCATAGTTAACCTTAAAAAGTAAACTAGTTCAAACCGCAGCTTCGATGATATTTATTAATTAGTTTCACTTTATTAATTTCACGAACCTGCGTGTAGCAAGTTCGAATCCCGCATAAAGCAATAGTTTCTTTACCTATTATTGACTCAGGTGTAAGCAAATATCTTTAGGTGATATATAAATAGATAATTAGTCGATAAATATCGACTGTTTGCATAAAAATAAGCGTTTTTGAAAGACGGTGTGTTTATAATCTGCAGACGACTTTTTGGTCTCTAGTAATTTTAAGTAAAATCATACATACATACATAGATTCACGCCTGTTTCCCAGAGGGGTAGGCAGAGACTACGGATTTCCATTTGCTACGATCCTGACACACTTCTCTGGCTTCATTCACTTTCATAACATTCCTCATCCACGCTCGCCGGTGTAAGGTGCTCTTAACCTGGCCTTTATCCAGAAAGTCTCTGATCTGATCAAGAAACGTTCGCCTAGGTCTTCTCCTTGCCACTGTTCAATTCACACTAGCCTTATAAACTTTCTCAGTCAGTCTTTTCTCGTCCATTCTTTCTACATGCCCAAACCAGCGTTACATACCCTTTTCTATTCTTGTAACTATATCCACTTTCATGCCGCATTTCTCTCTAATCACACTATTCCTTATTCTATCTTTCAGAGTCACACCACATATGTTTCTCAGCGCTCTCATTTCTACAGCATTTATTTTGCTCTTATGATTCTTTTGCCATACTCAACTTTCATTTCCATGTAAAGCGCGTAGATCGCCATTCACTTTATTGCCAGCAATCGTTTTCCTTTCAATATCTCCCTCATGTGTACCTACCGTCCCTTGTAAAGAAAGTACCCAAATATACAAATTCTTTCACTTGCTCCTATTGTTCTCCATCAATCATAATAGTACACATCGTCATGCACTCCTCCTTTTCAAATACCATTACTTTCGTATTGCTTACATTCATTTTCATGCCTTTACTCTCAAAATCACCATGCATAAATAGTTACAATCGCCTGCAACTCTGCCGCCGATGACGCAAGTATTACTTGGTCGTCAGCATAAAGAACACATTTGACAAGTAACTCATTCATTCTTAATCCCCATTCACAATCTTTTAAATCTTTCAAAGAATTGTCCATGTATAGGTTAAACAGCCAGGGTGACGCTACACATCCTTGTCTAACACCTTTTTCGATACTAAACCATTCTGCATAGGTCCCATTTATCCTAATACAAGCTCTGGAATCGTGATAAAGAGATTTCAGAGCTCGTATCAAGTTGCTATTCACTCCATACATTGATAATACTGACCAAAGTACATTCCTCACCACTTTATCATAAGCCTTTTCCAGATCCACGAATGCGCAATAGACCTTTTGACCTTTGGCCAAAACTTTCTCGGCTATGCTCCGTAAGGAAAAGACCTGATCTGTTATTCCGTACATCCCATACCCTTTCGAAATCCCGTTTGTACATCCTATATTTTCTCGTCGGTTACTTTCACAATCCTTTCAATTAACACTTACGCATACAATTTACCGACGACGCTGAGTAAGCTAATGCCTCTATAACTTTTGCAATCTTGCTGTGAGCCTTTTCCCTTGTATAAATGTACTATAACGACGTTGAACCAATCACTTGGTACACGGCCGGTATTCCAGCATAAGTTAAAAAGGCGGCACAACTGAATTACTATGTGACCCTGTCCAGCTGTTAGCATTTCGACTGTAATCCTATCATAACCACCAGCCTTTCCTAATTTCATGCTTTTCAATGCTTTCATTATTTCATCCATACTAATAGGGCTTTCATCATTACTATCATTATCATTCATTTCGAAACTTTGCCCTTGCCATTCCTCTCTTTCAAATAAACTTTCAAAATATTCATTCCATCGCTTCAGTACGCTCTTTTCTTCATTCAATATGTAAATCAAACCATTATTAAAATCAAATAATAATATAACAAAAGACGCAGACTATGCATATGTTGATGGCACAGCTGCATTCTTTACAATTCAGTATAACTTACTACTCTTTCAAAATAAAAATTAGGTCTTACGATTAATTTTTTCTTTACGTTACGATATTTTAAAATCATTTACATTCTTACCCAATAACTACTCATAGCATTACTATTATCATTAAGCAAAGTCAGGGATATTCAAACAGATTGCGAATACTATCACCAGTTTGTTTCAGTGTAGTAGAGCCTCGCTGATTTCAGCATGAATGGACAGGCTCGACCGGGGAAGGACTACCCTCTCACAGAATATCGACATGAAATAACAGTATTCTTATTGTTGTATTTCGTTCGGTGAATGAGAGTGCCGGTGGCCCAATCACCCTCTTTCCCCCTTCCCGCCCCTTCTCCTTCCCACTTCCTTTTTCTCTTCTTTCTTTCCTAAAGGGTCAGCAACGCGCGAGTGATGCCTCTGGTGTTGCAAACGTCTATAGGCTACGATGATCACTTACCATCAAGTGGACCGTATGCTTGTTTGCCACCTTAGTTGTATAAAAAGAAGTTAGATTTTGCAGCAAAGCGATTAAAAACTTTTGAACACAATCAGTCATTCCCACTTCGATACTAAGTATGAACAGTACGTCAACTAAGATTTTCTCACTTTCTTTTCATATATTAGTTTCATAGTTCACGTATGTACACTCTAAAGAGATAAGCAGAGCTGTAATACAATGCCATTTCACCAGAATTGTTTTTAAGTTTCGTATAAAAGGTTGCAAGCTTTCAACTAGGTACAGAGACTTCGTGCTACTCCTGAGTACGCTAAGTGAAAAGCCAATAGCACTTTTAGTTTACGCTTTAATGATCACCAAATTGCATTAAAAAATTAAAGACAAAGGTTTTCAGTATTAGGTACATAACGCTAAGTACCTTTAATAAACTTGTACAAATCACGCGATATACAACACGCCAACTCGGCTTAAAGAAATAGAAATATTATACGATATCATTATGCATTTCATATTATATAAATTTTATTCCTAATGCTATATATTTTATTTGAAATTTGTATTTTATATAACAGAAAACGTATAAACACGATTATACTCGGTATTTACATACCTTTTTGTAAGTCGCGTTAATATCCTTTGTCTGTTCTATTATATATACAACGCAAAAATATAAAAGAAATATTTTTTATTTTTCTATTTATTTTCTTATATTTCGGTGTAACATACAGTACTATGATAATAATCTAACATAATATTGTAAGTCTGTTAATCAGTGCCCCGTATCAAGTTTCTAAAATTATTATTCATATTCTTATCGACCTGTGAGTTGCACCAAATATCAGTCAAGATGCATACCTAAACCGGTTGGGGCCTATCGTCGATTAAAATATATAGTCCATGAGTCACCGTATCCAGACACTGGTAACAATAACTCTTATTGAGTTAAACAAGCGCGTTTCGTAACAAGTGCTTACTGCTTACCTGTTGAAATTGTGTTCAAATAAAATAAACGTTAGTCATTTGTGCTTTGGTGTTACTGGTTACATTACATTACGAAATGTTCCTGGGCTGTAATAGCATTGTTATGAATGAGCCCTTAAACGTAGCTGTGGTGTTTGTTAGGTATCGTAGAAATCTACGATAAATAAGCGTATTTATCGTAGATTTCTACGATACCTAACAAACACCACAGCTACGCTTTATATCAGCCAGAAAGCGTTCTGGCTGATATAAAGCGTTTAATAGAAAGGTGTAGATATGACATGATAGTCTGCTGCCATGCCAAATAAAATACTATTAGGTAGCTAATTTATTCCATTTCTTTGAAACGAATTCTAAAACGGTAAGCAATTAAATTTCTCATGTCCATCAATATGATTTTGTTGTACAATATCATTTTACGCGATTATTCGCGGCCAAAATCAAATGTGTCGCAGAATTTTCTTAAGGATAAAATTAAAGTTTATTATTCATAATATACTTAGGCAAGCAGAAACGGATGTAAATTTATTTCGAAGCGTTCATTTGTATCATTTTGCAATTAATTTATGTGACGTAGCCTCAATCTATTTATAAATACTTAATATTATCAGCATGCAAAGCAAGAAAACCTACTTAAATAGCAACAGTAAATATTTTTATAAATGGCCATACATGGTTTTAGCACGTAACACCGTTTGTTTAATTTTGTCCCATTCATAACATAGCTAGCAAAAGTTAATTTTTTAATCGTCCCGAAATAGATTGTTATATTATTGTTTCTCAACAAAGCGGAATGTCTGTTCATTAATATAACTGATAAATTTCACACGTAGTTATAACAAACACACACTTTCCCATTTATAATACTAGTTAGGACTAGCAATGTAATTAAAAAATGCAATCAAAAATTTTAACAATAGATTAAGTTTATGTTCCATGAACACAAAGTGCATGCAAGTTCCGCTACATTAATCCATTTTAATAAGGTAATTAATTCAGAAGCAAAACGTATACCAAAATCATTGTTTTATGAAAAATATATCGCGTGATTAAATTACTTATTAAAACTGATAATCGATTGAGTTTTCGAGCCGATAGCGAGATGATATACGCGATGCGATTCATCTCACGATCACGCTCTCGAGTATGTAAAACAAATCAATTTTTCACCCTCAATTAACCACTCTACTCTTACTGGATCTAGCACCGTTAAAAATTGAAAGTCGTAACTATAATTTCATAACTAGAGGTGTGCCACGTAATTCAAATAATACAATAGCGAATGGATTATCGATTCCTGAGAAACGTTAACTCGTTTGGTGAAACAATCGAGGCAAAATGCTCTCGGACGTTGTTATTATTTTTCATCGATTTTATACTCATTCACCGTTACGCTTGTACTATCGTAACATAACATAAAATACTAAATATATTACAATAGATTTCAAAGCATATTCTTTTATATGAATAGTTTATTATAATAACTGTTCTCATAATGAACATTCTTAGATTAATTTATTTTTATCTAAGAAGAGTTAACTATTTATTTAGAGTCCATTTCAACGCTCAGTGAACATCTGTCTTTGCTACCATTCTTACTTAAAGGTCGCGAAAACTTGAAGGGCACAGTTACCGATGAATGAGCAGGCCATAAAGGCCCGGGCGGGGCGGGGCGAAGTTTGAGGGGGCTACGCTCACACCCCACTTCTCAGATCAACAACCCCGAAACCTTAATCAAGATAAGCTGAGCGGACGCAGAGTAAGGTTTTCAAGAGAACAATTTTAATTAGCAAATGTAGAATGTGAGAATTTCATACTCCAGTTTAAAGTTGTCACTGTCGGCGAGTGCGTCAGAAGGACCGCGGCTGTAAATCTCGCTTCCGCTCTCGAAACATAAAATCCATCCGTCGGCACACTCATGCGTCTACCTATATTAATTACACGAGACCATCGCCCGAATAAAACACAACCGGACGCGCCGGTTTGTCATCATTTTGAGTTAATTTATTCTAATGTGCCTTTTTCGCAGCGAAGAGCATGGGCGGGACGAACGACCGCGGGGCGCAGTGTGCGCTCAGCCTTAGTTTACAGTCCGGGTTCATCGCATCGCTTTACCTGATGCGGTTTCCGGCGGGCATTCCAATCACTCCTCGGCTCCGACCGAACCTCCAAATGGGATCACATCGTAGGTTTTAAAATTTGAATCATATAAACGAAAACGAAAAAAATACGATGCAAATTGTATGAGTAAACCAGTTTAATTGACAAATGCGGATAACTTCATTACGGACGCTAATGAACACAATCAAAAGGTGCGCGGTGCTGTAAAGCATAATTTCTTTATAGTGTTAGTGCGCTTTAATCGCGTAAAGGATCGTTAAATCGTCCGAGAGGCCGGTGAGAAGCAATTTACGAGCGAGCACGAATGTTATTAAACAAACCTAGACTTTGAAGATGCGATGGATTGAGTTTTATACTTAAATCCGCCTTTCGGAAATTAAAAAGATATCTCCCATAAGCGTTCCCTTGAGAATAAGAGTTACGACGTTATCGCTTGCCAGAGGATATTGTCTGTACACAAGTTGTATACTCGTATCTTGTTCGCGAGTCTCCGTGTAACTTGGCGGTCCCCAGCGTCATACATAAATTAAGCAAGTTTTCTTTACAATACGGTTCAAGAAAAACAACTCGAGATAAACTGAAAAACAAAACAGACGAAAATATATACTGGGAAGCGCGAAGCGTGACTCGTGGGACACGACAGAAGCGGTATCGATTCCCTGCGTAGTTAGTTATATTATAGGGGACAGGGGCCTAGTCAACGGGGAACCTTACTGGGTAAAGTATATTTATTTACTGTGTACTTGTGATTCTTTGTAATTTACTAAAGTAAAATTCAGGGTGAATCCATTACTTTTATTCACAAAAGGATAAGATTTCCAGGCCCAATTTCACGTAAAGCCAGGCAAAGCACGGCAATACGTTATTATTACCAACGTCATGATAATAAATACTTCAGCACGTCTCTTTTGTGCCAGTGATACGCGATCGGAATGCGTCTTTGTCAAAGGACCATTCTACGGTGTTGAAATTCGGGTTCGGGTTTTGTCTACGTATAATTTTTAGCCGTGTACCTGTGTAACAAACCAGTTTGTAGACCGTCCGTTCGGAGAAGTTCCCGCCAGAGGTAGTTACACGTTTATCTCGTTGCGTACACAATTACCTACGTTCGCGCCAACAACTCCCAAATTACACAGATTAACTAATCGCATCAAATTAAAATACATCGAAAACGTTCACACCTCCGCCTCTACCGATCCGGTATCGAAATGGATCGATGAGTAAGCAATTTTTAGTATTATTTGTTGCACGCAATACTTTATTGTAAAAGAAACCTAGCCCGACACGACTGGCGTGACGGTACGCACTTAAATCGTAAATACTATGAATCGAAACCACAAGGTGATCGACAATAATGGATGCTGTACAACACGTAGCCGGTGGGAAAACGCAGTGGAAACTGTTTCCCAGCAGCCAGTCACTGTTAGAGACGGAACGATAAATTCATTTAATGGCAATTGTTTCGTCGAGCTTACGGTCCCGAAAAAATCAATAGGTTCTGTGCTCAACCATAGTGATAGGGTAAGTGGTATCCGAGTGCGCATAGTTAACATTAGTGGGGTCTCACATTTTATGATTTAAATGAAAACAAGCTCCAGTAGGTGGGTCTTTGTACTCAGTTGGCCTGGGGCCGGGCATCGATCGCGTGGCTGCGGTGAACGCACCCCAAATCCGAGCACCGCACCCGGCGAGCAACGTAGGGGCACGTTATTCACATCGCAAAAACCCTATTATAACTAATGATAAAGTATCTCCGCTTAGCCAACGTAACATTGTTGAGCTGCTTCAAACGTTTGAGACGTGCCCAAATTTTTTGAATTTTCACCGAAAGGACTCTGGATCGTTAGTCATAAAGAAGTTTTAGAGTCGTCCGGTGCAAGCATGCGGGTACGCGTGTATAGTTAATGGTCGTGCGACAGACAAAGTCCCTGTCCCTGTGGAACTAATGACCACTTAAAACGAGAAAATTACGCCACGCCGACGACCGCATAGACCGAGCAAGTCACGAAGCACCAGCTGTCCCGCTCGCAGTCAACGTAAAATAAAAACATTTCATATTTTAAATTCGTTACGCATTAGGTTAGCATTAAAATGAACCGGCCCTATACAGTTTTTGAGTACCACATACTATGTGATTGGATCCTTTCCAAGGAAACGTTATCTTAGATGTGGCTAGTATTACATTTTCGTGGCGGTTCTAAGCGGTGAAGCTCCGGGAGCACAAAAACGAGAGTCGGAGTTAATATCCAGCTGCGTCGGTCCCGGGTGCGGTGACCTCCGCCGCATCTGCCGGCTCGCTGCCTGCCTTTACTTCACACGTATCAGACACAAATCTACCCCGCTAGCGTAGACGTACTCCGTATTTCTCAATAGTTTATTATGTTATTTAACGATATTAAAAACGTCCCTGGCAGGGGGCACGGTACGTAAACAAACAAGGAAAACAGTCACGTTTCAGCCAATGCGATGTACACTGGGGACACGTGTATCGAGCGGGGGTCTCGCATAAGGGACGAATAAAATTTAACAAACCGATCGATGATGCAGGGTAAATTCATGAAACGCATTAGGGAGAAGCGACTGTTATGGGTATTCAAACTGGCCCATCTCCGAGGCACTTGAATCGAAGTAGTATTGCATCCATCCATCAATCACATGCACCGGCAGCGGTCGCGGTCGCGACTCTCTTATTATTATTATAAATGACCGTCAGCCGGCGTTTCCTTTGTAACCATGATGGGACGTGATGCTTTTGACATTTAAAAACCACAAGAGAAACACAAGTTTGAATCGTTCGTTTTCGATTCATAATAGTCCATAAAAATATTAAATTATCTGTCTTATGAAACATATTCTAAGACCTAAGGGTTTTATGGCCTTGATATAATAGAGAATACTTTCAATAACGTTAACACATATTCAATATACAATTTACATGAGTAATCATATAATCGTTTTCTTGGAAAACGTTTTCTATTTGGAATAAAACGGTTTTATTTGACGTAGGTTTTCTTTGAAAACATCCAACACGGTTGCTTCAGTTCAATTCGGTTAATTGGGTAACAAATTAGAACTTTGTTGCCAGGAATAACTTTCAAAATTAGTTTTAGCTGTCAGTTAACATCGTAAAAATGCCCGTTAATCTGGCCATAAAAGGCGACCGCGTTGTCTGTGTTCACTAGCTCGATGTGAATCTACGACGCGTCCGTAGAATGGTATAAGTTACATCCAGTGGAACTAGATTGTGAGAATTTTCATTGTGCGAGAGCGCCTTGTCGCCGCGTCGTCGCCGAAACCTTACACCCCGTAACTGGATAGCGACATTCTGAGATCCGGGATCTCGAGCCGGTTCTATGCTGAAGCGAGACTATCCCGTCTGACCTGCTCACTTGGCTTGCACGTAAGGGAGCCCTTACGTGTAAGGCATACGGCGTAATTACACACACCCTGCGCGGTTCGAAGGTGGAAGCGGTAATTAATTAAACACCTGCACGACTATTAAATTCGAGTTAAGGACGCAGTATTTCTAACGCTTCCAGCAATAAAAACGCGCTCAGCAATTATTTCAATCACATTTAAATGAATAAAGATGCGTGGGAGGGTTGGTAAAGGATTTACGTGACTAATATACCAAGTTTGTAGAAAAATATTTTATAAAATTTAAATCTACATATATGTGTACCTACAAGTAAAGTATAAAAGTTGACTAGATTTATAAAAGTACTGTTGAGATGTAAATCAAATTAATATTGGGTGGTAAGTCTGCAAATAGTTTTTAACATCTCTGAGACCGGAAAAATACATAATTTAATTTCGACACAAAAACTAAGGTTGGCGATAACTTATAGCAAAAACTTACTTCATCCGTAAAAAATCGGCAAATTGGATCTGTTATACGTACCTGAAACCAAAAGTACAAAGGATTAACATTTTGCTTGATTGCTTGACTGCACATAGCGATACATAGTCTCACGCTTATATCACTGAAGGGGTAGGCAGATGTGTATGTCACTCACATTATTTTTTGACACACAACAAAACTGCCAAATTCTGGCATCGAACCCAGCACAGCCCAGCCTAGTACTCGACATTCTCTACCGCTGCTTCACCACGGCCACATAGTAATTATTAAATATAAAATTAACTAGTGCCTACGGATTCGCCTGTGATATAGTAAGAATTATTTCAAATATTAATAAATAAAATACTAAATTCAGGGCAGACGCCGTTTTATCATCCATAGTTACCAATATACCAGTCCATCAAACACCCATAGCCCATATATTAAAATCCATACATGGCAATAGTCCTACGCCTGCTGCGGCTAATGCCGCTGTAGGTGTTCCATCCCACCTTTGATTAAAACTCTCGAAGGGCCTCTTCACGTTGGACCCATGTCTCCGTGTAAGCCTCCCAAAGGGCCGGGTATTTTCCTAACGTATTAGGAATATACCCGTGAAAGACAAACATATAAAATA
This sequence comes from Catocala sponsa, assembly GCA_963564715.1. Taxonomy (NCBI): domain Eukaryota; kingdom Metazoa; phylum Arthropoda; class Insecta; order Lepidoptera; family Erebidae; genus Catocala; species Catocala sponsa. The sequence continues at coordinate 22,390,828 of OY751335.1, read as the reverse complement.
CTAAAGAAGCATAATCCCTAAAAAAATACTTTATAAGTCAATGAAATATCTAAGCAATACTTTCAAACACAAATAGTGAAAAATGAAAGTGTTGCGCTCAAATAAATTTGCGCGGCTCATTTTCTGAAGACGTTTTTGAGTATCCGAACGTGTATCTTGGATAATAATTTGTACATAAATAGTTTACAAAAACATTAGCATGATCTATGTCTTTGTTTATCTGAGTTTAATATTTGTTAGATTTAAGAATAACTTATTGAAAGCGACGTGCCTTCATTTATCTCTAATCTCTTTTATTAAAATCACATCGTTTTACATATCCCATATTTTACGCAAAGAATGAAAACAAACAGCTCGTTTGTTTTATTCATTCGTATTCATTACTACACTACTTAGGACTCTGAATAAAGAAAGGCAAGATAGAATACATAAATGAAGAGCTTTCTTGCTTTTAAGATCGCACTATAGAGTAGAGGTAGGTACAAAAAGTGTGAGCGTCTGCCGTCTCTAGATAAGTAGTGCAACAGTCGCAGTCGCACGTAAGACGCGACATTAATTTGGAGTCACGAAGCGGGTGCGAATGCAATCACTGGCGGGAAGCTCATTCCGCCTGCATCTCCGGGCGCGCAGGCATCGAGAGCAGTTAAATTAAGGATTCCGAACGTACCGACGCGACGACGCATTGGAACGCGCACATGTCAGCGCGAATTTACTTCAGCTACATCCGTTCCGATGATAAACTAGAAGCTCGAGAATTACTAGCTCAAAAATTTCATAAAGGATATATGGAGACCTTATTATGAAAATATATTCATACTTTAATGAATTGGATACCACTTTGTACTATATTTGCTCATTTATTTAAATTCATTCACATTGACGGCCTCGATGGCGTAGTGGTGAGTGTAACCGACTGCCACGCCTGAGGTCGCGGGTTCGATTCCCGCACAAGTCAAACATTTGTGCGCATGAACATGGATGTTTGTCTTGGTCTGGGTGTTTCTATGTATAATATGTATGCATTTACAAAAAAAAAGGTATATATGTATGTGTATCCATTGTCTAGTACCCATATTACAAGCTCTGCTTAGTTTGGACTAGATGGTGTTGTGTGTATGTGGTAGAATATTATTATTATTATTATACACAAAACTTATTGACGTATATAGGCGGACATAATGCCACTATGCTTTTCTCTACCAGTCCACTTCACGTCATGAGCAACATAACGCTGCTTATGGCGTATTCACTGAAATTATTTATTTCTTTGATAATGATTAATCTTTTTTATAATAGACTGATATTAATTATTATTGCTATTCAAATCAAACATTGGTTGGAAGTGTAACAGTTCAAAATGAAAGCGGCAAATTATTATTCCACTATGTAAAATTAATATGCTTTTAGCAAACGCAAAGGATATGATTTTATAAACAATTACCAACTCTTTATTATCTCCACCGTTATACAATTACGGTTTCTTATAAATGTTATGAAACCGTAATCGTCATATTATAGCTATGCGATTGGCACTTTATGGAAGTGATCACCTATCTTACATTACTTGTTTCATAACATAACACTTAATATAAAAAAACATTGTTCGTTAAACACACTTCTTTTGAGAATGGGTAATGGTATACTACATTAGTGAACAAAATCACATCAATATCTGATGTATATGTTAGAGTTGCCAACCGTCCTGTTTTCCCAGAACATGTCTTAGTTTTTGTGGTGTCCTGGGAAGTACTGAATAGTTTTTAAGCAACGTTCTAGGTTTTTGAATTATAAAATTCGCGCGCCTCTATTTCCGCATAAATTCACAGTGGAATTTCATTTAAACTATTTTCAAATATTGCAACTTTATTACTACGTCCTGTTTTTAAACTGAATTGTCCTGGTTTTTCCAACTTCAAATCCTGGTTTTTTAAGTTTGGCAACCCTAGTATATGTTATAGTTCAGTATATATGTAGTGAAGTTTCTAAGTATCACGGATAAAGCCGGATAGTCACTTTTTCAGTAATCAGAATAGTGAAAGAGCGCATCTACTCGCATAGAATATTCAATCAACAACGAAGCTTGTCCGTGGGGAATTAGAATGAGACCTATTCCGCAAGAAATGTTCGCGCCATCCGCTCACGCAGGTCTAGGACAATGCAAATACATTTAGAATGCTACACAATCAGCTACTACATAATCTCGTGCTTAACTATTACACAAACGGATAATAGACTAGTAAATTCATACCGGGATTGAAAACATTCCGTTCAAAGCAATGGTTACAATTTACCTAAAATTTGTAAGTAGATGGAATATGCCGATACTACGAATTCAGCGATTACCATAATGACTATAGTTCTTGTAATGCATGAACTCGTGTGTCGGGCTTATATGTGCACATGCATCTATCGTTTTATGGGCAGGATCCAAATACATAAATTGTTATACTAAACCGCACATACACATACATAACCACGAATGCAAACAAGTTTCACTTCCAACGAGTAAAAACGTTACATGCAAACGTAAATGTCAGAACTATATCAATATGTTTTTCATACATTTTGAAAGTAACAATGTTCACAATGTAACAAGCAGCGATCGGTGACAATTGTCAGCCAATCATTTGTCTGCTATACAATATTTTCCCCCTGTTGTCTTGACACGCAACTCTCGCGGGATGATATGCAGCTGACGTTTGTGTTTTTTCTTATCATGGTGTACTTAAGTTGTTGTCGAACATACTACGGGTTCCATAGCTCTCACATTAACACCAAACACCGACATCACAGAAAATAGAGATACACTAACGCCGTGAGGAAAACACACATAACAGAATATTGGAGTTGTAACATTCTTGAAATGTGGAACAACGTTCATACGGAATTCAGAGATACATTCATTCAGTTAAATTAGCTCAGCAACGAGCCCTGGGAGGTGATGTGTGTCAATGGCCTAATGGCTATAATTTGGTGAGAAGCACGAGTGATGTCATAGTATGAGCGTGTATCCGCCCGTCTAACGGACCTCAAGTTATGGGTAAAACGGATTTAATACAATACCCACTTAAACAGCATTATGCTATGCGTTAACCGTGACTTATTTTAAGTATTAAGTTTTAGAGGTTTTACTGCGACAGGGTGATTACTACGTTGATTTACAGTCAACTTTTAAGAAACGTTGGCCATACAATATTTCATAACACATTCTGGCACGTACGTTAGGTACCAATTAGCACGGTATAAAACTCTCAAAGAACAGTAATTAATCATAAATTTGTCATAAGAATCCGCTACATATGTATTTCCAATCAATTGACAACACAATACATGATCGAACGGCAATGCTTCAAACATAAATTCCTCATTACCCACTAACAAATGGGAAATTTCACAATTGTCGAAGACAAAAACTTGTAACAATGAGCATTGAGATACAGTTATCGGTGATATTAACAACGTGCCGTTCGTCGACAATGGACGGCCCTGCAGGAAGGCCGTGTTTTGCAACGGCCAGGTAGGCAATTTGACATTGTGTAAACGTTTTCACATGGGGGCCGAAAACGGAAACTTGGGTCACGCTCCTTGCATACAAAATGTGTTAAAGTACTCCGCTACTAAAGAATATGATTAAAACTAGCAAAGGCAACTCGAGTAACTGCGCGACACTACCAACTAAAAGCATTTTAAATACTGAATGGAGTTTCATCTTACTTAAGTCAAACATTCAGTGTTTTAATGCACCATGTAAGTAACGTTTTATACGTAAGTCAGGTTTAGAGAACCATATTTAATGAAACCTCATTATCATACTATGAAAAAAAAAGAAAATAAACGACAACTGTCGACTGCACAGATACTTATTTCGAGTTTGGATGTACTTTGTATCCTTTTATTGTAATATTTGTTAGTCTCCCACGAAACAAGGATTATCCAGTTTAATGGAAGACAAAAAATATTCCTAGTTCGAATTGTCTTTTAATAAAAACAGAATAACGTTACAGTTTTCAACTGGCCTTGGCGATTTCGTTCCGTCGCGTCGCCCTCCGTATATCGTATTACAATTTAGTCGTTGGTTATGTAATAGTCAAGGTTTCAGCTACTATTTCAAGTTATGTCGTCAGTCGTCATCGAAGTGAATTTCAAACAAACTTCAAACTTCTGAGTTGGACAAATAAAAAGTTTGCCGTTAGTATACCTAAACTTATGTTGTGTAGAAGTCAGCGCTTAACTTTTATGGTATATATCTAACCAAGCTGGCCAAGTTTTAGTTGTGTAACTATACAAATTTGATAGGGGTTCGTTATTATGTACATTATAGCCTGTACGAAAGTACATGTTATCCCATATCCATGTCCCGATATTATTTATTTATACACCTATTGTTTAGCATATACCGTTAATACTTGATATTTTTAAACCACCATGAGGATAACCAATAGCACCTGGAAGCCAAAACAGTAGATTAATTTATTTTTCTTTTTGTTATTTGCTATGTGGTAGTCCTCACAAGTAACATTATAAAAGGCTTCGCTCTACCGAACGTACTAAATGGCGCGTATGTGTATGACGGTAGGCCTGTCCTGTCATCTAAATATAGGGACTTGGCAATGACCTGGTAGGTAACCAATATACACTAGTATACCAAAACTATCTTCTTTCGGAGATTAAACTCTTACAGAACATTATCAACAAATGGGTATTAGTGAATGTGTAATACTGCCGAATAAAATGTTTAAAGCCTTGTGGTGGTTAGGGTTTACACATAGACGATGACAGTTAAATTAAGCCCTTGGAGGGAATCTTTAACATTCGAGCGAGCATATTGCTGAACTTTATAGGTCGACGAGTCTACGTAACAAGCTTTATGCAGGTAAATCGTATTTCTCTTCCAGTTTTCGAAATCGATTAGCTGATACGTTCTACCAGCCTACAGAAAAGCAAAAGCTTATTGTTCTTTTTTGACATTTAGTGTGACAGTGTATATCCCCGTAGTCGTGGGCAGAAGTGTCATTATGTGTCTTATTTCGCCAGACATTACCCTAAACACCGTATTGCACGTAACAAGCCTATTGCTGTCTACTGGGTATAGACTCAGTTGCTGCCACTGAATTTTCTTTTTTGCACTATAACTCAATAATGCAATACCTTAGAACTCATGCATAGCAGTCGCGTTCACTGCTACTTCACAAAGGCAGTGACATGATAATGAGTGATACTCGTAGATAGGTAATAATATATTTTTTTACGCCACCGAAAATCATATCAACAAGACGATTCGTGACACTAAGAATGTAAACACGTTGTTATACATATGCGCCACTTAAACATGACAATGTCGCTAACAGACATAATAGACGTTATTTATATTTCAATATGTCACTGACCTTTAATATTCAGAGGTAGGGCATTGTCGTTTCACGCAGTAATAGTATTGCTGAAGTTAATTAAAGCAAGCCGGCAGCAATCACATCTCATACAATCTCTCAACCGTGTCAATTACTGCATCCCCAACTGAACATCACGACACTGACATATACGACAATTGCAAGAGTGACTAAGGGCAGTAACGCAGACCGGTGTTCAAACGTTCATAAATTCGATTAGGAAGTGATTGATGTGAGGCAGGACGCGCTGTGAGGTCCCCGCGCACGCACAATGGAGCGCCTCCGGGAGGAAACCGAGGAGTGAACAGGATCGCGTCAGGACGCGTGGGATCGATACTACCGAGCTTATTTTTTACTCTGCTTCTTTTGAGGTAAATCTTGTAGGCGCCAAAATAGGCTAACATAACTATCTTCTTTTAATAATAATAATACGCTCAGAAATGCATAAATATACTTAAAACATTTTTGTTAACAATGATATACACGTTAATTATAAAACGATTTATCGTAGCTACCGAATATGATTCGATTATCCCTATCTATACACTCTCTAGCTATGTTTTTTAAACTCCCTAAGGAGGGTAATTTGCTACTCCTTGAACAGCATGGAACATAATGAAGGATTAATTGTATTTTCTCAAATTCTCACTTCCTCGTTTAATGGCCGTAGGCTGATGAAAGTAGAACTAATGTCAATATCGCGTTTGAATATGCATAAATATTATTTTTGGTGTCATTCTTAAAACAGTGTAGTATTACAAAGTCGGCAGAAGTCCAACACGTCTTGACATATTAAAGCGTGACCTTGAATGTGAACCGAAGGCGAGTCATGTTAAGGTAGGTACGTAGATACTTTTTAGTCGACATAAAGATAATAAAAATGTTCGTTTCAAAAGTCAATAACCCCGCAGCGCAAAAACTATTTGTAGTATGATAACTACCAATATCTAAGTGATAACGGTCTATAAAATAAATATTCGAGGGGGTTTGGATATTCGAAACATTTATTATTTTGTGGCGCGATAAGAGCAGCTATCTAAAAACGCAATAGATGATACGGTTTATCAGTCCCACTTCGATGTTAACTCGGCAACGCGCAATGGAGACGCATCGCAAAATAAATTAGCTATCTTGCATTTCCAATTGCATGCATTCAAGGCCCGGATAAAAATAAAGTTCCGCAATAAAGTCGAGAATAACAATATCAGCGTGTGCTATTTCGATCTTTCGGTGCAAACTCGCGAATGTCAATGGCACGTAAACGGCGTGCACGCACATTGCCGAATGTTCTGATAAACAAATCCGCGAGGTTGAGTGAACTCTGCGAACAGCGATTAGTAGCTAGTAGTCACGGGGAAGCCGCTTACAGTAAGCTTGCCAATGAAGCCCGTGCGATACTATCATTAGAAACCGCCTGATACGCAGCACTAACGTTTTGATGAGAAGCCAAATCATCGGCATTGTTCTCTTAATTTTCCAGAGTAGTGGCTCGGTTATTCTTTAAAAGTGTTCTGCTACGTGTGTTTTTGTATACAACAATGTTTTTCTTGTGAACGAAAAACGTAGGTGGATCACCCACGGTATTATACGTTGAGACATGTCGATACCATACCCTTGGACAATTTACGATTGAATAACAACACCGATATTGACTAGAGCTCAACAAAGACTTACTTTTTCTTATAATTCGAAATATTCTACCAATTAATGTTAGCTGACTTTCTGTTGTAATTGTAAGTATAATGCTAGGAATGTTTAATTAAATACATCAAGTGCTTGTTCTGGTTCTAAGAATAAATATTTTTCTTCATAATTAGCAAATCATGTTCAAACAGAAATACACGTATAATAACGAACTGTTCACAGAAAAAAAACAAAATGCTTTTATATTAGTTGTTGCTAGTTAGAAATGTGTATTTATCAAACAAAAGCTTAAACTACAAACTAAAATAGATGAACGTTATATTGAACCAACAATATTGTTATTCTATTGTTGCTCAGGGATCATGATATTTAATTAAGCTTGAAAGATTTAAGAAATAATTTTTGCTACAAACAAGCCCTTATGAATCTCGAAAGTTACATTTATACACACTTTAAACATAAAAACTATAAATTAGAACAGACTAATCTGATTTTAATCCTACCACATATCTTTATTAGGCCGTACAAGCAATATGTAGAACTGTCTAATTAGGGCTATATATTATTTGTGACGTAAAATATAACGGGGCTTTAATCTTATACGATAGATACAACTTTTATTACTATATTAAAGACAAGCAAGTGTTAATTTGGCATACATAAAATATCCTTATTTTTATATAGTCGTTAGCAGAAACATTTGAGTAAGATTAAAGATATTTTAATTTGTGGCAATACAATCAGCCAGTTATTCCCTTCAGTTTGAATAACTCTATTTTAGGACCAGCTTGAAAGTGGTCCATGATATGTATGCTGCGCATCATACATACATTGTTCGAGTCTCGGAATAGAATAACTACTCAACTTTGCAATCAGAACTTCACGATTCATTCTACAATAACATGTACATACATATAAAAGCGAATCGACACAAAAGCAAAAATATGATTCGTCACGTAAGCCACAGCATAATTGGTCGCTTTCTCATGCAATACTATTAATATAATAATGTAATTATATTATTAAATTTCTAGTGACAACATTGTTAAATATCTCGTCTTCGCAATTAACTAGAGAACTTTATCTATGGACATGGTACGAAATTATAGTAAACTAATCCAAAGAGTGGGTGTTTCAATTTCATATTTAATAATTTATTTATTATGAAATTTTCGTATAAGTTTGCAAGGCAATTCATTCGTAGAGTGCAGTTTATAAGTGCAATGACTGCCAAATTATCTCTTAAGATAAAACCAATGTCCTTAAAAATCGACAAAATACTTATATTGTCACAATGTCGAGCACGACCTTTTCAGTTTGGATACGTGACTACAGCGTGCTATGATGAAATAGCAGACAAAAAGTAATACTATTTTTAGTATTGTCAACGCTTTTTATTTGTTTGGATAACATTTGGCAAAGACTTCCCTTTTTCAACTGTCCTAATTTACACATGTTTTGTGTATGTACTTGCTTCGCCATTTTCTTTCGTCCATTGTTTCCAAACATGTCTAAAATATCACCTGTGTCAATTATTTTACTGCACCTTCTATTCTACTACCCATTACGGAATGTTTCTCTTAGGTTTCTACACAATCTCACACATATTTCTCCCAGCTCTCATCTACCGTACCATCTCTTCTTCAAACAGTACACGACGAATAAATTTTCATTCGCACAAACGACGACTACAGAGTACAAACAGTGCACCCTCTTATTTTAAACGGCTGTGGGAGATAAACAAGGTTTATTGATAGGGCCAGCATTTCCCTGTGCACTATGCACATCTAGTAATCCTATTGGTAAGCTTATTGACTGTGCCAATGCCGAAATCCTAACCAAAGGGGAATTCAGAGGGACACGACTTCATAAAGTGGATAGATTTTGTGTAATTATGGTGATTAAGTGAGTGCTTCGTTCGTTTATTGATGGAAAGCCTGGGTGTAGCAGTGTTATTATGTCGGAAAGTTCTCACGAACGGATTACAGTTTAGAACTATGCCCGGTATACGGCAATAAGGTATCTGCTTTGTTATTGCACGAACAAAACGTGGATGAAGACGCCCTTATCTTTCGATAAAGATGTGTTATGTTAAGATTCAAAACTCTGATTTATTTGGGAAAGCTGTTGATTATATTTTTTAGATGTACACGTAAAGATACCCTACTCATCTAAGCCACCATCAATGGGTTTGATATTACTATAAAAAGTCAAACGAGTAATAGTAATGACCACCGCACATAATACGCAGGTAGTCCTTTTTTTCTGATTTGCTCTTCAAAATTACCACACTCCGCCTGATGGTAAACAGTCATGTGGTCTAAGAGCAGTGGCCTCCACACCGTCCTCATAGCAGCTGAGGCGATGTTCAGGTCTCTATTTTGACGGCCTGAGAAGGTGCTTTTTCACGCCCTGCTTAAAGGACCCAGGATTGAAGAAACGAAGGAATTAAGGTACTTCGAAAACTCTTAGACCATTCAATTTAGAACACAATACTTTATATCTCTCTTTCTTTTCCATAGCCTTTATTATTCCCAAGTCACTTGGGGTCGGCTTTCTAGTCTAACCGGATTTGACTGGATATCAGTTTTTACACGGAGCGACTGCCATCTGACCTCCGCAACCCGAAGGCTAACGATACCCTAAGGCTAAACCAGTGTCAGGATATTAGAGGGCACTGACTTCCCAATAACGACTGCCATAGATATTCATGGCAGCCGGGACCGACGGCTTAACGTGCTCTCCGAGGCACGAAGTAGGCGATAATTGTCAATCATCAAATAATTTCGAAAAGTCATATAACTTCCGAAAGTTAGAGGTGCGCGACGTGGGTTCGAACCCGAGACCCTCTGCATTCCAGTCTGTTGGTCTCCCCACTGAGCTATCGCTGCTTTTTTGAACACGATACTTTATATAAATATAAAAATAGACATTTGAATAGTTTAGTTTCCAATTGATAAAGTTGACATGGTAAATAGTGCGGTGGCGTTAACCACAAATTAGTTTATAGTAATAACCATTATACTAGTTGAACGGGTGGCATGGTTTCCCTTGATGGTATCGTTTAGGTACCTAATACATTAGATAATTAACAAGTAAGTAAATGTTTTTATAACTACCTAAACAACGTGCGGCCGAAAGCAAGTAGCGTGTATAAACAATTGTATAAAGAAGAGACGTGTAAAAATATTTCATGAAATCATAGCTCTTGTAGTAGTTAGTCCGAGAGGCTGGTTGAACCCATGGTATAAGTTTTCATTTACGTTTGCATACGATCGTGAAGTTTCAGGTTAGAGATATTGGTCTCTTTTTTATTCTGTTTACATATGTTTTTTTTAACAAGCATGTATGTACAAATTGAATATTAAAATTGTAAGTCATATAGCTTTGAAGCAATAGAGCATTTAAAGTAAAAGTGTAAGTAAAAACAATGCGTATCTCTTTAGAACAGGCAATGTTAACTAAATGACATTGACTATTTGTGAATCAGTTCGTGCCGAATGCTTTTTAATATTACTAATACATTTCTCGTCTGATAGAATAGTTGCCCTATAAAATATAGTAGTCCAAAATATTTAAACTGTTAAGCAGTTTTGAGAACAGTAAAAACAAATTATTATGGCTAGATTTTTTCATCATTGGAAACTATGTTGAGTTTTTCTAGTATGTCAATCCTAATAAATTCGGTACGGCCTCCTTTTGCCAAAATATTCTTATCAAACAACTGGCTATAGGCAACGCAACGCGTCCGCAATGTACGATAACTGGAAACAAACTTGATATGCAAACGTGCCGGGTGACGTCATTGCGTGCCGCGTCCTCGGGATTAGGGAAACAGCAGATAAGGAAACCAGGATTTCATAAAACAGAAATGTGTACGTTGGAACGGTGTACCGAATTAACAAGAGATGCAGCTCTGTTCTCGTTTAAAATTGGTTAAAACTGTTTGCGTTAAAATTCACCAAAATATATAATAGATATATCAGCAAATAAACAGGATATGCTAACTTGTAGACATATCCATGTGCTAGATATGTCAATACTACATTTGATATGTCATTCTTTCAGTTCTTATGGAACGCGCAGATTATTTTTACTCGTCTAGGTGATTAACCCGCCATGCCATCTAGAATGTAATGGATATCTTTATCACTATAGATGAAATAAGCTTTTAAATTTTATTCCGATACCAGTCAATCACTGCTGTTTTCTCACGACACCAATTATATTATCGGTCGGCAGTGATGGAGCAAAAAACCTCTAACGGGTGACTTGCAACTAAGTGGGTTCTCAGTTCACACAACGCGGGGAGTCTTTATCAAACTTAAATATTTGAAAAGCTAAAATACATTCTATAGATTTAACTGCAAAGTTATTTCACAGTTTTATAAAGTATGAAGTCATTCTAGACGTATCTAACTGATCACGCGAACTCGATGGTTACGAATATCGATTAAAATTATTGCGCCTGATCGAGAAAGTAGTTACTTCTGCATTTTCTAAAATAAATTTGCAAAAGCTGAATTACAATTCACATTGCATATTGCGATAAATGTCGGCAGATTGGCTCTTTATGATAGTGGGACCAAGTGTCGTCGGAAAACCGAAGGGATGTATTAAAAAGCGAGACAAGCGTATCGCGGCGCATGCATCGTCGCATCTTCTTAGTATCTAAGCTGGAAATCTTACAAATTAATTATGTCACGTCACATAATACACGCACGATAGCCGGTACGCGAACTATAAGTTCCCCGTGACCTGGTTACCGTAAGCAGGCCAGTTCACTGTCGGTACGCGCGACGAATGCCGCCGTTATCTCCTCTATTTTACACTGTTACACATGACGTGATGTCAATATCTTCACATATTCGTGAAAATGGCGAAGCAAATATTACACAAAATCAGTACGGTAATTTTGCCAAGTTCATACGATTAGGCAACCAGATTTCATTACCAGGCGTATTGAAACGAGATTAACAAAAATGGATTCCATTGTGTTAGGTTCCGTAGCAAAAGGTTTCCAAAATTATTACTTATTTTGTCTAGCGTTAAGGGCCGGTTTCATATCAAGAGTAACGTGGCTATGACGCGACTTAGGGTAAACACTTAACCCAAATAATTCTTCAAAAGAAAGTAAAAAAAGGAACTTGGGGTTTCAATACAATCACAGTGAAATTTTTACCGTTAACGTATGACTTGAGTGTTCGGTGAAACTACAGCATTTCAGACATCAAGACAAGCAAAAACTTGGGCAACATAGCTACCGATTCGGTACAATATCCATTGCGTTTTGTCATGCTTTCTTGACCTAAGTAAACAGAACATAAGCCACGTTAAGTAGGTAAATCTGTTTCGCTTAACAATCGCGTTTCATGTAGTTTCTCTTATATTTATCCGAGAAATCACTTTGAAGAAACCACTAAAAATAAGATCTAAATATATCTAACCATTACGATCTTCCTTTGCCTTTTCTTGTGCAGGTAATCTGATAGTTTCTCATTGAACAGCATCAGGTAAAATAACCTTTCGGAAGCTATTCAATGACCTAATAATAAATCTTTTGACGCTTATATCATGAGAGGAATTTCTTCAAATTAAATAGTTTCAGTTAAGATAAAACCGGCGAACGTAACGGCAGTTAAAAATAACAGTCACAAAATACTTGCTCTAATTTTAAATGCATCAACGAGGGAAAACTGGTGTTAAACTTTTGAGAGCGTACTTTTAATCAAGTGTTCGACAAAAAGCGTTCAGAACTCCATTCGAGACCGAGTTCGCCATAAAGGCGGATGGATCAAGTTTTTCAACTGGCTCAGAGCAATTAGATACGGCCAGCAGGGTGTAGAGGCCGTGGATTCAACCCGACGCGCGGTTCCCGCTTCGCGCAGCTCGATCAATCAGCCCGCACGTTTGTGGTAGATAATTAATTTACTATAAGACGCCCCTAGGCTGCTTGAGCCCGTGCAATATGGCTGAGTTTATCAGCTCGTGATATGATCGCTGTCTTTAGTGTTGGTATGCAGATAGTGTGAACGTATAATCAAAGAATCAAAAGGTTGTTGTCGCTTATGCTCGATATTAAATTACGTTCGTACATGTGTATGCGAAGATCGCGTTGTTTTGCCTTTTATGGAAAACAACATAGCCACATCTGCGCTCACAGATGTTGCTACTTAGTTCATAGTTAAGTATATTGTTATACACTAACAATCCATTACGAAGATCAACAGACACCGGCACGGATGAATTAAATTGTTTATACACAAAATAAAATCACATGATAATTAATACGTACCATAGAATGCATGTTAAAATATGTACCTTTATAGTATAAAATAGAAAAATCAAAACTGGCTTGCAGTAGATTCTTCTAATAAGTTTCTGTCGTGTAGCGGTAGAAATATAAACAGCTGGTATGTTTATCCTTATTTACACATGTTTGTTAATCATATTTCACGGACAAGGTGTGACGTTCACAGCCAACTTAGATAGAAAATACGCTTGCGCTTCTACATAATATACTTAATTTTATTACATTAGGTAAATCAAAGTGCAGAGTTGAATGGATTGCGAATAATGATACTGGCACAACGCGTTTCATTACTTTCTACCGCGTTTGCTGTTATTCTTAGCTGCAGATTGTTATGACAGCGGCGTTCTGCTGCGATTGTCTTGTCACCTTCGAACAGTGGCGACACGGACTCGTTACATGCTAAGATGAGCAGAGTGAAACTGTATTGTTTTGATTCAAAATTGGGTATCTAGCCACAGCTAGTATAACAAGCGTGACGCCTCAAGCTATCTAAATACAGAAAAGTTGAGTCCAGAATAAATTAAAATGCTTTGAAAGGAGAAAATAACTAAAATGTTAATGTTAAGATGTCCTTATTTGCATTCAACGGGCGAGTGCACGAGGAAGGAGGGCTGGGAGCAAAGCAGACCGGGTTTTAGGGCTCCCGACCGGCGATCAACGCGGTCTCGGAATAATCAGGCGTGCCTCCCCTCGTCGCGGTCGTTCACACACAATCGACGCGGCAAGCGCCATGAGGGACCTACCTACGCACGACGAGTCGACACAAAGCATCCACCCATACCTAACAACCGCTACCCCCGATGCACGAGCTGCACTACTTCAGAATCTAGAACTATTCCGCTTACAAAGTCAACCTTAAGTCTTCCAGCTTATGGTAGAATTTGGCTTACTAACTGCGACCACGCATTCACTACCTCCATTTCGATAACAGATATCTAAGCCAGTAATTCAAAAGCAAACTAAAAGTGTATGCAATAGAGCACAGATTCGTACGACAAAATAATCTTCGGTCGGCGGACGCAATGTGCATTCGATTGCGGGCAACATGAATATTGAAAACCGCTCTTATGTCGTTGACGCTGAATCGAATGCACGTCGCCAGCCGATACAAACACCACGTGTTTACTGAAGGCAACTGGTGCAGATTAGACTAGTGAACTGCCTAAACTGCGCACGTGTAAAGTTTAGGAAAGCTAACACAACTTGTTTAGTTTGGGAACTTACCATCTGTAAAGGAATATTTTTGATTTTCAATATCTTGAAGCGATGCCGCTTTATAATGATAAAGATTTTGATGTCGAATCGTAGCTTTCTCTCATTTTAATCGTGTTCAGAGGTTGTAAAACCAACGTTCGTAATATAGCAGTCGTCGAGAGCAGTAATAATTGCTTAGTGCGCTTTACTTATCGATGAGTTTACTAGCCATTAGGTTGGAGACTACACGATGCCCTGGATAACGGTATAGTCATTGTTACTTTAAATTGCTTTGGGACTTTAAGGACTTTGTAGGAATCGGTAGAGGAGTACCGTTTGTTCGGAGTCACGATCGACAGACAAATACCCATGTTGGACGTAAAATGTTACCACCAACAAAGTTTTAATACTTACATATAAAAAGTTACCTAGGCGTAGTACACGGCTTTTAAAGTTTGAATGTGGTCATAAGCAGCATAAACTTCTATATTTATGATATTGACATGTTAAACTCTTGAATATGAGTACTGTGAGCAATAGGTCGTAAAATCGAACTCGATAAGAACGACAATGTAAGATTTCAGTTATTGCAAAATATTGTACATAAAAGCATACACCAGCTGCAAACATTGTGATTGTTCTCTCACACCATACTGCTAAAATTGGCAATTTTTATTATTCCATTATACATATCATATATAGATAACAATTCTTATACGGACTGAAATAAACTATTGTATGTTTGGAATAACCTATTGTATGTTTTAGAACAACTGTCATTTTAAAGGGAGTGCTTTAATTTTTTTTTAAGTTGCACCATTTCTGACTGCTCTCAGTTTTTATTTATATTTATGAATGTTTTAATAAGCCTATACTAAAACAGGCAGACATAAAATATAAGTAAAGTCCACCCTATATAATTATATTTTGTGTACCTACTTATGAAGTTCAAGTTCAAAAAATATTTTAGTTTAGAAGAATTTTTGCACTACAAATAAATGGATATAAGGCTATGTGGGATATACACAAGATAACACTTAATAATAATTAAAAGTGTTTAAATTAAAGGATCTTTCTTTGTAAAGATTAAGAAGACTTATGTTAAAATAAGAATCAATAACCGGTTATAAAATTAAAATACTGTAAAATATATTATTTAGTACAGACCTTAGTTGACATATCAGTTTTATTTGAACACTTATCAGGGTTTAAAATCAAGGCTACATTTAATAATTCCTTTGTGGGTACAATACAATACACATTACCTGGCAATCACAATAGAATTTGTTAAATAAAAAATACATGATCTTAATGAAATAAACTAGGTACATGCAAGTTATAAAAGTTCCCTGATGTTTAACATTTAATATTAAATTTCATAAACTGTGTGCTAGAAAGTTTGAACAAAGTTTCAAACTAACATGGAGAGCAAATTAATTAATGAAGACAACACATTTTCGTTTATGACGCAGATGGATGATAAATATAAACAACAACAACTTTATTTTGACTTACCATACAACTCCGAAGGCGCCATAACCGATAGGGCGGTCGGGTTGCACGTCTGTCGGGATGGCCGGCGTCTGGTAGTAGGGCGCCGCTGCCGCCAGGATGGCGCCCTGCGGCGCGCTCTGCGCACCCCCCTGCATCAGCGACATGGACACACTCATGGAAACGCGAGAGTGCCGCGCGGGGCCGCTTACAGCCGCCATCCAACCGCTCAGCGGCGAGCCGTCACCGCAGACTCATCACACGGCGAACCTCACGACCTCGACACTGCGCCCGATCACCAGACCTCGCCTCCCAGTGGAAACACGACAATATCACCAGTTACTTCTTTATTATTCATGCTCGATCGACTATGCAGGAATCACTGAACAACACACGGAACGTCGGGACACCTGTAGATTTCACCAGTTACTTCACGTTTGAGCGGGGAGTTTCAGTTGTGAATGTGAGTAAATATGTGGAGAGTTCGGCTTTACTTTCTTCCTGGACAAAGGATGAGACCGTATAAATTGTTTCCGCGTCACGAACAGTCGTCCACACACCACGAAAATCGAGCGAAACTGGTTGAACGGAGGGGGAGAGGGAGGCCGGGAAGACGCGGTGTAAAAAGAGATAGCAAATAACAATGGCGGCGACGCGCGGAACAGCTGTGCTTGTTAAGTCTTGATTGGTGAAGTTTGTTTCATTTTGTTTGAAGAAATCTATTTTAATATTTAGTTATTTCTAGTGAATATTAAAATATCCACCTGATATAATGACGTTAAATGAATAAAACTAAAAGTTTTCTTTGAAAATCAAGCTAAATAAATATTGAATAGTTGTGTTGTTACGTATTAGATGGCGTTAGTTGTGTTGACAACTGTGCCTAGTGTTGTCAGCTGCTAAAAAGTTTTAAATTACTTTTATTAAAATGTTTGTACTCGGACCAATTAGTAGATACTTGGTCCGAGTGTTTGTACATATAAAAAACTTATACATTTCACGGGCTACTATTAGACAAATGTTAATTTTAGGGCCATTTTCAATAAAATAAATAACGTTTTTCTTAACATGATGTCCCAGAATATGTGAATCAAATTGTAACGGGCGATTCCTTAGGTAAGGACGTTTTAAAAATGTTCTAAATAAAAAAATTATACTATTTATAATAACCTTACATAAGGAATCATCCGTTACAATTTGATTCACATATTCTGAGACACTCTGTATACGAACAGAACCAGACTCGAACCGTTGTTAGAAGTTTAAAATAAATCTATATCTAAAAACGGTTCCAGCCTGGTTCTGTTCCTATACAGGTTGTCCCAGAATATGTGCAAGGCAAAGGCCTACAAACACAGACTTCAAACTTATGCTTTGAATAATTAAGGTAAGGAATTGTTAGTATTAAGTTCTAATCTACCTAGAATAATATAATAATGGTAAATATTAAACAGATACATACATACCGAATACAATTGATTATAATTTTATACTCAAAATGTCACGAATGCTGGACATGCACGTTTCGCGAGAGTGCATTTCGAAAAAAGACAGCCTGAATTTTAAGGAAAGATTCAACCGATATTGGAGGAGAGTTAACTATATGCACGTTTTATGTTAAGTTGGTTTGGAAGCTATTCTTTTTTACTATGAAATCATTTCAGGCGTTCGGTATAAGAGGGCTATTATTAAAATAGATTCCCCATTGCTGTTATGTTCGGTACTTACCTCAATTTGGCTACCAGTTAGTTCCTTATTTGTGCATTGCATTGCATATCTATATTTTATACTAGGCTCGCTCTTTTTCGCGCTCATTAAGAAGTACTTACCTCTTTTCTTTTCCTTGTGGTAAAATTATATACCGACTGTTCTGCGGTTTGGGTGCGATTGTATTGAACATCTAACATCTACATTTTGATATTTGTAATAAATGTCTACAACTTTTTATGCGGGAACTTCACTAATACGTTTTTGTTTCTGTTATAATTAGTAGGTGTATAGTTCAGTAGGCAACTGCAGCACTGTTCGACAGAAATTAAGATTTATTAGTACGCAGCAAGTTTGTATGGTTTGTTGTCATACCTATCAAGTCAAGACAAAATACATTTTCGATAATATCATAGCCAGTTCTGTTGCACTCACTGATCGGTAAACGATTAGCGAGGTTAAGCAACGTTGGGTGCGGTCAGTCTACAGATGGGTGGCCGCTTAATGGTATTTCATCTGAGCGTCTCCGTGCTTCGATGGGCACGTAAAAAGTCGATTTCCGGTTGTTGCCAAATTGACAGCAGTCAGAGGCCTACGGATAACTTGAACAACTCTTGACAACAGGTTGGCCACTAACCACACGAAAAGAAAAAGAAGATAATATTGTTTATGTGTATTTTTTTATATTCATGTCATTAAATATTTTTTAGTTAGGTTATAAATAAAATTGAAGTTTCATATTGTCGTTAGGTGCAAGTTGATATCAGTAGTACAATGGGAATAAATACATTCCAGTCGTGGAATGTATTTATTCCCATTGTACTACTGGTTAAGACATCAGACATGCGATCAAGGGGTCGCCCTTGATCGCATGTCTGATGTCTTAACTATTGGGCTACCTACCGCTTCATTGATTATTATAGACTGCAGGAAAAAGGAGACTTTATTAAAAAACATTAATAATAAATATCAATTATTTTATCACAGAGAATCACATTGTGTTATACAACATATTTACGTGGCTAGTATAAAATATCCCTTATAATGATCCATGTCTATGCATATAATATATTAGTAAATAGGTACTTAAAAGTTTTCAATTAAAATGGGAACACTACTACAAAATACTATTTTTGTTCAACAAGTTAAGTTCTGTATATCAACTACAAAAATAAGAGGCGATATATCAAATGTATAATTTCAAAGCAATATTACTGTCTACATTTGACCTCAACATTTTTGCAGTTGACTCTCTTGTAAACAATGGCTTGAAAAGTAATTACACAAAAATAATTACGAAATATAAATTCTATTGATAAAATATTCTGTTACATAGACTACAGACGAATATCTATGGTTCAATTGGGTTAAAAATGTGATATTGAAAAGGCGCCGATAAAATAATGAGAACATTTGTAATTAGAAGACATCTACGGCCTCTCATCGATCAACGGCGTTATTTATAACTACAGTCTATATCACATTTTTAACTCGATTGAACTTAACAACACATAGGGACACAAAAACTATGATAATATTGCAAAGTAAAGGTAGTGGATAAAGGTCTTAATGGTATGAATGTGATATAAAATATGATAATGTGCAATACCAAAGGTGAAGAATATTATTGACACAAAATAAAAGTTACATCAAGAAGAATTATTACATTTAAATATCCATAACTTAGTTTGAAGATGGCACTTTTACCTTGTGTCTTAAATTACTATGATAAAAATATGTACTATAATTTAAAATTAATAAAATAGCAAGCTTGTACATGACATTACTGAAGATTTTTGTGAATAAAGAGCCAAAGGTTTGTACTGTACATAAATAGGTAAATAAATATTATAAAATCAATATTAGATAGTATTTACAATAAACTAACACTTTATTGTCTATATACATCTATTCATACCTTGGACTGAATTAAAGTTTTTTAAATTCACTTTACATAGGTACCAATTTACATAGTGAATTATATATTAATTACAGTTGGTAGCGCTTCGGCAATCTTCGTAATTGGAAGCACTGAATTAAGTTGAATAGGTTCTACCCTTACTTGACAATTATATTATTTGTTGGTACTTTCAATGCAGTCGGTAGCGATTGTTACAGTGATCCGGTACACTCAAAAATATTTAGTACGAGTATTGTAAGATACCAATTCAATCAACTGACCAATTTATTTATAAAAAGGCATAACTTTGTCAGTATCTTAGAACTTTCACAGACATTAGAAAATCATATGTCTGCCAGTCTTAAGATAATACAAAGGTCCAGGTTATTTTATATAGAAATAACCTTATCTATTTATGCTCCATTTATATAATTCGGCAGATAATAATGAGGGTGAGAGCTTTACCCTGTCACACTTGTTTCTCCTACACAAAATTATGTATTCCTATCACCTGTCTCATACTTAAATTCGAGAGTTTACGAACATTGCCGAAGGATATTTAAAATTCGTGGCTACCTACTACTGTATCGAGATCTATATTACGAATGTACATTTTGTTATAGATAATTCGTATCAATAATTTAGGCTTTTAGTTTCCAAACACGCATTCCATTCTTAGACTTGGGGCCGATCTGTACTTCAGTTGAATAGATATGATTATACCTAAAATATATACTGGCCTGGGTTACAAAAGATATGTTCGTGTTATATACAAATTAAATTACAATTCGAACTGTAATCGAGTTTTGATACGCGGCGGACGACAGTGATTAGCTACCTCTTTTTAGATCTTATTTTAAATATTTTATGCCCACATGCCCTCATACCCGTGAATAACTTGGCGGTATTTACCTTCGTATTTGCCTAAGGCCCATCCGCACTACGGCTAAACCGCCGCGGACCGATCACGTGCTTCTATTAGTCTTTCCCGCACGAAGATATTTTGGGGTTATTCCCAGTTGCCCCCACTATCAACGCCACCACTGGTGACAAATGGGATTTCTTTCCATAAAATCTTCCATAAAATCCCATTTGTCACCAGTGGTGGCGTTGATAGTGGGGGCAACTGGGAATAACCCATATTTTGGCGGCATCAGACAAGCAAGGAATTTACAAATTCGAACTTATAACAAATTGTTCTTGTGACCGTTAGGACGACTGGTCACCGTCAAGACGAAGACAAGATTCAGTGACTTTTCAACCTATAGGAACGATAAAATATGTATTATATATAACTAATATAATATTGAAAATAAAATATGTATTATATATAACTAATATAATATTAAAAATAAATAAAATAATGTTATGTAATCGAAGAAGTTAAATAATTAGGATATTTTTAGATGACGTGCCATTGGTTTATAATGGCAGTACTATCTTTTTACATCACAGTCCATTATTGCTGTGTTTGTCCGACAATAGCTGTTACTTCACAGAGCTTTTTAAAGCTTTTGTATTTGGCAAAGTAGAATCTAAGGGACCATCAAATTTACTGAGCAACAGTGTTAAGACTTGACGCTTGGTATTGATCACTACAGGTTGATAAGCTCCCTTTATTGCGTCTAGGTTATTATGGAAGCCAGTCCTTCGAAAGGTTTTAATATGGAATTAGACTACAAATATCTCACGCGAAAGAAAATAAGATATTTTTATCCTCCTTAAATGTTTTATAGAAGTGGATTAGTCACATCAACAATATAACTAAATAGCTTTAGTTATATGTATAGTCTACTAACGATCGCACTAAAACAATCGAACGGATAGTACTGAGGCACCTACCAGTTAACTGTTTAATAAGCCGGTACCTGTATAAACTGACAACGAACATTAGCAGGCTTTGTAGCTCTAGCTAGATTTTTTAAATATAAAGTTATCTGTTTCTTTGAAAGAGAGAGAGAGAGTGAAATGCCGTATAGCTTTTCTACTGTCAACTTTTAGTAATGGAATACGTACTCGTCTCTGCCTTTTTATCTAAGATGGTATATAACCAGTACTACATTCCTAGGATCAAATATTCACAGTATATTCCCACCTATATATTTTCGAGTAGTATTTAACTTTTCCTCAATTTTTTGCTTTTGTACCACCAAAAATACTAATTGTACAACAAAATATGCTTACTAAAATATTTTAAAGAGATCAAACCAAGTCGACGGTCCCCTATTTTTGGGTGGGTTTAAGGAGGAACCTAAAATAACCTAACCCTTCCGAGACGGAATGCGGTGATTTGAGGCGTATAGGTGCTCGTTATGGTATATTTTAGTAAGCATATTTAGCTGTGCAATTAGTATTTTTGGTGGTCATTATATTTAATCCTTAAAATTTCCAGTACACATTCTATTTAAAGATATCATACAAACCTATACACTAATCCATACAAGGGTCTAGCACCTTTATATAGATTAGTGTACAGGTTTGTGCATTAAGTTACTGGCCTGTTACATGGTACATAGTTGTTATACCGATTACATACAATTTTAACACACCCTGAAGCTAAATTCATAACTTATAATTAAATTTACATACAACGTAATTTCGTAAACAGTAAGTTATATTATACAGACTTAAATTTTCATACAGTTAGTCTTTTTACGAGACTTGACTGTAGCTTCGATCTAATAGCGGCTTTACATTAAACCGTAATTCGATGGTAAATCGATCAACCACCAGAGTAATTATTTTAATGGATCAGAATTTGATAACAAAGTGTGGCTTAGAGATTACACTTACTTAGTCTCTTGACTTTGGTGATCGGTTTTTGGTTATCGGCTGATGTAAATGCGCCATTATAATTTTGAGATCTAAATATATTCCATGTAGCTTTAACGATGTTCGTGTTATTGTCAATCACTAGATTTCATGCAGAGAAGCGATCATGATGTTGGCGAATGTATCTATATGAAAAACACTTCCGTAACAAATATATTATATTTTTGTCAACGTTGTCACCTGATCAAAATAAATAGCATATATCTAAACGGCTTATGCATCTCTTGGAACTTCCATCCGACGCATAAACCGCACAATTAAGTTTCAGCAGTTATTTTCAGAGGATCTCACACCTATCCGTAGATAATAGTTCTCTCAGGTATTATCCATGATAACGTAGTATTTCTGGATTATCGACGGGGTTTTATTTCCTCTTTGCGTCATTAGATTAAGTCCATCATGTTGGCTAAGCGCGCATCAGTCATAGATATATAATTAGGTAGATACCGCTTATTTGTATGAAACGTTTGAATTTATTGAAATATTACATATTATTCAGGGCTCGAATCCTGGAATTATAGCGCCATTTTCTTCATACTAAGTTAAACAATTCGCGTTATATTCTAAATTCAATATCTATGGTATTGCCCGCTTAAATAAATTAATAGGAATAGTAATTGTGCCTTAAGTCCACAACACAAAGATGCGTGATGAAAGACATCAAGCATTTACAAAAAGGGTGAGTATTTAGTTTGTACCTGAAGAATATAATATAAGTCACACCAAACAAAGGTAAATAGCGTTACAGTTTTAGAGTTCGAGAAAACTGTTATAAAACAGCTTTGTCCGTCTGTTATACAACTTTCAACTCAAGAACCGTAAGAGCTAGAGACTCGCGCTCAACGCCATTCGACTCAGCATAGTAGATATGCCCCGAAATGACTATGACCTTTGACCTCTGACCGTCACGTGATACAATTTTTTCGAACTCTAAGATTTACGGTAATTCATTGTCGTTTCTCACTTGTTATCATCCAAGCCAGTATTTGTTCTCACGATGACATTGAACAGTCAAAACGTTTGCTATAACATTCAATTAACTTATTGAGTCGCAGCGGCACACTCGCGGTCAGACAATAGATTTTTAATTATGTGTTATCATCGGAGCCAGTATTTGTTCTCACGATGACATTGAACAGTCAAAACGATTGCTATAACATTTAATTAACTTATTGAGTCGCAGCAGCACACCCGCGGTCAGATAATAGATATTTAATTATGTCTTTTCTAAAAACTTGACAGATTAATAGTCTATAAACAGTATAGTTCGAAAGACTAGGCTAATATTGAAGAAGGATACAAAATGTTATGATGACGAATAAATTATAATTCATGTTGACTATCAGTTTATATAGAACATTAGAATGTGTCGTTCATTTTCTCATTTTGAATTTCAAATTAGTTGTCAAAGAAAAAAGAAATATCTAATATTACTGTTATACGATCATTATTATTATTAATATGAATTGTTCAATTTGTAGTTTTAGCAAGTCGAATGTTTTTACAATGTCAATCGTACCATTTGGTACTGTAAGATGATAAAACTCTCATTCTTTATAAAATTTAATATTTGGTATAAACGTACTATGCGATTAATTAAAACTTGGAGTCAGACAGACCGCCGTATATAAAAAAACATTTAATGTTGTAATATATTTAAATGTTTACTTGCATTGTTCATTGTACATGTATTCAAAATAAAAGATCACATAGGGCTCGGTCTGACTTCAGTGTAGAGTCATCGCAAAGTAATAGTCACTGGCCTCTTTAAATAACTTATGTAGTATTGCCAGATGAAAAAAAAATTTTTTGTCCGAAATCATTAATCGTATTCAGTCGATAACCTTAGGGTGACATCTCACAAATAATCACCTGGCAATTCTACATCGATGTAGTAGTATTAGTCACCCTGATATTTTTGTTTTGACAAAAATATTTTTGTATTTCGAATATTCATAAATTACGCATTCATTCTCAAATGTAATAAAGCCACCAGACGGCGCCACATTCACGACAGATATGTACTAAAATCTAACATATTTTATTCTCATAAAAATCCATCACACTTTTATGTCTACCAAAAGTGAGCCTTTTTGGCTCACTTTATACATCTTTCACCCACATTTAGTCAGCGATGTTCTCCATTTAAAATGAGAATAAACATTAAAAAGTATTTGCCATGCTTATGGTACCAGTGACATTAAAAGAAAATTTTTACTACTTAAAATCCGAAGTAACTTCCTAGAATATTCATTCTTAAGACAGTTCAAATCCAGTGTTGCTGTTAACCGCGTATCTCAATTTGTCGCGGAGCGTGCTGCGTTTCTGATAATTCGGTAGCTTGAGCAGATTGAAGCAAGTGGAGGATGTTGGTAGACGGTTCAATGGATCCTTCTTCCTTATCGTGAAGAAACCTCGAATTACGCTACCTGTAATTAGACATCAATATAGTTTGCGTTTGAAGCAAATTTTTTACGCAGCTGGTAAAACAAAGATCTAAAATCGAGAGAGCGGGGTAATCGTTAGACTGACAAGCACTCTGGCTTATTTATTGAGAACTAGCTGTTACCTGCGACTTCGTCCGCGTAGATTTTCACTAACATGTGTTTGTCTCCGCGGAACCCTATTTTTTTTCTAAAATCAAAGTAGCCTATGTTACTCTTTATAACATCAGCTATCTGCCAGTGAAAGTCCCGTCAAAATCGGTTCAGCCGTTTCGGAGATTACCCGGAACAAACAGACAGACAGACAAAAATTTTAAAAGCAGATGTTTTCGTATAGGTACGTACCCTTATATACTTTCATATGCATTAGATAAAAAGCTGTTATTTTGACATTACAAACAGACACTTCAATTTTATTTATTTGTATAGATTAATTAGCACACTCACTTTAACGGTAAACAAATAACCGCCAACCCGTATTGGATCAGCGAGGTGGACTATAACCTAACCACTCATACTGAAAAGAGACCGTGTAGGAGAACAATTGAAACATACAACATATAGGATCGGTATTATCATTTATATAGTATCTATATGGCGCTCCTAGATATCGCTGGCATGATTCTGTGGAAACGATCAAAGACTGTCAGTCTTGTATCGGCGGCCAAGAAACACTTTGGCTCTCTGAGCCAATAATAATAATAATATTCTACCACATACACACAACACCATCTAACCCAAACTAAGCAAAGCTTGTACTATGGGTACTAGACAATGGATAAACATACATTTATATACTTTTTTTTGTAAACATACATATTATACATAGAAACACCCAGACCAAGACAAACATCCATGTTCATGCACACAAATGTTTGCATTGTGCGGGAATCGAACCCGCGACCTCAGGCGTGGCAGTCGGTTACACTAACCACTACGCCATCGAGGCCGTAATAAAGTAGTAGTAGTATTTATTAACGTTAAAAAGGCTTAAAGCGCATATAAAATAGAAAGAAATAATCATTTAACTTGAATCTTTAGATATATAAACGTACCTATTGTATCGCCGGTATCTTCATCGTCACCCACTTCAACACAGCGAATTGAGAAGGGCGGCTTCAGGTGAGCAAACCCTAGGACTGGTGGCTTCGAACATGACGTCACGAACTGAAAATATTAACATAATGCGTCTCAATTACTTCTTATTATTATTTTTAAACTTCGTGAAGATGTCTGGATCTTTATTGGCAATCTCGCGTAAGCCGTGGAATGGGTTATGATGAAGTTTTACATACAGAATCAACTCTTGGAATTTACGTAGGCGAAGCCACAGGCAGAAGCTTGTTTTAAGTAATTGATATCTTTTATTTATGAATCGACATTCGACATTCTAACCAACTTATCTTTGAATGCAGGAATAAACCGATTAGAATTCCGAAATATTTTTAAACACCAACGTGGGTGACTTGCGCGTACAGGGGTACGTTAACTTCGCTGACAATCCCGAAGAGCAATTTTTTTTTGTTATTGCCATTGTTGGCAGACCAGCAAGTGGCCCACCTGATGGAAAGTGGTAACCGCTGCTCATGGACTTCAGCAATGTCAGGACACAGCAAAGCCGCTGCCTAGACCGTGAAAGAAGAACTCTCTTTAAACCTCGTTTGAAGAAGGAACACTGTACAAATGTCAATCTAATTGTCAGTAGTGCGTTCGTTCGTTAGTAGAGACTCAGTTGCTCTCGGAACGTCGCCTGCGCCGGGTGTACGCACTGACTGTTATAGAAAATCAAGATGTCGGACATTAATAGTGAACACGTGGATATCAATCCGTTTGAATCTGCGACACATATATATATATATATATATATTATATATATATATTATAATATAATTATATATATATGCATGAATAAATAATGTTAAACACAATTCCTTTTTTTTATAAAGAGTACTTCCGTACTAAGAATAATTCCTGTACCGCAGTGGACATTACAAGCATTCAAACGATGGACAAGAATACCCAGACTATTTATGGATCACACAAATTATTGTTCCGTGTGGGGATCGAACCGACAACACAGTAGCGCACGGTAACATTGGCGACGCGACTACTTGAACCACGCCATCCGTGCACTCTTAATTCTCACGGGCATCGAGGCTGGAACAAACAGCAATGAAAGTTGTAACAGTGTTAATTACCTTAAGGAACATGGCCCGCTCTTGCTCGGAGAAGTCCCGCTGCAGCACGTCCCAGAGCCAGCACACGACGCGGTGCGAGTCGTGGAAGCCGCCGTAGTACTGCGTGTGGCGCCGCAGGTCGCGCAGGTCCAGCGGCACGTTGTCGCCGCTTATCAGACGTTGCAGCTGGAACAAACAACACACTTATAACTTACATACTAGCTATTAATATGATGATACCTCCGTGAAGAGAGTTGTTGATGTGCTCTCAAGTGTCTGCTGTAGCCAATCTTGTGAGAGAAGGTCCGCCTACACTGCGGCACACATTTTCATAGTAACTGATCGCCACAGGTGGTCGGGCTTTCAGTTCGTCGCGTCTAGAGTCAAGCTCAGACCGACGACGTCACTTCGTCACGACGTTTTAACCAGATATTTAAAATGATCTTTTCCATATTCTGAGCGATCCGTCTAGAGTATATAATGGAGATGAAACAAATTTCATTTTATGCCCGAAAAATACAAGAGTTATCGCATCAAAGGGAAATAAAAATGTCTACGAGGTGGATCATGCTCAATCGAAATCTTGCATCACTGTCATGTTTACCTTTGCAGCAGACGGTTAAACGACACCACCTATGATTATTTTCACTTTAAAGAGAATGCGACCAGATATTCAAAAGTCTGTGCCTAAAGAGTGGGGTATCGATTTATCAGAAAATGGGTGGATGAAGGCAGAGCTTTTTAAGCAATACATACAAAACGTTTTCCTTCCAGCCTTACAAAAAAAGAATGTAGCTTTTCCAATTATTCTTTTTCTAGATGGTCATAAGAGCCACACCACCCTTCAACTGTCACAACTTTGCCAACGTCTTGGCATAATACTTATAGCCCTGTTCCCAAATGCAACCCGACTTTTACAACCTGCTGACGTAGCTGCATTTCGGCCCATCAAAGTTATGTGGCGTAAAGCTGTCCTGGAATGGCGGACAAATAATTTATCAAAAACTTTACTGAAAACAGATGTGAAAACTTTACTGAAAACAGATGTGAAAACTTTACTGAAAACAGATGTGGGGGCCTATCTTAGAGAAACTTTTACCAAAAATAAAGAAATCGGTATTAAAAAACGGTTTTGAGGCTTGTGGCTTATGGCCATTTAATCCAGACAATGTAGATTACACAAAATGTCTGATGCCCTCCAAACCACAGCAAACCATTTTAGATGACAACGATTCTGTGAATATGAATTACCAAACATTTCAAGAAATAGTCGGACCATAGCTTATCAGGAAAATGAAGAATCAGATAGTGGGTAAATCACTAGAAGCAAAAAAGCTATTTCAAATTTATAAACATCTCGTACCAAAAATGACCATGGAACGTCCATCTTCAATGATAATACAATCAATTCCTTCTGAATTAATACAGAACCGGGCAGATGACGTCGAATTGCAAATCGAAGGCAATTTGGAACAAAATAATGACTTCATGATAAATTCAAACGATGATATAACTAAAGAGGAACGCGCAACTGCTGAGGTTGTTTCAGATATCTTAGGATATGAAATGCCGTTTGGCAGCCTTCATCCACAAAATACGAAGACAACGAGAGAGGTTATATTGAAAACGAAGAAACGTACAAATAAAATAGATAACCCACAAACTTTAGAACAGGACAATCCGAAATATCAAGCAAACATGAAAAGATTTTCTAAAAAAGATAGATAAAAAAATTATCTGAAGAAGGAAGCAAAAGTGGTGGTTCAACTAAACCGCTTTCAGATAAAGACCTACTAAGAATTTTAGAAGGAGATGAGGTATAATTAATTAATTAAGAAGGAGTTTAGAAACATCAATGCCTATCAATTCTTAAGATGTCAATGATTATAAGACTGCCAATAGTGCCAATGATTATACTTATTTATAGTGCCATTTACTATGCTCAAGTGCCAATGATTGTACCAATCCGTAGATATAAGTATAATTACATTTTTAAGTTTATAAAACGTTTATTTCTAAATATAATGCGTCATTTTATTTATTCCCGTATAAACTAGTACCCGAAATAAATAATTACTAATGTAACCAAAATTGGTTATATAAGAGAATTAGACATTTGCTAGTAAAAGTCGGGTTACAGTGCCAATCATTATACTGTTTACCCTATTATATTATGTAATAAATAGTTTAATTTTAATAATATAATGCTACGTTTTTTGGGATCAGTGGTGTATATTCCTAAAAAAAGTCGAATATTTCTAATAATTATATAAAATTTTGGCACCAGCCATTTAGCTATTCTATTCATCATTATACGGAATTCAAGTTCTGTACCTTTAAACCTAAGTTTAAGCTGATTTGACTGATTGTTATGAGTACTGTAACTTTTAAGAGTTATTTTTAAGAGTTTTCTCTATAAAGCAGTTTTAGTGACGTTAACTAACCTCTGGTGTTGAGAATAAAGACAGCCACTCTGGATTTATAATAGTTCTGAATCCTTTGATGAATGCGTTAGTCTGGTCTTTGATCTGCGTATGCATCCTGAAGTGCGCCATTAGATGGATGTAGTTGATTCTGAAATAAGGACAACCATTTAAATTCTGTTACAAATACATAAAAATTACTTATCATGAACATATGCGATTCTAATTTAGGTTCTAATTCTGGCATTGTTATGGTGCTTGTACACAACGGAAGTTGTTCACGTGAGCTATTTAAGCAATTGTTTTTGTTATTGTTGGGGAAAAGTGTAAACTTAAATATAAATAGTTTTAATTAATTTAAATAGCTTAAATTGTAGTGGATTTCAATAATAGTACTGTTATAGTTCGAAATTATGTAATAAAAGTGTTTTAAAATAAACAACGCGACAAAATCCGTTTAAAGTAGTTTTAATTTCAATGACTACGCGCTTTTATGAACAGTCGAAATGTATCCGAAAAGGCACGTTTGGCTGTTCATAGAGGACTATTAGTACCCACACTTATGTATGGAAGTGAAAGTTGGGTATGTCAAAAGAAACATGAGAGCAGAATAAATGCTGTAGAAATGAGAGCGCTGAGAAGCATATGTGGAGTGCCTCTGAGAGATAGAATAAGGAATAGTGTGATTAGAGAGAGATGTGGCATGAAAGTGGATATAGTGACAAGAATAGAAAAGGGTATGTTAAGCTGGTTTGGACATGTAGAAAGAATGGACGAGAAAAGTCTGACTAAGAAAGTTTATAAGGCTAGTGTGAATGGAACAGTTGCAAGAGGAAGACCTAGGCGAACGTTTCTTGATCAGGTCTGAGGCGTTCTGGACAAAGGCCAGGTTAAGAGCACCTTTAACCGACGGGCGTGTATGAGGAATGTGGAGCCAGAGAAGTGTGTCAGGATCGTAGCAAATGGAAATCCGTCTCTGCCTACCCCTCTGGGAAACAGGCGTGAACCTATGTAATTTCAATGTATAACATTCGCGTAAACTTAAGACAATATTATTTAAGTTACTCATGTGGGCTACATGTGCGAGTCAATCATAAAGGCTACCACGGCGAGTAGCTCACGTCAGTCTTTGCTCAAGACGCATCGCTTTAATTTATTGTGTATCGTCATAGTACTCCGAAAATGACTAGATATTTTTTTTATATATTTTGTATGAAAATTATTTTCAACTTGTTGCTTTATCATACATCATAAACAAGGAAATATCATTATGATATATTTTTTGTATATTAAACACGCTCCATTTTGAAACATGTAAGAAAGCGCCGTTTTAATGGTAATTATAAATTACCTGCTCGACTACACACCTTGTGTATTGTATTGTTCATGCGATTGATATTGGAATGTTCCAGAAGTGCGTAGGTATCAATTTTAACACAAACTAATAAGGTAGCAATTTTTTACTGGCACAAATTATTTTGTTCTACCTGGTAAGAGAATAAGGAAAATATAAAAAAATCCTACTCTTGTTGGCTTCATTTCATGCAGTAAGCTGGCAACTTATTTAAAAAAATACTTTGCGATCACTCATAATAAGTGACTAAAACTAATAAAACATTCAGCGCTTACTTGTTTTCATTAGTGACCGGCACAGCTTTGCCGCCAGGAACAAGCTCATGTGTTACTATTTCGCCCAGTCTCTCCTCGTCTACAGAAAATGTAAGCTCTAGTGATGATATGTCACCCTGCAAACGAAAACACAAGTTAGATAACTGCAATACATAATATACTAGCTTTTGCCCGCGGCTTCGCTCGCGTTAATTTAGAATTTGACAATCAATTCGGGTTGTACTCTGCTTGTAATAATATAATTCAATCATGATTCGAAAGACACGTGGCGCCATCTATTATCATAAGTTATTATTGTTTTCCTCGGGAACAGTAATTTTTTTCGGGATAAAGCCTATGTCCGTTTCTGTACACCTGCCAACGTATATGCAAAAGGGCTATGTCCACCTTCCATACAAACTTCGGACTAAAGTGAACATTCCCGCAATATACATAAAATCATAGTCTACTAAAGCACCAATTTAATAGACATACCAAAGGTTTAAAAAAAAGTTAGGGATTTTAAGATATTTTAATTTTATTTATATGTAAAAAACATTAATTGTCCTCATGGCTATCAATGTCATAAACAATTAATACATGATCCAAAAATGTACGAGGTGCACATATGTTGCTTTGGTGTCTAGCCCAACCTAAATATCATAAAATGGTCATGACATGGGAGCAACAACCCACTGTCCGCCGGCCAGCAATACAATTACAGCAATAGCTTACTATTACATTGCGTCCTGTTTCTTTATTATTTATCATTACATCATTATATTTCACGACCGACAACACATGTCTATCATGAGTAGAAGTAGATTATAAACCTGAGTTCCAACATTACATACATTTAAAATGACGTAGCTATTTTTAACCCAGTACCTGAAAATGTTTAATATAAGTAAGACTTCTGTAAAGGTCTCGGTCTAGTGAAGGTAACTCGTCGATCCAACTGTACAGCGCCTGTTGTGTCTGACCCAGCACTTGCGAAAGGAAGAACGATGCAAATGGCACGTCCACCACTATGCCCTGTAGACAAACGTTTTATATTAATAATTTGTTTTTGATTCATCAAATATTAATGGCGTCATAAGTCTATAGCAGCTGCCTATAAGAACGCGGTATTAAAGACTATAAGAGACAGATAGTGTGTTTGTAGCGGTCTCGTTACCTTGTAGCGTATTGTTATTAGAAATGATGCAATGCCATAATCTGTTTACTCTAATTTTAATATTTTATAGCCACTCAATTATTGCATTTTTTATTTAGGTTCAAATAACCATCCACCCATTATGTTTGCAACACTAGGATAAGAGCTTGCATGTTGCCAACAATGGTTGTGTGCAGTGCCGGATTATGCAAGCGCGGGGCCCGTAGCAAATTCGTTCGGGTAAGAGTGCTTGCATACGTCAGACTTTTTGTAGAGCTGATTATTGGAGCGACTGAAATTTTACACATTTATACGAGCGAGTTTTTGTAGAACTTGTGTGTTAACCGTATGAAATTCGATGTTTTATTTACGCCAAGGAAATAGTCGGTTTTCGATTGTCTGACCTGGATTGTCTTAGTAGGAAAAGTTGTAACATTTCACGTTTTTGTGACATCAAGTAAATTCAATATACCACATCTTAAGTAATAAGTTTCACTCAAAAAATTACGCTCAGGCAGAGATGAGTGGGTTTAAATATGCGGGGCCCCCTTTCGCGCGAGGCCCGTAGCAATTGCTACTCTTGCTACGTGATTAATTGCGCACTGGTTGTATGCGAGCAATGGTTCTCCACAAAATGTCATTAAACATACCTAAGCGCTATAAGCGATAAAAAATAATAAACAGATAGTTTCTATCACATTTATAATATTACTGTCGAAGGTACCTCATAGACGGCTTTGCCCAGCATTCGCCCTATAAACTCAAACAGCTGGAGATGATTCTCCTGTAGACACGAGGTCGGCGATGGATACAGACGCTCCTCACTCGTCACTCGGAACAGGTTCAGTGACGGATCGAACACTCGTTTTATCGTCTCCTCTAGGAATTCTGTACACACAACACATAATATGATGTAGTTTTAGTGTTAACTTGTTAATTGTTGGAAAAAAGATTCCAATCAAGAGCCAGAAGCCAGACATAATTGAAAACTTATTATCTCTGGTCATCGGTGTGCTGTTGCGACTCAATAGGTTAAGAATACTAATTTAACAGAAGTAGGGAACAGGTAGTATCCATCTACCTTAAAACTGGAATATCTCAAGTGGACTTATTAGAGTTAAGTTTAAAATATATTATCAATCAATATTTTCTGCTTGATTTTCAGCTACTTGTTGGATAGTACGTACAAGCTAAAATGGCAGTGAATGGAGCACATAATGCGCGAAACTGATGGCCGTTGGACTAAAAAGGTTCTGACTGTTACAGCAGAAAGGTTCTGAATGGCGGCCACGTACCGGAAGACGCAGCAGGGGTAAGCCTTTCACAAGGTGGACAGACGACTTGGTAAGGGTCGTGGAAAGCGGTTGGATGCGTGTAGGTCTGTGTGGAAAACTTTGGGGGCCTCCCCCAAGGTTTTCCACACAGACCTACACGCATATCCCTCCCCCTATGTCCAACAGTGGACGACTTTCGGTTGAGATGATGATGATAGAGAACAATTAGTGACCTTTGAAGACACCGTCCTGGTCGATGCCGGCCTCGTCGAGCCCCTGCTCGTTGATGAAGCGCACGCGCACGCAGCCCTTGAGCGCGCGGCTGGGCAGCGCGGCGAGCTGGCGGTAGCCGTCTTCCACCAGCCGCGCTCGCCGCACCGTCACCAGCGTGGAGCGCCCGCCGCATGCGCGCTCTGTTAGACCTAGCACTACCTGGAACAAACATTCTCTTTATACCATTTCGTTTTTGTGGGCAGTGGCAGAAAAGCCAGCTAACGAGGAATGAAACGTAAATGTCTATGTTTCGGGCCGACAGTTCCTATTAAGAAACACATTCATTTCGAAATTCGTCCCGAGTAAGTAACCTCTTTATTGGAAACTTTTTAATGAAAAGTCCGAACAACGGAGTAATGTAATTTTAAAAGGAAGAAAACTGAAAAATCTCTATATTCGGATAGTCATTTTCATGGTAGACCTATAGATATTATCACGTCAGTAGACTTGGCTTTTCTCCGCCTGTACCTATATTTTATCATGGAATTATTATTTAAGAAATATTTGTTAGATAATAATATGGTATTTTTAGAAGTGAACTTGACGTGCGGCAAATGACGTCAGTGCGCCGCAACCCTGTCCTTCAATGATAGCCACGACCACTCTGACAAGAGTGCCCGACTAAGAAGAAGATTTTTAGAGGTTTTAAAGCTACGTTTTGCAACACCCCACTTAAGCCATTATTAATCAATCATTGATGTCATTGTTATTATGAATGGGCCTTCGCTATAAGTCTCTCGCTCTCGCTTGCATTTTTCCGTAAACGTTCAATAAACGCATGTGCAGCACAGAGGTCACGAGTACGCAACGTACACTAGACGTATCGCATCTTATCGTGACGTTATTGCTTGCACGCTGCGTTGCAGCTGTGCATATCTGACATTAGCGCAGCGACATGTACAATTTATCTCTCGTCAGAACCCATTTTGACAACTAAATAATATAGCAATCTTGCGGCATCTACGCTGACACAGCTAAAAAACGACAAGGCAACGTATACGTTGTAATATTACAATGTTATTCGACACGAAATTTAATGTCATAATTATGATCTATACAAATAAATAAAATTGAAGTGTCTGTTTGTAATATCAAAATAACAGCTTTTTATCTAATGCATATGAAAGTATGTAAGGTACCTATGCGAAAACATATATTTTTTAATTTTTGTCTGTCTGTCTGTCTGTTTGTTCTGGCTAATCTCCGAAACGGCTGAACCGATTTTGACAGGATAAGGAGTAACTTAGGCTACATTGATTTTAGAAAAAATAGGTTTCCGCGGAGACAAACACTTTTTAGTTAAAATCTACGCGGACGAAGTCGCAGGTAACAGCTAGTATTACTTTAAAAACAATGTTTCGCGCATGTCCACTGTATTGATTTGGCATTCTAGAAGTGACAGAACGATAGCATATTTTATGAGTAGACGTTCGACGCGAAGGCAAAATCCAGATGAGGTATTCGCTCACTTCTTTTATCTAACACGAAGCTACTATTAAGCTTATCAAAATCTATTCAAGTGATATGGAGAGGTGTTTCATATAGGGACATTATGAGTCAATACATATCTATACATATAATAAAATTGTAGGAAAGTCAAAACTGTACATTGAATATTTTTTTTAAAGAATACTTGCGGCGTGATCTACAATCGATATCGAAGCCAAAAATATAGTTTTTAAAATTTTTGTCTGTTTTCCTGTTTGTCTGTATGTATGTCCGGGCTAAACTCAAAAAGTACTGCATGGATTTACTTCAAACTGCATGAATATTAGTAACAGGTCGGGTGTTGACCCGACCTGTTAGTAATATTCATACTACATATTATCACGCTATCACCTACGGGGGAGGAGCTGTGAATCTTTATTTTTCTTACGCATTCTGTGACAGCGTGTAATCTAACGACGCATATTCAAATGTTGTTTTTGAGTAAGCCATGCTATTATCTAGCTTTACACTATAAAAACTACGCCATTTAAGTAACTTGGGCAGAGAATTAAATAATAAGAACGGAAAACGGGCTAAGAACAAGAATTTATTTACTATCGGTTCCGTGCTACATAGTACCATCGGCCAAGAAAGTGGTCTACCAATTTTGACAAAAGTTTCTGTGTGATCTAACTATCGCTAAGGTTGATACATGTTAACACATGGCATGGCGTGAATATAATCCTATCCTAACTAATATTATAAAAGCGAAAATGAGTTTGTTTGTTTGTTACCTTTTCACGCCTAAACCACTGAACCGATCATCCTGAAATTTTGCATATACGTTGACAGGTGTACAGAAACGGACATAGGCTACCTTTCATCCCGAAAAACAGTACTGTTTCCGAGAAAAACAATAACAACGTTTTTATGATAATAGATGGCGCCACGTGTCTTTCGAATCATGATTAAATTATATTATTACAAGCAGAGTACGATCCGAATTGACTGTCAAATTCTAAATTAACGCGAGCGAAGCCGCGGGCAAAAGTTAGTTTATAATAAAAGGATTTTCATCGAATTTTCAAGTGAATAAATATGGTTTACCTTTTCATCAGCCACGGCACGCCTGAACAATCTGACCCGTTCGCCATGAGCTATCATGTGGGGCGTTTTTTGTACCAGCACCTGCAATCAATTAATATAAATCAATACAAATCATGATGACAACTGCTAATGACGAAATTTAAAGGTTGCAGTGTTACACACCCCGTGCCTCGGATAGCACGTAAAGCGTGATCCATAAGTGAATTTATGTTGAAAAAGGTTAATCTATCACAATAACGTTTTTTTTTTTATTTTGCTCGTCAAAATAACCACACTCCACCTGATGGTAAGCAGTCGTGTGGTCTAAGAGCAGTGGCCTCCACACCGCCCTCATAGCAGCCGAGGCGATGTTGAGGTTTCTACGTTGACGGCCTGAGAAGGTGCTTTTTCACGCCCTGCTTGAAGGACCCAGGATCGAAGGAAGAAGGAAACACGTGCCTTGGCAGAGAATTCCATGCCTTGGTCGTTCGGCAGAGGTATGAGGACCCAAACTTTTTGGTACGCGCTCTAGTCGACTCTACTGTGTAAGGATGGCATCTGAGCCCAGCACACGTTGTTCTGGATAGGAAAGGGGAGGGCAGGATAAGGTGGAATAACTCTTCAGAGCACTCCCCGTGGTATATTCTGTAGAAACATGCCAATGAGGCAATGTCCCTACGGAGTTGCAGAGGTTCCAGTGAACTCGTGACCTCTGTATCTCCGATGATACGGACAGCCCGCCGCTGTAACCTGTCGAGAGCGTCCAGCAAGTACTGCGCGGAGCCATCCCAAAGATGAGAACAGTACTCCACGCAAGGGCGCACTTGTGCCTTATACAATAGGCACAGCTGCCCAGGCGCGAAGAACCGCCTCACCCTGTTCAGAACTCCGAGTTTTCGCGAAGCTTGCTTAATGACGCTCTCGATGTAGGTTTTTGGATTAAGGGAGTGGCAAAGATGTAGGTTTTTGGATTAAAGGAGTGGTAAGATGGAGAGGCTGTCACGTATCACCAGTGGAGTGTTCTTCAGAGAAGGGAGGGGAAGGAACGGAGACTTTTTTGTTGAGAACGCGCATGCCTGGGTCTTCTTGGCGCTGAACTCGACCAAGTTCTTGGCACCCCATTCATAGATGCGGTCCAAGGTCTGGTTAAGTTCAACGACAAGATTCTGCCTTTTTTCCTCAACCTCAGCCTGTTTGGTCCCAGGACGTCCGAGATATCGCCCATGCACGGTACTGTCGTCCGCATAACAATGTATGTTGCCGAGATTCAACATATCATTGATATGCAGAAGAGACAGCGTAGGGGATAAGACAGACCCCTGAGGCACTCCTGCATTGACCCGTATAAATTTGGAAGCGCGACCATCGCAAAGGACCCGAATACGACGCTTCTGCAGGAATCTATGGAGAGATTGTAGTTCTCTAGCGTGAATAGAAGAATGAGTGAAGAACGTGAGTGAATAAAAGAAATAGAAAACGTGGTGGTTTCAAGCACTGCTGCAATATTCTAATCTACTTCGCATTAGCGCGTTATATGCAGTTACTAGCGCAGTTCTGGTTTTAAAATTTTACATTTCTCCATATGAATCCCAGCATTAGGAACGATTTCGTAACAACATTATCTATATGATGAATGAACATTAATTTTGAGTCCAAAACATTCCTAGATCCTTCATTTGAACAACCTCTTCCAGCGTAGAGTGTTTGACGACGTAAGTTGCATGTAAAAAGATTCATTTGCGATGAAATTTTATGTGCTTACATTTAATTTGATTTAAGGAAGTTTATTTACTTTCGTCCAGTTAGTAATAGCATTTAGATCATCTTGCAATTTCTTACTGTCTTCAATACTTTTGATAACCTAGTATAATTTGAGATCATCCGCAAAAAATGAGTATTTAGAAAATTTTATTTGACTGCATAAATCATTTATAAAAATGGAAAATAACAGTGGGCCTAAATGAGAACCCTGTGGAACTCCAGATGTGACTTTATAGCTCTCAGACTCATGGCCACCAATCACAACCTTTTGAGATCTTAAAATGAAGTAGGATGAAAACCATGAAAGGAGTGGTCCATATATTCCAATATTCGATAGTTTAGCGAGGAGAAGTTTGTGATTCACACTGTCAAAAGCCTTCCTAATATTTGTATAAACAGCGCCTATTTGCAATGATTTATCTAAGGAATCCGATATTTCACTTACATAATGGACAATATTGGAAGAGGTAGACATACTATTTCGAAACCCGTGTTGTTCTAGCATCAACAGTGGCTTAATGTGATAATTTAAAAAAGGACAAATAAGAGACTCGAAAATTTTCCAAATACTGACAGCATAGATATTGGCTGATAATTCAATATATCGCCTGCAAAACCCCCTTTAGGAACCAGAACAACGTAAGCTGATTTCCAGGCAGAAGGAAAAGTGTCCTTAGTTAAGGAAGAGTTAAAAATAATTTGAAGAGGAGTTGCTAGGGATTGAGAGCATTTTTTTTTAATACGGCTGGAATACGATCGTGTCCTGCACATAGGGTAATTTTAAGCTTTTTGAGGGCCGTTTCTATATATTATATTGTTTGTTTATGTGTATTGATCCTAGAGTGTTGTGAAATATTGATTGTTCCAGTGTGGCATTACTAGAACTATGTGCATTAATATCGTCACTAGTGACATAAACCGAATAGAAACTTTTAGCGAAGGCATTACTTATGGATTGTGGAGTGGAGAATGTCTCACTACCCAGTTTCATTTCATTTGGAATAGCACTTTTATTATTTGGCTTACTATTAATAAAAGACCAAAAAGATTTCATATTATTGTTGCAAATGTTTTACTCAATTTTACGCACATAGTTATTATAACAGGATTTTATATGATCAAAAGGGTTTTTAAAACGATTATACATATTTGTGACGACATTTATCTTTCTCCCTAATAAGTTTAACAAGTTGATTGGAATACCACACGGAATAACTTTTTTTAGAGAATGAGGCTAAAGGGACGACGCATTCGTCAACAATAATCCATAAAGTATTATAAAATTTTCTTACCATGTCATCTATACTTATATATTTCTCATCCATAAGAATTTCTAGCCAATCCATATCACTTATCTTAAAATTTATTTCATCATAGTTAACCTTATAAAAATTAAATTTAATAACCTTTTTTGTTCAAAATTTGCGTAATACGAAACTCGATGTCGATACACAAGGGCGGATGACAGAGATCAATTTTGGTAAGAGGATCGGATGACAATTGGGTGGATACATTTCATGTCGAAAATACTAAGTCCAATATTTTGTTATCCCTATTACCTATAGAATTAAATTGTTGCAGATCAAGGATCAAAATCTGACGACCAATATCTGTCCCGAATGAGTCGGGTACAGTAAAATCATGGTCAGGAACCCTCGTTGTTTGGGTAGTGACAAGAGTCCAATCTAATTTATCTAGATTGAAGTCGCCCAAAACAAGGAGATCGTGATTATGCAATTTAGAAGCTGATTTCATTATAGAATCAAGGCATGTTTCCAGTTTCAATGCAGACGTTCGCGGAGGTACATATACTAAGCAAATTGGTAAAAATTTAGTAACATTATTAACTTTTAATTTGAGAGTAACCCAAAGGTCTTCGTGAATACTTTCTAACGAAGCATTTCTGTAAGAAGTGATATTCTTATGGACTGCTAACTTCAAGATAAGGAAGACCACTCACTTGTTGCGGCTTCTTTCCTTTTTCTAAGTCGTGTAGGAACTGTCCCTCCCGAATCTCCCTGACGAGCCAGTGGTTGGCAGGCGTGTAGGAACGTCGGCAGTCGCGTCGGTACAACACTAGCAATAGTGTGTGTAGTGAACTAAATAGTTCGTTGCTTTGGATTGTTTTGAGATCTGAAAGAAATGAGTTAAGTTTGATATTATGTAACTTACAGACTACTTTATGGCCTGGTACTGAAGCTAACAAGGTCAAGTGCGGCACTCTACCGATCTTCTCAAGAACAAATGTAATTAATATTAGGTATAAACGGATGCCGTAATGATTTAAATGGTTACTGCGCTATTACATCGAGCCTAGTAATGGAAGCTTGACGTGACTTAAAAATCTTTATTAACCACAAATAGTTGATACGAGCCTCGGTGTTCTTTATGACCCTGTCCTGAATATTTGGAAAGCCTCCTGCGATGCAGGATATATTCCTAAAAATCCCTTTTCGTTACTCACCAAATAACTGTCCCATAATGGACTTGTAAACAAACATGTTGAGGAACTGTGACATGTTTATGAAGTCTTGTAACTTGAATGGATTCTGCTGCTCATACATTTCCATATCGTCTAATATCCTGAAACCATTGTAAAGTGATAATAAATATGTTGTGTTATCTATAACGGCCCCGTAGTATTCAGTAATAATATATTTAATAAAATATTGGCATGCTAAATTTTGCAGCAAACATTCTTTTTACTATAACACTTTTATAAACTATGTTTATTAATAAGTTATTTTTATTACAGTGAGTCAGGTTTTGAATATTTATGTCTGTAAATATTTAGAGGCCCAAGTAAAAAGGGTAATATACCCATAAGTAAAATTATTGTTTCTTTCTTTTTTGAGGAGGTTTGCAAGTTTGTTTCTAGTATTTTAAAGTGAATTAAAAAAAACATTTATCTATTTAAGTCAAAGTAACATTTATGAAAATCAAAGTATAGTAAAAAAGATTACTAATGTTCATTTATTAGACTATCAACGCACATCAAGCACAGTCATAGCTGCCAATTCTGCATTAACAACTTAATCATTATATTTAATTATTATAAATGACTATCTATTACTTTTCTTAACATTTAGATGCAAAAGTTTTAAAGTTATTTAACTTACGTAACATAGTGCGTCATGCAATCGGCGAACAGTATCAACATTTGGAACTCCGGCGCAGACGTTTTGGTATTAACAGCTAAGAGATCAAGGAAAGATTTCAACCCACAGTTTGGTCCCAACGTACACAAGAACTGCCATAACGAGTATAGTATTTCATCTTGGTTACATAACCCTGTAAATCAAAAACAAATATAGTAGTAGGTAATGTCAACATGTTTTTCTTTTTTTTTATACAACTAAGGTGGCAAACAGGAATACGGCCCACCTGATGCTAAGTGGTCACTGTAGCCTATGGACGCCTGTGACACCAGAGGCATCACTTGCGCGTTGCGACCCTTTAGGAAAGGAAGAGGGAAGGAGAAGGAGCGGGATGGGGGAAAGGGGGTGCTTGGCCTCCGGCACTCTCACTCACCGAACGAAACACAACAGTAGGAATACTGTTATTTCACGTCGATATTCTGTGAGAGGGTAGTCCTTCCCCGGTCGAGCCGGCCCATTCATGCTGAAATCAGCGAGGCTCTACTACTCGTTCTATACTTTATTTATTTCTTTCAAAACCAACTTCGATAAATATTTTACAGAAATTGTGTAACATCATTGTATGGTTAATATTAGGTTGGCCTATATAACTAGAATAAATACGAATCAGCCAACTGGACTACAAAAAGAAAACAAACTGGTCCAGAAGATACAATGTTGCATATATTTAAAATCTAATTGTAGTTAGAGCTTTGTTCTCTGTCATTTGCCTTCATTTAAGGTTCCTATTATTATTTTTAAATGTATATTCAGTACAGTTGAACATATAATACATAAGTAAATCTATAATTCGACAATCTGCTGAACATTGAATAGTCTAAATATGCGGTTAGATATTTAGGTACCATGTCTCATAAATAAAATTAATAATAAATGTAGCATTATGCCTGTATATAACCTTCGTTACAGAAACGTGCATTTGCACCGACATTTTATCAAGTATGTTATTGCACACGATACTTGAATGCACGACGCAGTGTTTTAAGTGTTCGCGCTTTATATGGTGTGCGTGCGTATTATCTTCATTCGAGCGAACCAGGAATCAAACACGCGGGTAAAAACCATAAACACTAAGTATAAAGGGTAACCTAAGCCACCGAATCAATGAGTATATCAATACAATAACATTGAATAAACCATGCAATAATGTGGTAGTTGACTAACCTGTGAGTATATCTAGTTTAACTTGCGTCATGGTCTGCAGAGCCGTGTGGTACATGGAACATATTAGTGCAGTCTTTGTACTGTCTGGAGATCCTAGTTTTCTATAGTTTTTGTTTGAATTCGATCTGTAATATAAATATAACACATGATAACATTCTAATCGACTTTCGGTCACAGCAGCTAATTTAAAAGGCAACTAACCATCTGAGCAAGAGATATCATGTACAAGTCTGAGCGCTAATACTCTCTATTGCGTCAATCTCGGCTTGAACAACTTGTCGAGGTAAGAAGATCAAAGCCTATCAACTGCCTGGCA
Organism: Catocala sponsa; assembly: GCA_963564715.1. Taxonomy (NCBI): domain Eukaryota; kingdom Metazoa; phylum Arthropoda; class Insecta; order Lepidoptera; family Erebidae; genus Catocala; species Catocala sponsa. The sequence goes on along the minus strand of OY751335.1, from coordinate 22,348,092 downwards.
TTGGGCCTTTATTTTATTTATTTTTTTGGATTAGGGGGCAAACGAGCAGACGGATCGCCTGATGGTAAGCGATCACCGCCACCCATGGACACCTGCAACACCAGAGGAGTTACAAGTGCGTTGCCGGCCTTTTAAAAAGGAGTACGCTCTTTTCTTGAAGTGTTGAAGGTCGTATTGGTCCGGAAATACCGTAGACGACAGTTAATTCCACAGTTTTGTTGTGCGAGGCAGAAAATTCCTGGAGAAACGCACAGTTGTGGACTGCCAACCATCTAAATGATGGGAGTGAACATGCTGTCGCGTAGGACGATGGCGAAAAGAGGCGGCAGGGATCATTCCGAACAATTCCTCGGAGCATCCCCCATAGTTTAAGCGATAGATGATGCATAGCGAGGCCACATCTCTACGCAGCGCCAAGGGGTCTAGCCGATTTGAAATATCCTGGCAGTCGACGCTTATTGCTTTCTTAACAGAAATGGTGAACCACATTTTCCTGGCCTGAACTAGGCTCCAAACCCTCATGACCTGACCACACTGGTTCATAGAGGTAGTTTAGACAAGAAGAGAATAGAAACCTACCTATTAGTTCTAGCCTCAATAGCTCTCCTTATAATCGCAGCAGGATTATTACTCTGCACCGGCGTTGAGGGTTGCGAGGGCCCCGCACCTTCCTCCCCGGTCACTCCCGCGTCTATCATCTCCTTCAACGGCATTGCAAGCAACTTCTTCAACATCGGAGCGCCCCATAACAACGATAGTTGGGTGCGAAGGTTCCCCATCGCTGGAGGCAGGTACACATCGAAGCTTTGAGCGAACCACCCCAATATGGGATGCCAGTTGCTCAAATTGCCTTTCTTGCAAACCACGTATTGTTGGCAGGAGTCTAAGAAGCGTGTGACCACAAGCTGTAAAAGAAAAGTTTTTTGGGGGTTAATAGAAAAAAAGCGATGGATTATAATAGAGAACTAGCAAGTCGGATATTTCTGGTACACTAGGGCCTAAACAAGGCTTCCCTTCATCAGTAGGACAGTTAATAGATGGCCTTATTTTATTGGCAATTAAACTGTTTACATTTGCACTTTGCAATAACTGATTGATTTAAGATTGTTTGGAATAGCCAGTCATATTCGTTCTTTATGTATAAAATTACTAGGTTAGACTTTAATAAATATGTTGAAGCATGGGCGTCGCTAGGATTGGGCCATATCGTCAGGATGCTCAGACATCATTATAGACCTCCCTTTCAAGTAAGCCTTGGAAGGACAAATACAAAGGTTGACGTATATCGGTACTGTTGTGAACCGTATAAGACGGGGATGTTGGTTAGACCACTTTGGTGCGTCTTAAGTAATAGAATATTTCACCTAAGTGAGTTATGGAAGACCACTGAAATTGTTTTAGTCGAAAAACATCCGTCATATCATGTACTTCTGAACATCGAGTTGATGATTATCCCTTCATAAAATATAGAGAATATGATGGTTACCACAAAAGTAGGATGATAAGAGTCAGGCTGTGCGTATTCCCTCTCAGAGTGCGCGAGCTGTATGAGGTTGGCGAGTAGACACAGCGCGTAGTTGCCCTCCAGCGTGTTGAACACGATGCGCATGTTCTGGTCCGTGCTCAGGAACTCCAGGCACTTGTCGAACATCGAGTACAAGCGGAATGCCGATACAGACTGCAACATACCATTACTATTTTATAAAACTCTTTAACTATTGTGTCATGTAAAAAGTCAAAAATACATTAATTATGAAGTTCCATTGGCCTTTTGTTATAAACTACTGCTGGGCAAAAGCATCTCCCTGTGACTTCCAGATCACTCAGTTATATCCCCTGACAGTCTCTTTCGAAAACATAATTCCTTCAATTATGAAATTCATGACATCTTATTATAGATGCTATATTTTTAACTAATTGTTCATTTTAATCTACAATCCTCGGTATAAAAATTTCGTAAAAATTTAAACAAATATTCTTGTCACTAACACTCACGGAGAATTTATACTTTTATGGTATGCCATAAAAGAAATATGTTCTTTAAATATCTTAAGTGGCAAAGTAATGTACATTTCTATGCTATAAAAGTAAGATATTTTTATTATAATTGCATCACATTACTTAGTTTCGAAAAATAAATATATATGATTACCCAACCAACACCAAAGAGTAGGAGAAAGTATTGCGGGTATGTTGATTACGTGACAAAAAGATTACAGTTTATAAATTTACAAAATCCTATTATACATAACGTATTTATTAAGTTTTTGGATAAGGATACCAGAAAATATTATTAGACAAACCTCAGGCGATATCTGTTGCATGTGGTACAGAAGCGTGGGCACTGACAATATCTGTATGATGTACATGGTGAGTAGCTTCTCCGAGAACTGTGCCGATACCAGCGGCCGTAGCGACAGCGTCACTATTGCCGTCAGCGATATGTTCTTTAGGTAGATCTTCTCGCGACATAACCCACGAAGAAGCAACGACTGAAACAAACAACAAATTCTTGTATACCTCCAAGTATTACGCATCAGCTCCGGTACTTTGTTTTACAACTTTCAGCTCTGTTTATAAACTGTCCTCCTGTGTAAGAAGGGTTAGGCCATAGTCCACCACGCTGGCCCAGTGCGGGTTGGCAGACTTCACATATCTTCGAGGACATTATGGGGAGAACTCTCAGACATCCAGGTTGCCTGACGATGTTTTCATTCACAGTTGAAGCGAGCTAAACTAATAAAATCGGAAGGTCAGAGGTGTGTGCCTTGGGATCGAATTCAGGTTTTTTGGCTCCTGTGTAGTCTGCCCAGTTGATACTGGCTTCTACTGGGAGACCGAGCGAGATGCGGTACTCCGCTTTCTCGGAACCACCACGTCCTCTTTTAGACATTTGCTGTGCCAATTTTTTGAGAGGAAATCGGAAGCTCGAAACATCTGAGTGGCCGTTCACCTTTCTCCCACTAGACTATTGCTGCATTTGTTTTCATTTGTACGCGTTTCCAAAGGTAGCTTTCGTAAGAAAGATACTGCAGACGTAACGCCGGCGGTTGGAAGAAAGGGCACAATGAGCAAAGAACAATTAATTTGAAACAATATACTATTGAACTCCACTTTTACAAGGAAAATTGCTGCCCCAGAGGCGCTGCGGTAGTAACGGTAAATTTTGCATGGTTGCCCGATTTCTTGGTCAGGCAAACCGTCATTTTCTCGGCGGGTTTTTCTGTCAAGAGATTTTCCGTAGCATCAGAAAATCTGGAAATAGCCCGGGAGACAGCAATAGGGTCGTTCCCTATGAAGAGTGATCAAAAACTTAGCCTTTACTTAAAATGTGGATGTAATCCACTGCTGCTTACGCCTTTAGTGATATACGCGTGAGATTATTTATGTATTTTAACAATGTATTGGAATGTGTGCAACATGCTTAAAGCAATTTACACAGCTACTGAAGCATATCGAATACATTGCAAATAGTAGTTTCAATATTTATAGATAAATTACTGAAGAATGAATACTGCCAATCTAAGGAATACTTATTACTAGAATTTTCCCGCGGCTTCGCTCGCTTAAATATAGGTTAACTTATTAACAGTACATTTTTCTGGATGAAAGGTACCCTATGTCCTTTTCTGTTCCCCTGACTTCATTCAAATGCAAAATTTCATGATGATCAGTAAAGTAGTTAAGGCGTGTAAGCATAACAAACAAAACAAACAAACTCACATTCGCATTTATAATATTAATTTATAATATGATATCTATACTAAACTTATAAAGGGGAAAGATTTGATTTTTATTTGTTTTTTGTATGATTGTAAGGGTATAACGCAAAAACTACTCAACCAATTTATAAAATTCTTTCACCATTTAATTATTTCACGGTAAGCTATATTATCAGCGAGTAACATGGGCTATATTTAATAAAAAAGTAATGTTACTAACATAACTTAACCTACTCTACCGCGGGCGGAGCCGCGAGCAAAAGCTAGTATAATTTATAGTTAGATTACTGGCCTTCTTAAATGAGATGGTACGCTTTTCGCAATTAAGGTTTCCAGGCTTTACACAAACCAGGCAGTTTCAAATCGTCTTTGTTCACAAATGAAGTGACTAATTTATTAATCTGTTATATGATATGCATGATTACTCATTTTAAACCTTAGATTTTTGTCTCTGAAAAGCCTTAAAACAGTTGTATATTTTTATGTTTATTGTCATACTCTTTTAACCGTGCATTTATTTATTAACTTGCATGTACTATGCAAGCTAACCTAGTTGGAGATTAAATCCATCCAGACTTTACAAATCATAGTTATAATTATTTACATAATATATATTAGTACTAAAACTTAAACAGATTGAGAAACAAGTTTACTATAAAAAAGAATACATACTTATAAGACTCACCTTTAATGTCAAATAATATCCTTTATGAAACAGTGATCCCATGACATTGGCACACAGCTGCTGCATTCCACCTCTTAGTTTATCAAAGTTCTTTAACCTTGTTAGTGCCCATGTGTTAGTAGCGGTGAATGCAACCAATGTGTGCAAATGTATAAGTATGCTCTGCATGTCTAGCGGTGACTCTGGCTTCAACTCTTCAAGATATAAGCAGCATTTGTACAGGAGATCCTTTATATGAGCTATCCAACGGATGCTAGAAATATGAAAAACATGTGGAATTACAAATAGATTATGATATGATTACATTGGCCATGAGAACTGGAGCATGGAAGGGAACTATGATCACATGACATGACATTGTAGTCTTCATTAGTAAAATAAGCGAATCTATTGAGGTCTGCCACAAATAGCCATGCTGTATATGTACAAGAAGATTGAATCTGTCTGTGATTTCTGAAATCAGTAGCATAGACCAATTCCAATTAAATATATTTCAATTTCAATGCTTTATTGCTCTCCATATGTAATTACATGTTGTTACAAAAAATAATACAATAGACCAAATATGGACCCTGTCGGGCACGGCAACATAGATAGAAGAGAAGAAAGGAGGAAGCCACGGGTATAATTTTTAAAATATTGCAGCAATAAATAAATTAAAATTAATTAAATGGAAATAAGTAATCAAAAATTTAAGTAGGTACCTAAATTCTATTTTCAATTTGTTTATTTTTTATTTATATTTATATATCTAATAATAATATGAATTTATTTAAAAACTATGTTTTAAATTATTGTAGGTATATTAAATTAGTTTGTAATTAAAGTTGTCATTTAGATATTCATTTATGTTGTAATAGCTTTTGTTGAGGAGAAATTGTCTTAGTTTATTAATGAAGCTGTTGTATTTATTTTCGCTTCTTATGGTACCTGGTAATTTATTATATATTTTTATAGACATTACAAATGTACTAGTCGAGTGCATGTTTAGTCGCGAACTAGGTAGGTTAAGTCTGTTTCTGTGCCTTAATGTAATTTTCGTTTGTATGTCTTCCCTTTTAGTATAGAAATCTGAGTATTTGCGGACAAATTTACATATTTCAAATACATATAAACTAGGCAAGGTAAAGGTTTTTAGTGTTTGAAAGTGAGGCTTACAACTATCTGTTTCATCGATGTTTACAATTATTCTTATTAGTTTTTTCTAAAGTGTAAATAATGTGAGTGCATCTTTACTATTTCCCCATAAGATGATCCCATATTTTAACCAAGCATAGGCATACGCGTAGTATGTGGCTAACGCTGTTTTTAGGTCTTTATCTCACGGAGAGCGTATGAAAATTTAGACAATTTGGCTCTTATCCTTTTAATGCGAGTCTATGTCTAGGCCTAATAGGGTGAAATATCATCTATATCATAATAAATGTGCTACCTTTATTATTGTCAATATGAGGTATTTGTAGTTATTAGGCAGTATGTAATATGAAGTAAAATAATTAAAAATAAACAATAATATTAATATAAGAATTTAATATGTTTACATTTAAATATAAGAAACTTCTTTCAGCAGTGACCAGTGCAACTTTAACCAACTGTGGTAGTAGCACAACTCCTTCCTTGAAAGGTATTAGACGCCTTTACCTACATAACTGCTGACCATCTGGAGCCAAAATAAGTTCATGACCACTTAAGTATTAATTTCTTTTTTATACCAAGGCATTCATAAATATTCCTGAACAATTAATCAATCAACTATAATAACAAGAACAAAATATATGCTATAAATGTCAGGTGGTTATTGAATGTCTCAATTATAACAATGCACAGTTTGTCCTAATGAGTGTGAATTGTAAGAACATAGTCGGCAAGTAAATATAATGCATACTTGTTAATAACTCCAACACATTCAAATGATCACTTGAATGAGGTCATATCAATTTGTGTGTAGATTTTAGAGTTATATAGTCTCATTAAAATATGTTACCAGATACCTGACTATAGTTATGTCATGCTTGCATCAAGATTAGTTTTATTTTCGAATCTAATAATGGCCAGCATAGACAAGGGATTATCGGTCATGAAAGTACAAGTCTGCGTAGTGTGGAAGAAATATCTGCTGGGGATTTGGCTTGGAGTACAAACACAATTTTTACAATAATTTATATGCAGTATGTTTAATAAAGTGCATGCTATGAAAGCAAATATTCTTAAATTACGTCCTGTAATGTCCCACTACCACTGCTTAGGTAATTACTTCCACAAATCAGTAGTCAATGTAAGGGAGACTATGTAATTCTTAGACATAATTATTGAACTTAAGCCCATGTAACAAACATTACATGTTTATGTAATGTTAATTGTGTTTTCTAATTTATTACTGATTTTATTATTATTGATTTTATATTCTTACAGTGTTTAATACACTGTAAGAATATAAAATCAATTTTATATTCTTACAGTGTATTAAACACTGTAAGAATATAAAATCAATAATTAAAATTAATAGTGTAAAACGATTAAGAATAGTAAACATGAAAAACTACCTGTATTCCTTATTTAAAAAGACTCCAACATAAGATAATTTAACAGACTCCGAATGTAAGCTCTGCACAATATACTTGCATAGTTTCTCAAATCTCTTTTTATCTCGCTTTTGCTTGAATACAAGGAAGAGTCGGCAGGTTACTTGATAAACATCAATAGCAGGCATAAGCTCAATAGGGTGTGGTGCTTCATCTTGTGAACCCGGAGTTTTTGTTTCTGGGAGAAGATGATCAAACTCATTTCTGAAAAGAAAATGAAGAAGTTATTGGTATTACATATTTTAATTAAGCAGCCAAAGCAAAATTTAAGCTGCTTATATGTTTTTAAAATATTTTGTATACAATTATATAAATGTAAACAAAACAAGCCTTCATAGGTATAAGAAAAATATTAAAATCTTTATATTTTGATTGGACAAATTTATAACGTAAAAAGGTTCGTTAATCGCACTAAAAACACAGGAGCGCTTACAGTATAAGCTTAATGAATCTCTGCCTGGCTAGCCATCCTCTGACAACTGCCTGTATCTTCACAGCAGACAGTTCCCGCTTTTTCTCAAGAGCGCGCTCTTCACGGGCTGCTTTGGTCTGCTCCAGGAATGTGTCCTTACTGGTCAAAGACTTGGAAAACATCGTTAGGCTCTACTATTGCACTAACACAAATATATTACTTTGTTTCCCTTTTTGGTTCAGCTGTCAGGACACAAAGCTGTCCCGATACATAGTTTAAAGCGATATTATCGAACAGAAAGCATGGTCGTTAACTAAAAGCACTGTACAACTGGTTAAATCATATTTGCAAATTAATAACAAATAACAATTGATTTTATAAGATTTACGATTTAGAATAAACCCTTTGGGACTTCGGATAGATTATTATTTTGACATATTGTTTGGTGTTACTAGTTACACTAGCAGTAATGCCGCTTGAAAGAATAATCGCCCTAATCCAGGCTCGTCAAGTTTAGTCGTCAAGGTTGGGCTAATTTAAGGCAAAGGTGATTATTATTCTAATCTGCCTATTATTAGATTTGGTTTGAAACTATTTTATCAATAACTAATTTAAAATTAATTCACAATTACTTCTAGAAATATTTAAAATATATAGATATATTACGGCAAATTCAGGTAATCAATATGTTAGACTTTCCACTTACACTTTTCTCAGAATCTTTGGGTCCAATTCAATCCTCGTACAAACCGCGAAGAAGATCAGTTTCATATAATTCGGTTCTGTATTCATGCGGTGAGTAAGTTTGTACTTTGCAGAGATAGACGGTGACGATAGGGATATAGAATCGGAGCTTATATAGCTGTGGCCAGAAGATACCAACCTTTTGGAATTTAGCACGATTGCTTGTTCTCCTTAAGTTTTCTAACGAGACGAGTCTCCGCATTCCCACTCCACGCCTAAAATGTCGAACCTTGTTTGACGATGGAATCAATGAGGCTAGTTAACTCTTTCAGGATTGGGATTTGGCCCACTTTTAGGAACTCAGTTGTAATTCCGTCACCAAAATGAGATTTATTATTTTTAAGTTGCTCGAGAGCCGAACCCACTTTGCTTAGTTAGATATCCGGGATGTCCTCGGTGGAGTGGTGCCTGAGTGGGGCTTTGTGGTCATCGCAGTCACGACGCGAAGATCGAACCATCCGGAATGTGTACAGGTGTTGGTAAAACCTCTCGACTTCTTCGAGTTTCTCGAAAGAACAATGGCCAAATTTCTATAGGAGCTGTACCTGGTTTTTATTTGCCATGTCCAGAAACAAACTGTAGTGGGATTGGTTTATTTTCATGTATTTAATACCATCCTGTATGAAAATAATGTGTAAGAAGCCTAAATATTTTAATATCGTGAACAAAACGCTGTGCTACTTTGTACCTACATAATACGCATTTATCAATAATACTAACTGGTTTGATCTCTACGTATTTATTTATTTGTACTACTGTTAATAACTCTTCGAAAATATGAAAATAATTGCAAGTACTGAATCTGTGCTTTTAGTATGCGAAAAAAAACGAATCACATCGTAACAAGGCCCACACATGTTTCTTATATTATACCATTGTAACATCTATTTAACTTGTGGAGTGCAATAAATGTATTGAGTATTGAGTATTAAGTGAAATGAAAAGACGCGTTCCAAAATTATATAAGTTAAAGAAAAATACGATATAAAAAAAAATGTATATCTCTTTTCCCTGGCTACATAAACAGATATTTCTTATCTTTCCTAAAATCTTAAACAATAATGGATATTTTCATATACAATATACAATACATGTTGGGTCGCCGTCAGGTACGATTTGACCATTGTTCTTTAAAGTTACGATTTTGCCATCCGTAGTTTGGCAAAGACCCTATCTGACGAAACTCTCGTCAGATAGGGTCTCACTGCTGCTGAACAAGAAACTTTGATCTTCTATTTTGCTCTATTACTAATTCCCTCAAAAGTTAGAGAGTCTCAGGCGAGAGTCTAGACTCTTTAGTCTTTCACCTTCGAGATAGCTCTTGTAGCGTTCTGACCACCGTGTTGCTTTTCTTGTTAACATTGCCTGTAGTTTCCAACGTATCGAAGCGATTTTAAAGTTCCAATCGCAATTTTTCAGTGCCTAAGGCTCTCATACTTAAACTTATAACAAATAAGATATTGTAAGTTAGCGATGTATGATCTTCTGAAGTGGAGATTCTTAAATTGCCGAGATTCCTTAGTTTTAATGAAATTCTGTGTTTAAATAGGACATAAAACATAAGGAAGTTCCTGTTGATCATTTAAAGTTTAATAGTAGTAATGCACATTTCAACAGCATTTATTATACTTATTTTTTACTTTTATTTTCATATTATTAAAGTTAGCTGTTATTTTCAGAATATATTATTATTGTAATGGAGTAACATACTTAATTTTTTCGTTATTTTGATGACTGTAAAGTTATGTTAGCTAATTTTGTTTTAAATTCTTTCTTGTTGTACAAACATTTTAAGGCCGGGACTCCACCAAAGCAGAGATGTGTGCGGTGTGCTGTGTGCTGTGCGAGAAGAGATGTTTTTCAGCTCGGGGGACTCCACCAAAGCGGAGATGTGTGCGGTGTGCTGTGTGCTGTGCGAGAAGAGATGTTTTTCAGTAAGCAAGATGGCCGGCCGGCGCGCGCGCAGGGCTCTGCGGGTTGCTAGCGGGTGAGAGGGGGGAGGGTGACATCGCTCACTGCACGCCGCTCACATCTCTCGTCTCCACTGCGCGTCGTCCGTCCGCGCACAGCTCACATCTCCGCTTCCATCGCACCATACAAATATTACACATCTCCGCACAGCGATCTCCACTGAAGCTGAGCGGAGAGGAGATGTGTCAATAACACAATTCTATTGATTGTTTAAAAAACATCTCCTCTCCGCTCGTCTCGTCTCGTTTGGTCGAGTCCCGGCCTAAACATGGCGGGCGAGGGAGATATCGAGATTCTCCACTAAATCCACATTGGCTTACATATATATTTTTTAAATGTTGTTTAGTTCTTCAAATTACTACAAATAATTTTGGTGCCAGTTTCACAAAAAGGTCACTTAATTATACCTATTTATTATTAGTATTACGCTGACGCGTATAAAAACAATTTTATGCATCAAACCTTTGCATCAAACCAAATTCTACCAATCTGGCATTTTGTGAACTAGGAACACTGACAACTGCTGTCATGTATGTCAAATCAACTGAACTCAAGTGTCATTTACCAGTATGAGTGCATTATTTTGTTTTGTAGAATATTAGAAATATGCGTTAAGAATAATCTACAACCATCATTGTCACGTTAAGTGAGTGTCGAATTAATAAAAAATCAACATGAGTTCCATACAGGAACGATTACAACTAAAAAGAGTGCCCCTTGACACATGGAATGTTAGGGAGCAGCTTTGTTTAGCTTCGGCGGTCGTACGAAGCGGAGATCAGAATTGGATGTCAGTTTCCCGGGCGCTAAAAACAATTGGAGAACCAAATAGACCGCCCGACTGGTATTCACAAAAGAGCTGTGCGGCGCAATATGGTGCTCTTCTGGAACATGTGGAGACTCCAAAACGCAAGAAGCGTAGCTCAGAAGGCGCTGTGGAAACACCACAGGAAAGTATCTTGAAGAGATTAACGCAAGAACGGATTGTTGAAATTCAGAAAACACTGGCGGAGATGAATCAGCAGTACGAACAGCTGAAGAACGAGATAACAGAAGTTCGTAATCCCGCCACTTCAGAAGATCGTCTTAGAGAAGTGTGGGCGAGTATCGAAGCTCGTTCTAGAGCTCGAGAAAGGGAAACAGCTAGACGGGCGGCTTGGTTAAAAGAGAGAGATGAGAGAAGAGCGCGTGCCGATCGCGCATGGAGACCACCTCAAGCACAAACACCAACACCACATTCGCCTCTCACGCCCACTGCACCTGCGCCGCCAGCATCGCCCTTATTAACTTCACTGCTTAAATCATCACCTGTTGTAACAACTCCGCAGCATATATCACATCCAGCCAATGTTGTTGAAACAGTATCTCCTTCAGTGACAGCCCCAACATTGTCAATGCTTTTAGAGAAATCTGCTGTATCAGGTGCCAGCCAACATGAGAGTAAACATGCTGCTATAGAACATATCAAAAGCCAATTAGTGCAAATTGAACAACAACTTAAAGCTAATACATCGCCGACAGTTCTTTCATCGCCTGCACCTGCACCACCAGCCCCTGTACAACCTTTAGATATTGATGAGATTGAGATAAAAGCTGAGGATGTATATGCATTCAGAGATATTGATATACATATACCGCCTGTAACTGCAATGCACAAAACTAATAATAGGACCATTGAGAAACCTCAAATAAAAGAAGATGTGGAAGTGGCAGCGCCAGATGTAGCTCCTGAGACTGCATTAGAAAATAATGAAGAACAAGTTAAAAAGGAGGAACCACAATCACTTCAAGTAGAGACAGTTGATGAGGAAATTGTACCTAATGAAATTGAGCCAACACCAGAAAAATCATCTCAGCAACCAGTGCAACTGCCGGCCACTATAATGAAAGAGTTGACACCAGAAACTGAAGTCAGAATTGCTTTTCCAGAAGTCAAGTTTCCTACTACAGAAATAAAGGTAATACATCCAGAGGTTCAGAAGGTAAAAGAAGAAGTGAAAGAAGTAGAGACACCACCGGAACCAGAAAACATTAAAGAAGAGGTTATAGAAGAAACTACAGAAGTAGAGCAAGAGGTTGAACGGCTTGTAGAAGTAACCCCAACAGAAGAAAAGATTGAAGAGCCCTCAGAAACACAAGAAGAAGTATCACCAGTTGAAGATATTGTTGAAGACAACGAACTACCTGCCCCTGAAGAACCAATGTCATCTGAACCTCATGCAGAAGACGATCAAGACAGCCAAGAACGGCTTGTCTTAGAACCTCCTATTTCTGCAGAAGAAGAAGTTGCGTCATTCCCAGAGACAGCACATACAGATAGCATAGAACATAAGTTAGAGATGATGGAAAAGGGAGATATAGTTGATGTTATTGAACATAAGATTGTGGAAGACATTAGGAGGGAGGATGAATCAGAGGATTCAATTCCTTTGAAAGAAATGATGAGGTCAGAATCTCTGCCAGTGACATCTGAAGCAGAGGTTAAAGAAGAGAGGGAAAAGACCGATGTGGACGATACTCATACGGAAACAGATGACGACACGCCTATGGAGCTAAGTCGTGAGGAAGAAAAGGAAGGGAAAAAGAAAAGAGATTATTCGCGTAAGAAGAAACCTGATTCAAGGACATGTTCAGGATCAGAAAGTGCGGCAGAAGCCAGCGCGCCTGAGTCACCGAGCGCTAACGACGCTGAGCGACAACATCGCTTGTGGAAAAAGTCCGTAATGCTTGTGTACAGCAGGTTATGCGCTCACAAGTACGCGTCGTTATTCCTTCGGCCTATAAGCGACGAGGAGGCGCCTGGATACAGCTTGGTTGTTAAACGACCCATGGATTTAACAACAATTAGGAAAAACATTGATTCAGGCGTTATCCGAACAACAGCCCAATTTCAACGTGATGTGTTATTGATGTTGTCCAATGCGCTCATGTACAATAGCAGCGAGCATAGCGTATACACAATGGCTAAGGAGATGCACGAAGAAGCATTAGGTCAGCTTGGAATGCTGCTGGCCGCTCAAGCACACGCCGGTCTCGTAGAAGCGACACCTTCGAGGCGCAAGCGACGTCGAGATCACCCGCCTAGACCGAGTACACACAAACGCCACCACTGAACACTTACGCGAGATGACACGGTCCTCAATACAGTACAACTTGAATAGTATCCCCCATTTGTCATACTTATACTTATAATAGATATTAGAACAGTCAGTCTTGTACCCCTCCCGCCTTTTATGGGTAACTGCAGCTTAAGCACATCTCACCTCGTCATGGAGAGACAAGGAGGTTATGTTGGATCTACTGACTAATAACTACTTTCACACAAGGGTCGTTGGCAATGTAACTACATCAGCAATCCATCGAGTAGGGGCCAACTGCAGGACAAAGACTCCCCGGGCGACAACTATTTGATTTGATAAGGATTGATAGGGAAGGAGGATTTGATAAGGCTTATTTCAGTAATGTTACAGTCAATGTAATTATTTTATGAATGGTAATCTTTTTCTCTGAATAGTGCCCTATGTTATACTATATGCAAGGAAGTAGCTTTTGGTGCGTATTGGCGGAGCTATCAGGTTCTTGGTCTTTAGATATTTCTTGTTTGTTTTTTTTTATCCCCCAAATACCTATGTTAAATTTGTCGACCTGGAACTAGGGTTGTGTTGAAAGTGAATATGTAAGATTTGTAAGGCGTAACGTTTTGCACAGCGCAATTCGAATAGCGAATGACTTGGGTTACGAATTCTTATCATTTAGTTATAACTTATTATGTATAAGTATTAAACTTATGTTGCTGAGGTGACCTATAGAGTACATACATAGAGAAGTAGAACAATATAATAAATTAGAATTCTCATACGAAAGTGAACATGTATTGTGAATGTGAATGTTTGTAAACCACAATGCAACAGTGATCCCGTACTGAAATTAAACATGGTATATCAACTCAAGGGTACTAGGTACATAGTAATGTAATTTTGTGAATATCATAAATGTGTTATATTAATTAATTAATAAAACCTGATTTTTAGGAACAGTTAATTTGTTTTATTACAAAATATTAATTAGTATCACGTTTTTATATCCACGAAAGCAAACAAGAGTTGTTCCATTTACAGTTCTATGTAATATAAAGCCCTACTTAACAGAGGCCACTATTTATACAAAATAAACTCTGTATTCTGAGCCTCCGCTTAAGGTTATACGGGCGCAGTGTGGTCACTGATTTGCGAATAAGTATAAATGTAACTATATTATACCGATAATTACTTTATTTATTATTAATTAAATAAATTATAATACAAGTCATTTTAGATTAATATAAATATAATAAGTATTTTCATTTATAGGTACATAACTAAGTTTATTTATGTAATACACTAGGTTTTGATAGTGAAATTGGTGAAAAGCTCCGTTTATTTAATTAAATTAATGATTTTATATGTCTTGTATTGAATATAACCTATACAATGTACGGGTTATATTTTAAACTAATTGATTTTACGTATAGCTTTCTATACATTACAAAAGCTCTGCTAGTAACGCCATCTACATACTTCGATTGGAACTTCATATACTAAGATTGGGCGATCTTACTTTGCTTTGTTCTGATAGAAGACTTAAAATGCTCCTAGATGGCGTTAATAACCAGTTATAACACAAAAGCATTTAAAACTGGTTATTAACTTTAAAAGTGCTTAAAAAGCATTGTGGACTTCATTAAATAGGTTTTGATACGCGCTCTTTTTATTATATCCTAAGCCAGTGTGCAGTATTCCTGATAGATTAATTTTGGATTCGAATTGCATTAATTATGCTTTCTAGACATTCAACATTAATTGCATTACCTATTGTGGGACTGAATTAGGTATAGTCTGGCCTAGATATCTATCTATTCATTATACTAAAAGCTGAAGAGTTTGTCTGTTTAAACGCGCTAATCTCAGGAACAACTGGTCCGATTTGAAAAATTATTTTAGTGTTGGATAGCCTATTTATCGAGGAAGGCTATAGGCTATATAACATCACGCTACGACCCACGGGGGCGGCGCAGTAGCGATAAGCGCGGATGAAACCGCGGGAACATCTAGTATAATATACAACAGTAAATTTGCACAGGCATCGTGCATATTGCCGAGATACAAAATATGTCATTCTTCATCCTATATAATATCTATATGTTGAGCCTATAGGTATCCAGTACCTAAATCATATTTATTATCCATTTCTGTTTGAAAATAATAAATTATTACACATTCGATTACTAAATACGGGTGTAACTCAAAGAATTAGACACAATATTTCAGTATCATACAGTGTCTGACAGTCTTCGCCTGCAAAATGGGAACACATACCGGAATAAAAAGAATTCTATGCATTATATAATCCAGAACAGGGTCTATAGGTGTCCCAAGTTTTATTTAAACCGTTTAACGGTTTACGTGTAATTGATTAACAAACATCCACATCTGAAAATATCTTCACAAAGGTACCTAGCACATTTATATCTAATATTACGCTAATACATTTATCTGACATAGGTACCTTTTGCTGTAGCTTTTTTTAAGAGATGAGTAAGTAGCTTAATTAAGTAGGTACTAATTGAAAAAGTAATAGGTATATTTAAGATAATCCTCAAATCTAATCATCATTAGGATGAATAGGTACATGCGTTCTCAGGCGGATCAAATATTTCCTAATCACTCGTTCCAATAAGGACGGGGTGTGAGGTAGGTACCAACCAGTCACACGGATTAGGTATAACTATGCACTTAGTCACCTTAGCATTCTAATAATTCATTATCTATGCGTGGCAAGTGATTAGCTTTCCGGTGATTAGTGAGTAAGCGAATACCTCCCATTGTGTGTGAATGATAGCGCAACAATGCTACTACCATATGATAAGTGATAAGGGTTTGGCATGTCTTACGCCATGTATGACAAACCCCTTCTATATCACTTCAAATTCCATGTATTTCCTTTACAAAGAAGTTGAAGGTGAGGTATATTATTGATTGGTCCATCGGCGTACGGACAACGGCATCCAGACATGCCATGCCATGACAATGCTTTTATATATTATTATGGTTAACCTGACAAGGTAAATTAAATGAATATAATAAATTTAGTTTGAGCGAAAGATATAAAATGCCGGCTAATTTAATTTCTTTTAAGGTTATATTCTAAGAAAACTTTTGAATATATTCATGATTAGCATAGAGTGAATAAGTGCTTGCGTAGCTAATTGGGTACTTAGGTATTAATATCATGGTGTTAAGGCCATCGATTTTAACTGATTATCTGTTTTACTGACTTTCCATCAAATAAACTTTAAGTTTTACTGAATTATAAAGTTGATTAAGTACCTAATTAGAATTGTACCGTGTGAACGCGGTGAAATAAAGTGCAATGTGTGTAGGTACCTGACTTGTTATAAGTAAGCACTATTATATAAAACACGTTCTGGTGAGAAGTGATTTCCTTTGATTACGTCTGATTCAAAATTAAATATTTAAATTAAAGAAATGTTCATTTATTTCCGGATAGCCTTGGATGTTGCACTAAACACTTCAATGTTTTACATTGTTTTTAATTTAATAGGTATTCTTTTTTTCCTCTTTAAAGATCTATAAACGGGCAATATTTTCACTGGAATAAAATGTAGCTACAATATTTCAACTATAGTCAGGCCATCTTAACAATATTTTACCTAGTACTTCGCCCATTCGCCCGTATATTGAACAGTATAGTTGTTATTGCTGATACTGTATTGCAGCGACACGCTACCGTTAATATAATGCCCATTCTGAAGCCCCTTTATTAAAATAATATAATCTATCAATAAAAAACTGTATGTTACAAATCATAGGACTGATTCCACATTTATGTACCTACCCGAAGAGGGGTAGGTTATATATAATTATCTAATTATGAGAGTACTAGCTTTTGCCCGCGGCTTCGCTCGCCTTAATTTAGAATTTGACTCGGGTTGTACTCTGCTTGTAATAATATAATTCAATCATGATTCGAAAGACACGTGACGCCATCTATTATCATAAGAAAGTTATTGTTGTTTTCCTCGGGAACAGTAATTTTTTTCGGGATGTAAAGTAGCCTATGTCCGTTTCTGTATACCTGACAACATACCTATATGCAAAATTTCAGAATGATCGGTTCAGTGGTTTAATCGTGAAAAAGTTAGGATTAGGATTACACCCATATTTCGCCAGCTATGGTTTAAAGTTCTTCGTAAAAGGAGGTACCTACGCTATTTCGAAGAAAGTCAGTTTCCGTGCTGCTATGGAAAGTTTCTTGACAGGAAAACTTTATGACACTTTTTCTGTCTTGTCGGTCTAATCCTAAAGCACATGCATAGCAGCATCATTTACCTCCGCTGCACTCTTTTATTATAGTATCTTATACTATACCTAAGGGTTATTAGTAAGATCCATGTTTAGTTGTAGATACACTCTTCCACAAAACATTGTACTTATCTATACCTAAATTATTAAAATATGTTGTTTGTTTGTTTTATAAATTACAACTCCAGCTCTTGAATTTGAATTGTTTGTCCATGAGTTGTTTGAATTTTGGCAAAGTCCTCCGCGATACTTTCTGTAACGCGAGGGACTTACAAACAACGGACAAAAAGAACACACAAACTCAGAACAACCATTAGTGTATCACATAAATAATTGTGTTTGGGATTCGAACTCTCAACACTCGGCGTAGTGACAGTGGCAAGGCGACCACTAAATCCACTACTCCATCCGTGAAGTCAATTTTATATATTGACACTGTCTAAATAACTCATTAGACCGTTGACAAAAAGTTAATCACGTCGCGTCGGTGTGAATCAGGGATGTTTCGAATGCAGGATTTTTGACATCCGCGGATGCGGATACGGATATTTAAAGGCTCACATCCGCGAATGCGGATACAGATGCGGATGTCCAAATCGACGCGGAAGCTCCGCAATTGCGGATGCGGATGTTGATAAGAATTGTGAATCATATTATCATTGCGCCATTCATTGGCCCACCCATTTTCTTTCTTGTCGCAACCTGCGCTATATCTGGATCCGCATAAAAATCCGCGATGATTATTGCGGATGCGGATACGGATGCAGATGTCCAAATCGACGCGGAAGCTTCGCAATTACGGATGCGGATGCGAATATTTGCATCATCCCTAGTGTGAATGTTCCATCAATATTGCAACGTTAATTGGTGTTTCACATTGATGAATAGGTTGCTACGTATTTTATTTGTCCATCCATAGATACATAACAGGTTGAACAATGACATAGCTTTTGTTTTTTATGTTGATCCATGAAAAAGCAGGTGCTACATGGGTGACATGGGTATTGTTTTTTACAAAATTGCTCCGGCTGGATGCCATTCTTGCAGTTAAAAAAGTTTAGGACGTACCTACGTAGAAAAATGTTTGCATCTGTTGTCGTAGTTTTTAATTGGTATAACATGTAGTAATAATATTTAAGTATGTACTATATACAATCAAAAGAATACTTAAATTTAAAAAATAATAATTTACTTTCAGTGGTATAGAAATTTGTCACAGCTCACTCAAATATTATATTCTAAAATTTCTTTGCCATATTCAAATTTTATTCCAGCTGTGTGAATGTAATAACGAGCGGTACCTACGTAATAAAATTATGATCTTAAAATACTGTAACTGCTTTTTGTAACGCAAATAATAATTTTAATAAAGTAACTCCTAGAACACATCCTTATAAAAGTAATAAATAAAGTAAAGGTTTAAAAAAATGTATTTTATAGACACTCACGTATTTGCCAAACTTCTTGGCAGTATTTGATTAGGTATAAATGAGACAAAGTTGTAGTATAGTCTGGTTATAATTATCCAAAGGTGCATCTTATATACTAACGACTACGTGTTGATCACGGATAGTAGAAACATTTAATAGATATTGAACGTGCGATAAAGATCATAAGATTGCGATGTAGATTGTAGATACAGCACAAAGATATTGTACTGTAACAGTACACCCCCTTTAAAAAAAAAAAAAAATATTATTATGGTAATAGTGTTTACAATATAAATTTGACCTAGACCTTACTAGTTATTTGCTGATGTATATAAATAATAATGCTATTGTACGCGGTGGAATTTGATGACGCCTGTTGTTACTAGTTATTTGCTGATGTATATAAATAATAATGCTATTGTACGCGGTGGAATTTGATGACGCCTGTTGTGGTGTGATTTGCTGACGTATGTAATTTTGACTTAGCTGTTGCACGAGTGTTTATTATTTTTTTCCGTTAAACTCTTCATTCTTCTGTCCAGTGTTTTCATTATGCCGTAAAGTAGGATCACGCCGATTGTTAAAATAATCTGTCCCATTGCAACATTTCTTGTCCACCGTAAGTCCTCCTGGATCAGGTTACGGAGTTTGTCCGCTTCGTTTTGATTGAGGCAACTGTCCGTATTGTATGTTATCTGGTCCTTAGAACTTTGATTTCCCATTTTAGATGTCTTGTTGTTACGAGTAGTTGTGAATTAATGGTATATGTTAAGATCTATGTTAATATATATACGAATAGCTTGCTTATATCAGCGATTTTTTATAGACGTACTACTGGCTTTACTTTACGTCCTGATCGTGTAGTGTACGTGTGTGAATGTCTGTAGAAATCCTTTGAATCTGGCACGTAGTTTGATTCGTCATTGATCATGAATGCTGGTTTCAATCTATCAATTGATATCACTGTCTCTTTATCCCTAATTCTAATGCAAAATGTTTTATCTGTTTTACTAATTACTGGGTAGGGTCCTTCATACGGCGGTGTCAGGGCTTTCTTAATTCTATCACACCGAACAAATACGTGTGAGCATTCTTTGAGTTCGGGATGCACAAATATAGCTTGGTTGTGGTTTTTTCTTTTCGGAATTGATGTCATTTGTGTGATGTCCTTTTGAATTTGTTTTACAAACTCTTCGTACGTTGATAACTGTGCTGCTGATGACTCAAAAAATCCTCCAGGGAGTCGTATTGGCGTTCCATATGTCATCTCTGCTGAACTATAACCTGTGTCTTCTCGCAAGCTACTCCGCAACCCGAGTAAAACTGTTGGAATTTCTTTTAACCAATTTTCGTTGGATTCTCTTGTCATTAACGCCACCTTTAAAGTTCTATGAAATCTCTCTATCATTCCATTGGATTGCGGATGATAAGGTGTTGTCCTAATTTTATGTATTCCCAAAAATTGTGAGAGTGACTCAAATATTCTTGATTCAAACTGTCGGCCTTGATCCGTAGTAATGCGCAATGGACATCCAAAACGAGTAATCCATCCTTCGAAAAGTGTCTTGGCTACTGTTTCTGCAGTTATATCTTCTACCGGAAATATTTCGGGCCATGACGTACAACGATCTATGATTGTGATTAAATATCTCTTCCCTTGTGAAATCGGAAGTGGTCCGACGATGTCAATATGTAAATGTTCAAAACGTTGCGCTGTCATAAATGTACCAGGAGGTGATATCGTATGTCGTTGTATTTTTGATTTTTGGCAGGCTATACATGATCTACACCAATTATTGATATCTTTGTTCATATACGGCCATAAATACCTTTGGGTTATCATTTTTCTCGTAGTTCTTTTTCCTGGATGGCTCATACCATGAATGGTATCGAAAATTTGTTTGCGAAATTGCTTTGGTAAGTAGGGGCGGCTTTTTCCAGTAGACGTGTCGCAGGTGATGTTTATTGTGGAACCCGGAAGCGTAATGTTTTTGAATTTTAATCTTTTATTGTCACGTAATTTACTTAGTTCATTATCTGTTGATTGACATTTTTCCAATTCAGCGTAATCGATAGGTGATGGCACGTATATTTCCTCTATTCGAGATAAGGCATCGGCGGTAATATTGTCACGTCCGCTTATGTGTTGAATGTTGGTACTGTATTGTGAAATGAAATCTAACTGCCGGACCCGTCGCGGTGTATCGTTTGATGATGGTTTTTGGGAGAATGCGTATGTCAAAGGTCGGTGATCCGTAAATATTGTAAATTCTCTTCCCTCGATTAATCTGTGAAAATGTTTGACGGCCATGTATATTCCTAACAGCTCTCTGTCAAACGTAGAATATTTTTGTTGAGTTTCGCTCAATTTTTGTGAAAAAAAACCTAATGGTTCCCAATTGCGTCCGGATTTTTGTTGTAAAACTCCACCAACGCAAGTAGCACTAGCGTCGGTCATGAGCGCTAGTGATGCGTTGCGGGAAGGATGCGCTGTTAACACTGCGTTTTTCATGCTTTCCTTGCATTTTTCGTAAGCTTTGTCTGCTTCCGTTGTCCAAGGAACAGGTGAATTATCGTTCTTTTTTGAACCATGTAGATATTCGTTTAAAATTCTTTGATTTTCCGCTGCGCGTGGAATATTACTTCTGTAGAAATTGACCATGCCCAAAAATCGTCTTAATTCTTGAATTGTTTTCGGTTTGGGAAATTCCATGATTGCTTTGTAATTTTCTTCGGTAGGTTGTATTCCTTGGCTCGTTATATGATAACCTAAGAAATCTATTTCCCTTCTGAGAAATTCGCATTTTTCGAGATTAATGGTTATTCCATTCTCGTGTAAACGTTTGAAAACCGTTTCTAAATGCTGATAATGCAAATCTTCGTTGTCCGATGCGATGAGACAGTCGTCTACAAATATAAATACGAAGTTTAAATCTCTAAATAAGGAATCCATGAATCGTTGAAATGTTTGTGCCGCATTGCGTAATCCGAAAGGCATTCTTAAGTACTCAAAAAGTCCGAAAGGTGTGATGATGGCTGTTTTTTCTATATCTTTAACAGGAATACAGTGGTATGCTTTGCGTATATCTATCTTGCTTAGTATCTTCTTATTTTCTAATATGTATGTAAAGTCAGTTAATCTTGGTAGTGGGTATTTGTCCGGTACTGTCGTGCTATTGAGCATTCGATAGTCTCCGCACGGTCTCCATTCGCCATTTTTCTTTTTTACCATATGTAATGGGCTTGCCCATGGGCTATCTGACGGTCGGCAAATTCCGAGCTCTATCATATTTTGAAATTCCTTTTTGGCTATGTCGTATTTTTCTGGAGGTAATGGTCTTGCCCGAGCTGCGACGGGTGGTCCTGTAGTGATAATGTGGTGTTCAATCTTATGTTTGGGCGCATTGCGTAGAGAGGACTCTTTCGTGATGTCTTCGTATTTGTTTAAAAGTTGCGTAATACGTGAATTCGTTCCCACTGCGATAGTACGAATTGTTTGTTGTGTCGCTTTTTCTGAAGTTACATGCGTTGTCAGCTCTGTAACTTTGTCGATAAGTTTGCGACCTGCTATGTCGACTAATAGTTTATAGTGCTCTAGAAAATCTGCTCCAATTATTGGTTGTGTAACATCGGCGATTATAAAATTCCATTTATAACATCGTTGTAGTCCTAAATTCAAGGTAAGCGTCTTCTCGCCGTAAGTCCTAATTTTAGTCCCATTTGCAGCGTATAGTGTGTATTGTTCATTTTGTAAAATTGAATATCTCTGTTGCTTGCTAATGACTGAAATATTTGCGCCCGTGTCAATCAAAAACTTCATACCACTTTTTCGGTCGGTAATGGTGAGGCGATTGGATGGGTGGATTGCACAGAGTTTCGCCGTTGTCTGTGCTCTTATTCGTTTCCCTGGTTCCGTACGTAAGTCATTGGTTTCCAACCGCATGGTTTAATGCAGTTCCTTGCATATTTTCCGAATCTTTCGTGGTAGTAACAAAATCGATTTGCTCCTCTATAGTTTGTTCTCGGCCTCATAATCGGGAATTGTTGACGTTTCTTGAAATGATTGTGCGTGCTGGGTCGATAGCCATATTGACCTTGCTGAATTGCGTCAATATCTATCTGTAATTTTGCTAGCTGGGCTAAAATGCATGCTGTATTGTTGTCGTTTGAAGTGTCGTTGCTAACAGCTGATATTTCGGTTACTTTTGAATTCATTATTATTTTGTCTGCAATTTGGCTCAGTTTGTCAATTTCCATGTCTTCCGTAACTGCTAGAACCGTAGTAACTGATGTTGGTAAAAGCCTGAACCATAGTAGTTTAATTGTTTCGTCACTGATTTTTCCTCTCCCGAGGACTCGCATTTGACGTAATAACTGCGAAGGTTTTTGTTCACCGAGTTCTGTCTCTGATATTAATTTTTGAAACTGTCGCTGTTCTGTTTCTTCGTAACAATCAATTAAACGTTCCTTGATGTTTTTATATTTATCTGTAGTCGGTGGTGAAGTGATTAGGTCACTAACTTGTAGTATTTCTTCCTTGGATAATTTTGCTATTACTGTACAGTATTTGTATTCGTCTCCTTGCTTCTGTGGTGCTAATATGGCTTCTAGTTGCGTGAACCATAATCTTGGTTGGTCTTTCCAAAATTCCGGAATGCGAGATAAAACCGAGGTGCCAGCAGCTACTTCAAGTGTTCCTTGCTGATTTATGTTCGCCTTGCATGGTGATTGTGCCATGTTTCTTGCTGCGTATTCGTTCGTCGGGGTCACCAATTTGCCAAACTTCTTGGCAGTATTTGATTAGGTATAAATGAGACAAAGTTGTAGTATAGTCTGGTTATAATTATCCAAAGGTGCATCTTATATACTAACGACTACGTGTTGATCACGGATAGTAGAAACATTTAATAGATATTGAACGTGCGATAAAGATCATAAGATTGCGATGTAGATTGTAGATACAGCACAAAGATATTGTACTGTAACACGTACATAGACGCCTATTTTTCTTACACCTATTTGTCGGAGGGGTTGGCAGAGACCACGTATTTCTACTGCTACGATCCAAGCATGTTTCTCTTGCTTTAACAATAAGAGTACAATAGCAATTAAAAGGAACAATAAGTTCTTAATCTTTAAAGCTAAAAAGGATTAATAAGCGATTAGGTATGTAATTGTTGTATCACCCTACTATCTTTAACAATTATGGCTCGTCCATTATCTATGTGAAGTGATAGATTATCGAATCCTTAATTATCTGTAACTCATTTTTCCAATCCATTACGCCATACTTATAAATATTATTAATACAAAAGTGTATTTGAAATTACAATGGCTTTCATGTAGGTTTGAAGTACTTGTTCACTATTGACGATTATGGTAAGTGACAATATAATATAGATACAGACTCTACGCTGAAGGAGTTTCATAGAGCAATAATGAGTTTGTACATAATGTAAATCTATACCTAATTAATTTATGCTTTTAGTTTAAAAGTTTCTTAATTAGCATACTGGTCAAATGTAGGGTTGACCAAATGCATGTATTTAAACGAAAAAATGAACTTTAACAATTATTATTATTTTTCAAGTAGGTATATTTCAATGAAATGATTTAGTTAACCTAGCCACTTTAAGAGACATACAAATTCGCATTGTAAATATTTATTGATGAAAAAAACCATATAATTTAATGTCTCCTTTGAGATATCGCTACATTAAATAAATTAATGATCCAATTAGTTAAAATTCTTAGATTGAAAATAGTTATTATAATAATAAAAATGCTTACATCCGTAGTACTTATAAATATTATTAATGTATTTCAAACAAGCTATAATCATATGTATTAAAGATATTTGATTAATGTGTCTAATCAAATAGAACTTGTATGTAAGTAATTGACGGCCTCGATGACGCAGTGGTTAGTGAAACCGACTGCCACGCCTGAGGTCGCGGGTTCGATTCCCGCACAAGTCAAACATTTGTGTGCATGGACATGGATGTTTGTGTTGTTCTGTGTGTTTCTATGTATAATATGTATGTATTTACAAAAAAAAGTATATAATATGTATGTTTATCCATTGTCTAGTACCTGTATTAATATTGTCTGCTTAGTTTGGGCTAGATGGTGTTGTATGTAGGTATATGATAGAATATTATATTTTATACAATATACATATATTATAATAACATCGTACAGTATTTTTGTCAGTTTAATTAATTTCTAAAGTCCACCTACTTATGTTCATGCCTTCTCAAAAACAACGCAAAGGTGTATAACATTTAAAGAAATTCTCAAATAAATGTTTATTGTAGGTACTTCATAAGTCTTGTACCTACAACGTAATAAAATTTGTATTCAAATACGAGGACTATTAAGAAAAGTAGGCAAAAAAGGTTTAATCTCAAACATCAAACAAATCAACCCTTGTCTGAACAATTAGATACGAGTCCCGATAACGCTACACACGGTGCCGAAACTGCGTGTTACTACAACTTTAGAAAAAAAAAACAGCTATAAAAACTATAGCCGTAAACTGTCTCCAAGCCTGGGGCCTTCCAGGGCCTTTCTACGAGAGTTCAATACAATTAACCGAGGCGAATTTTGAAGTAAATCGTAAATAAACGGTACGGTCACGCTACATTGACTTTCTCTCGTTTTTTTCTTTTCGGTCCGTCTTATGCCTGTCTTCAAATTAAAGAAAAAACATAATTTGTTGACCACTTGCTATTCCGCATACGAGTAGTGATGAATGCCGAGGTTAAGTATAAATAATAATAATATAATATCAGCCTTGTATTAAATTGTCCCACTGCTGGGACCGGGTCTCTTTTCAGTGTGAGATGAGTTGCAGCGCAGCAGCGTGGTGATATTGGCCCATTGCGGTTTGGCAGACTTCACATATCTTTGAGAACTTTATGGAGAACTCTTTGACATGCAGAATTCTTTCACAATGTTTTCCTTCACCGTTAAAGCGAACGATCATTGACTATTTAATTTTCACGTTACTTCGAATAGACAGAGAACTGCAAGAAGAACTCGAGATTTCTTCGTCCAGTCAAACGATTGCCTACTAGGCTAACACTGCTATATAAGTACAAATGCTGCGTTCAAATAGCAGAAGAATGTATAAGTAATATTAATCTAGTTTAGGACATGGATGTGTCCTTAGCTCCTTAGTTGTAATTTTGTCATCCTTTTGTATTTCGTAAAGTAAAATGTCACTCATTGCAGATAATTGACCATATCAACCGTATTTGGTAAGACTAATGACATAATATCAGCGGCATTCGTTCTTTCTATATACTTAGGTTCCATAACTTGACTATTATATATTTAACGTAGGTAGACAGACTTTAAGTAGACATTTCTTCCTTCTCCAAATATTTTGTACTAGCTGTTACCTGCGACTTCGTCCGCGTAGATTTTAACTAAAAAGTGTTTGTCGCCGCGGAACCTAACTATATTTCTCTGCCCAAGTTACTTAAATGGCGTAGTTTTTATAGTGTAAACCTAGATAATAGCATGGCTTACTCAAAAACAACATTTAAATATGCGTCGTTAGATTACACGCTGTCACAGAATGCGTAAGAAAAACAAAGATTCACAGCTCCTCCCCCGTAGGTGATAGCGTGATAATATGTAGCCTATATGTTGACCCGACCTGTTAGTAATATTCATGCAAAATTTGAAGTAAATCCATGCAGTGCTTTTTGAGTTTAGCCCGGACATACATACAGACAAACAGACAAAATATCTAAAAACTATATTTTTGGCTTCGATATCGATTGTAGATCACGCTCCAAGTATTCTTTAAAAAAAATATTCAATGTACAGTTTTGACTATCCTACGATTTTATTATATGTATAGACTAGCTTTTGCCCGCGGCTTCGCTCGCGTTAATTTAGAATTTGACAATCAATTCGGGTTGTACTCTGCTTGTAATAATATAATTCAATAATGATTCGAAAGAAACGCGGCGCCGCCGTCTATTATCATAAGAAAGTTTTTGTTGTTTTCCTCGGGAACAGTAATTTTTTTCGGGATGAAAGGTAGCCTATGTCCGTTTTCGTACACCTGATAACGTATATGCAAAATTTCAGGACGATCAGTTCAGTGGTTTAGGCGTGAAAAGGTAACATACAAACAAACTCATTTTCGCTTTTATAATATTGGTTAGGATGTGTAGTTAGTTTATGTGATAGGTATCGTTGGTAATATATTATTATTATTGTATCATTGTGAAATAATGTTCGATATTCTTATATACTAACCATCTAGTTTTAATAATTGACAGAGTCGTAGATTACTACAGTTAATATTGAAATAGTACCTACTATCGTCTCTATTATCATCCAGTCAAAAACTGCGGATTGGTCATTGTGACGGGCGCATATACTATATGTATAAATAAGAATAATGGCTTCACCGATGATTACTTACATATATAATTTTATGTAAAAAGTTCCCTTCTGCGTGAGATCCTGGCCTTAATTTCCATGTCAACTAAAGTATTATTTAAAGCTTATTGTGTTTGATAATGTCAGCAACATGATATTGTGCTCGGTGGACAATAACAGCCACGCCTTCTATTACGTGGTCCTTCTACACATAGCTGGCAAAATGTGGGTGTAAGACACCTGTGAGTATCCGTTCAGGGATATAAAGGTGTGAGTCTATATAATATGAATATAATAGTATTATATAATATAATAGTATTATGAGCAAATGTCCTTCTTCAAACGAGGTTTAAAGAGAGTTCTTCTTTCACGGTAGGCAGCGGCTTTGCTGTGTCCTGACATTGCTGAAGTCTACGAGCAGCGGTTACCACTTTCCATCAGGTGGGCTACTTGCTCGTCTGCCACCAAAAGCAATAAAAAGAAAAAAAATATGAAAAAAAGCATATTTAGATCGAGCACTAAGAGTATAGTAAAATTTTATTAGGTACTTGACTTATTTAGCAAGCTAATATGGCTTACTGGTAGCGAGAGAGTATATACCTAAACATGCTATCTCTATGTATTGTCTTTTTTCCATTGCCGTTTTTTTTAACACAATTTCTTAATTGTTTTAAAAAAACAACGAACAATTCATTTTTAAAATCATTGAGTTACTGCTTTCAGATTAATTAGCTCTCAAATAAATAAAATAATATAATTACTCGCTTTACGGCAGTGCAGTATCGCTCAATGCGGTACCTCAGACTATAATTTTCCATCAATAGCACGAAGAGTGTACCTAGGTATTCTTATAGAGTATAGGTATAAGAATACCTACACTCTACTGCAGTGCAGTAAAGCGAGTCAACAGCGTTGTGTTGACTCGCTTTACTGCACTACACAAATATTGTTTACTGACTTTTGCCTGCGGCTTGACCTACGAGAATAATATAGGAACTCATACAACGCATGCATGGATAGCGTAGTTTTTTTTTTTTATGCTACTAAGGTGGCAAACAAGCATACGGCTCACCTGATGGTAAGTGGTCACCGTAGCCTATGGACGCCTGTAACACCAGAGGCATCACTTGCGCGTTGCCGACCCTTTAGGAAAGGACGTGGGAAGGAAAGGGAGCGGGATGGAGGAAAGGGGGTGATTGGGCCTCCGGTACTCTCACTCACCGAACGAAACACAACAGTAGAACTACTGCTATTCCACGTCGATAATACCTAGTTTAAGTGGTCAACTCACAATTGCCAGTGCGCAGAGAGTTATGGGTGCGATTCTCATACAGGATAAAAATTTGTGTGATCCACAAATAGTTGTTCCATGTCCGAGTTTCCTTTGTGACCGTTGATAGAATGTTAATGAAGTCTAGAAATTATGAATACTTAGGGCGGTAGTTGTCATTTTAAAATAGAATATCATAGCAGAGATGATAGCGAGGCGCGAGGAGAAGGCAGCGGGGTGCGGGGTGCGTGAGCGCGTGAGCTGCTCGGCCGCCTGACTAGACACTTCTCTACTCTGCCGCGCCGCTTGCTCACTCGCCGCACAAAATTCTATAGAAAAATGAGACATCTCTCCTCTCAGCTTGATCCATTTCCACAAAAGCTAAGCGGAGAAGAGATGTGGGAATAACGAAATCGGATTGGTTTATTCAAACACATCTCTTGTCTCCTCTCCTCTCCGCTTTGGTGGATACCGGGCCTTAATGTAGGCTATGTCAATAAATTTATAACACTTGAAAAAAAAAATGTTTTTGATAAAAGGTCGCTTAGTTAGGACGTGAAGGCGTAGGAAACAAATTCACATTCACATTTATAATATTAGTTAGGATAGCTAAAACGTAATCGACATGCTTTATCTGAATGTCAAGTTTTATTCTCATTCGTACAACGCTTAAGGCGTGATTGTGTTACAAACATCTAAGCATCTTTACAAACTATCACATCTATACTAAATCTATACAAATAAATAA
The DNA here is from genome assembly GCA_963564715.1 of Catocala sponsa. NCBI lineage: Eukaryota > Metazoa > Arthropoda > Insecta > Lepidoptera > Erebidae > Catocala > Catocala sponsa. The sequence goes on along the minus strand of OY751335.1, from coordinate 22,318,764 downwards.
AATTGAAGTGTCTGTTTGTAATGTCAAAATAACAACTTTTTATAATATAATGCATATGAAAGTATATAAGGTAGGTACTTATACGAATCCATCTATTTTTAAAATTTTTGTCTGTCTATCTGTCTGTCTGTTTGTTCTAGCTAATCTCCGAAACGGCTGAACCGACTTTGACGGGACTTTCACTGGCAGATAGCTGATGTTATAAGGAGTAACTTAGGCTACTTTGATTTTAGAAAAAAAATATGGTACCGCGGAGACAAACACTTTTTAGTTAAAATCTACGCGGACGAAGTCGCAGGTAATCTATACTAAATCTACAATAAAGCAGAAGAGTATGTTTTTTGTTGAAAGCAGTGGAACTACTAGCCGGATTTGAAAATTATTTTTGTATTTGATAATTCTTGTGGAAGGTTATGGGCTATAGCTGATTACGCTACAAGCAACGGGAGCGCGGGGAACATCTAGTTTTTAATATTGCCTACTAGGATTACCAAAACAAAATACTTTATTCTCCTTTATTTTCTAATATTGCCTACTAGGATTACCAAAACAAAATACTTTATTCTCCTTTATTTTTTAATATTGCCTACTAGGATTACCAAAACAAAATACTTTATTCTCCTTTATTTTCGTGTCCGGTCATACTATAAAACGCTAATTGAAGCTCAGAATTGTTAAATTAGCAGGGTGAAATTGTAATGTAATGTATTCCGCAGCGGAACTGTGGGGTGTTTGTAAGGAACTTATTCGAGCCACGTCTTGACGCGTAGTGTTACTCGACTGCAGTGCAGTTCCGCTGAGTGCGGTTTTACCTTAAGTGAAAACTTGTTCTTAAGTCTACCTTTTTTATTAAATTGGCCGGCCGCGCCCGCAGCCCGCCTCTGCTGCGGCGCCGTGGTAGGTTTGGTTAATTACGTGCCGTTATATTAATTTTAACCTTAACCCCTCAATATAAAGACCTACACACATATTTCATCAATATTAATGCTATATTGAAACATGGACGAATATAGAACCAATAAATAAAATATTTAATTAACTGGGAATATAATATATCTATGTATTATTTCCGTCACGATAACTGCTTCGCTAATATTATAGAATGATAGGTATAGTGTGTTTCTTTATTTGTCCTTTTTTCAACTGATTAAGCACTTTGAGTTCTAGTAGGTACTGGGGAATAGAATGGAGATTTATATGGACAGATTTATGTCAGAAATATAATTTATATGCATACTAAATTTACGCCTGTTTACTCCAGAAGCGATAGGCAGAGTAGAGTGTAGGCACTAATATTATTTCCACATTAATTTTCCCCAACCACGTTTTAAAGTACTACGTAATTTTGGTGCGCCTATTGTAGTTTACATAAAAATATACTAATACAAAATCATATATTAACTTTATTTATAATTGGCCGTACTTTCTGAAAAACGTTCCAACCCACACTCGGGTCAAACTCGAGTTATTATTAGCAAATTAGTCACGGGGTTACTATTTAGTAGCTGGAAAAATTTGGTAGCTCTACTATCACTCTAAATATGAAATCATGACGTAGTAGCCCAACCCACATGTATGAAGAAGTAATACGGGATTGAACTTCAATCACGAGTATCTCAAAATGTTAACTTTGAGGGTTGGAACGTTTTTCTGAAAGTACGTCCATTATTCTGACTAATATTATCCTATCCTAACTAATATTATAAAAGCGAAAATGAGTTTGTTTGTTTGTTTGTTACCTTTTCACGCCTAAACCACTGAACCGATCATCCTGAAATTTTGCATATACGTTGTCAGGTGTACAGAAACGGACATAGCCCTTTCAGACCTGAGATTTTTTTTCTCTCAGGTCATTTTAATTTCTAGGATTTATGTTTAGATAGCACAGTGTGTTATGAGAGCCGAGTTGCGGACATGTCTGGTTTATGTATATATTTGATACAACTAGTCTATTATAAATGAGAAAGAGAATTTGTTTTGTTTGTTAAGCTTTCATGTCTGAACTATTTTCAAAGTCAAAGTCAAAAATCATTTATTTGTAGGTCACAAAGTAACACTTATGAACGTCAAAGTATATAGGTTAGTGAGTTTACTAAGTTACTGAAGCTACATTTAGGTTAGTTGCTAGGTTCAGGCAAAGGGTAGAGCCTATGAGAAGAAACCTGCAAGAAACTCACGGCCACTCTTTTAAATCGTCAGTTAAATATAATTTCAGTATTTTACAACTCAGATTAACAAGGTGTTACAGCCATTATGCCATATACTACTGACTATAAAAGCTAAAGATAATAACAATAATAACTTAATAATATTATAGGGAGGAAATAATTTGAACTAAGATATATTATTTAATATAAATCTAAAATAGACAGTAGGATGGCATGATGGCGCATACACTTACACTTTGTGACTATGCAAAGGCTTAATTGACTTATAGGTAATACAGAGCCATCTTTGAGGCATCATCATGAAATTTCGCATGTACGTTGTCAGGGGAACAGAAAAGGACATAGAATACCTTTCATCCAGAAAAAGTGCTGTTGCTTACCTTACCTAATCTACCTTTACGCGAACGAAGCAATATCTAGGCTTCTGTATACTAGGAACAGGCAAAAGCGTATTAATACCAGGGTTTTCTCCCTCACCTCTGTTTTATTACTTACGTAATATAGGGCGAGTCTATTGCGAGTCTATCAAGCCAATTTTTTTTTTTTTTTTTTTTTTTTTTTTGCTCGTCGAAATGACCACACTCCACCTGATGGTAAGCAGTCGTGTGGTCTAAGAGCAGTGGCCTCCACATCGCCCCCACAGTAGCCGAGGCGATGTTGAGGTCTCTACTTTGACGGCCTGAGAAGATGCTTTTTCACTTGCTTGGGGCTTGTATGCGGGGACACGATTGTTGCATGTTTTCTATCGCATACCTACATGCGCCTGTCTAAAGAAAGCTTAATGGTGATCCTATATTGCTACTACATTAACTGAAGAACTTAGTAACAAAGTAAAAAAGTATTGAATCGAACCCAGGATCTTTCTAGTATAAGCGCTAACTTATGCCACGGCACAGTCTAAAAATCGGTTTATAGTAAATTATATGTAAGTTAATAATGAAGACATTGTATCACATTTCGTAACGTAAATGATGAATTGAAATTTATATGTGGCTGAATTTTTTTTATAAATATCCTGTGTATTACTGTAAAATTAATATATCACTGTTAATTGTTTTACCAGTTTTGGTATGTCTTACGGATGAAACTGTTTGGTGTCTAGTAACACAATATTATTGATAGAATTTTCACGTTAGGAGACAAATGCAACATTAACACTCGAAATGTCGACTGTAACGAATGTAAAATATTTAATTATTCATTATAATTTAGTAAATAGTACATTTGCTAAATTACGTGATTAGTAAATTATTTATTCGGTAATTATGCTATATAACGATACTTCATACTTGAAGTGTGGATTTTCTCGCTATTGCTTATCTTCTATGAGGTTTTATCAATTGAAGATTGGCTTTTAATTAACCCGTTAAGTGTTGGCGAAAAGCATATCTACCTATGTATTTAGACGACGCATAAAGTTCAAAAATAATATGAAAACTAATGTGGAGCGTCAGCAGTCGAGGGGATTGAATTTTACTGTTGAACTAACACGATCACTTAAACCGTGCCTTCATCCGTAAAGTCACATTAAAATTGACAAATTACTGTTGTATTAGTAACAGATTGGTTTGAGACTACAGCCAGTTTTCTAATGAGATTTTACAGATATATTATTAAATTTTTTAGGACTGACACCTTTATTTGTTTTGCCACATTTTTACTATATCTTTATTAGTTAGTTTAGGAAATAAATATGTTTGTACCTTTTTCTGAGATACATATGTATGTTTCGACTATTTATGAAATCTGAAATCCTTGGAGTAACCCAGTAATCGAGATAGTTTTTGTAAAACACCCAGAATTCTGAGTTTGGAAATAAGCCTCGGCATCGAATTATTAATGAATGATTGATTGAAATCTTGGCACCTTACGCCGCGATCAACAATTGTGCAATAGCACTCTGAACCAGTTAAACAAGACAAAAGCAGTGCGGTGACATTAAACAGCATTTAATTCAATGAGCGAGGTTCGATTTATTCGCTTCCGAGAATTTCAAGCACACCTGCTTCACGCCTTTAAATCTTCAAAAAGGTAAGCAGATGTATTTTATATTAACATTCGGCAACAACGTTTTAATTAGTCATACATGTAGCAGCTTACTGCGCATCGTTCTAGACTATATAGTACATACATACGTGCCGTTACTAAGAATTACCTAACAGCAAAACTCAAGAACATTTTGTCTAATCCGACAATCGAAACGTGGAAGTCACGGTCGGTTATTAAAATAAATCCTATATTAAGCCATGGGATCAACGAGGCAAGTTATGTAATGGCTGAGAATTCATCAAAATGAAAATAATAATACTGCCTTCAAGGCCACTTAAAATAATTAACTGTAAATTTCACGTAAAGACGTAACGTTGACACAGTACCGGCAATTCCTTTATTGACACGATTGTATAATACCGTTTTATTATATATATAGCCGCGAGTATTATCCTTGTCATCAAAGCTTAACACCAATCAAATATACCTGTAACTTATTATAGATAATTATGTGAGTTTTATATCGTACAAATATGGTGGCAAATTCTACGGCCCGCCTAATGGTAAGCGGTGACTTGGTTGGCAATACATAGGAGTAGATCTAGGTAGGTATACACCATAAAATCAATTACGTGTCCCACGTTTAGCAATACATTAAGTTGTTACAGTCAGCATTATAAGCGTTTTGCAATTAAAAAAACAAAGCAAGGTGCAAATCAAAGTAAAACATTTCTGCCAGTAAAATAACAGTTTGAGGTAAAGACAGTCATTCATACTTCGTCCCGCTATTGGGACACTACGTACAAATGCGTTAAAGCAGTTGCTCGGACGGTTAAGGAAGAAAATATACCGCAGTAGAATTCTAAATAAAAAGCTTTACTTTATTTCAAATTAAAACTAGTGGCCTTTGCTTATTATGCCATATTGCCGCGCCTCTATTTCTCAGGTAGGCTTAGATAGAAGTCGTCACATAATGTAACAACTATTGAGAGCTATTTAATTCATCCATTGCTGTAGAGACGTCGGTGCCTAGACAACGCTTTTATCGTCCTTGTCTCGAAGTTGTGCTGACAGGTTAATAGAGAAAAAACATCTGAGAACTCCTCTAGATTTGTCTCCGTTTCACTCAGTTACTGAAAATATTTTAAAACCACACAAGGTATGACAAGTGAGTATAACCTTTGTGTATATACTGTATTTTTTATGCATAGAACGTAACTTGCAAAGAAACAGATAAAAACCTAAAGTGCAACAATGAACACCGTTCTCATTTCTGGAAGAGGTAACAAAAACAAATGCATATGTAGTGGTGAGCGGGAATATTTGAACTAAATAAAAAGTATTGTTCGAACAGCTGTTGACATTAAAGAGTTAGCTATAATACTTATAATTGGATTTTAATATGTATTATTCGATGAATTGAAATTTATATGTGGCTAGCTCCCTTTTATAAATATTCTATGTATTACCATAAAATTAATATTTCACTGTTAATTTGTTTGCTGAATTGTTTAGTCCGTTACAAAACGTCGTCAAAGTTATTTATAAAATGGGAGTGAGTCTAAAAATTATTTCACTCAAAGAAAGATTGTTTTTTGTTGTATTCATTTTAGTTCCTAAAGTGCCATAAGCCCAGCATCACGTACTCCAGCCCAGCATCATTATAATATGACACTTACTTCAAACTTTATGTACGCGTGTAACACCGAATTTGTCTTTGATCTCAGATTCTCACGGTGCTTTAATAGGGCCACCTGTAGAGTGGCGCCAGTGTATGACACTGAGGTAGCCTTCGGAAATATTCATAAATAAATCAGTTAAAGAGATCCAAGTTAGTGGTAATATTATGAAAACTATGAAACAATAAAAATCCTTACAGTACCAGTGACGCGTTAGGGTTTTAGAAAAAGGAAATTTTTATTAACAGTATGTTATTAATATAATTTTTATTAAATTATATTTTATTAACAGTATATAATTTTCACTTATTTTGGCGCTTAGCATCTAGTAGTAGAAGGTAGACAGAAGTAAAAAAAAAATGGTATGCAACAATATCTGAATGCAGAAATATTCTTTGATGTAATAATTTAAATGGCTAAAATGGTTTTAATGCACTTGACTAAATGTGTTCAAGAAGGGAAAATTATTTTTTTTATTTTATGTTGTTTGATAAGTTTTTGATGTATAATTTATTACAATTTATAGTTATATGACGTTGCTTCGTATAACACTAACTTTAGGAAAAACTAGTATAGCAAGAGTTTTGTTTTAACTATACCTACCTAACCTTTAATTGATCTATGATAAATTAATAAAATTAAGTACCTACATTTTGTTCACTGGCGGTACCTTTATAAAAGTTCTAAAGTCCAGATTGCCTAACTAAAACTGACGGTACTGATAACGCAGCTGGCAAGCGGTCGCTTTGTTGCCACCGCGGTGGGTGTGTGGGTTCGAACCCCACATGAAACAATTATTAATTTAAACCAAAAAATATTATTCTGAGTCTGAATTTACTTTATGTCCGTTTGTAAAGTATTTGGAGATACAGGGCTTGAATCCTAGTATGGGATTTGCGACGGGCTAGTTTCTTGTTCCCACTTGTATGTACTCACTCTAAAGACATCTTAAGTTATTTTAGTGAGGCAAACAACCCTTTTGGGATTAAATAAAACTCCTCCATCACCACAATCCTCAATTGCAAGAAGCTAAACCGAACGGTATTATAATTGATACTGGCGTAGTCAGAAACGTTTCAACTTTTAGTTAATTGATATAATGACGTAGGTACTTATTAGGTAATGTCTGTTGAGGCTTTGCTCGGCAGGTTCTTAGTAACAGCAGCTAAGAAGTTATTTCGTAATTAGCTATATAAATAATATTTCTGCGATTATAATATTATAACATAAATTATAAAGGAATCGAAAATTATAATTTTATTTATTTTTTTGTGAATTTTATCAGCATGGCAAAAATGTTTGATAAAGTATTAACGAATTTTCTTATTCATTAATATAATTTTTAAACCATAACATTAGAGTCCAATACCAATGATAACAAAAGTTTTATAAATTAAGGCGTTATATAAATCCCACTCAGCATAACATACGTGTTCTCATACTCATGTATTCAACTATGTTCCATTTAAATTAACAATAGACCTTCATCGATACATGCGCCTACGCACCGAATTCGAATGTCAATCGTAACGATTGAGTCCGATTACCTGTCAAAAGGCGGGCGGACTCTGAAAGCTCGGGGAAAGCGCCACAAGGCAATACAAGCCACGAACATTATGATGAAGGCTTCACGCCCGCCGCCATTAGTCCACAACCGACCAATCAGGTAATAGGGGCGGTGCCATGCGCACACGCCGCCCGCGACACAAAACCGATTCAGTGTAAACGCAGCTGTCGTTTCGTACTGACGTATCAGCGTCCACGGTTCCATAATTTTAATTATGACTTTTTTGTGATACGTGTTTTGTAAAACATTTTCTTTTGGAAGTTTTATTTGTTGTAGGACTGGTACGGATATGGTATTGTGAAGTGACTTTGACAGTGACTGTTCATTTGGTGTTTGTTGTATCTATATTGCAAGATGATGATGGATCAGGCACATTTCGGAGAGTATTTGCTGAGGCAGCAAATGTTACATGCTGCGTCATTCAGTGGTTTGCGTAAGTTACACCTTAATTCGAATTCTAAACAACATTTTCTTCAAACTTGAGATGTCAATGACACATTTGTTTATTAAAATATTCGAATTTTCAACTAATACTGCAATTTAATTGCGTAAGTATGTACTATTACAATTTTGTTTTTATAATTAAGTTGTGTTTTTTTGGGTATATAGGAAGGTGTTGGCATTAGGTATAAGCAATGATTTAGGCAATTTTTGTTATTGTAATATTGCTTTTATGTTATATATGTAACATATGTATATTATCCAGCCGCTAGCTCTAGTATATGGATTCATATTAACATAATAGAAACATCAGATTATTTCCGCACAGTGTACAAAATAAGTACACTGTTTTATTCATATTATTGTTCAGATATTATTCATAAAATTTATAAATATTGCTTTTGTACATCAATGAAATAACGTGTATAAAATCATCAATCACTGTTAGATACATTTGGTGATAATGTTTAAAAGGTAGATTCATAAGACCATGTTGTTTGTAGGTTGTTTGTCTTATAACATAGTAATATCTATAGTATTGACTTTGACGTGTCTCCGTGACCTCAAGATTTGTTACTACTAACTACATATGTATGTGTGAAACTTGTTTTGTCATTCGATCACATTATTATTTACTTTTGGTGTACATACATGCCTGAAGGAATAGGCAATAGTGTATTATACCTATAGAACGACGACACATGTAGTTGTAGGTCTTATGTGATAGGGGGCAAGCCAATTGCTGTCTACATCATACATGCATAGATACGGACCCACAATTCCTTAACAGAAAATCCAATAACAATCTACTCGACCCGGGTCAAGCTCTCATACGCTGTAGTCGCATACACTACCGCCGTGCAACGCTGTGTATTATTCACAATAAATAACCTGCCTACTGTTCTATTAAACTACAGCTAACTAAAGAATAATTCCTTAATAAACGGCGTCGGTTTTATTGAAATGTTAACTGATGTGTCTCCCCGCTACTGGGCTAATATAACAGATGAGTTTTAATCCAGCCACGCGTTTCTGGCTTTTTGAAACAATCTTCTTCTCCCTAGCCTTTATTATTCCCAAGTCACTTGGGGTCGGCTTCCTAGTCTAACCGGATTTGACTGGATATCAGTTTTTACACGGAGCGACTGCCATCTGACCTCCGCAACCCGAAGGCCAACGATACCCTAAGGCTAGATTAGTGTCAGGATACTAGAGGGCACTGACTTCCCAATAACGACTGCCATAGATGTTCATGGCAGCCGGGACCGACGGCTTAACGTGCTCGCCGAGGCATGGAGGCTTTTTGAAACAATGAATTGCATAATAAATTAGTGATGCGCAAAATATAACGCACAACGAGATAGGTATTTTGCATTGTCAAGCAGCGCATTTACGTATGTGTAAAGTTATCAACGCATTCAAATTTAATGTGAACATCGCTTTATTAAATTGTTAGGTAAAGGACCTCATAGGTCTTTCTAATTTGTTGTTCATTAGGAGACCTTCATGATCGTCTATCTAATGCTTTGAAGATGTATGTACTATGTGAGTTATACTTGGTCAGCGTTATACAAAATGGCCAAACATATATTATTCTGAGATGGCTTCCTCCGTCTTGTGCTAAACGGAACTTTTATGCAATCAGTACACTTCTAAGTAAATAAACAATCTAAACAAAGAAGTTCTTTTTCATAACTGTACAGTATTCATTTTTATTATTTATTGTGAAGCGTTTCATTGCACTGTTACCAGTCCACCATGTGACGATTTAAAGTCGAACCTAAAATAATATTTGCATTATACAAAGATGGCCCCGCTAGCTCAGTTTTAATGGACAAGGCTCTTGTGGCCAGTCATTTTCTCTGCTGGTCGTGATAATTTTACTTCAATTTTCGAGTCAGGCTTATTAGAAAAATCACAGCAAAACCAGCAGTATGTATATAGGTAACTTTTGCATTATTTTATTTAGTTAGCCTCGCCCTTTAAGAAAATGCAGATTTTATACTTAGAGAACGTTGTTATAACTCCTTGTTCACTCTCTGGCGTTTAAAATAACTTGTTTCTTCCCCCTCTTTAAATCACTTGTTAATCTCTATGAATATTAAACATAAATTAAATATAGTTGCAATATTTATACAAATTTAAAAGAAAATTTTACAAATACGATTAGTTGAACAATAATCAAACTATTTATTATAGGGTAGTTATAATTGCTTGCGTTTATTTTCATGTTATATCTTAACAAGATCAGTTTTTCTGTACATGCTTTGCTTTTTATAGTCATTATTATTGTCATTTAAAAATAATATTATTTTAAATGACAATAATAATGACTTGTATATACAAGCAGAATGTGTTTGTAATTTTCCGTGATGAAGCAGAGCTATTTGTTTACAAATAATTTTATATAAATAGCTGAAATGTTTGGAAAATATATTTTTTTAAACGTATTTGGTACAACCCATTAAAATATGAATATTGTATTGCAAACAATAGCTTTCTTTTTATTATAAATGTATGTAAAATATATGACGTTTAAAAATAGATGATCTTCCGTGGTAAAATTAACCGATTTCTAAAGGGATTAATGGATTACAATTCTATACTTCCTGAAGCCTGTTTAGTTAAGCTTAAAATTAACATTTGTAAGCGATAGCTACAAACAAACTAGTCAACGTACAAACAACAGTCAGATTATTTATTTCCCACCCCTGTCTTCAACAATGCCGTCAAATATTTTCAATAATTTAATTAGCTTAAAAATTAGTAAAGTTTAGTAGTAATATTAATGTAACAGTTTTCAAAATTTTGTAATAAAGTGTCAAATAAACAACGCGATAAAATCCGTATATAGTAGTTTAATTTTAATGAATGACATTCGCGTAAACAGAAGACAACATAATGCCGTCAACCTCATGTTATGTATTATGTGTATATTTTTGTATGTTTTAATTTGGCCTCGAGGATAGCATGGCTACTATTTGCAGTATCCTGTTATCCTGAGCACTGGATAACAGGTGTCTAAAATTATATAAATCAGGTCACTAAATATTCAGCAAATAAATATTCTTCCGTGTTTATAATATTAGATCATCTATTTCGTAAACTACAAAGAGACTACATTTTAATCACATAGTAACTAAACTATCTGAACCTGTAAATTAATAGTTTACCGATTCGATTAATCAATAATAATATATTAAGTTGTTTATGCTAAGCATATATCGATTAACCGATCGATGTTCCAGTTATTTAACGTTAATTAATTATAAGAAATATTAATTAAAATAAAAAGCATTTAATTAATCTCCATGACGAGGTATGAACTTATAAATGACATTCCTAGAATATGCTAATTAATTACTAATTAAGTGAAAGAGTTCTTTATTCGCGTAGAAAATAATTATTAATTAGCTTTAATGCAATTCATATTTTTTCGCTAGCTTTTACAAGTATTTTGTTAATTACTTAAATCTGTGTCGAGACTATTAATACATTAGAGGATTTTGAAACCATAACAATAATAATTATTAGTACTTTTTGTCTATATGTCTATCTGTATGTTGGAGAGTCACGCAAAAACTACTAAATTGCTTTAAAATCATAATCCGTTCGATAGATTTTACGGTTTTAAAAAAGCAACTAAAGACTACACGAACTAAGTCACGGATAGCTTAAACCCTTAAATATGTTTTCCTCCAAATGTTTAAATTCCCTCTTTACAAACTTTGTTCCTTTAGAACTAGCAAAAGTCTTAGAAAAGTTACCGAAGTACTAACTTTTTTAATATTATCTATCTTATCTTATGTGGGGGCCAGTCAGTGCAGACCGGCGACACTTCGATGCAGTGGGGACTGTCATAGATGTTCATGGCAGCCGGGACCAACGGCTTAACGTGCTTTCCGAGGCACGGAGCAAGCGATAATTGTCAATCAATAGGCACATAATTTCGAAAAGTCATATAACTTCCGAAAGTCAGAGGTGCGAGACGTGGGTTCGAACCCGAGACCCTCTGCATTGCAGTCTGTTGGTCTCCCCACTGAGCTATCGCTGCTCTTAATATTATAATATTATCTATATTATACCTATTTTCTTAATAACCTTATTATTTATATCAAACTATTTATTTTGATGAAAGTGTTATTAAAAATTATTGTGTACTAAATTTTGTTATAATTGTGTACAAGTAAAAGGATAAAGTGCATTAATTACCATAAAGTGGTTTTAAAATATAACAAATTGCATAATATACGTATTACACACACGCACACACACATATGCATATGTGGTATATTACACTATGATATAGGTATATTATATGTATTAAAGATATCTGAGTCAACACTTTAATTAGAAGTAAAATTATATATTCATACTAATTAGGAATTAAAGTAGGTACTAATTAGATCTATGATAACTATGGCTACAAAAACGGTAAAAATCGCAAAATATATTATTTTTAATTAAATTTGGCAGTAAAATTTTGCATCTATCTTACTTTTAAGACCAGATGTAAAATTAACTGTTTTCAATAAAAAAAATTTACATGTAAATGTTTATCTGACTAAATATCGTGGAATAACATTAAAGTCTCACCAAGGGGTTCGGACAGAATTCTAAAACTATTTTGACAACTCAATACCCGCACTAGTAAAAAACTTTTTTTTATACAACTAATGTGGCAAACAAGCATACGGCCCACCTGATGGTAAGTGGTCACCGTAGCCTATGAACGCCTGCAACACCAGAGGCATCACTTGCGCGTTGCCGAACCTTTAGGAGAGGAAGTGGGAAGGAGAAGGAGCGGGAAAGGGAAAAGAGGGTGATTAGGCCTCTGCCACTGTGTGTTCTATCTTAGGTATTACAAGCCTTGGTCTTTATTTCTGTTATGTCAATATTCGTATAGTGTTATAGAACAGTGGGAATAATGATAAGCTAATGACAAACAATCGTGGAAGCCATATTTAAAAATGAACTATAGTATAAGTTACAGTATATGTCTTAAAGCCATGGGAACCAAATAGTTGGGGGTCTGAGGTGAAACAAAACTGAACAAATAATCCTCACGCGTATTGTGACGGCGGAGGTCTAAATAATAGAGCCTCTTTCCCCAGAATACGCTAAACAAATGATTTGATTAACGCCGCAACTGCAACAAAAAGTTTCGTTAACGCAATCGTAATTTATTTTACTTTGTTGTAAGCCTGAGATCTTTTTATGTAACAATTAATGAATCAAAATTTCGGCTTGTTTATTATTGTACATCTGTAATGACATAATACTAATGTACGTTCAATTTATAAAATATATAACGTATGATGTATTAGCTAGACTAATAAAATATGTTTTTTGTTTATTCTAACAATATGCGCTTATTCATCTTTATTATTATTACAAATAAAACGCATTTCAACTTGTTTAAAATATGTTGTTACGTATAACTAAATAATCAATTATAAATATAACTCAAATAATGACTGTAATGTTTTATTTCTAGTCATGTTTTGTATTTATTAGACGATTTGTTTTCTTTATTTTAAAATATGATTCGTATTGCAAATATAATAAAACATCATTTTAATGCTTGTTGATAATTATAATTTTACTGAGGGCCGATCAGTAAAATTCTAATTATGAAAGTTCGAGAATGCATTGCACAAATAAAACGCGGGCGCGCGTTGAACTCTTTTCTATTAAGTAAATTTAATTTAAATTAAGTTGCAAAAGATAATACAACTATGATAATTTAATGATTTGTGCTTTTATTGAAAAAATATTGCAGTCTTAGTTTCATTTAAAATATTTAGTTGAATATAATATGAGTGTTTTGAAAGATAATTATTTTTGTAACAACAAAACTAGTAATTTCTTCATATAAAATGCAATTAGCATATAATTATAGAAAATATGGAATGGCTTGAACTTAATATTTAGTTAAAATAACGGTACAAGGTCTCAGTGATAAAGATCTTGAATCTAAAATGTGATTTTAAGATAACGATAATCATGTATGCATAGAGACCACAGCAAAAAGTAACGTCAATTAGTATATATTCTAAGTACGGGTATATGTCACGGTGAAGCTAAATGATTAAAAAGTTAATATCTAAATTTATCATACTATTAGTTTTTCCCCGCGGCTTCGCTTGCTCGGGAACAGTACTATTTATCTGAATGAAAGGTCTTGTCTGTACCACTGAAAATATGTATGCGAAATTTTATGATGTTCGCTCGAGTAGTTAAGGCGTAAAAGCGAAAGAAACTGACATTTGCATTTATAATATTAGTTAGGATTATGATGCATTGTTTATCAAATGTACCATCGCCATATGCCACTGATTCGGCAGGAACAGGCGCACTGTTAATAATTCTTTATAGAGTATCAAGTCTGCCAATCCGCGATTCATCAACGTGATAGAATGTAATATATAATAACCATTCAAGATTAATAAGCTCCATTAATTTGAGAAATACGTGCACAGCAGTGGTTGATATAATATGGGCGTCTTACACCTATGCCTTACTGTTCCGTGTTACACATACACACACACGTTAGGCGTGTGCGTGGCACGCACACACGCATACAGACATCCACGTTGACATTCACTAATACATTTAATTACGACCGCTCCGTGATGGCATCTACTCATTCATATAGTTTTTACTTCATTGTTCGCCGAAATTCGCTAAATAATTGTTTTTGTATAAAGTTAACTAGAACTAACTAATAGGTTGAAGGCTACTGTTTTCTTTACTATTACAAAATTGTATGAAGTTACCGGAGTGCTACGATTACACGGTTATTCACTAATGATTATAGTATTTGAGTTATTCTACTTAACAAAAACTAAAATAACATGTTCATTGCTTGGTGTTATTTTCGAAAAAGTATGAGCAAACGCGAAGGAAACTATTTCGCGTTGAAATAAATTGCTATAGCGAGAGGGTTTGACAAATTTACATTGACCTGCGTATATTCAGATTCAAAGTATCTGTCTGTGGATAACACTTTGTTTTATTTTTGTCGGTATGGCATTCCCGAAATTTAAGAGCTTGCTATTCGTGATGTGTACTATTTTCAAAAAACTAATTTCTCTGCATGATATTTGAAATAGATTTGAAAAAGATTTATAGAAGTGTATAAGTAAATACTAAAATACTCAATATTACTTCTATTAACTATAGAAGGTATGTTCTAAGAGATCGGCCCTTCATTATTTCTATACCTGATAATTAAAAGATAATTTGCTACATTACGTAAATATTGACTTTTGCATAAATAGTTCTATATAATTATTGTGACAAACAAGGTAATTATTCTTAGTAATGGAATCGTCAATATAAAAAGCAGATGTGGTATGGTGCTTTTTTATATTATCGGAACTACATAAGTCGCATTGTTCCAGTCAGTTGTTAGCACAGGGCGTAAATTAATACGTCCGCGTCAGTTTAAAAAATAAGTTTCTACAAATGGCACGGTCCTAGCAAAAGCATACTACATCAATACTCGTCCTTATTACGTATACAAAAGCAATATATTCATTTAAACACCTTTCATATATCAGTGAAATACTTATTGTATAAAAGTGCACCTGTCCGCCTATATAAATGTAGAATTAAATTGAGTCGTATGTTAAGCTAATAAAGTTGCAATTTGTTTGTTTTGCAGCTAAGAATTATTTCCTATATCTATATGTGTTTATTAAGTGCACCTTCTTTTATATAATTAGGCAATATAGCACCTTAGCCGCTGTCTTTGTCAATCATGTCAAAATGGTTGAATACGGATTATAGACTTACACTATATACACATATATTATGTATGTGTGTATGTAGTTTTTAGGGTGGTAGACAGCCGTTGTCCAATCTTTGGTGAATATGAAGCACCTCCAAACAGGATAGCGATATTAGAGTGATAACACTATAACCGTGTTTCACGTGGTGGCTAAGTGTCACGTCATCATTGACCTGTATAAATAAACGATGAGTATTATAGAGGTCAGTGCATTTTTTTCGTTTTATTCCTTTTCGGCTACAAATGATAGCCTATTACAATTTGCAAGCCATCATAGGTGGGCCGCTTGTTCATAAAAATAATAATACAAATATTTAAAAAATGGGAGAAAATGTTGAAATCTATATTACCAGTCTGTCTACACTTCGGTAAGTGGACATCTTGTTTCTGGAATGGTTAGTCTTGAGCTATCATTGGAATTTTGGGTCAGTCACTGGAAATCGTCTGCAAGGAATTTGATAATAGCCAGTATTAGCATTGCCAATGGATTATAGAATGGCAGGCAATAGAATCAATAATATAAATTCATTTTGGCACTGTGTGTACTGAAGATTCTGAAGTTTCGGTCCGATTTTGGCTATTTCGTCTACTTGTGGAACTTCTACTGCTAAGCAATGGCATCAATTACATATGTGATAGGGTGAATTTTACAAAAATGCGGGGTTGCCTAGATTTGACAATATAAGAAATTAGATTTTGCTCGCAGCTTCGCTCACATGAGCGCTACGGGTACACATAGCGTGATAAAAGTATCCTAAGTGGTTATTCAAGACATGATCTATCTGTGTACTACGATTTACTTTAGCCTTACGCGTGTTAAATGCAAAATATCTATAAATCTTCACAAACTTCCACATTTTATAATATTAGGATAGCAAAATTACTTAAAAGTGTCTTCAATTTAAAATCAAAGCTACATATCATTTGATTGCTTTATGTAGAAGCTATGGCCTCTTTTGCCGCAGCCACCTAAATTAAATCTTGGGCAAAGTCGCGAGCATATACTAGACCCTGTTATGTATTAAACAAACAGTGATAAAGATTGTATTTTTATTTAACAATTATTTATGTGATGGCTCATAAAATGATATAATTTAGAAGCGGATACGGTTCACACATACAATAAATACGCCGTGACTTTGATCGCGGCTCCGACAGCCGTCGCCAAAACTTCATAACCAATAAAAATCAATATTAAACATCATATGAGACAATGTTGTAGTCAAATTATGAACCAATCTTTTGTTTGCTATATAACACACGAAAATAAACCTTATTGTGTTCATAATAAGAATTAGAGAAATAGTATTGTAATGATGAATGAATCTCAATGCTTGATCAGAGTACCTCATTAGTCAGAATATTTCATAGTTTTATGTGTACCTTAAGAATGGCGTCTCATTTACATGAGCCGTGTCGAAAACTCACTAACGAGACTTAATTAATTTAGTCGTGAACTCGTGACTAATATACTGTCCAAACATACAGTTAGAATTATTATGTATATATTTATGTAACGGTTATTTTGTGAAATGCAGTTTTCTACTATAAGCTTAACATATTATAAGTATTTTAGTATGACGAATATTCATAATCTCTTTTGATCTTAGCCGATCTTTATGATAATTATGTTTTATTTAAAGCTTTTGACAGATTATGAACTTGAATATGTAATTAAACTATTTTGTAAAAGAATAGATAGAAAATATTGACTAAGAAAGGCAAGTATGAATAGAACATACGGAATTAAAAGTATTTAGCGAATGTACAAGACCAGAAGGGTGTTTTAGATCCGCAAGAGAGCACTGTTATCGATTGATTCGGTATGATATCATATACTTATGTTTTGTTTCATCATATTATTAATTCAGAAATGTTACATCGTCAGTTACCTTGATACAACTAATATGAAATCGATTAATATTCGTATCAAATCGAAATCGAATGTTTTAAATAGAAGTACAAGAATAAAATTATATTAAGTTGTTTGATTAGATATCTAAGTATACCTACTGATTGCACAACTGATTGTCTCCAACACGGAAAATATGAATCACAAGTATTACTTTAGGGAAGCAAGTAAAAACACATGATCTTCATTTAGCCCACCAGGATATACTGGCATGCACTACATGCGTATGTATGAAATAACTACATATGTGTATAATTATCTAATTATATATTTTGATAAACTATTTACAAAATGTTAGTAAATATGGCGTGCTAAGCCATTTCCTGATATTTACTTGTAACTACATATGTTATATGTAACACACAAGGTAGTTTGATGGCCTTGGGTGTATTACATAGATAAAATAATGGAAGCATACTGAATTTCATCATATTTATTTTAAAATAGTAAATTGTTTCAATGCTTACCATATTAGCTGTGAAGAATTTTCTCTAACCCGTAATACATTTTGAGAGTGTGGACAAGTAGCATCCGTTCCCGAGCACGACACACAGACTAGTCATTATTTATTAAAATACTGGCATGATTTTCTATGTATACGTGTATCAAAATTTGTTGCAAATAGTGTACTACCTATTTTACTGTCTTTCTTTTCTATTTATTTTCTTTGGCAAATTTCTACCAACATCTTAAAGACTTATTTAAAAGTTGTAATATATTTGTTCTATCAATAACTGGCTTTCTCTTGCAAATACACGAACATATACGTAATCTCTTAATTTATCATGTATACGGAAATGTCCGGACATGGTGTTCGGCAATTAAAAGTATTGTAAGTAATTAAAAGTAATAAATGACTTTTTACATTTTGATAGATTGATTTGGATTTCGCGGTTAAGACTTTTTATGGGAATTACTGTAACGCTTCGCCTTTGAAAGTGACCATGCATTTCTGTTTGAATTCAAAACTTCCGTTTAAACATATTCCATTTATTACAATGTGATAGTATAAAGTGGCCGACACAATCTCAAACATCCGTGTACGATGTAATCACAATCAGGAATTTCCTAATTGGTGAAACGAATTCTAGTTTCGTCGGCGAATGCATTTATTCTTTACAAGGCGAGGACTTCTATTCTTTGTTTCACCTTTGTGCTTGATATTCTGAAGATAAATAAACTAGATTAATGTATTTACAATTCTCGAACGTACATAGTATGATATGTGTACCTAGCAGAGGGTAATAGGGTCATCTTCTATTACTGGTGACATGAAGATGTAAATACAACATAGCATAGGCATATATTATAGAGGCATATACATCTATAAGCCAAACTCAAATTTTTCGTTAAGAGAATAACACATAAAATGACTTTTTGTGTGCTTTCAATACATGTTCCGATTACACTTGCAATACAGTTTGAAACCCAGGTATGAGTATATAATATGATATATAATCTAAAACAGTCTACAACTAGATATTGCATTTAGTGTCCGCCCTTTATACATATTTATATAAACTCTATAGAACCTTGAATGTAAAAATAGTCTATATATAAATAATTTCTATTTACCAACATATGTATGTGCAATGTTACCTACATTGCACATACATATGTGAATGAAGTCTACAAGACATGTATTTAAGTTATAATTTATAAGAGGTCTCGATGTCAGTCGCGATAACTCGCTCAACGCTTTTGATATTTGTATTCATATCATACGAAGTTTTTGGTTCAAAACCAACCTCCCACGCGTAACCTAAATTATGTTAATATGAATAATTTTGTCGTTATTTTATATATATTGATTGCAAAGCGTGTGCGCTGCGTCGGATCTGAGTTCGAAAATACGAAGCGAATCTCGCGACATCCGGAGTTTGACTAATTTGCCTGTTTGAATTCTTTGTTAGATATCTTTATAATTGACCTTAACGACAAATATGAAGTGGTATCACGGAGATTTCAAGTAAAGCATGTGGGTGTTATCTTAAACAAAACGATAATATATAATTTATTTGTCATAAGTGTATTATGTTTCAAGTAAAAAAATATTATTTTCTTAATATAGTTAATTATTATTTTAGTTACATTGAATAGATAGAAACATACTAGTATACTACTCCTTCAGGTTGTGTCTTCACTGATACGGATTGGCCGCTAAGCAAAAACTGTCCAATAGTACGGATTGCAAACATAAAATTAGTTATTTTTGCGACAAAGGCCTATTTAGTAATATATTGATCACTAAATTGCTTGTGTTCTCAATAATTTAAAGGTATTGTCATCTAAACATTCAGATGATAATAATATATTCTTTTAATAAGTTAATAAGGCCTGGTCCCTTATATCGGATCTTATCATGCATAAATAGATTTATGATTATTTTTCGGAGAGGTTGGCAGAGTAGCATTGCTATAATTCTGTCATAGATATTTTATTTTATTCATTGTCTGTGTCCGGTGTTGATACACATACCTCTTTCAACAACAACAATATAAAATTTAATTACTAAAAGATTTTCAGAAACGATATATTAGTTTATACGTTTCTACTATTGTATTTCATCACCATTTTAATTTTATTATTAAACACGATATTAAAGAAAAAGTAACCGACATTAATCATCAACAATTGAAGTGGATAATAATAATAATCAGTCATAAAAATAAACACTTATCACAGCGTGTTTTTACTTTGGTTTCTACACACACAATAAAAAGTGTGTTTTTTTAAACTTATACCTACAATATTTTTATAAAAATTTTGTTTGAAAAATGAGATGAGATATTTTGTTTTGCGAGAGTGAGATAAATAGATTTTATCATATATTATTTATTCAAAGTGAAAACGCCGCATTGTTTGTATTATCATCAAGCTAAGTCTTGTCTAGACATCGAGAGCGAGATATCATCTGTATTATGCATATTTTTCTCGAGTTATATCCACAGGTCAACATCACAGCATGGAGCTTATGTAAAACTGTATTATTTATTCGATACATAGGCGATAATTTATCGGTACGTTTCATGCTACCAACTTGGACATAAACTATTTCTAATCTAGAAATATGTTTGTTCTTTTATATGATTCACCGTCGTTTGCATAATGATAATTATGTTCTTTAATGGAGAATTCGAAAGCTGTTGATTTCGTTTCTTTACATTACAATAAAATACATTTTCTTCTAAGTTATTATTACATATTATATTCAGATTACAATACCAGTAATTATATTATAAACTAGATGTTCCCGCGGTTTCACCCGCGTTTATCGTTACTGTGCCGCCCCCGTGGGTCGTAGCGTGATGTTAAATAGCCTATAGCCTTCCTCGACAAATAGGCTATCCAACACTAAAAGAATTTTTCAAATCGAACCAGTAATAATCACGCAGAATATACCAGGAGAAACATCGTTTGTACTATGTCTGTAATGGATAATTATTTTGCTGCGATGTTATTTTAAAACTGCTATATCTCCTAAGATATTTATTGAAATTGAATGATGTAAAGGGCAATTTTGTTTTAAATTAAATACTTGTGATGAATAACGTATTTATTTGGATAAGGATTAATATCATGTTTATAAAAATACCTTCGCAAACAATGCATTATTTTAGAACAAATTTCGTTAGCATAAAAATGGTTATAGTGAGCCAACCTTAAAAGATAGACATATGCTGTCGCGGACTTTTTTAGAACTTTTAAAGGGGAACAATTCTGTCATACATGATTTTTGCGAAACTTTAACTGTTTACGCAGCGCACGCAGCGGAAGCTCTCAAAAGGAAAAAATACTCTCCGATTTTGAAACATTCTTCATTGGTGCTCCGCTCCTATTGATCTTAGCGTGATGATATATAGCCTATAGCCTTCCTCGATAAATGGGCTATCTAACACTGAAATAATTTTTCAAATCGAGCCAGTAGTTCCTGAGATTAGCGCGTTCAAGTAAACAAACAAAGAAACTCTTCAGCTTTGTAATATTAGTATAGATTAGATGATAAACAGCAGACATAACAATATCATATATTTTATTGAATTTTCAATCTGTACTGTAGTAATCCTAATCCTAACTAATATTATAAAAGCGAAAATGAGTTTGTTTGTTTGTTACCTTTTCACGCCTAAACCACTCAACCGATCATCCTGAAATTTTGCATATACGTTGTCAGATGTACAGAAACGGACATAGGCTACCTTTCATCCCGAAAGAAATTACTGTTCCCGAGGAAAACAACAAAAACGTTCTTATGATAATAGAAGGTGCCACGTTTCTTTTGAATCATGATTAAATTATATTATTACAAGCAGAGTACAACCCGAATTGATTGTCAAATTCTAAATTAACGCGAGCGAAGCCGCGGGCCAAAGCTAGTATTGGATACAAAATTCCTCATAGACTTCCAACCCCATTTTGCCCGCTTTTATATCTAACCCGTGTTAAGAAAGTCTCTCTAACTAACTTATAAAAGCTTTCTGATCGACTTTAATCGACAATCATACCCTAAAACAAGCTCTCTTTTAAACCGAATACTTGTAATGAATATAATATGAAGCATTATAGATATATTAACATTTGAATCGTTGTACAGAGCACCGAGTGGGCGCGGATGCAGAGCCGCCGGCGTGCGAGGCCCGGCTACTCAACGGCGACCTCTGGCGGCGCTTCCACGACATCGGAACTGAGATGATCATCACTAAAGGCGGCCGGTGAGTACCTTCATATTCCTACAGTATTGCTGAAAAGTTTTTACTAAGAGTTTATTATTAGGTGATTATGACATCACAGTTTCTGCCTTCGTTCTTCAGTATTTCTAAAATGTCTTCTGAGACTTTTTAATAGGTCCTGCGGCTTCATCGACGCTTCTAATTACTGCTTCTCTTCTGTGGTTAGGCAATAAATGGACTTCATAACACAAAAATATTTTTTGAAATCGAACTTGTAAGTCCAAAAATTAGCGGGTTAAAAACAAACAAACAATTTCAGCTTTATAATATTAGTAAATATTATTAGTTTGCAAGAAAATAGAAATTATAACTGTTTCCGTTTTTCCTTATGCATTTAGATTCGTGACAGATTAAGTTGAAAAGGGTTCAGTAATGGTATTCTGCGTCAGGAGTGGCGCCGCGGGCAACGACTAGTTATTAAAACAAGCATTCCTTCACATTAATAGATGTTTGTTTGGTTCATGAGATTGAACGCACAAATGTTTTAGTATATCCTAACTAATATTATAAAAGCGAAAATGAGTTTGTTTGTTTGTTACCTTTTCACGCCTAAACCACTGAACCGATCATTCTGAAATTTTGCATATAAGTTGACAGGTGTACAGAAACAGACGTAGGCTACTTTTCATCCCGAAAAAAATTACTGTTCCCGAGGAAAACAACAATAACGTTCTTATGATAATAGATGGCGCCACGTGTCTTTCGAATCATGATTGAATTATATTACAAGCAGAGTACAACCCGAATTGATTGTCAATTTCTAAATTAAGGCGAGCGAAGCCGCGGGCAAAAGCTAGTATAAAATAAAATGGTATAAGCAGGAATGTAACAAGCTCACAAACCTTAGCTCAAAAGCCTTACCATCATATTTTAATGCATTATTAATTCAGGCGAGAAAGAGACGAAGCGATACACCTTGTAACGCGCCATCTCATTCATGCACGTAAAATGACCGTGCTTTAGGTGAAATCCCAAATCCTAGATATTTTACAGTTGTAGAAGGCTAGTGGATATTTTGACAATAAAATACTACCCCAATCCTTAGTTTAACATCGGATGTACCGCAACGGGTTACTATGTCGTCTCACAAGACCGAGGAGACATTTAGGTGAAAGTATTCAATCAGCATGTCAAATATAATAGTAATGTTAAGAAAGACATAAAAATAAAATTATATGGAAAAAAAATTAATTGCTTATTCTCAAATAAGCTTAGTTTGTGAAAAGTTGATAGTTAAATGATATGACATTTACAGGGCTATTTTAATGAAGTATTTATTTCTAGAAAATATTGTTTAAAACTTATCGGATAATTTAAATTGGCTTATAATACTCGGTATCGGAACTAAACGGTGAGATATTTAATATAATTTGCAGCTGCCAGCTGTTATTATCGACGTTTCACGGAAGGCGCCTGCGCTGCGCCGCCTTACGCCGCCCAGCGGCGCGCGCTCACCCGCGAGACATCGCGCGACACCAACTCTGCGAAAACGATATTTAGAATTATTGAAAAAACAGACTTCCGTTAACTATCGAGACAATTAAATGGTGCAGCTGTCTGAATCCACGAACGGAATATACAAAAACGTATTACTTGTAATAAATTACAAAATAATAACAAAAACTTAACGAAAACCCATTAGGACTGGTGAATCTGACGCGAGCCTTGTTAACGGATAATTTGGGAGCCGGGGCCGGACCTCCATCATAGACAAAACAAACAGCTGCCTCGACGGCAATTTGTGCATTTCTCTAAATGGCCGAGCACAAATTACACCTTATTATAAGCTTGTTTGCTTTACGACGGTACCCCTACAATTATATTTTTTTCGTGATCGATAATGTGGGTGCGAGCAGTGAAGAAATTACACAGTCGTCGCGATCTCGGCGCCTCCGCCCTTCCTGCGAGCGAGCAAGCGACCCACCGCGAGGTTCCGCCCGCGCCCCGCGTCCCGCGCCCGCCAGCGCGGCCACTCCAGCGCCGCGCTCATTACGCGCCGCATCTCGTCATTAGCAGATGGCAGCCCCGCAGGCATTCTCTGCGACTCGATCACCACTTGCAACACATCCGCGCGACTCATGTCACTCTCTGCTAACGTCTCACAACTAACATTACGCACTAGCCGATTGACTTGTTCAACTAACGATTTTCTAAATGCAGGAATGTGGTCCTGATTCTGAAAACGGCGATGTCCGACCACCGGCGCGGTGCGCTCAAAAGAAAGTTCGATTAGTAATGAACATCACGTCCGTTCGACTTCTGGCGGAATTAAAAATAAAAATATACTGTAATTAACGGCGTGTAATTAGCGTTGGAGGACTGCATCGAGTCGACGGACGCTCTTATTAAAATTACGCACAAAAACTAGATCGCTTCTCGCAAACGAATAGCTGCCGTGCGCGATGGCTGTACCGGCGCGCCTGCGCACTGTCCCGGTTTTTGCACTCGTCGATAATAATTAGCCGGGTTCATCTGTGCTCCTGTCATCTCCTACACGTTTTTTTGGCGCGGCCGCCGGCGCGGTCGCGGACCACCGCCGCCGCCCGGCTAACATTCCGATAATTTACCGCTTTATCCAGCGGTTGGTGAATCTCGTTAGCTTAGCCGCCCGCGCCCGTCTAGAGCACACTCTTGTTTGTTTTGTATTAACGAGCCCGCGTGAGAGAGGCCGGGGGCGCGCCGGCGCCGACCCTGGAGCTGGCGCCATACGAATCGAAATGGGTCAAAAATATTTCATGCATTTCTCGTATTGAGCACTAGCCGAGGCGTGCGCGTTGTAATTGAGATATTGTATGCAACCGACACATATGACTCGAGCTCAAATTGGTGCGTGTAACGCAATGCTTTTAGTTGTTGTTCAAACACTATTAAAAGCCGTTCTTGACTGTTCTTTATCTGGTGCTTTCGCGGAGAGGGGCTCAGTTCGACGGTTAATAGAAAACGCAAACAGTGGATTTGGGCGGTTCGTTTGTGCAAGCGGGGCCGGGCGGCGTGTGTAGTCGGAGTTAACACCTGTCGTGCTCGGCGGCCATGCTAGCCCTTATGTGTTACACGTGGGATTTGTAGCTACAGCCATCTCAATACCACCTGTAAATTGTTTGGTACATAGGAAGCTAAGCTCCTCCATGTTCGTATATCTACTGATATGTTTGCCTTCGAACTGGTTTCATGTTCGAGTACATTGTCTAGGTCTAATGGCAAGACAGAATAAACCTTCCTATTGAATTTTAAAGAAATGTTTATTTAATTGTCATTTATGTATGTCATCCGTGACAGGCAGTAAAATACAAGAACCTCGTGTCAACATAGCGAACGTATGTCGTAGGCGCACATGCGCCGGCCGTGCGCCCTGTACAATAATAAACCAAATAGATACGTTAACGCGACACGTCCCATCTGTCCCAGTCCATGTTCAGAGATAATATTTAACCCTCAATAATCGAAGTACAAACAAACACTGGTTGGAATAGAGTAGGTTATTTATTTTTTCTCAAAACCGAAATATGACAAATGGGCAAGGCGGGCGCGGGCCGCCAGCGGCAGGCGCGCATCGCTCGCGTGTCGTCGCGCGGACCTCCCGCCATTTTAAAAACAAACACACAGCATAAAAACTCGTTATTTATTCTTGTGTTATTCGTTGGGAAGGGCGCGCCCGAATTCGCTCGAAAAAATCATAAGTTATAATTAAAAACGTCTGCGCGCACTCTCCCGCTCGCTACAGCTAACTCGCGAGCGCCGGCCGCCGCGCCGCGGCTCTCGCCGTCGCCGCGCCGCTCATGTGATTCGTGAACGTGCATTACGTCAGTAATTGACGTTTACCGCCGACTTTTACGAGTTAAAAGTTTAATCATATCTGGAATCTACTGCGTCCACGAAATCATATCTAACAAACGAGCGTAAGCTCATTCCGCCGCTTGTTTTAACAGAAATACCGATTAATTGATTCGATCTGTGTCGTAATTAAAATGGGTGATTAGGGCGCGGGGAGCGGCGCCGGCGCCTCAAAGCGTCGCCGGCAACATTCCTTTTGTCTTACTACGGGTCGTTTGTCGCCTGCGAGTGCGTGCGTCTCCGGCGGCGTGCGCGGACGGGCGCGGGCGCGGGCGCCGACCCCCTGCGGCGCGCCGGCCGCCCGCCGCGCGCCCCGCCCCTCCGCGCACCACTAATAATAATCAGATTATGACAGTCGCCCGTCTTCCGACTGCCTCGTGCACCACTACCCGAGTCACTCCTCCGCGCCGGCCACCACTCCACCTCGGCAAGCACTAGCCGCCCGCGCCGCGCGCTGCGCGCCGTCCGATGCCGCGACTGCGTGCCAGATTGAGCGATATCGCGACTGCTAGACCTGCTCGCATCGAAGCTGACATAATGCCTCTTTGTTTTAGAATCCGATGGCAGCGGGTGGTTACTAAATGTCAGTGGGATATTAATGAAGGTCTGAGCAGTTAGCTCCAACATTTGTTCTGCCTCTACCTGTAGGCTTTATTGACATGCCTACCGCTTATTAATTAAGCACACGTCTTTCTCTTTCAGTATTGTCGAAAGTTTTCTCTCATCTAACGTGATCGGCCCTTGGTTAACTACAACGAGTAGTAGGTACAATCAAAAGTGATTTCCTCATTTCTCATTAAATGACTTAAAATCACACACACTTAACTTTATCAACAATTGGAAGCTACTCTGTAATTTAGAAAGCACTCAGGTGTCGATGAAAACTCACAAGTTTCACTAATCATTAAAACGATTACGTTTCTAAACTGAACTCAATTACTATAAACATTAGAACAATTTAACTCGTGGACCAAATCGTTTGTACAATTTTAAGTTGATAGAAATCGTTTACAGTAATGAAGGCTTAGATCAAATCTCTATAAAAAATTGTCGCGGTAAAAACGTAATGTCATTGTATGTAATGGGTAATTCCGTAGAGGTGGAGCAGGAATCTGAAGCACGCGCCGAATAGTCGCCGCCTTCGAGCGATCATATCGCAATATCTCCTGGGAACACACTACACACAATTCCCCACATTTTTGTCTGCGCCTTCACCATTGCCGTTGTCAGATGAGCCTGCATTGTAGGTTACCTTCTAGAGCCGTCGTTGTATCTCGCGCATCGAGAGAGATCCATCACGTTACTCGTCGAGCCCGAAGTTGAGCGATCAACAGAATGGCACAGTCATCGCCGGCTCCCGCGCCTTCTTGTCCCGTCACAACCTAAAACAATCGACGATCGAGGTAAAAAACAAACACGAAAACGATAATTCGAATATAGAATATAAAAAATATGCGTCCGGGCATCATCGTGGCATCGTGAAGCGGCGCATGATTCGTTTTTTGCCGACGACAGACAGCGCCCTGATGATAATTTCTCATTAGGTTATAACATTTTTGTCGGTCGAAACGTCGTAAATTCCACGAATAATTTAGGGAAGAAAGTGGTCGTGTTGAAGATGTTTTGTTTTTATGGCGCCAACGAGCAGCTCGGGTTAGATCGGTATCTCCCGATACAAGCGTTTAACCCATGTTACTCGGAACTTGGGAATTATTCTCACGGAGTCGGACTCGACTTTGCTACCTAACAAATTGTAATGTGAGCGAATGGGACAAGTCGCATTCTTACAGATGACTTCTTTGACGCAGGAAAAAGTAATCACGTGTTGTGATACGCAATTAACTTTTTTTGTAAATTCATTTATTCTTTTGGGATCAAAACAAACAAACGGTTTCGGTGGCGCGGCGCAAGAAAACATGAGGTAATCTGATAGGGTGCTACAAAGTTCACTGGTTATCGATAGACACGAGAGCTCTATATGTTGCGTAGATGTCATCTGAGATTCGGAGACATGAGAACACGCGTCTACGTGCCAGTGTCTGGACGTGTTCATACTGCGTCTCCCAGAAACCATAGTCATTATAACCCGCCCGTTGTCCGGGGTGCGTCGTCAATCATATCGCTCGTAAAACATGGGAACTCACGTACAATGGTAGCGTTGAAAAAAACTGTAGCGATGTATACGAATTTGTTACATTTCACGCAAGATTTGTCTCTAACGAGCCGTGCGATCAGTTTTTATAGAAATAATGATGTTGAATGGAATTGTAAAGTGGTTTTGACGTAACGCCAGGTTGGACTGATTACCTATATCTTGTGTTTTTGTTATATAGCCGGTTTATCTTGAAATGGAGAGCAGAGACATTTTGATTAGATATGTTTTAGGCACCAGTAATAGAGGGCGAGTCTAGTACTGTCTCCCAGTCACAGTTTCAGTCTCGCAGTTGTGAATGGAAATTTATTTACAGTGAAACCTAATACATCCGACATCGCACGAATACATACCGTATAACGAGCAGAGTTGTATAGTTTATAGAGCGGTAACTGTATTTAAAAAAAGTAACTAAATATGATATCTTAATACAGACAAGTCACCCCTTTGAGAATTAACAAGTAGTTCAAATAAAAAAAACATTCCAAGAGGGTTTGACAATTACAGTTGATAAATTTGTCGAAATTACTAGAATTTAACGCTACATTATTAACGTTTCTGACCGATTCGGCGAAGGCCTTTACAGCCGCGTTTCACCTGCTTGCGTCCCAAGAATACGAGTGTTTTGGCGTCTACAGTCCAATTAAAGTTAAATGATAACAACTTATGCAATATTTGAACCACAATTAGAAACTGGGTTTGAGGTTACATTTGCGCTTACGCTACTAAAACGAGCCAATTAATATCTGCTGTGGCTAACCCGTCAAAGTGTTGTGTGGTAAACATTTTTCTTGCACCTTCTGGTTCCTCTACCAAATCTATCAATAATATTTTTAACAACTTGACGGTACAGAAGGTTGTGACGTGTGACATTTAAGAGGAGGGTGTAGGACGGCGGGGTGGGAGGGTCGAGCCACCCGCGCGCTCGTGCGCCGATAGCATCGGCGGGCGCGGGCGCGCATCGCGACATCACGCGCCGATGTGTATCGCCGCACGCCGCCGGGACCGCTACCGAAACCACAGATAAGCGCAATGGGCGACGCTGGGTGCAGACGGGCGCACGACTCTCGAATAAATGTGTCGCTTCAGCCGCCTAACTGCGCCTCTCTGTGAGAACATGACTGATTTGGACGTAAACGTGGTTCGGCATACATAATGTGTAATGTCAACGAGATCCTCTTAGATTGTACACGACAATAAAACCTAATGTTTGTTGCTCACTGGTTTAACTAGATCCCTGAAGTAGAAGAAAAGCTCTTTAGAAAACAACACTTCAGCTCTGCCGAATTATATTTGCCTATCAATCGAACTAGAAATGAAAACTATTTTCATATTAACGCTTAAGCCAGCTGTATTAAGGTTGCATGTAATAAAAGGCAGAAGAAGAAGCTGAGAATATCTAGACAGAAAATTCCTATAACGCTTTACTTAATTTGAATTCGAGCAGAATTGGCGCTGGCACTACTAAACGGACATCAAAACTCTGTAGGTATAATAGGTACAGATTCAAAGATGACATGTTTTATGCTTGTTGTTTGCTTACTTTCTATTGAAACGCTTGCTTCATTAGCCATGTTCGTGTTGCAAATAGCAGCATCAATATCAATTAAGAATAGTTCGCGGAAAAATTCTTCTACACGACGAGAGAATTGAAAGACGCGCATGCATTGCCCAGTAATTAGCTCGACGAGTTGTACGAGATTAAAGTCCGCACATATGAGTTGAGACGTGGCGATGAGGCGACATCAAAACACATTTCTGTGAAATATGTAACGAGGGTTCAATGTCAATAGCGACAGTCGCGATGTCGCAACTCCACGCCCACTAATTGCGCTGATGACGCGGCGGCGGCGCGTTTGAACCCGACACATTACGACAGCCTTGGCGCGATTCCCGGTACGTGTCATGTGCTGCTTGTGGGAGCGATTAGCAAGACATGCTCCAGCCGTCCAAGGAGTATGCAATCTGCCCTAAAATGGAATGGAATCTAATTCAACCACAGCGCATCTACCTCGACTATCGATTGCAACCATCCAGTACATAAAAAATTATGTCACGTTCAGTGATTAATACCGCTTTTGTGTTCGCTTATTGATCGAAATAACAGCAACAGTTGACGTCATGTTCAATCAAAACGTTTGCTAGAACATAATGACGCTGTGTTGTTGAACAGTTATATAAATAATGACTAGGAGGTCTGATACGCGGCCGTTCTCCGCTTGTACCATCCGTACGGTATTAATATCAATTAACACACGCGGGCTTAATTGTGAATCGGGCGGTTCGCGTGCGGCGGCGCCTTTGTCGGCGCTAGTGAAGCCCCCTCCGCGCGACCATGCGTGTGCGCAACCAACTTTAATTCGCAGCCTAACCCTTTCGCTTCTTTGAAAATCCTAAAATACTGGCGCCGTTCTTCGTCGGTTTCCGGTAAAGGATAATGAACTGTATTCCTATGAAACATGGTTGTAATTAGCGCTATGCGGTGCTAGAACGGCACCACGGTCGATGAGCGCAGATCCTGTGCTTGATTGATCGCCGCTCGTTGGGCTGCCACTACCGTGTTCACTTATTGTACTTGCAGTTAATGGTTCTTGTTATTCTCGCTAACTGCTGCAATTTGTTTGCAACTCATGACCACTTGATGAGCGATTACTGCTAATCGTCGTTTTACTTTACTTTGACAACAAATATCTTGTTGTTACAACATTGTGAATGCTTGTTACATAGTGATAATGTTTGAATACCTGTCATTAAAGCTAAATGTGAAGCAAATGTTCAACACGACATAGCCGTGTGGTAGTTTTACGAGCTTTCATCGCAGGGGTTTACTACAGCCACAAACAAGAAAAAACATGACAAATATTAAAATTCAACAGCTACTATCGACACGATCGCTATTATCTTAGATAAAATCACCGCGTTTCAGGTGATCATCAATTCTTTACTTATATCGGAGCTTTGACAGGATTATAATTAGAAACTGTCCGTCCTTTTGGGTTGTCCTTTTTAATGTCGCTAGCCGGGTCCCATACTGCGCTCGCATTTCATTAACTCAAAATGTTAAAAAATTGGGAGTTCTCATAAAACGGTGTGATTTATGTCGGCTCGGGAGCTAACGAGCGATCGCCACTGGTCTGGGGGCGCCTGCAGTCGCATGCACACCTCCGATTAAATCTAAACTTTATTACAACATGGCAAAGTTAAAAATGCAACATCTCTGAGACACAATACGAATAATGTTGATCGAACAATTAAGTTCCATGCGTAATGCAATCAAATGGGTCTCATTAGTTGTCGATTGGGTTTTGTTTCAAGCCGAACAGTGGACTAGTTGATGTTGTTTTACGAATTCGAATTAGCGTTCGTATTCGATTACAAAAACGTTCGATTGTAACGAGTCGTTCATCAATGCCACGATCCATCGGCCGAGTCGTTCGTACAGTTTTTTGGGCTGATATTATATCTCTAATTAATTTTTAATTGTCGGCGAATTCTTCAATCGCTGTTCAGCATGGATTACCGAACTGTGTATTGGCGAAACGTAATCTTAACGATCTGTTGTTGAGTGCGGCGTCACCACGTCAGGCTCATAATAGGCTCTAGATGCGGCCGGTAGATAAGCTTTGTGAGCGCGGCGGCCGGCGCGGGCGCAGCTCGGCGGTCGGTCGTCGTCTCTTACCCACTGTCAACTAAATTACCGCGCGTTTGTCGGCCCTTCCATTCGCAATTTACGAGCAACAAGCTTTGTGCCACGCGTGAATGCCGCGGCGCCGGCGCCCAAAAAGGTGCTGAATTAATTCCGTACTTTCACCGCGTCCACATCCATATTCATTTGAAACATGAGTCTTTTTACGTAAACGACACACCACGTGTTTATTTAACGATTCTTACCAAAATCTGGTTTAAATTTAACCCCTTTAAGTAAATGATGCTTAAATTTTACAATAATATCGTTTGACATTTAATTAATATCTCGCTAAGTTGCTTTCCGTGTTTTGAAACTGACTGGCACCAACATATTTGGTAACGATGTGTTTTACTTAGTAAAGAAACCGCTGATGTAGTCACTTTATATTATGAAGTTTTTGAAAGGATAAGATCTCGACAGACATAAGATAATGTATCAATGATATTTCCCTAAACGATTGAGGGAATTCTCGAAGTCATGTAGCAAAAGCAGATACAGGATTGCATGCAGCATTATCAATGTATAAATAAACAAGAAGATAAAACGGCCGGTGAATTCATTTACTTATGCGGTAATAAAACCAATCGTCGTCTGGCGTAAGATCGGATATTAATTGAGGCGGTGCCCTTTACAGATACGTTTACAATCTGCGAACAACGCAGTTAAACGGAATGGGTGCAATTGGAGTTAGTTGCACTCATTGGAAAAAGACTAACCGATTGGTGATTAAAGTTTATACATTTTCAATTTCCGCGGCGGCGCGGGCGTCTTCGGCCCCGGTCGGCTGTAAATTTGGCGACGAGATGTGCATAAACATGTCGCGCAGGTGCGCGTGCGCCGCGGGCGTGCTTTGAACACGCCGCGCCCCGCCCTACTATGCACTTCGCCAATTGAAATATTGCCTGTCTAGAATTTACTACTGCAGATACAGATATCTACATATCATGATAATTAAACAACTGACGCATGCATTCGTTACGTCATAGTTCTTACTTGGATGCGAAGTGTTAACTAATCTGTCAATACACAGCACCGCTATCTGACTCATTCAACTTTGGCTATTTGATACAAGTAGGTATTTCTAGAAGTGATATTGTTACTTCAGCGTAAAAGTTCTGTTACAAAGTGTAGATATAGGGGTTAATCAATTTCATTATAAACCGAGGGTGGGTCGGCAAGGTAGCTGCAATATTTTTTGTTACCACCTGCAGCCCTCGGCAAAAACTAGCCAATAAAATAAACGTTTTTTCGGTTACGATCGTTATGATTGAAGGTGCTGTCGCTGATTTTAAACAAAGGACGACAGATAGACGGCCCCATCAATATGCTAATATGTCGTTACATCTCCGAGATGATTCCGTGGCTTTTTTGTGGTCGTGCCCAAATTGGTTTATTTGTTTTGTTACGAGTGTATTTCTTTATAAATATAGTTTGTTTGGTTTGCGGAGGCGAACTCTCGTAGCATATGGGAGTGGAGCGGGAACATATTTTTTGTGATTTACATTGAAAATATTTGTGAATTTTTTAGCAAACATAGTACCTATATATTATTAGCACAAGGGTACTTTCCGGTCTGAATCGATGATATGCATTAGCGGGTGAGTATTACATCCTGAACCGCCCCTAATGTGTTATCGGTGTCGATATTGCTGATTCATGGCGTTTGGTTCCGAGTTAACAGCCCACTTAAGTAAAATAACAATGCGTGGTCGCGCACGGGCCTGCGCAGGCGCCGCGCCGGCCGCTTCAATTTGTGGTTGCGCAACATTGTCGCGAGCGTCACTAGGAGTGAGCACGATTCTGGCAACACACACACGCTGTTCATAAGTCGATTGCTTTGTAAGCCGACGTTTACACGTTCATAACCGCGCATTAAAAGGTTTTTACCAGTCGTATGACATTAACTCCGCCATGTCAGCCACCTATCGTGATGTCGAACATTAAGATAATTTGTGTCAACAGGCTAGAATGCAATTCGTATTTATAAGTTCCAATAATGCTCTGTAAACACATGGTATCATGAGATATATATGTACATCTACAAACGCTATGCATTGAATTCTGAGAAACAAACAATATAAAAACACGAAACAAGCTGTGGCAAACTGCATTAATTAACCATAATTTCGTGCAGATTGTAGATAATCGTATTTGAATGTTTTGAGTACAGGATAAACTTCGTTGTCGGAGTTTAAACACAAATATTTGTATACATATATAAGACGAGCGGGCGAGATTCACACGGGCCGCTCTCACAGTCCGAGTGAACAATTTGACACTTCCAGGTGTATGATTTTTTATGTGGCCAGACAATGGCGGAGGTGTTTACCCAGGCCCACATCTGGGCGGACGAAAAAACCGGCCGGACTTCTCGTATGAGCGTTAATGAGCGCGGGTTAGACGGTGGATATACAACACGAGTATTGTACACTCCAAGTTGTTTATCATACGAGTTACTGCCTGTGTAAATGAACGCAGATGTCCCGAGTACAAGGGTGCTCTGTCACGTTAACGACTGTCCCTGGTCTGCTCTTAGCATTGAACTTGATGATAAATAGCCAATGAAATTAGCAGTAAAGATAACTGGCCCTCGAGAGGGGTAGGTTAGTGCTATCGTCTGACAGCGGGCATTGAACGACCAAGTACCAACATGATATAGCGTTAATGTTGTTATATCTTAGAGTAATAATAGATATGTGTAGATATATAAAATGGGTATGGAGTATATTCGGATATATACAAGAAATTAGTCAATAATGTTTTTGTTTCATGGACGTGATTTAGGAGATTTCTCAAAGCTTTTAAATATTGACAGCCTGCTTATTATCAAAATTTAATGCTTATTTTGTAAAATATTTGTCGATCAAGAAAACAAAATCAATTACATTTTATTTTATACTAAAATATTTTCAATTCATTTGTAATATAATAACTTTATGTCGTGATGCGCATTAAATACGTGTCTTTTCTAAACAAACGTTGCTAATGAGTGTTATTTAGTAGGAAAGTTTGGCAGAAGTGGCGGGCGGACGGACTAAACAATCCGCAACGAATCGGCGCGGTCGGCCGCTGTCGGTTTGAACATTTCGAGTGCGGATGCTAGAGCGGATATGACAGTTTCTTTCCTCGCTGTTAGCGCCTCCGTGCGGCAATTGGCGAGTTGTTACCGATTTACGAGCCACTCTAAAGTTTATTCAAGGCGATTCTGGTGGTCCCATTGTGTTCACTAAGTCCCTTCCCACCGCCGAGCCCGCGCGGCTTAGCGCTCTCGAGAGGCCTTTTATGGCGGCCCGTTTTTATAGTATCTTTATTACATTTGCATTCTCGTTTAAACTGTATCGTAAACAAAAATCCGTAATATAAAACACTTAAAATAAAAGGCTTGACATGAATCCTCGTTCGAATCGTCATTGCTGCTATCAAATTTTAAATGGCTGAGAATTGCCGCGGTAGTATATAGTTCATTATATCGTTCACTCGTGGAAAATACGATATAGATAGCGAGCGGCGCGGAGGCGGCAAATTTTTCATTATATTTTGCGCGTGGATCGTCACCTCTTTGTCGGCGTGGGCGCAGCTTTCAAATGGCTCGATAAGTGGACCGTGGCTGATAAGAGACATCTTACGAACGGTAGCCGAGTGAAGGCATTTGTCAATGTACGGTCAACATGCGACGCGACAGTTTAACTTACGTATTATTTGAACTATCCATTGTCTATTGGAGGAAATCCACCGCTACAAGTCGTCTGATTTTAACCAAGGTTTTATAGAAAAACTTCACTTAAACATTGACATCCACAATGTTATGTTTTTAAGAACGTGCGTATATTCTGGTTATCCCTAAACATATTGTAAACGCCCAAGTGTGTTAGTTTGTCCTTATTTTACGCAATAATGGAGCAACAGACCAGACCGCGGTAAGTTTTTGCATTTCGATCATTCCAGAACAATACACGATTCCTGTGATTCTGTGAATAAATATTTAGAGCAAAGCTGAGAATGAAAACAAGTAAAATATAAATTAACATCAAAACAAATGGTTGTCATTATGAAAAGGTGCAAACAGACACTAAAACTATACATACATTTTTGTATGCGCGCATGCCCCAAATCGTGAGACCAATGGCTTCCTAACGCATCTCGGATATGATCTAGACTGCAGTATAACAAATATTTATGAATAATTGTAACAATTTTCCGCTGCTAAACAACATTCATTCGGCAATTTGGAGAATAATAAAAATCAAAGATGAATCAGACTCGAGACTTCAACGTCCGGTTTCCACGTTGAAAACATTTGCTTATTATATTTAACATAAATTAACGGTATAATGCTCTTGGAACAACGTTAATTTTACTAATAATGTGTCTCAGATACAGCGAGTAGTCCGTCTACCAACGCACCAGCCTCCCACGCGAATGTCCAAACGTCACGAGCACATGACATAATTATAAATCATTCATATTTGATGTGCACACTAAATGATGACTAGATATTAAGATGCCGTTGTAGATAACATTCTTACCGACTGATTAATAGACAATTTAATTTGCTAATTTATCTTCTTTTTTTACAAAAGTTCAACGTTAACATTGTAAAACGTGTAAATATTTTAATTGCGTATGATTTTGAATTGTAGATTTACTGCGATTGTTTATGTCGGATATTTCCTAGTACTAGCAAAGATCTTATTGCTTAAAACGATTTTAGACTGCCTTAAAGTTGGTCTAATAAAATAATGATATTTCTTAAATAACACATTTTAAACAAAAGCATACAGCGTTGATCACATAAACTTTAGTCCCTAGTCAAACCTAACAAAACTGGGCGCGCGGCAACTGCCAAAATAATTAATTATTTAAGTCCCGCGCTGCTTGTGCTGTATTTTCTTCTTCTCAAATGTTATATTGAAACTGGTTGTTCTGTCTGTACCAATGTCGCTCACGTAAGGCGGTAGCGGAGATCGTAAAGTTTAAATGGAGGCTAATTTAGTTTGTTGTTAATTGAGCTTCTGTCGGCGCGTTATCGGCGGCTGCATTAGTGCTGCGCGCCCAGCCCGGCGGCCGCTCGGCCCTCGCCCGCTCCCCTCACACCGCACCCAGCGCTGATAACAGATGCTATTATGACTGATCACATACCGAACGCTGATACGCGAATTGGTTTCGGTCCCTGTTGTTATTGTTAGTGCATACCAGGTATCTACAGGGTGAATCCGAGTTCTTTTCCTAGATCACGTCACAAATTACTGGTTTGTTTTGGTTTCTACCCAGGTGGTAAATTAGCATTTATATCGCTTGTTGTTAAACTGTTACTGTAGGCTGTGATCGTTTGCAATACTAGGAATTACAATCGCAAGTTGCTGATCCCTAGGGTAAGGAAATTCAAGATGGTATGTAAGGAAAACAAGACGAAATGTGAGTATGTAAGCGTCCGTAACGTTGATATTACTCTTACGTCGGTTTCTTGTTAGGGCCACCCTCTTACGTTGTCAGGTTCTTAGGCCTACTTCGTAGTCACCAAAAATGGCTATTTTACACTTTGGTATAAAATTGCATTGTATTAGTTACTGTGACTTCCTTATTTTCATTAGATTTTCTGCTTGACTTGCAAACGGACTAACCAAACGACGTGACTCGAAGCGTTAGTGTATATCTAGTATTATTTATTGAAGTTACAAAGAGTAGTTGTCGAACGACGAACGTTGTCGTTTCATTCGAGAAAGTATTTAAAAATGTAGACAAGCATACCTACTTAAAGTATGTTTTATGTAAAGTCCCAATGGAAATAAAGCCACTGCCAGTTACAATAAGTTATTATAAAGTCCTTATTAGAATATGTATCTTTAAAACTCATGTTCAGTTCTCGGTAGTTATATTTAACATAAAGTCAAAGCGTGTGAAGCGCCGGCATATAAATTTCAAATCTCTAAAGCCGAACCTATTGCTAACTAATCCCTGTTTTAGAGATTAACCAACACGGCGGTAGGCACAAACACTTTGAGTGCCATAATTACATTAGGGACTCGAACTGACCACCGCATCGCGGCCGCGGCCACGATAACCGCGGCGCCACGAGTATCTCGGTTTATGACACACGGCCTTTATAGCCGATACAAACGGGTGCCAAAAGGCCTCGTTGGCCGACACATTTACCCCTATCACATTTTTATAAACGTGATAAAAACGTACGACTATAAAACTCCTACTGTTGTCCGGCTCGTCATAGTCATTTCGTTATCACCTTCTTTGTTCAAATGTATTCGGTTATGGTATGTTTATTTTTTATCAAATTTGAAAAAAGAGTTTCTTTTATTACTTTTTTAGGGAACATCTTAAAGAAGGTTGCTCATCTTGCCTATGTATTAATAGATCTCAGAATCGGTTTTTATACATTAACATTTAAGAAAGAATGCTGCTGTATTGCTTATTTCGTTGGATGCCAAGTAAGAAATGTAACAATATTTTCCTAAAATTATATATGTAATTTATAATATCGTATAAATATACTTTATCTGGGCGGGACTCCAACACCACTTACAAATATTTATAGAGCATACAAATTTTGTCCCGGACCCTTAAGTAATCTGCCATCCTTACAGTCGCTTAAGCGTCTCTACTAATACTTTACGATGTCGGGACCACAAGATCGGCTGTCATGTTTTCGCTAATACAACTGAATCAACGAATGAGCCAATGTTAATGTCTGTTTAGTCAATTAATGGTTTATGTTAATTTGTAGACGTGGTAGTAGTAAAGTACTCACAGTATCGTGTTCTTGAGACGGCTTAATAACTCACATGTTCAAGTGACTGATTGGTGTCGATTATTTTGATTACTTTTTGCTGTAGCCATTTCTATTTTCACTTAAAGCTTAGTAGCTAGTATATTGCAAGTACTAGTATTTCAACGTGATTGCTTTAGCTACGACATCTGCAATATGTGAGAGAAATGCATCTACTATAAAAAGATTTTTAACAAAAAGAAACCAACTTCCAAAAACTCCCTATTAGACCTAAAAGTATAAAATAATACTAAATCGAATCTACTTAATCTTGAAATTCTAACCTATATAACCTAACCTACCTAACCTATAACAAAATTTAACAATTTTGGAGTCGGTGCCAAGCCAAGTATCTCCAATCTGAGCATAAAATCATTCTGCAAGATATTTTATTTGTATTTAGTAGTTCGTATTAGTATTGTTGTCATCTATCGTGTTGGGCTTGGCACCGACTCCAAAAATTGTTAAAGTTTGTTATACATAGGTTAGGTAGGTTAGGTTATATAGGTTAGATTTTCAAGATTAAGTAGATTCGATTTAGTATTATTTTATACTTTTTAGGGCTAATAGGGAGTTTTTGGAAGTTGGTTTATTTTTTGTTAAAAAGCTTTTTATTTTTGTATTTTTAGTGATAACATTTTATACATAGGAATTATAAAATATGGCGCTTAAAAGCAAATAAGGAAAGAAAATCTTTAAGCATTTTAAATGAGAAGCCTGACCAGCGCGAAAATAGATTGTCAAAAATGAGATCTTATGTATTACATAGGTTAAGTGACGAAAATCAAGAAAACTATAATAATCGTCTTAGTTTAATTCGCACTCGTTTGGCTAACGAAAGTCAAGAAGACTACGATCATCGTCTAACTTTAATTCGTAGCCGATTAGCTAATGAGAGCCAAGAAGACTACGATCATCGTCTAACTTTAATTCGTAGCCGATTAGCTAATGAGAGTCAAGAAAACTACGATCATTGTCTAATTTTAATTCGTAGCCGATTAGCTAATGAGAGTCAAGAAGACTACGACCATCGTCTAACTTTAATTCGTAGCCGATTAGGTAATGAGAGTCAAGAAGACTACGATCATCGTCTTTCTTTAATCCGCAACCGATTAGCTAATGAGAGTCAAGAAGACTACGATCATCGTCTAACTTTAATTCGTGGCCGATTAGCTAATGAGAGTCAAGAAGACTACGATCATCGTCTTTCTTTAATCCGCAACCGATTAGGTAATGAGAGTCAAGAAGACTACGACCATCGTCTTTCTTTAATCCGCAACCGATTAGCTAATGAGAGTCAAGAAGACTACGATCATCGTCTTTCTTTAATCCGCAACCGATTAGCTAATGAGAGTCAAGAAGACTACGATCATCGTCTAACTTTAATTCGTAGCCGATTAGCTAATGAGAGTCAAGAAGACTACGATCATCGTCTTTCTTTAATCCGCAACCGATTAGCTAATGAGAGTCAAGAAGACTACGATCATCGTCTTTCTTTAATCCGCAACCGATTAGCTAATGAGAGTCAAGAAGACTACGATCATCGTCTAACTTTAATTCGTAGCCGATTAGCTAATGAGAGTCAAGAAGACTACGATCATCGTCTTTCTTTAATCCGCAACCGATTAGCTAATGAGAGTCAAGAAGACTACGATCATCGTCTAACTTTAATTCGTAGCCGATTAGGTAATGAGAGTCAAGAAGACTACGATCATCGTCTTTCTTTAATCCGCAACCGATTATCTAATGAGAGTAAAGAAGACTACGATCATCGTCTAATTTTAATTCGTAGCCGATTAGCTAATGAGAGTCAAGAAGACTACGATCATCGTCTAACTTTAATTCGTAGCCGATTAGCTAATGAGAGTCAAGAAGACTACGATCATCGTCTAACTTTAATTCGTAGCCGATTAGCTAATGAGAGTCAAGAAGACTACGATCATCGTCTAACTTTAATTCGTAGCCGATTAGGTAATGAGAGTCAAGAAGACTACGATCATCGTCTTTCTTTAATCCGCAACCGATTAGCTAATGAGAGTCAAGAAGACTACGATCATCGTCTTTTCTGACTAACCGTAACGACTGTTAAAGATGTATAAATGACACCACCCTTCCTCTATGACTAGTCCAGTTTATGATATAGCGTTCACCTACACCTACCTTTCGGTTTATTAGGAGAGCCGCTGTACCTTCCAGCGCCCGAAAGCACCTTCCGGGACCAGTTATAGACAGGTCTTGTCCCCAAATCCTCAGAGATTCGGTTCTCGTAAGCGAGCTACCTCGTGCCCAAGTGACACTACCTATTCTCCAGATAGGTACCGGAGCAATAAAGCCGCTCACCACTCGCAACTCCTAAGAGATGC
Organism: Catocala sponsa; assembly: GCA_963564715.1. Lineage (NCBI taxonomy): Eukaryota > Metazoa > Arthropoda > Insecta > Lepidoptera > Erebidae > Catocala > Catocala sponsa. Next base: position 22,277,668 of record OY751335.1, on the reverse strand, counting down.
TAACGAAAACCTCGCTGAAGCCGACGGAGAAGCCGCCTCCCATATCTCCAGTATGGTACCGGAGCTGTATAAGGCACGCTCACTTCCCGACGTACGTCCGTACGCCTACCCATATAGGCCTACAGACCGGGTAAGGCCCGAGTCACTCCAGCTAAGACTCTTACTTGCTAAGCAGGCAAGCACCCGAGATGCGTTGCGGCAGCGAAACCACGCTGCCACTTCGCTAAGACAACCCTGTGCCTCGCGCGACCGACTGGTTCGCACTAGCCGCGCCTGAGTCCAACGCTCGATCGCTACGTGCTTGCCGAGCAAACAAACGTGTCGTCCTCAGCGGCTAACCACATACCCCTGCGAGTCCAACACCATGTCAGGCACCGCGCACTCTAATCAGCGGCCGATAGAACACGCGTTTCGAGGCGCAGTGGGCTTCCTGACCCCGCAGTACCCTGGTCCTAAGGGGGAGACCCGTAGTTCTCCCCCCGAAACCCTATCTACTCGGGTCCTGTAGATAGGGACAAATGACAGTCGGGACCCACAATTTAACGTGCCTTCCAAAACACGGAGGAACTAGTTATAACATAGATGGTCATTTATCCATGGACCGACCGCGCCAAGCGTAGCTTAACCTTTGATCGGTCGACCAGTGCGGATTTTAATAAAATAATACATTTATGTATAAATCAAACTTGAATACGAGTACTATGTGCTACAACTAGCTTCTAGTCGCGAAAAAATATGTAACTACTACTAACTTTGATAGGAAATGTGGTACCCTGATATACTGAAACATTTTGCGTAACCCTTTCGAGTGTACAGACGTGATGTTATTATGTGTGATTGCGTAAACAATGCATCTTTATGCGAAACCAGCGATTGCGTTTGATTTGCTGTCATTTTTTGAAGAGTTCCGTTGTCTGTCTCCGAAACCCATCATCAGATCTATATGAAATTTAAATGGGACCATTTCGGAATAAACCCCTTTTGAATAAAAAATAATTTTGCAAAACCGTCTATATTTGACGCAGATATGCCCGAACATACATAAAAAAAAAACATACAAGCATCCGAATTGAGAACCTCCTCCTTTTTTGGAAGTCGGTTAAAAATCACAAATTTTAGTAGTGTTATATGTTTGAGTTCTTGGTATCCATAAATTTAACAAAGCCTTCAACATTTTACCAGCTTTCGTTCTTTACTCAAACGTGCCTGTGTATGTTAAGTGTGCTTAAATATTTTTTTGGGGAAGTAAGCCTAATGGTTAAGGTATAGGACTTGTGATCGCGAGGTTGTACTACCGACGTGAATCTACCACTAACACATAACACAAGCTGAAGGGTTGTTGTTGGGTAAAAGGGTGAGCAGAATACAAGCAAGAAGAGTTTGTTTGATTTTCAGTTTTAGCGCGCTTATTTTTTACAACCGCGAGAGTAGAACAGCAATAATAAACGTGGGTAAAACTGCGGGGGATAGCTAGATCTTTCAATAATACATCTTTAACATTGCAATAACAGAAATAATATAGAAAAGTTTAGGTACAATAATAATAATAATAATATTCTACCACATACACACAACACCATCTAGCCCAAACTAAGCAGAGCTTGTACTATGGGTACTAGACAATGGATAAACATACATATATACTTATTTTTTTGTAAATACATACATATTATACATAGAAACACCCAGACCAAGACAAACACCCATGTTCATGCACACAAATGTTTGACTTGTGCGGGGATCGAACCCGCGACCTCAGGCGTGGCAGTCGGTTACACTAACCACTACGCCATCGAGCTATCACTTTAGACACGCATAGCTAATATTCTATTTTTCTTTACAGGCGCATGTTTCCTTCCCTTCGCATCTCCCTCGCTGGTCTGGATCCTCGTGAGGAGTACTGCGTTCTTCTTGAGCTGTCCTTGGTCGGACGGAGGCGCTGGCGCTGGGCAGGCGGCGCTTGGGCCGCTGCCGGTGGCGCAGAGCCCCAGTCTCCACGCAGATTGATGCTGCACCCTGACTCTCCAGCCCCTGGGCATCACTGGACTGCTAATCCAGTGTCCTTCAGCAAATTGAAGCTGACCAATAATACAATGGATGCACAAGGACATGTAAGTTTTGAACTTAAGATTTTTTTGCATAAGATACGAATATTTGGATATTCTAAAAGTGGAACGGCAAGGGTGGATGAAGAATCGTGTTATAGGTAACCAGTTGGATGTTAGAGTGACCATGGCCATAGTCACTAGGTCAAATTATTAAACGATTAAGGATACAATATAAAAAGAAATATGACGTGAATTCTAGTGCTTTACTCAACAAAATTATGCTCTGTAGGATGTGTCAAGGTCTGTTCTCGCCAGAGATGATCTTGCCCGTCCTGGTATAAATCTTATAAAATGTTAATATAATACTATGTATAATTATTTACAATCGGTTACATAAAATCATGGTCAGGTTAGGACTAAAAATGAAATTATTTACCTATAGGTTTTAAAACTAGAATTCTATGTACCTCGTAAAAAACAGAGTTTGCATTATAAAATATTTTATTTTACAAAGAAACATGGTTTGCGTTTTTTTTGTACATCTATGGCAAAGGCAAACATGCATACGGCCCAACTGATGGTACGTGGTCACCGTAGCTTATGGACGCCTGTAACACCAGAGGCATCAATTGCGCGTTGCCGACCCTTTAGGAAAGGAAGTGGGAAGGAGAAAGAGCGGAAAGGGGGAAAGAGGGTGATTGGGCCTCCGGCACTCTCACTCACCGAACGAAACACAATAGTAGGAACGCTGCTATTTCACGTTGATACTCTGTGAGAGGATAGTCCTTCCCCGGTCGAGCTGGCCCAGTCATGCTGAAATCATTACGAGCCTCTATTGCTCTCAAATAATATAAATCAAATAGTATTTTAATAAATCCTGTACTTCAGCGCCAACAATAGAACTAAAATAATGGAGCCTTTCGTAAAATAATAAATTTAAGAAAGCCGTCGATATAAATTATATTAGTCGTCAGCAGAAAAACTGAGACGCGCCATAATATGTTGTGAGAATTTTGATACATGACAAATTAATTATCCATTGTAGTTACGAACAATGAGGCTAGCTGACTTTAATGGCGAAGCGACAGCCCTCCATCATAGAAGTAATTTGTCAGAATAACTACATACAAACACCGCTTTATACATTATTCAAGACAGTTTACTAGTTTTCCATATTTCATGAAAACAAGCTATTGCGATGGATATCAAGTTATGTACCGTGCAATTACCAGTGTGTAACGGTTTGTGTAATTGTAGGAAATCGATGCCTTTGAATATTTATGATACCATATTGAAACTTAGACTGTTAGGCTCTTTCCTGTATTGATGGTAGGATTAGTATTTAGTAAGCCAAGTGGTAGTTGGATGGCTTTACACTTTGAGCAGCTCCTATCAGGCATGCAGGTTTCCTCAGGATACTTATTGCAGAGTTTATACGCATGTCAAATATGCGTATTACGGTGTTACGCATACGAATTTGGCAGTCATACAGTATGTCACATAGGTATCGCTAAATCGCGTCGTTGTAGCAATAAATTTGCATTACAAATTATGAATATAAAGGTTTTACCGCGATACAGAATCCTTGATAGCTTTTATTGTAGCTTATTGGTATTTATTTAGTTATGACATTTAGAACTTAATATTTTATAACTGAATCAGACGCTGTAGTTAAAATGATTGGTGTTTCAAAGAGGATATAATATGTAAGTAATACGTATAGTTCTATCATGACACAAAATAGTGATTGACTAAATATAAGATAAGCACATTTTTTGCTTTGTAATTAGTTTGTGATATCGGATGCTACATTCCATTAACGTATTTTCTTAGAAGAATCCTTCCATACTTTTTATCCGCATACGTATTCTTGCAATTTTTAAATATTTTGTTACTCTATGTTTTACATGTTTTAATACTTATTGCACAACATTCTAGTGCTACGTAAGGAGGAATTCACCAAAAGCCCAACATCCTCAGATAACAAAGTTGACTGCCAACATTGTAAATACCACAATAACGACATGTCTCACAGATAAAGATGTCACTATCTGCCAAACGGTAGCCATGTCACCGTCACTGAGGGTGGTATATGTCAATACACACGTTGTTACACCGACATGTCGTTGTCGCACTTGTGACGCCAGTGACGCTCCCAAATGTCGCTCTCTAGATAAGAACGCGATGATTTGCGACATCGGCATGCGGGAATATGACGGTAATTGACAGATACAATTGTTAAAAATATACCTATTGTTTATGTGTCTAGTCATTTTTGTTGGTGCGTTCGTCTTTTGTTTATTGTTCATATTTCAAAAAGGTTAGTTTTGCTTATAATTTTACCAATGCATGATACTATAATATCATTACTCTTGTTACTAAATAGTAGGTATCATATTAGACTTGTTTATAAGCTATCTTAATATCATACCAAAATGAATGAATTTAAGTAATAATATCACCAATCACCATATCAGGTACGTTTTATTAATTGATCATTTGTGTAATTTCTACTCCGAAAGCCTCTCTCTTTTTCTATGAAAAAGTTTTGCTTAGTCATATAATAATACGTTAATAAAAGCTACATAAGCATTGGTGTTTGAGACACATAATGATATAAAACAGTTATTGCCATTTAGGTTTTAATCAACATTCCATGCCTTTTTTTCAACAAACAATAGATGCCATTTAATTAAAAACTCATAAACAAAGAATCTTGCCACCAATAAATATCAAACGCGATCGGCAAACATTGGCTCTATTGTAAATTATCTCGTAACAAAAAGTTTCAATATTGAATACAGTTACATACAGCCTTCGTTGAACATTCCCGCGATCGTGACTCTACCTCATGTATCGCTATGAAAGGAAACGCCTCTCGCGCAACCACTTCCCATAAAAACTAATAAAAAAATCAATATGAACCTTACGTTTATTGAAACAAGATTCCAATACAAACAACCCGATTTGCGATGACGTAAAAAGATAGTTCTTCGTGCTGATTCATTGCAATATTCACCTTAATCCGTTGTGTTAAGGTAGATATTTGAATGCGTGTGGTTTTAGTAGAAGATCACCGCGGGAGTTTGAGTACAAAGAAATCTATAAGCATTTCGTCACTTGAACAAATAGTCTGAAAGGCTTTGTATGAAGGCTGTGTAGCGGCAACTAACTGTATCCCTTTATTCGGGCGGTGTGTTTGGACAGGGCGGTTGACGCCTCGATTAATGACAGCCGTATGGTGCTTTACCCCAGGCTTTATAGGGCTTTATTCACTGTTTGCACCGTCTATTTGTGGAGACGCGCTCCGAGGGACGGTTTACAACGGGTCTTATTACATGTGTTTGACTGTTGAATCTAACTTCATAGTGATAAGAAGTTTTTATGTGGATGAACATCAAATATTAAGGAAAAGGTGTAAGTGATTCACTTCACGAGAAATATAAGCTGTTTTGTTGGTTGAAGGGCATAAATGTGATCGGTTGGCTAACTCGATCCACAACGCAAAAGCGTGAACTTGTTTCTTACAACGTTAGCGGTCATTCCTGTTACGACTTCCACTGCCGCAACTTTGTACGGGTAAACAAAAACAGTACTTAATTGTAACAAAAGTAAAAAATTGTTAAGTGTGTTAAACTCGTTACTGATCAAAATGGGAAAATCGGTAGCACCACAAGGTCGAGGTGTACATCGGCAAAGACTAAAAGGTGTATTGACTCCCAAACACACCTGTCGATGTAGGTAAAGACCAGAGCTTCAAAACATCCTGACTAGTCAGTCAACATGAAAGTAAAGAAAAAGTATAAAAGATGGTGTACCTATCAAAACAAACATCGTTTATGGCTATCAGTCAGAAAACATCATAACACACGTTATTATGACGGGCCGGGACAGCAAAAACTGAAGGCGGGTGCGCATGAGCGCGCATCGTATGTTCCGAGGCAGGGCGCGCCGGGCGGCGTCTTTGTGCACCCAGCCTAACAATAGCACAGCTACCGAGATTGCTGCCAGTGAGGCAACTCGCGCGGAAAATGTGCTCCCATCCACTGTGCACTTGAGGATTTACCACCTGCGATAAAAAGCCTGCCATTATACCCTTTGTGTAGCATGTTTTACGCTAAGGAACCGTCGCCGTGTGAAAGTCTTCGTAATTAGCAGTCACAATCACTATGACTAGGGTAGAGCGGTATTGTCATATTAAATATTAGTATGGATGTTGATTTCTTATAAAAGGTTTAAGGGCTAATAGCTAAGGCTAAGCTTAAGTGTACGAGTAGCTGCCGAAAGAAAGCCTGCGGGTCCGATTCGCGGATCATGTACGAATCTAAAACTACTCTTGGCCAACTGCTATTAACGGCTGGCTCTCCTTTACTTAAGTTCATGAAAGTAACTAAGGAAATTTGTCTGTGATGCACCTCTACTTAACTCTTTATGTTATGTGAATCTAACTTTATATGAATAAATACAACCAAATTCAGCTAACTGAGTTACAGTTTGAGCTAGTAGTAGGTTTATGTCGATATTGTGTAATATCACGATCTTAAGGCATAGCTGTTGTCACATAGTTAGTAGTAGTACAGCCTCGCTGATTTCAGCATGAATGGGCCGGCTCGACCGGGAAAGGACTACCCTCTCACAGAATATCGACGTGAAATAGCAGTACCTATCCCTACTGTTGTGTTTCGTTCGGTGAGTGAGAGTGCCTGGGGCCTATTCACCCCTTTCCCCTTTCCCATTCCTTCTCCTTCCCACTTCCTTTCCTAAAGGGACGGCAACGCGCAAGTGATGCCTCTGGTGTTGCAGGCGTCTATAGGCTACGGTGACCGCTTACCATCAGGTGGGCCGTATGCTTGTTTGCCACTCCAGTTGTAAAAAAAACATACAGCCTATAATTACCTACTTACTTTGTCTAATCCGACGTCAAATTATCATTTTTATGGGAGTAGGCGCATGCATGCAATTATATTTAGTGAGTTAAAAAGTATCTTGTATAACATAAAGTACAATTTCATATATTATGGTATCGTGTATATATTTACTGATACTGTGAGAAATCCTATTTCTTCATAAAGAACGCCCGATATTTAATTAACTACGTGTAATGAACTGCAAGGAAGTTAATGAAACATACGGATTTCGCCGGAAATGTCCGCGTTAAATAATAAATAATGACTGAAATTGACATGCAATTACAATACAGGCTTTATTAATTTCCTTTCAAATTGGCTGATGATTCTATAAAGATCCATTTCCGTGTGTAAATGTTGATATTTAAAATAATATAATCATTCTATTCTACAGCATCTTTATAATCACAAATCCAAGGCATTTCAATGACATTCAAATATTAATATTATTAAAATATTTTAATTTTATCAATGTGGGACTACCTGTTAATACTAGTTTACAGAAAAGACTAATATGGCCCGAGGCTAATACCTTGAAGGATCCTAGTCTTCAATGATTCTTAAACAAGCTAATTATTAAAAGAAAAGGACAGAAGTTTAACACATTAAATTATAGATGGTTTTCTTATATTTCTTAGAAGCTGTGCCACAAAATTGGTTGTAATTAGGTAATTAAATTCGAAGATGTTTTATAGTCAAGTCATGTAGATGCATATCACGTATCTGTGAATTGAGAGGTCGGTCTTTGAAAGATAATGATTGAGATCTTAAGTATAGGCGATTCGTTACGGTCTGTAAATATTGCAGTTAATTTTACTATATAATATTTTCTATTGGCTTTTTATGACATTATGTAGTTAATTACAAACAGTAAAAAATATATTAAACCATTGAAAATGTACATTAATATGGTAAAAAGATTGAGTAAGTGTCGATTTAATGTTTACATATTAAAACTATGCTCGAAAACGTATCTGCCGATATAAAAATAATTTATGATTAAAAAGCTAATTTAAAGAAGAAGGCAGCGACAGCTCAGTGGGAGGACCAACAGGCTGCAATGCAGAGGGTCTCGGGTTCGAACCCACGTTGCGCACCTCTGACTTTCAGAAGTTATATGACTTTTCGCAATTATGTTAGTATTGATTAACAATTATTACCGCCTGCTCCGTGTCTCGGAGAGCACGTTAAGCCGTTGGTCCCGGCTGCCATAAACATCTATGGCTGTCGTTATTGGTAAAGTCAGTGCCCTCTAATATCCTGACACTGGTCTAGAATTAGGGTATCGTTAGCCTTCGGGTTGCGGAGGTCAGATGGCAGTCGCTTCGTGTAAAAACTGAAATCCAGTCAAATCCGGTTAGACTAGAAAGCCGACCCCAAGTGACTTGGGAATAATAAAGGCTAGAGAGAAGATTAAAAAGTTAATTTACTCTAGATTGAAAGTTATTTTAGCGTTTATTCGTTTCTGCGGATCAAGTCATCGTTATATCGTTGTTGAAATATAAATGTGCAGTATAAATAATATTCAAACTATGTAATATTGTAAATGCAAGAGAATCTTTTGTGCAACAAGTCATCCTCATTGCTTAAATAAGCAGACTAACTAATGTGCTGACATATGCTAATTGCATAACACTTTATTTTCATACAAAATTCAATTTTATCAGGCTATGGAAGGAGGGAATTGGAATATCGTGCTTCTACAAAATTGATAAATAATACTTATAACATTTATAAATAAAGCTAAGTTAACTAAGATGTATGGAATGTTTTATACAAGGATATAATACTACTAGTACAACAAAAACCAAGCCGAACTATATCAAACGTATAAATAAACAACGGTATAATTATCTGTTTTATATGTTAGTTTTCACATCTACAATGTTACAGACGCCATGTCAAATTACTAAATTAACAAAAAGTTACAAGAACATGTATTGTGAACGTCAAGATTTTACGACACATAAACGTTATCGAACAAGGATCAAGTCACCGAGGCGGAAGACTGCCGGGTCCCGGGGTTCGACACCGCACGAAAACCACCCCGTTATCTCTACTTTGTCGCGCCGATTGTTCCTGATACTAATTAGTGAATAACACGTGTATTGTCTGTCTGTTAGATGTCAGATAACAGGGGATTACTACACGCATTGTACAAAGTTACCCCATTTTAGGTCATCAGCAGCGGTTTGTATAAAAAAATAAAGACGCGAGCGTCTTGGATTCGGTCATAGTATATTTTTGAAGTTTAATAATTAGTATTTATTATAAATGTTCTCTGCTCTGTTTTCATACCAGTTCTAAACTATAAACTAAGATTAGATGAAAAATCTCCGTCAGTTATTATAAATATTTACAGACTATCATTTGACGCTTTTCACATACATTTTATACAACAATGATGCTGTGAAATATTCAAGTATGCTATATGTTTTACTATCGGATTAGTATTGTGCGGTTTATTCTTTATGGCCTTACCTTACTTGTGATACCAAGATCGACAGACGGCTAATTTTAATGTAACCGTTAGAGCGCCCGTTGAAGTCTTTTATATTGAAACTGTTACTGCGGTTCATTGCTTCATTTCCTATTGTTTTATGTGATAACTTTTAATTTGAATTATCTATAACAGAACCTTTTAAATTGTATTATCTATTATAATAGAGCGCTACAGACTTAATAGAGAATTACTCTATTATTAAGCATAGTAAGATGTGGGCAACATTTCTTTTTTTGTTCCTTGTTTCCTTGGATGGACAGTTGTCATTTATTGTTGTATTTATGATTATCTAGTAGTTCGGTGTATCCGTTGATATATCTAAAATACATATAATCGAAGTAGCGCTTTAATTATCAAAAATCAATATATCCCTCTCTAAAATTAAAATTGGAATTAAAATATAGATTGATTCATCTCTTAAAGAAGTTAGGTTTCTCTCTAGTTCATGCAAATAAGACTATCACCTTATTTTTTAATATTATATCGTAAAACTATATTTATAACTAGATAATTTCCTTTATAAAATTATTAGTAGATATCAGTTTTATTTTATTTTATGGTATAAAATGCAAATCGATATAAAATTATCTAATCACGGCGGTATTAGGAAAGGAATATCGCGACTACACTTAAATATATAATAAAAACCAATTAATTTCATTTCAAAGTAATAACAACATTTATAAGAAAATCTTATACAGTAAATTTACAAATGTATCCATAATTTGTATATAAAATGATGGAAACATGGTATTTTTATTGCCACAATACGCCAGCGCCAAGTTTATATTATTTTTGGTCTTATTAAATTATTGTAGTAAATGGTACTGGACTTACATTAAATTCATTAACATATCCAATAATATTGTCTATATATTGTAACGACGCGATAAAATCCGTATATAGTAGTTTCATTTCAATAAACATATCCAATGCTTGTTCCTTTTTCAGTGAACAAGGAGCAAACAAATAAACATAAAGACTTTTATACTTATATCCAAACTCATAGTGAACGTCCAAGACTATTCAAATGATATGTTCAGTTGAGCGGATGAATTGGAAATCAAATATAAAATCAAATATAAAACTTTCCTCCCAATGTCTGTCAGTCGCAAAAACTCGTATAATCAGCCGTCTATCTCATTTGATGGAACACTCGTCGTATGATCGACGAGCTTCCGAACGCGGCGAAGCCTTTGTATTGTCTATCTGTCAATCTGTCCGTACTGCGTAGTAGAGGCTGGGGTTTGTGGAGTCCACGTCACACACTGTGGGAACTATCAAAACGCGAAATGATATCTTAAATATCTTAGGAATACGTTTTTGTTCGATACTAGAGCTACTTTTTGTGATCGAGGTTACAAAAGAAAAAAAAATTATTACAGATTCGATACTTAAAACGACTACTTAAGTTGAAACTTACTTTTTGTAATAAAGCGGTTGCTAATTGTGCTGAATAACCTTTCAGTAATTCTAATATTTGCGCATTGTAACGCAAGTTTTTCTTAATACTAAAGCGAAAGTAACATTAACATAATCTCTTTTAGACATTTTTAATAATCTGTTCAAAAAGCGAGAACAATAGTGCACAAACCCTTTATCGTTTGAAGTGGTTGCAGTTGCGCCCGCGCACAGCAGGTAGCGGTATTCGCGTCAAGTACCAGATAAGGGCTCTCTAGCACATGACGGGCGGGCGACCCGCCGACGCGACGGCCCTGTCGCCAACGCGCACGGTTCGCTTTACACTCTTTAGACCGTGGAGATTTTGCTTTTTTTAAGTTGTTTGTTCTTGATCTCGGATAAAGATTAGAAGTTGCAACTTTTTACGTTTTGTATTGCGATTTTGGAGGCAGTTGGACGTATTTTAAAAGACATAATCGACTTTTTAGTTTGAATATTGGAAGCTTGCGCCCGCGCCGTAGGCGGGCCGACCTGTCGCGACACCCCTGTCGCCAATATGCTGTTAGCTTTAGACCGGGCGTGGAGATCTCATTTGGGTTGTTTGCATGTTATCTTAAATAAAGATTAGCCTTGGTTCTCTTTTTTCTCTAAAACTATACAATTAAGTACTCGACTGACTTGCATTATTTTGAGTAGCGTGTAAACAACAACACAGATTTATTTGGTTCAAACACATCAAGCGACTGACGCGGATGTGACAGTCATGTGGCTGGAGCAGAATTCCATATTACTAATAAGTATATAGAATACGCGTTCAGTACTCTATACTACACTTTGATCAATTAAATGTTCCGAAGATAAGAAATGTGTTACCAAGAAAAGGCTAACGTTTGGGTTCAAGGCATTTAAAGAATTTACGAGATATTTATATTTTGACTGATTTTATAGAAAGCTTTTTCCTACTCATAAGAGAATGCTACTGAATACTAGAAATAAAGCGATAGGCATTATGGAGATCTAGGGAAGCCTTTGTTCATTCCAAAATTTCAAATTGAGATAATACAAAGGCACTTTTATTTTGTATGCCACCAAATATTTCTTAAACTAACTGTTTGTATGTTTGTCGTAGATGGTGCTAACATCGATGCACAAGTACAGGCCGAGGGTGCTAGTTGTGCGCGCCCGTGATGCCGCAGCACTTGCGTGGGGTGCCCCTCATGCATCCTTCGCCTTCCCCGAGACTGAGTTCATCGCTGTCACCGCCTACCAGGTTTGTATTATCATATCAAGTCATTAGTATTGTAAGTTTCGTTTGATCATAGCATCGCTATTTTGTAAGATTTCACTACCAATCTTATTTTGAAATCTTCATTATTACTATGGTTACTGTCGATGTGACTTTTGAGATCGAGATGGAAATGGCGTTTAAGTGCTGCGCTTTCGATGTCTGTTTATTTATATTTTATGCTATACCTGTAATTAATTATTTATTAATAAATTTTATTAGCTACTAACGAATAACATTATATCATGTAGGACGAAGTAGTCAGACATTCTATCTTTATATTTAAATAACCGACAGTTTCGAACCCTCTTACTTCTGAACCAATAAAATCAACTTTTGTTAGGGTTTTCGCGTAAGTCCGAGATATTATCATCCGCGGGGATTCCTCCCTTGATACGATCGCTCGCTAGTTCCGAGAATACGTACTACGTTTCTACGAAAATGCGTCGATTCGCATATACTGACGTTCGCGTTTTTTTCGCTCGACGAAGGCGCCAAAGCTTTTACGAACGTATGCTCCGGTGCCAGTTTCATACACAAAAAATACAGATTGCGACGGACGAACAGTCATTGTGTAAGCTCTCTTAGCAAAACAATACAGACTAATTTGGCGTTTTTGTTCGGGCGGTGTGTTTGTACATACTTTGTTAGGAGCCTCTCGGTAACTCTTAGAACAGAAGTGCACCAGCCCGTGTACAGTTATTCTCTGAAGAAGCTAAACAGTAACGATTGAAGCGGTAAATAGAGTGATACCATCGATGCACAATACATAGTTCTCTTTCTTCGACAAACAATGGGCTTAGCATTTAGTTCTGTTAGAATTGCCCATTGTTTTATATTGCCGCGTTATCACGTATACAATGTATAGATGTGTGTGAAACCTTACGTAAACCAATAGGAATTTAAAAGGGCGCTTTGTAAAGGAGGCGATATTACAGTATACTTTTAATTCTATTTATTAATTCTGTCTCAAAGCTTTTACGACTAGGTAAGTCGGTCCCCCGCTGTTTGTTATCCAACACTAACTACTGGCTTTAGCGTCCAGCGCAGCGTGCTCGACCCTTGCATAATCCGCCCGAAGTAATTACGGTGCGGCGGCTTTCTTTACCCCCCTGCCAGTACGTTGACGGCAGCGAGGCGCGAAAGTTTTCTCGCGTCCATTTCATCGGAAGCTTTGTGGGATTATCTGACAATAGTATGGCTAACGGGACCCCTTCTCCAACAATACCCGGCGGCGTATCATTGCGCATTATCCCCGGACAAGCGACCGCTCGCCGGCTCAGCCATTGTTGCGAATTATCAACGAATTAGAAATTACCTTTAAAGCCGCCGACTCTTTATTCGAGAGCGTAACTAGGTGGCACACTATTTCAATCACGGCGACACAAAGCGCCATCGCGGCCATCGCGTTTAGTAAACACAATAACGTACATCATCGTTCCGACCTGTCATCGCGTGTTTGCTGGTCTCCACCCGATAATTTGGGCCTATCTGATAGATAAATAAACCAAATTTACTTAGACCCTAATTACACAGGACTAAAAAAACTGGCGACAGTCGCCAATATGTGAAATAGTCACGCAAAAAGTGAAAGCGACGGCAAGTTTGTGGGGTGACGTCACGGGCGACAGGGCGGACCGGGGGCGGCGCCTGCACTCGAGAGCACCACGCTCTGCTAACCGACCGACTTAAAAAGTGCACTTTACTCCGCTAATAACAGGCTTTTAGCACTCTTCGGTATTCGGGCGTTCTTTCGGTTATCTGGTAGTGCGATGAGCTCACGGCACCCGCCGGCGCCGCCTTATCACACCAAGTAAACAATCACCAACAAGTGACTTCTCATATCTCGACTGCACTATTTGCCTTCAGGATTCGCTAGATAACCACGGACTTAGACTTTCAATTGCAAACACATTTGAACGAGACGAGAAAAAAAACATGTCGACTTTCGAACATCCTTTTCAATTAGGAAATATTGCGTTAGTTAAATATTGTTTTGGAACTGTCATCGCCTGTTACAGAGACATTGAAAAGTATCTAATACGTATTGTATTTCGTGTAGTGTTTTTGCGCTAGGCGCCAAATTTAAGTCACTTGGAACAGTAGCACGACGGGCGGGCGACAGTGCGACGTCGACAGTTCGACGTGACATGCCATGCTAATTGGCTTGTCGCCAGGTCTCCCACATGTGCGACAATTATCCCGTATAAGCTATTAGCGACGCCCCGATGTATGCGGAAACGGATGTTTAAATTGCATTCTCGAGAAAGATAAGAAGATTTCCGTGTGACGCATCGGCTAATCTCTGATATGAGATAACCGCCTGTACGGCCGAAGCTCACTTACAGCTCTTTGTATAATTTACAGTATCATAATCAGTAGTATGAAGTTAGGCCACCATTTATTAACTGAGATGCTAATAGATGTTTTCCTTTGTCCACAGAATGACCGCATAACAAAGTTGAAAATTGACAACAACCCATTCGCTAAAGGATTCCGTGCTTGCGGTCAATCCAAATGCAAGAGAAAGAACACAGACTCAAATGACGGCAACCCAGAACCTAGCTCTGAGCCCAGCGAACCCAAAAGACCTTGTTCTGACGCCGCATCCTCTTGTTCTGAAGAAGGAAGTTTAAGGTCTTCATCGCCCAGATCGCCACCTTTAGTTGAATCTCCTGCACCTTTGGTGGCGCCTTCAGAAAACATAACGCCACCTCCTCCTGCGTTCTACCCGCCAGAACTGCCGTACTTAAGTATGCCTATGCCAATGCCCTTAGGCCTGTGGCCTAGCAGTCCCATGAGCATGCCTGGATTCTCATGGGGAGCAGGGCTACCGCCCGCGTTGCCCGCGCCTCCCGCTCCCCAACCGCCCTGCAGGCGAGTCAAGAGTTTTACCATTAGCGCTTTACTTGGTGAAGGTTGACCTTCCCACGCATAATAAGTAGTTTGGATGTAAAATCTTTTGTACTGTCTTGTAGACAAGTTATTGTAGATAATACAGGGTTAATTTGAATTCGTGTAATCGCTACATGATTATTTGAATATTTAATTTAGTTGACTTTTATTTTCTCCATATTGGATAGTATTAACATGAATTCAAATTCATACTGTATAGTACCTAATGTAAAAATACTTTCCATTAACGAATATCTAGTAAAAAGTGTTCACGAAATATGTTATAAGATTTTATATATTATTTTATAGCTTTCGAATACCATGTATCTACAATATTATTGCTTTGTTAGCAATTGGCAAGTCTTTTTAAATTTTTCTTTAGTAAAGTATATGCAAACCTCTGTACTTTTGCGAATTAAATAGTTATGTTTTCTTCTGTAAGGAAAAGTATAATTAATATTCTAAGTTATAATATCGATGGGTAAAAAGAAAAATGACATAAGGGCCGCCACTTCTTGAATAATAATTTTTAGGATGAGTGAGTCTAAGAGAGACTGCAATTTCGCGAGACTAATGTTGATAGTCAATATTATTAGTTAATTAAATATTATACAATTCCAATCCCAGCCAATGCAAATGGGCTGAAACTTTACGAAGTAAATAGGTATTTATATCAATAAATAGATAGATTCGATCTTTGGGGGTAATATTATATGATTTAAATGAGTTCAACCAATAAATGACTTAACAACTTTTATCCGAAAACTAAGCATTACAGGGTTTATAGTTTACTAAAAATAATACCTATACCTATATATGAATTAATAGTGTTTTTAAATCCACTAAGGCTGATTTTAGAGTCACGCTGACCGCGTGCTGATCGTCGGCGCTGACAGATCAATATGTATGTAATTAAAGCAATCGTTCCTGAGTCACGCTGATGGCTCAGCGCTGACATTACATACATTTCAACTGTTAGCGCCGACGGTCAGCGCGCGGTCAGCGTGACTCTAAAATCAGCCTAATATTATGAATCTAAAAGCTTGTGAAGATGTTTGTACTTTCTCTACATGCAATATGAAAAAGATGTTTGATTGTTACCTAATCACGCGTAAACCACTGGATGTATTTGAATGAAACCGCGGCCGCGGGCAAAAGATAGTTCGAGATCGAATATCAGTGGATATTCACAAAATATAGTGCGTGATTCACTTTGCTTTTCACCCGTCTACGTCTATTTTAACGCGACGGGAATATTCGCAATATATATAATGATAATATTGTAAATAATGTTCGGTTTAGATAAAGTATTTTTGAAACCTTTTGTATGCCTACCTCGCTAGTTAAGTACGGAATAGTATTGTGATAGCAGTGCCTTAAGTTTGTATAAAACGTGCTTATTTCATAATTTAATTATTTAGTTCTTTAATTATATTTTTATAATATGTTTGAAGTGTAAAATATACCATTATACTCAATATTGTATTACGGAAACATTGATTTGACAAATTCGGTTAAAAAAAATAATAGTAATTACTAATTAATAGTAATTAAATTTAAGTTCTTGTAATATTGTAAATATTGTATAAAGTAGTATTAGTAGATATATACGTACAATATATTTTTACATGACTTAATTTTGTGGCATTTAATTTAATCCCTGCTATCTCATTCCTTTTTTCTCATCTTCAATAATATGGACAACGCATTTGTTCACACCCAAAGTGTGCCAGCGCCAATGCCCTGATGCTTAATATAAGATACACATATAGCGGGTTTGATTCCTTCTCGAGACAAAAATATAATTAAAAGCATTACTTCAGATATGTTTTATCGTTATATCTAGTTAAATTATTATTAATTTATTTTAAACATTGCTTTTTTACTCCGCCCATTCTCTTGTCTATACTAATATGTATTATAAAGCTGAAGTTTATTTGTTTGTTGGCTTGAACGCGCTAATCTCAGGAACTACTGGTCCGATTTAAAAAATTCTTTCAGTGTTAGATAGCCCATTTATCGAGGAAGGCTATACGCTATATATTATCACGCTAAGATCAATAGAAGCGGTGCACCAATGAAGAATGTTTCAAAAACGGAGGGTTTTTTTTCCTTTTGAGAGCTTCCGCTGCGTGCGCTGCGTGAACAGTTAAAGTTTCGCAATAATCATGTATGACAGAATTGTTTCCGTTTAAAAGTTCTAAAACAAAGTCCGCGACAGCATATGTCTATCTTTTAAGGTTGGCTCACTCTAACCTTTTTTATGCTAACCAAATTTGTTCTAAAATAATGCATTATTTGCGAAGGTGTTTTTATAAACATGATATTAAGCCTTATCCAAATAAATACGTTATTCATCACAAGTATTTAATTTAAAACATAATTGCCCTTTACATCATTCGATTTCAATGAATATCTTAGGAGATATTGCAGTTTTAAAATAACATCGCAGCAAACAAAATAATGATAACGAAGTCACGGGTTAAAGTTAGCGTTAGCCCAAAGTAAATATTCCACGCGGATTTGAAATATTATATTAGTGTTGGATAGCCTATTTATCGAGGAAGGCTATAAGCTACGATCCACGGGGGCGGCGCAGTAACGATAAACGCGGGTGAAACCGCGGGAACATCTAGTCTATACTAAAATTATAAAGCTGAAGAGTTTGTTTGTTTGAAGGCGCTAATCTCAGGAACTACTGATCCGAATTCAAAAATTATTTTAGTGTTGAGTAGCTCATTTATCGAGGAAGGCTATAGGCTATATAACGTCACGCTACGACTCACGGGAGCGGCGCAGTAATCGTAAACGCGGGTGAAATCGCGGGCACATCTAGTTATTTTTTATTGTAAGCCGTGTTGGGAACAGAAAAGGACAATGTTCAAAATACAACATCAGACGCCCAATTCTCGTAAAGAAAGCTGTTCAAAATAAAATACCGATCTAGTCTAATGAACGTCAAATGAAAAATGAAATGTTTATTTTTTAGATATATTTTAGTTTAGGCGAAATCCATCTGTGATGTTTATTTAACTAAAACTAGTGTGGAAGTCTAACCTAACCTAACCTTTTTTTTTTTTTTTTTTTTTTTTTTTTTTGTTTGTACCCAGGAAAAATGCTTGATGCACTACCCGCCGGCTAGAGGACGGCACCGGCGGGGCGTGTGGGACTCCCCAGCAAGAAACGCGCTGGTATACCCACTAAAAAACCTGGGGTGTTCCCTCTCTCATCCAATGGGGGGGGCCTGTTGGGAGCTCTTAAAAGAATTGACTCATCCATAGCAGGCCCCCAACCTAACCTAACCTAACCTAACCTAACACTTAATAAAAATACTCAATGATCAACTCATATTTGTCCTTTTTACTATCGGCAGCTCATCAAAAAGTGATTTATACTAGTACACAGGGACATATTTTTATAGAATGCTTCCCTGCTTGGAATAATTACTGTATCATATGGTACTTAACAAACACTCAACAACGGGCTCAAAGAATATCCAGACTCCGAACAACCATTTATGGATGACACGAATTTATATCCCGTGTGGGTTTTGATCCCACAACATGCGGCGTAGTGACAGCTACGAGGCGACTTACAGATTAAGTCGCAGGGGCACACCGGCAGAACCACACAATAGGTTTTTAATTATGTCTGGCGTTCCAAGACGTGATAGGTTGAATTATAAAGCATTCATAATCGTCTGGATTATTTGACAGAACCAGCAATGAACATCAAAGACGTTCATTGCTGGTTCTGTCAAATAATCCAATGCTACGCATGTACTTTTCATGTTCTATAATCTTTATTTGTGTCCTGATTAGTTAGTTACTTTCCTAAGGATCTTACATACTATAAGTATAGTAAAAGATTTCAGAGCGATTCGTAAGTTTACTAAAGTTTTTAATTTTAACAGTACCTATATCCGCTTGTTCGGCTAAGTGGCTATTTTTTTTGGTCTTTTAGTCTGGCATTTTGGACCAAGCTTTGCGTTAAAAATGAACTTAATAGTAACCAAAAAATATACAGCGTGTAACAGAAAGATGTGGTCATATTTAAAGACAGCTCGACTCAAAACAAATTATTTTAAATTTTATGACAATTTCGAATAGTTTATTTATTCATTATTTAAACATCGAAACAAACACATTACAACACTATCAAAATTGCGCCTGGTCATGTTTGGGTTCACGCAGTTCACCGAGTCAGATTTTAGTGTTGTTTAGGTATCGACTACAATGTGTTAATATTGATATGTCGATAAAAAGAAAATGCTATCTTAGTAAAAATAACGTAGGTATATGGATTTATGTGTCGCGGTTTTCCAGAATACAGGGGCTATATTACGTGACGCTTAAATATCACCACACTTTTCTGTTACACATATTATGGCGAAGTATTTACTTATTCCTACTCAGACAGTTGCCTAATTTGATCTCCACGTAACGCCTTCCATTTGTTAGGTACTAGCTTTTGCCCGCGGCTCTGCTCGCGTTAATTTAGAATTTGACAATTAATTGGGGTTGTACTCTGCTTGTAATAATATAATTCAATCATGTTTCGAAAGACACGTGGCGCCATCTATTAACATAAGAACATTAGGTATTGTTGTTTTCCTCGGGAACAGTAATTCTTTTCGGGATGAAAGGTAGCCTATGTTTGTTTCTGTACACCTGACAATGTATATGCAAAATTTCGGAATGATCGGTTCAGTGGTTTAGGCGTGAAAAGGTAACAAACAAACAAACTCATTTTCGCTTTTATAATATTAGTTTGGATTAGGATTAGGATTATATATTTTAAAACATCTCCTCGCTTTTCTCAATGTTAAATTTTTATTTCCTTTTATTATTTTTCTCATTATACTAGATGTCCCCGCGGTTTCACCCGCGTTTATCGTTACTGTGCCGCCCCCGTGGGTCGTAGCGTGATGTTATATAGCCTATAGCCTTCCTCGATAAACAGGTTATCCAACACTAAAATAATTTTTCAAATCGAACCGGTAGTTCCTGAGATTAGCGCGTTCAAACCAACAAATAAACTCTTCAGCTTTATAATATTAGTATAGATAGCCGACCCGCGCAACTTCGTCTACGTTACATAAGAGAGAGAGTGGGTCGTAGGCACCTATAATACAATTTTAAAGGAGCTGAAACTTTATTTGTTAAATCCACGAACCACATAAGAACCATTCAACAACATTTTATAAATATACCTACAGTGCTAATTTAAAATCACGCAGAATAAACCAGGAGAAACATCGTTTGTGTCTGTAATGGGTAATTATTTTGCTGCGATGTTATTTTAAAACTGCGATATGTCCTAAGATATTTATTGAAATCGAATGATGTAAAGGGGAATTTTGTTTTAAATTAAATACTTGTGATGAATAACGTATTTATTTGGATAAGGATTAATATCATGTTTATAAAAATACCTTCGCAAATAATGCATTACTTTAGAACAAATTTGGTTAGCATAAAAAAGGTTATAGTGAGCCAACCTTAAAAGATAGACATATGCTGTCGCGGACTTTTTTTTAGAACTTTTAAAGGGGAACAATTCTGTCATACATGATTTTTGCGAAACTTTTACTGTTTACGCAGCGCACGCAGCGGAAGCTCTCAAAAGGAAGATAAATCCTCCGATTTTGAAACATTCTTCATTGGTGCTCCGCTCCTATTGATCTTAGCGTGATGATATATAGCCTATAGCCTTCCTCGATAAATGGGCTGTCTAACACTAAAAGAATTTTTCAAATCGGTCGAGTAGTTCCTGAGATTAGCGCGTTCAAGCAAACAAACAAACAAACTCTTCAGCTTTATAATATTAGTATAGATTTTAATTAATATATTAATTGCCGTGTCCAAGAATGGTTTATACATTTTTATTGAAATAAAGATTTTTGACTTTGACTGACTAAGATTATGTATGTATGGAGATACAAATAAAACATTTTTCTTTCGTCTTGCCTGCTAGCTTTAGAAACTGTCTTGTTATTGTATAAAACTCTAGCTTTATGATCCGATTATGAGATACGGGTTTGGTGCCCGATGAGGCACCATAGTCCAAACAGTACAATGCAACTCAACAGTTTTCGGAAATTGTCTTGCTTGCTAGATAGCAGAAAGACAATTTCCAATTCTCAATAATCGTTTAGAGGAACAGAATCTTGTTGGATTATGATGGCTTATCGGAAAAGACTACCTTATCCGGGTAGCAAACTCGTATGTGAGCAGTCACATTTTCTATGTCAAGATAACAAATTCAGCTTGACTTTTAAAGAAAATCACGTTTTCGCAAAAAGTGGCATTAAACATCCGTCGTTCTTGGTGATTAAGCCAATGGAACGAATGGCCACAGGTATGGCATCTTGTTCGTGTCATTTAAGACATGTGAAATCTCAAAATTGCCTGTCATGTTCTGCGGCTACTGTTTGATTTCTTATTGGTAGACTTACAAATAAATCAATCAACATTCTGAAAAGTACTTAGGTATTTAATCGAAATTCACCTACTTTAATGAACTCGAATTTGCCTACTAAAATATTTAGTTATAATTATCTTGACATTTAAAATCGTCAGTAAATTGACACTAGTCCACCATCAGCTAAAGCTGTAATGCAATGCAACGTTTTGTGATTCAAATCTACAGTCGCATCTTTGTTTAGGAAGATAGGTAATATTTTTGTGGCCCGTCTACGACTCGCGTGACAATAAACAATAGATGTAATAAAATGAAAAGAGTGGGCAAGACAGATATGGAACAGCCTCCTGAACTGAAACTGTTACTCGGCGGACCGAAACGCAGTACCGACTCTAACGCCGTTTTTCTGTAAGGTGGCACTCCCTAGGTGAGCTGGCGCATTCGTATAGTGACAAAAAAATCAACGGGTTGCACTCCAGGAGTGCCGGCAGAAGTGAAAACTTGAATATTAACGTTGTGCATTTTTGATATTTTGGAGTGGTTAGGGAATAATTTTGAACGAATTGCTTTAATTATCATTATAAAAGTACTATACTGAGACACAGATTAATTAGAAAAACTTAAAAGTCGATCGCGCGTGACGTGCATTCTCCATGGAGGTATAGATAAACAATGATTATCTATACCTTCATGGAAGTCTCGTAGCGTAAGCGGATTTTGATTTGAAACGTGGCATTTGTGGCGCAGGGCTGTCACTTTAATTTATGTTTATTTATTATTGTGTATATGTGTGTTCTAGATATTGTGAAAGATTTAGATATTGTGAAAGATTTCGTGATTTTAGAAATAAATATGTTTTCTTTCTTCTTCTTCTATAATTTATGTGGTAAAATACAATATTCATTTATGCGCTATCGTACACAAACATGACAATTCTCCCTCCGTCTTACGAATTTTCGATCAGGTCACGTGTCCTGACGCGAGTTTAACATTTTTTACCCATCACATAAAAAGTGCACAACGCCGCTAAAAAGTTTTCACTTCAAAAATTTAAAAGATTTATTACCTAGATGATTGTTATAGTTCCTATTAGGCGATTCCGAATATTTACTAATATCGTCATAGAGGACTCTAAAATAACGACTAGTAACGCCATCTATATAGGATGACATGGACTACACGTAAGGCTTCGAACTGTTACTTTGTTGAAGGCTCGCTACATCGGGTTTTAATTTAACACTGGGGCTCTGTATATAGGCCTGTATATATTTGGCCTCGATGGCGTAGTGGTTGGTGTAACCGACTGCCGCGCCTGAAATCGCGGGTTCGATTCCCACACAAGGCAAACATTTGTTTGCATGAACATGGATGTTTGTCTTTGTCTGGGTGTTTCTATGTATAATATGTATGTATTTACAAAAAAAAAAGTATATTATGTATGTTTATCCGTTGTCTAGTACCCATAGTACAAGCTCTGCTTAGTTTGGGCTAGATGGTGTTGTGTGTATGTGGTAGAATATTATTATTATTATTATGGGTTATAAAATATTTCAAATCTCAGCTTTCATGCTGGTGGGTGTGAACCTGTCACGGGCTTATGCCAAATGGGTCGGTTCATTGAGTATTGTTGTAGGTGTCTGAGTAGTGGATGTTAGGAATTGCCGAACTATAGAGCAAGTGTCGATGATAACAGATTTCTGTAGTTTTATGTATGAATTTTTATGTAAGTCTAATTCTTTTAGTGATGTATGTAATGACTTTGGAATGAGTCCTGTAGATGAAATTATGATTGGAATAATTTTAACTGTATGCTGATGCCACATTTGTCTTATTTCATCTGCTAATGGTATATATTTTTGAATTTTCTCCGTGTATTTTTTTTAAATATTTTCAGAGTTTGGTATTGATATATCTATTAGGTATGTGATTTTTCTTGTTTGAGTGTAAGGGTGATGTCTGGTCTATTATTTGTAGTTGTTTTGTCTGTTATAATGTCTCGATCCCAGTAAAGTTTAGCGTGTTCGTTGTTTAGTACGTTTTTTGTTTTATATTTATAATATGGTTCTGTTTTATCTTCTAGTTTATATTTTATAGCTAAGAGTGAATGAATTTGTTTTGCAACATTATTGTGTCTTTCTGTGTATTGTTTGTTCGCTAAAAAGGGGCATCCTCCTGTAATGTGGTCTATTGTTTCTTGATTTGTGTTACATAACCTGCACCTGTCTGATACTACTGTAGGGTCTTTTATTATATATTTTTGATAGTTCTTTGTTTTTATGATTTGGTCTTGGATTGCTACCATAAATCCTTCTGTTTCTTTATATAAGTTTCCTCTGTATAGCCACGCGTTTGATGCTTCTTTATCTATATATTCCTGTTGTAGTTGGTTTGGGTATTTTCCATGTAAAGATTTTTGTTTCCAGCTTGTAATTTTCTGATCATCTGTTATGTGGTCTTGTATAATATTAAAATTGTTATCATTTAGTTTTAATGGTGTACCTGATGTGGGAATGTATGTGAGAGAGTTGTGAATGTGACTATCAGTGGCTTTATTATGCATATATGTGCGAATGTCGTGTATCTGTTTATTATGTAAGTTTTTAATATCAACTAGTCCTCTGCCTCCTAACTTTCTTTTAAGATTGAATCTTTCTGTAGCTGAGTGCATATGGTGTATAACGTGTTTATTGCATGTTGTTCTAGTTACTCTATTTAGCCGATCTAAATCTGTAGCTGACCATTCAATAATACCGAATGAGTAGGTTAAGACAGGAACTGCGTATGTGTTAATTGCTTTTATTGTATTTCTACCTGATAACTCTGTCTTTAATATTTTATTTAACCTATCAATATATTTTATTTTCAGTTCTTCCTTTATCTTACTATGATCTAATCCTACACTTTGTGCATATCCTAAGTATTTATATGTATCTGTTATTTCCATGTTATCAATAAGTAAATTCTGCTGTGAATGTAGTATGTATGGATCAGTTTCGTGGTGTTTTCCTTTAATTATGCTATTTATTTTACATTGATCTGTTCCTTACTTCATTTTAATGTATGAGCTAAAACTTTCAGTTAGTTCTAAAAGTCGGTTCATTTGTTGCCTATTAGCGGAATATAGTTTGATGTCGTCCGTGTATAATAAATGTGATATTTTTATGTTACTTTCTCTGTGTATTATGTATCCTTGTCCAGACTCATTTAAGATTCGAGATAACGGATTTAAAGACATACAAAACCAAAGAGGACTCAAAGAATCCCCTTGGAATATACCTCTAGCTATTTTTATTAGATTGGACTTCATTGATCCTTTTTCTGTTTTTATATGGAGCACTGTAGTCCAGTTTTGCATTGTCTTACAAAGGAACTCTACTAATTTAACATCTATCTTATATATTTTTAAAACTTAAAAAAATTAAAAGTAACCATGAATGGGGTTACACTATCAAATGCCTTTTTATTATATTATAATAATATTATTATTATATATATGTCGGATGAATAAGGATGGTTAATGCCACTCATAAGAAGTTAAGGTCAATAACATATCTAATATTTACGACTTTTAAATTATGTATTTATGTTGCAAGTCTCATCCTTTAATAATTAACTTCTATGCCTAGTATTTACGTATTATAGACTGCACGGATGGCACAGTGGTTTAAGTGGTCGCCTCGCCACTACCATTGCGCCGAGTGTTGTGGGTTCGAATCCCACACGAGGCAAATATGTGTGTGATCCACAAATGATTGTTCTTTGTGTCCGTTGTTTAAATGTTTGCAAAGTCCCCGCGATACAGGAATTAATTCTAGTGCACGAGTTGTCTTTTATTATATAAATAAATAATAAATAAATGATATTTTATTTGTTTTCAAACCGATGTCTGCATACTCTAGATGTTAAGCGACTAATGTATAACGTGTGGTTACCGCGATACACGCCTCGAGCTTAGTGCGGAAGCCTTCCTGTTTACCTTCCTGCGAGTGAATCACAGCGGTTTTATAAAGGCAAAGCCGAATAGTATTCCAAACGTAGATACTTTCATTGTGACAACGTATTTTGCATTAAACCCGAATTTAGGTACATATAAGACATGTTTACAAAAGTATACCTAAGAAACTTAAGTCAAATAAGTTATGATTACAATTCGAATAAAAAACTAATTGTTATGTATTTCACTAATGTAATATAATATTATAAACAGTATGTACTTACTTACATTAAAATGATCTTGACAACTAGCTGACGATAATATATTTTCTCATAGAATTTCACCACACTTTTCTTACGGTCGCTTATAAAAATAAACTTTCTCAGCTGCATTTCGTATTGTATACCTACCTATTTAGGTACACAGTTAGGTACAATTATACAACACTGTTCCAAGTCTTTCCATATTGTTATTAGATAAATTACTTAAGTAATTAGCCGGCCTCGGTGGCGTAGTGGTTAGTGTAACCGACTGTCACGACTGAGGTCGCGGGTTCGATTTCCGCACAAGTCAAACATTTGTGTGCATGAACATGGATGTTTGTCTTGGTCTGGGTGTTTCTATGTATAATATGTATGTATTTACAAAAAAAACAAAGTATTTATGTATGTTTATCCACTGTCTAGTACCCATAGTACAACTCTGCTTAGTTTGGGCTAGATGGTGTTGTGTGTATGTGGTAGAATATTATTATTATTATTAATTAAAAAAAATACACTGCTCAGTATCCAGATATTAAACGTCCACGTTAGTGAAACTCGACGATAGGCCCGGATTAAAATGTTTTAAAATATTAATTTTGACGCCATATTTTATTTTTCGGTCAATTTTAACTTTTTAGAGTTCGAAAAAACTCTTATACCTACAACAGCTTTGTCCGTCCGTCTGTCTGTTACCTATACAACTTTCAACTCAAGAACCTCAAAGCGGTCTTCGCGATCAACGCCATTCGACTCAGCATACTCTATATACCCCAAAATGACTATGACCTTCGATCACAAGGTCACGTGATACCATTTTTTCGAACTCCAAGATTTACGGCAATTCATTGCCGTTTCTCACTTGTTATGATTATATGCCAATGCAAATAATTTATTAAATACATGCAAGTACTCTATTATAAAAAAAAACTAATGTCGTGGGACGAAGGTCGCATTAGGCATTAATTATTTCGCGTGCTAAGCTATTAAAAGCGCCATCTGTTACAAAAAGTAAACACTAAAAGGCTATTCAGTTTTCTACAAGCCAATAATTGTTAAAGTCAGTTTGATTATCTGAGTAACAATTATGAAGAATTTTCCTTATAGAACCTAAACACCACATTCTTCCTTTAGGGTTTAACTGGTGACTGAAAAACAGCCCTTATTCATATGATTGTCTATGAAACCATCATATTAATCAAAGACAATCATGCAGCTATTTGGTACACAATTAGAAACACTACTACTGAATAGAAATATGAATATGGATTATTAAAAGGTATAATTAATAATAATATTAATCTGATCCAAGATATTCATATACATAGCTTATCCTTTAGTAATAAGAATTTCTCAATTTTCCATACCAAGGTTAGCAAATTAAAAAATACATATAAATAAAATACCAAATTTACCAATTTAATAATTTTGATATATATTTAACTTCATGGGTACATACACACAGAAGAGAAAATAACAAAAATATGTACAACAAATGCATCTAATGGTGTGACAACCAATAACAGTGCTACCAATTCCTCTTTGTAGCAAAACTTATTCATTACAAATATTATGTTTGTGATTGTTACAAAAATATTTCACTTCTATATAAATAGAAGACCTTTTGTCTGTGATTACAGGTATCTACATTACAGCACAAGAAAATACATCCAGACAGTAAAAAGTGGGAATAATTTATACTTAGTTTGTTAAATATGTGGTCTGTGAATTATCCCCTATCCAGTTATAAGGTTTTGAAGTTCAGAACTTAGCTCATTCGCATCAATATTGAGTTTAGAATTGGCAGTGAGTGCGGGGGCACTGGACTCCCTGTTGCAAGCCTTTTTATGCACAAACCAGTGGAGGCGCTGACACTCACGGTCACAATATTGCACTGATTTACATTTGGAACACTTCTTAGCTGGCTTCTCTTCCCCACAAGTGCTGCAGTAAGGTATAGCGTCAACAAACCCTCTCTGACCATTGATGGTGCAGTTGATTACGGTCAGTGCTGGGGGAGGATCTTTACT
Organism: Catocala sponsa; assembly: GCA_963564715.1. Taxonomy (NCBI): domain Eukaryota; kingdom Metazoa; phylum Arthropoda; class Insecta; order Lepidoptera; family Erebidae; genus Catocala; species Catocala sponsa. The sequence goes on along the minus strand of OY751335.1, from coordinate 22,249,982 downwards.
AGTCAAGGAGGTAACCATTTGGTGGAAGGTTGTGCATTCTCTGAAGGGGAACTCCCTCACACAATCTTTCAGGAATGTATCCATTAAATCTAAGGAAACACCATCTTTGCCTGGCTTCAGCAACTTCTTGGAGAATACTTCCACAATGTCATGTTTCTTTTCATCCTTATCAGCATTCACTTTCTTATCTCTAATATTATGGATTTCTCTTAAAAGATAACCGAGGTAGTGGTACTTAAAGGCCATGACTTCATTGGTGTCACCTCCTCTTGTCATTTCTTTCTTGCACAATAGTTCAAGCACCTTTATCACCTTCTCAGCATTTTCTAGTAAGCTAGGAATATGTTGTAGATTAAGTGCTAATCTCACTGGGTGGATGTTCACACCTAAAACAAACTTATGTAGAGGGTCCACTAAGAATCCAGGTAAGTAAGGTTCAGTTTGTTGTCCTTGAACGGCACTGTAGTACGCGATTTCACTTCGAGGCACGTAGTTGTTGATAGTGGCGACGGTATGGTGGTTGCCAACAAACGCAGCCATCTGCGAGGCAGTGCGCCCGACAGAGTTCGTGGCGGTAGACTTCGCTCCAGCGTCAAGAAGCAGCTTACAAACTTCGGAACTCCCCGATAACGCCCCGAAGTGCAAGGCCGTATAGTTGTACTCGTGCTTCCCAGAATTCACATCTGCACCCTGTAAAGTATCATAAATGCAATTAATAATAATATAAATTAAACGACCAATAAACAAATAAAAGAAAGTTACATACCCTATCGAGCAGTAATTGCACCATATCCTTGTTCCCCTTATAAGCGGCGTGTTGTAGCGCAGTCATACCATTTTCGTCAAAGAAATCGACGGTGCCTTTGTGTTGAGCTAAAATATTCTTGAATTCTATGAAATCGTTTATGCCTATGGCATCAAATATTGTCCTTTCTGCGGCGGGCTTTTCTTCACCTTTCGTCTCCATATCGATTTTCTGGAAAACTTTTAGTAGCGAACAGAAAGATGCTACCTGAAGCAAACAACCTATAAAGTGAACTGTCAAAGTCAAACTGACAGTTATAGAGCTGTGATTAAAAGTACTTGAAAGTAAGATTGCAATATTTATTAATACTGACGTATTAATAAATATTCGACTAAAAGTAAATTTTAATTTATATGGTTATAGATTGATAAACGAAAATGATCTTTATATTTAATGTGCAAAATATTAGCTTTCTCGGTAGCACAGTGGTATTGTATGCCACAACTGTGCATAAGGTTTTCCATTCGATTTTCAAGTCAAACAAAATGTTTTTAGGTTTTTATAACAAGAAATTCTCAGTAGCAGCATGGATTCTAAAATTATGGCCGACTAGAGTAGCCGCCCCATTTGCCTTTTGGCAGACTCAGCAAAATGTCGATGTTAGAATAAATAACCAATCGTGTCGTCGCTTTACCAACTAAACCATTCAGTTCATACATCAGGAATTTAAAGGACATTGTACAGCTGCCATACATTGTTAGCCTAAGAACCAACAGCCACAAAACAATGATAAATATGAGGTTAAGGATGACCACATTCAATTAAAAGTGAATATAAGTCACGGACACTTCTGAATATTGCATACTACTTAACGTTTTTTTTATTATTTTTTTTTTATTTTGCTCGTCAAAATGACCACACTCCACCTGATGGTAAGCAGTCGTGTGGTCTAAGAGCAGTGGCCTCCACATCGCCCCCACAGTAGCCGAGGCGATGTTGAGGTCTCTACTTTGACGGCCTGAGAAGATGCTTTTTCACGCCCCGCTTAAAGAACCCAGGATTGAAGGAAGAAGGAAACACGTGCCTTGGCAGAGAATTCCATGCCTTGGTCGTTCGGCAGAGATATGAGGACCCAAACTTTTTGGTACGCGCTCTAATCGACTCTACCGTGTAAGGATGGCATCTGAGCCCAGCACGCGTTGTTCTGGATAGGAAAGGGGAGGGCGGGATAAGGTGGAATAACTCTTCAGAGCACTCCCCGTGGTATATTCTGTAGAAACATGCAATGAGCCAATGTCCCTACGGAGTTGCAGAGGTTCCAGTGAACTCGTGACCTCTGAATCTCCGATGATACGGACAGCCCGCCGCTGTAACCGGTCGAGAGCGTCCAGCAAGTACTGCGCGGAGCCATCCCAAAGATGAGAACAGTACTCCACGCAAGGGCGCACTTGTGCCTTATACAATAGGCACAGTTGCCCAGGCGTGAAGAACCGCCTCACCCTGTTCAGAACTCCGAGTTTTCGCGAAGCTTGCTTAATGACGCTCTCGATATAGGTTTTCTGATTAAGGGAGCGGCAAAGGTCCATACCTAAGATGGAGAGACTGTCACGTATCACCAGTGGAGTGTTCTTCAGAGAAGGGAGGGGAAGGAACGGAGACTTTTTTGTTGAGAACGCGCATGCCTGGGTCTTCTTGGCGTTGAACTCGACCAAGTTCTTGGCACCCCATTCATAGATGCGGTCCAAAGTCTGGTCAAGTTCAACGACAAGATTCTGCCTTTTCCCCTCAACCTCAGCCTGTTTGGCCCCAGGTTGTCCGAGATATCGCCCATGCACAGTACTGTCGTCCGCATAACAATGTATGTTGCCGAGATTCAACATATCATTGATATGCAGAAGAAAGAGCGTAGGGGATAAGACAGAACCCTGAGGCACTCCTGCATTGACCTCCATAAATTTGGAAGCGCGACCGTCGCAAAGGACCCGAATACGACGCTTCTGCAGGAAACTTGCAATCCAGGTGCACAGTTGAGGGGGCAAGCCATAGGCCGGTAGCTTGGAAAGAAGAGACCGGTGCCAGACTCTGTCGAAAGCTTTGGCTATGTCAAGGCTGATAGCCAAAGACTCGCTGTGCTTGTCCATAGCTTCACCCCAGAGGTGCGTGACGAACGCTAGAAGATCACCTGTTGATCGTTTAGCCCGAAAGCCGTATTGGCGATCATTGATCAACGATTGATCCTCCAGGTAGAGGACAATTTTGGTGTTTATAATCCGCTTGAACACCTTGGAGAGCACCGAGGTGATAGCTATGAGACGATAGTTGCTTGGCTCGGAACGGTCCCCCTTTTTGGGAATCGGTTGAACGTTCGCCTCCTTCCAAGCCTCAGGCACAATGCCTGCGGCGTAAGACGCCCGGTATAGGCGCGTAAGCGTAGGAGACTCTCTAGAAGACTAGGACTCCGCTGCACATTTTTTAAGGACCACAGCTGGGATGCCGTCAGGTCCACTGGCTTTCCGAACATCGAGAGACTGCAGTATCGCACGAACGGTTAGTTGCCTGATACATATATCAGGCATGGTGTAGCCGCAGTTGGCAATGTTAGGCGGCTGCGAACCGCAGTCATCGATTCGGGAGTTGGCCGCAAAGAGATTTGCAAGCAGATCTGCTTTCTCCTGCGGCCGATGAGCCAGTGATCCATTCGGATACCTCAGAGGGGGCAGCATGGTCTGGCAGAAGTTGGACTGCACGGCTTTGGCCAGGCGCCAATAGCTACGACTGCCCGTAGGATGCGCCATGAGTTCCTGGCCGAACCGTGCGACGCGCTGGGCATCCGATCTTAAGTATGCCCTCTTGCAGACCTTTGTGGCTTGGTTGAACGCTGCCTTCAGGTGATCCACGTTAGGGTCGTGGAGAGTGCGAGCCCCAGTCCAAGCGCGGTACGCTGTCTATTTGCGTTCAACAGCATCAGCGCATTCACGACCGAACCAGGGCCTTTTCCTGCCGCCGCTCGTAACATCACTGTATGGAATATAATTTTCCATACCCAGGGTGATTTCACCAGCGACAGCAGAAGCGCTCTCTGATGGATCCCTGTTCTCAAAGCAGCGTTGAGCCCATGGGATGGATGCGAAGTACTCCCGCATTCCATCCCAGTCTGCCGACGAATAGTGCCACAGTCGTCGTCTTGCCTCCTCGGGTCGTGGGGGCGTAACAACAACAGCTGTGGCACAAACCAGACAGTGGTCTGAGGTGCCCAGAGGAGCACGAATCGACACACTGTACCGGTTCGGGTTACTCGTCAGCAGCAGATCGAGCAGAGAGGGCGCCTGACCTGCAATGTCTGGTATCCGGGTGGGCTGGAGTACCAGTTGAGACAGGTCATGCGTGAGAGCGAACGCATGGGCAGTTCGTCCCGCGTGGTCTGTTTTGGGAGAACCCAACCAGGTCTCATGGTGGGCATTGAAATCACCCAAGAACACCAACTCAGCGTTCGGAAACCGCTCCTGCGCGTCGTCTGCCGCCTGACTCAGGTAATTGAAGAGTCGAGTTGTCTCAGCGTCTCCTGAATGGGATCGGTAGAGGCACATGTAGATTTGGCTGAAAGAGCCATGATCTACGTGTACCCAAAGGACAGAGAAGGAAGGGTCCTCTAGGCATTGTAGACGGCGACAGCAAATATCCGCCCTAACAAACAAGCATACCCCGGCTTTGGCGAGGAAACACTCCTCTAGCACGTAGCCGGGATATTGCAGGTAGTTCGTGTCTGCAGGACGGCGTATTTGTGTCTCCGTTAGAAAAAGCATTGCCGGCCGAGCCGTCTCCAGGTGGTGATGGACGGCATTAAGGTTAGCGTGGAGTCCTCTGATGTTAATAAACTCCACGACACAGGAAGCAGCAGTGGGGTTACGGCGATTGGCTGCTGTTGAACGACAATGCTTTGTTCGTACTGCCATAGAGTGAAAGGAAGGGGAAACGTGAAAAAAAAGAGGCGGCTATTCTCGCAGCAAAGTGGGGCAAGGCGCAGAGCAAGTTTTGTCATATAACTGTATGGTATGGCGATAGCCGATCCGACGGACGGAAGGACCCCCGTACCCTCCCGAAAGTGGTCGCCGGGACCCACCCTCCGGTCACCATCCGGCACGACGAGCCACCTCGAGATTATGCGCGGCATGATAAGGCAGCCAACCTATGTAGTTGGTTAGACTCGGTTGGGCCTCTGGACTATACCGCGGGCGGCCAGCAGAGCACCGTTTCTACGGCTCTCCCTGGCCGCCGGGTCGACTCGCGCCACCCACACAATGACTCTACGGATACTCTGCAGGTCCCTCATAAGCTGCGAGAATCGTCACCTCATGCTTAGGCCTCCGGCGCTCTCATTCACCAAACGAAACACAGCAGTGAAACACTGTTGTTTCACGTCGATTTTCTGTGAGAGGGTAGTACTTCCCCGGTCGAGCCGGCCCATTCCTGCTGTAACCAGCTTGGCTCTACTACCTCAATAGTAGATATAACTGAAATACTTATTGTCGATTACTCGACATGCCTAACCGCTGATCGGAGCGGGACTTCTATGTCATCGCCGCACCGCCCCACTCCAGCCATCGGCGCTCGCCCGCCGCACCGGCAGTCAGCCACAGACACGATCGCACACGGCCACATTCGCGCATTATTTTTAACTATTGTTTGGTTTTACGCGCTCATATTTAATTTAAATATTGTAAATCTTTATCTAAATCATTATACATTTCAAACTACAGTCCACTAGCCTCATTTATACACTCCATTGAGATATCGTCGGCAACACTTATGTACCGATCGTGACATATTATCTATGACGAATTTCAATAATGGTATTTATAGAATACCATTCGTATTAACCCCTTACTGCATGGATGTTTAAATTGTGACGAAAAAAATATAAGCTATACTTTGTCCACCCAGAAGCCCAAATAAAATCTAAAAAAAATCTATGCCATGTATTTTTGGAAATATTGCCCAAAATCTATAAATGCCAAATATGGCATTATATGCAGTTGTGGTGAAATTGTCAAGTTTGCCAAATATGTCATTGTATGCAGTTGTGGTTTAAAAAAAACCATACCGCACTATCAAAATATATTCTTACGCTGAATAAAAGGGGATGAGATTGAAATAAAGAAAATGCGTATAGTATAATATAATATTTTATTAGGAACTTGAACCGTTGTATTATAAATGGTAATCGGGCCATCGGCATCGAGACGAGATAAATTTTGGAAATGTATTGTTCCTTATTCAAAATCAAAAGCAATCATAATTATACCGAAATAATCTTTTATCCATATATAAGACTTTTTTCCTTCTCTCCTCCCTCGACTTGTTGAAGACTGGGTGCCTTGACCTTCGATTTCATCATCAGATTGTGAAATTTCGTAACTATCTTCATCGGTTTCGGACAAATATAATCTTCTTTCTTACAAATATTATCTTTATTCAGATGCACTGCACGTACCCCATCTTCATCAAACAGCTCTTCGTCTTGGCTACCTTAGGGAATGACGACTACATGTACATGCGCTTGTTTTCCCTCGCCATTATTGTATATTAACTGTTAGAAAAAAGCAAGCGTAAGAGGCAAGATAGAAGGCAAGTAAACATATTAATCAAACATAAGGATAAATAAACTCAATTTTTTATTTTATATACACTATTGCATACAATCCCAAATATGGCCCGACCACTTTTTTGACCATTCTGCATAGGATGCCATATATGGCACAAAATTTTATAAGTAACTGCATACAATGCCATATCTGGCCACTAACTTTAGCGCCAAAAATATTTGCAATCATTCATGCGAACGTCGTTATTTTATACTCAGTAGCTTCTCAAATGATGACTTTCGTGTGCAAAAAGATTATCCTAGCCATTTATTGAAAAAAACTAAGCAAAAATAGCTAGAAAACTGTTCGTACTTACCCGTCGTGAGCCGTTAGGAAACAAACTGACAATACTTTTTTTCACTAGTGCTGGACACGGAATTTTGCTTTGCAAATGTCAAAACATGTTACTGGTTATTATTTCCAGTATTACTAAAAAACCTGCCAAATTTAAATGAGATGGAAGAAACTCTCGATGCCAGATATGGCATGTCATGCGGTAAGGGGTTAACTACGTAAGAAAAATTACAGAAAAGCTAAATAGAAAATAATTTCTCTGATAAAACTTATTGTTACTCCACATATTGTTAAAACTGTAGGCATGGCAATACTGCGTGTCTCAGATTTAAAACAATGGATGCCGGTGTATTTGAAATCGCGTAAATACTTTTTAAAACGAAAACAAGATTGGAAAGTGTCCGTGAGATTGTAATGATCGATTATAAGTCATAAAATAAAGTACAAATTATTGTTTAGGTGAAATGTGTGTTGATTCATAGGCCAAATTGTTCATTGTCTTTACCACCATGATTCACATCTAAGGCGATGTTATGCGTCATCTATCCCATTAGTAGCAAAGACACGGTTTGTCGAGGTCGCAGGTTCAAGGCCTACTTTTCATGGATTGTCTTTTTCCTCGTTTCTATTTAACATAATATACATTAATAACTATAATTTAACACGTGTATGTTTTTAGCGTACATACTGATTTGAGTACAAATTATATTGAAGTCGAAATTTCTGAAATTAGTTCCTACAGAAGTCTAAGAATCCAAAACCGCTACAAGGGAGAAGCTTGCAGCACAGTTTCCTTCGCGGATATTTCCATTATACGTATGGCCCATTCCATAGATATTTGTTTAGGATAAGACTAAAATTATAATATAATTTGACAGGATGGATAGAATAGAATAATTTTTGGCGATAAAATTAAGAACATTTATCATGGTTAAACTTAAACCAAGTACAACGCATCCATAAAATAGTTTTGTCCTCTTTATAACCAGACAATAATCCAAAAGAGCAAAATGTAATGATAAACACGTGAAAACGTTGAACTACGATAAACACTATGTACAATCTCATCAAGCTCATCACAATCAGTGGAAGTGCATGAATTCACCACTGAAATAGTTGTTTATGTGAGATAATAGTACTCTATGTATGTGAGTCTCATATTTAGAAGTAAGTATAACAATTTGTACGGCAGGTGTTCTATTTCTGAAAAAGTCGTGTTTATCTAAATTATTCATTAGACAAAAACGCCTGGAACAAATAATAATATAAAATGCTCAAGTCTGAAATGCTAATCTGTTCATTAGATTATAAATCTGTAAATATATTCTATATTTCTATAATTCAAAAAGATAAATACACCGTTATTTATCTTTTCCAACTTCTTCAACATACTTCTAATGATTTATCTATCTCAACGGTATTTTAATGATCATAGTGCCGTAGCAGCGATAGCCTCATAGGGATACTGTTCGATTTCCTCGCAAACATCATAAGTTCGAGCTCATGACACGTATTTCTGAACTATCTACAAAATAGCTAACTAGCACTTGTTTCAACGGCAAAGATATACAATATACCTTGAAATAACCTATATGGCTGAAAGTTCTCTATAAAGTTCTCGAAGATATGTAAACTCTGCTAACTCGCAGTTAGCCAGTTATGTCGCGCCGTGCTTAGCAGAGGGATAGTTTGTAAATAAAGATGTATTATATTTAATAACTGCTGTACTTACAGGATAGCAGTGCAGAAAGAGGGAAGAATTAACTGTTCAAAAAAAATTAAACGCCATGATATAGTAAGTATAAATTTATTCTAAAATCAGTAGTCATAATGGCTGGTATGACTATTGATAAAACATCAACAACTATAAATATGAGCTACATTTTTAATAAATGAATACATTGCTAACATTGAAGAATATTTTATTTATAGTAATAAGATGCAAGAATTATAATTTGTCAACCTGATAAGGTACATGAATGAGTAATGTATGTTGAGTAAATATTTAAAATAGAGTCTAAGATATTGAAAATGCAAGAATTACACAAACATCTACCCTAAGATTTAGATGAAATTTCTACACATCACGTAAGCTGAAGTGTAGTGCGTGTGGAGCGTGTCACATTTCTATCTTAATGGAAGATCCCTTGATGTCCAATCATTTCTCTTTAAAATAGTACAATTCATCAGTCCGCATTGCCCAGGACGGAGTGATGAATAGTAGTCATCAAACAATAAATATTAAAAATCAACAATCACATTTTATAAAAATGGAGCACTTGTATAATGGATTATAAGCACAACATTGAGAGAGGCAAAATAGATTATTGACATAATAATATGAAGATTAAATATTTATAGCGATCATTATTATAATTATATTAATAAATTATGTGGGTATACGAACGTTAAAATTAGAATGTTTATTTTATCCATTAATTTTTATTATTCTATGGTGTCTATTATCTACACAGCATTTCGTTTTCCTTATTCATATAATTTTATATAATAATGTTCTTTTTTTAATATAAGATTTAAAATTGTATAATATACTATTTAAAATGTAGGTACATATTTTGCGCCTTATTATATACTGCGCTAAAAATATGATCAATAGTAAAGTCTAGTATTAACACGTTATCTACTATAGCATATTTGTATTATCCTAATCCTATGATTAATATGAACATGAATTTATATTAGGTATATAATTACTTAGATAAAGATCAAAGTAGCATTGTTTACTATAAAGAGAAAATCCCTATGTTATTAATGCTACGATACACGTTTTGAGTGTCAAATATACAACTCTTATAACTAATTATTAACTACCTACGAAAAGGATGATGTCATAAATACTTGGGGTCACTGTAATTTGGATTTTTACTTGTGATTAGTCGATTAGTAACACAGTTTAGTTCAACATTGCATTGCCAAAGAGACACTGAGATAGAATTGTAAAATAATCATCCTATTTTCAGCGTACATACTCAATCAAGTTTACAAACCCATTATACGCTGTGTAATTTGAATTAATATCAATAATTTGGCAACACATTTAATCAACATACCTACCAACAGAATAATAATAAATAATAATTAAATATCAACGCAGAGCTACTAAGCAATCAAACCTACTAAATTAAATAATTCTTGGAATTTATATGAATATCTATTACTTTTTGTTCGTACAACTAAGGATTTCTCGCGGGGTTCAAAAAGCAGATTTTATAAAAATACTTATTTGTTCCAGCTTCAACCTTAATGCTTTATGGGACTACATCTAAGCTACAGCTATAACATCGACGGTTTGCTGAATTATCGGTTATTCTTCATACATAATATTTAATTATAATAACATTAAACATGAGTATATTAATTCATTATATCTAGATAATTAAAAGCTATAAGCATGATTATTTCTTGTATTTTTAGCGATACAAAACGAAAAGTCAACAATATTAAATAGATCAATACATTAAATAGAATAAGTACCACTTATCACTACCTACTTTATTTAGCAAGTACCTAATATAACATTATGTATATGTAGTATAATGAAGCTGTATCATAAATGCCATAATTAGAATAGTGGATATAGTTTCCGCCCATTTTACCCTTAAACTCCATCGCCAATTCTTATTTTTACCAATTTATCGTTAAGACTCATTGAGAGTCTCGTCAAACGCCCAAAGCCCACAAGAAGAAGAAGAAAGCCATTAAAATGAAAAACTCGGGAGTATTCCAACGTCTAGACGTAATAGACGTCGAAGGAGAGTTGTGCTCAGACCAGCGCGGGGGCTGAAGCGAGTGGCGGGGTGGTCGCGGGAGGTGCCTGAGGGGTCGTTGGGGTCTGCACTGCGGACGCCAGGCGAACTCCGCCGCTCTCGGAGACTACCATGCCGTTGTGAACTGTGCCGTTGCCTTCTGTGTCAGCGTATGGTGTGGTCAGGATGCGAAGACGCTGAGAAATTATAACGAAACATTTAGTTTAATAATTCCATAGCTTGCAATAGATTACATTGCTTAATTATTAGGCCAGCAATACTTCAATTGATTAGAAAGATATATCCAAGCTTCGCCAGTAATACATATGTTTCAAGAAACTTTAAATATATAAATGGAATTAGGCATAAGTATATATTATATGTACCTACATATGTATATATATATATATATATATTTCAATTCATCTAAGTACATTGGCCTAATGCAGGTGTAATCTCTAAAACCGTAAGTTATCTTTACCTCAACAAAGCTGCCTTTAGTCGTCAGAAGTTTGTAAATAGCCACAGTGGGTATACACAATACGCTGGATCCTGCTATAGCCCAACCGAGAGCATTCGCCCAGCCCGGGTATACATAGGCCTCGTATTGCAATGGTTCGTAGTCCAGAAGTCCGTACGCCGTGATGAAGAGTAAGAAGGCAGGTGCCGCGAAACGCCAGCAGACTCGCCAGTAAAGACCGGGTCGGAAGCCGATCATATCGCGGATGTCCTCGCAGAAACGTTCGGTACCTGTTATTGCAAATTATAATTATTCCGTGCTCCTTCAGCATGAATATTATGCATATATGTACTAAGTATAACTGAAATTTCTTGCTGCTAGAGGCGCAGCAATTGTAATAAGTAAAAACTAAAACCATGAAAAAAAAATTTGGGACAGTCTTTGGGGACCGCCGATAGAAGTGAAAACTTTAATCCTTGATCATAAACACTTCTTTAAAACAAAAAAAAGAGGCGGGTTGGATGGTCGGATGCTAGTTCCTGATACTCTCTTAGAGGGTTATTAGGGGGGGAGGGTATTAAGAGGGTCAATATTTCGTTAATTTTTGCGTAGGACGCACCATTTTTGAGATATTGGTGCCAATTCTGGTGTCACAAAATTTTTTGAAGTTTCCTGTCACTTTTAGCGATTTAAGAATACGAAATGTCTTTTGAGAGGACTAAACAAAATTTTAGTGATTTTTAGTTAAGCTTAGAGAATTTTGTGACAACAGAATTGGCACCATTGTTAATATTCTAAAAAAATAATAAAGCGTGGAAGCGTGACGATGACGCGTTTTCCATGATTTTTGTTCACCCAAGAAGTACCTACTCAACGCGCCTAAAAAAGTTTTCACTTCAATAAATGCGTGCCAGTACCTACGTGAACTTCTTTTTTATATAGTGATGGTAATGGACTAAATGTGGCGCGTATGTATTCTACACCCAGCATCCACACTTGCTCATAAAGTTTTATTGGTTTGATAGAAAAAGCCAGTGCAGTTATGTTGTTTTCTTATGAACTGTTGAGTGACTCGGAAAAAATCTTGTGTCTACAATATGCATTTGGAAAGACAGAGAGTTGTTATTTTTTATAATTACATTTGAAAATAGTGGCAAATGGACACGCAGACATAGAACCTCTATAACTTAAAGATTTCCTTTTTAGCTTTACAGTAATTAAATATTAGTTCTACAGCCTTATGATCTTCAAAGACACATGAAGAACACCTGCTTGTCATATTCTTCAGTGATGCTGTGAGTCACTTGAAACGTATCATTATTACTTTAGTCACAACCAGAAGCGCGCGGTATTTCATACTTACTGCATTACTATGAAACCATACCGTAAATCCAAGACACAGCAATAGCTTCGAAGAACACAGCCACTAAAATGGAATAGCCAGCAGCGTATCTATCAAGCAGTTGGAAGAAGTAGAAGCCTCCCTTGGTGCAGGATGCTAGGCCCACGAAGAAGTACAGTGTGAAGAGACACGCCACGAAGATCTCTCGGTGTCGACCGATGGGAGGAAACTCGTCGCTCAAAGCTGTTATGATCGCTTCAGAGCCGCCGAACTGGGAACAAATAGAATACCTTGATCACTATACTTTCACACGTATCTCAGAAAACTCTTATTAAAAAAACTGTTATCAATACTGATAACAATCAATTAGAGAAATTAAGCCCAATCTATTATCAGATATTTAATCTAAAATCGGACTAACTACATTTAAAAAAAAAGAGTTTTCTTTATCGCATTATTATATTAAAGCTATAAAAACAAATAATTTTTAACAGCCTATAGAAAGTGAGCTTCGCAGTGACTTTAGCTGCTATGTGCACCAAGGCAAGAATTGAGTCTTGAACTAGCAGTTCTATGGCCTGGTTTCCAAAAATTTTCTTTTCACACTAAAAAACTCACACATCTACAAAAATATCAGTACCCAGAAGAAATGATGATAGGTATAACTAACTCGTAGCCGCCATTATTTCAGATCCTATACAGAGCTCTAGATGTACTATTCTCTTTAACGGACTCTTTACAAAACTTACCGAACTATCCAATCCAAGAGTTAGCAGCATCATAAAGAATATCAGCGCCCAGAAGGTTGACCCTGGCATAGTAGCTATGGCTGCTGGATATACCACGAAGACAAGCCCAGGACCTTCGGTAGCCACGTCTTGGACCTGTTTGCCTGAAGTATGAGCCATGTAACCAAGAACGCTGAAGATCACGAAGCCCGCGACGAAAGACGTTGCCGAATTGATCACACTTGTTAGTATGGCGTCCCTGCGGAAAAAGTAGGCTGATTATGATGATTATCTTTTATGCAGTTAGTACAGAACTAGTTTTAAAGTTCTATAACCTCTTGAATACAGACGTGTAACTTAGTGACCATAATCATTAGTCATCGGAATGTTTAACTCACAGAGCATGTACGCGCTGTATGTCTCTATGCGACATAGACAACAACCTTGTTTTGATTTAAACTTGTGGTAAAAAATACGAATTGTCAATAAATACTATTTCTATTATCTGCAGTTAAGGAATACATCTGCGTCTGACGGTTTTGTATAATTTGGAATCTTCCAGTAAAACTCAAGTTTGTGTTTTAGGTTTGGGTACTCACTTGTACACGTTGTTGTGATACTTGTTGTAAGACGCGTAAGCCAAGAGTACTCCGAAACCAGGCCCCAAAGAGAAGAATACTTGAGTCGCTGCGTCCACCCACACCTAATAACACCAAATAGTTACTAGGTACCCACCAACATTAACGGAACAAAAAAATTGATTAATGAAATCTCAAAGCTTGACGGCAAAACCGAAAGCTGTGTTTTTATGTGTGGTAAATATGGAGAGAAAGCCGGTGCTTTAAATATATGATAAAATACAAGTTTGTGTTACCTATACGTACTATACCCACCCTTTAAGATAAACAGTTTACTTTTGTTGATGATAATATACGAGCTACATGATTTCACGAACACAGAAGGTCAGAATTATCGTTAGTTGATTTTCGGCTGCCTTTGAGAATAAAGCAAAAATGCTTATAATTTTTGTAAAGTAGCCGCAGTCGGTTGTATATTTTAGATTGAAATGGCAACACTACCAACGGTCTGTGTTCACTTAAACTACAAAATATAATAATGTTAATAAAGTATTTCACATACCTGAGGTTGAGTAATAGCTTCGAAGTTAGGACTCAGGTAGTATTGAATGCCGGTAGCGGAGCCAGGAAGTGTGATACCGCGGACCAGAAGAATTAGCAGAACAGCATACGGAAAGAGAGCCGTGAACCATACCACCTGGAATAATAATAGTGCACAATCTTCTGGCTAACGCTTTGATCATGGAGTACAGAGATTTTTTTTTAATTGTGTCTTTTAATTTGATTTAGACTGTAGAAGAATTCATATCAAATTATTTTAAAGTTAAGCAATATTTTTTCAGTTTCTCTCCTATGCTTATCTGCTGAACTTTATAGCTATGAACGTAATATACTACATCTACAGAAAAATTCGGAAGGCTTGCTTTTAAATAATGATTTGATATTGTGGTAGGTACTAACTTTTCCAGAAGTGCTGATGCCTTTCCACAGCGAGAAGTAACATATGATGTAGACCGCGAGTAAGCAGAGAGCCATGTCCCACTTTATAGCACCAAGGTCGTGTAGTCCTTTGCTGCCTTGGAGTTCTAAGATGGCGCGGCTAAAATTGACAATTATAGTATCGTAGCTTAAAATGTGTATATCATTCCATTTTGTTTTTGCTTTAATATGATATTTTTGTTCAGGATATCTTTCTACGTTAGAAAAATATAATTATTCGTAAACATTACTGGTTAATTTGAAAGCTAATAAACCGTAATATATTTGTATGGTGTCTTAGATGAATCATAAAAATAAAGCAATTTTATTTTGTGGCTTATTTCTAGTTTTTGAGCTCACGGCTAGGTATCTGACCTGGCTTAGCGATCTACTGTACCTAATAATTATTAGAATAATTCGCCTAAAACGTGAGCGTGATTAAAAGAACCACTTACTTGAAATATTCAGAAGCAGGTGAGGTGAAGGGTGTGGTTTGAGGTAAATCAAAAGATGTAGAAGAGCTGTTGGTGCGTATACGAGATCTGTTTGCCTCCATGCCGAACTGAAAGAAAGCCATTGTATCAGCTGCGGTTGCAATTATGAGACCAACCAAATATGAGGCAACCAGAAAATCAGCTTCATAATAAAATAACACGGTACATAAATCATTACTTATATTGTATAACTGTTTTCTTTACGGTACCTAATTGACTATTACGGTTGAAGAACTATTAGGTGTCAAAATCACCTCTATTATTTTTTTCATAATTATGTATGAAATAAAATCCGTCATAATTAAATAAAATAGCTGGAATGTGCCATCTATATCATTGCCTTAGCCTAAAGATGGGCGTGAATAAACATTTAGATTTTAAAAAAATACGCTTTACTGTGTCATTACTGCAATTTGTATTAGTACCTTACCAAATCTCTTTTTATTAATACAGCATGCGCGAGAACGATGCAAATTTATACACGCTGTAATGCACCGTCTTGATCTCGTGCGTGCATTGACAATACTTGATATACTCCCTGAACGGACAAACTTACATCTCGACAAGCAGGCGTGTTCCATTCGTTATTGCAGTTTGTCCAGGGTAGCATGGTGGTAAACGAAGCGAAGAAGAATCGCAGCGCCCAAGCGATGATCACGTTGTAGTAGAAGTCCACGTAGAACGCTATCAGAACCACTGCGTACCCGATACCTAAGAAACATCAAAAATGTTTAGGACTTGCTGCAATTGAAAAACTGTTCTGCGTTTGATATATTGAAAGAAACAGTGGAACAGAATTTAGTCTGAATAATTTCAATTCCTTTAATATGTTTTACTTTTATGTTTAAAATAGCTAATATTATTTCAATCGAATAACTTTATTTTTGCGGCTTTTTGTTTTATTGAGTAACATAATATAGTTATAAATATATCATAGTAGTTACGACCACAATAATTGTGGTCAAGAAAGTTATAAGTATGGTCGTAACGTCATCCCTGAGCTTACAATTCCAATGCAATATCTTTAAGCCTGTCTGTATTGCTTTTATAGGACTTAAATACATTAAAATGTCTTTGGTTTAGTATTACCAAATATAGTACCTGTTTGAGAGTTATTATACTTAGGTGAAGCATCTGCTGCTTATGATACGATACGTGAAAACTTATTCATAAAATATTTTTTGTAGTAGGTAATTTAGACTTAGATTATATCGTACACCAAGTTTTATAATATCGTAAATTAAGCTTAAGCCATTTCTTAAAATGTACACGTTTATACAGCTGGAGCTAACCTACTATCTAACTGAGATTTTAAGGAAACTATAATTTAAAAGTCATTGGTGGCCACTTAACCCAAACTGTACTATGCTGAAATTAATAAAATTTTATGCTTAAAAGTTAACCATGCTGAAGGAAAATGTTTGACCGACTTCAAACAATTTATCGGTCACTCGTACGAGCAAGGTCAAAACCCATTCCAACAAAAAATGCTTTCACTCAAAACGGATTTCCAGCACCTTTCCAGTCCATTACCAATTTTATTTCTCTTCAAAAATCACATCGTCGTGGAAGCCACTCAACGGTGCGACGTGACAATCGAGTCAAATGAAATGAACGGGCATAAGCCGGCCTCGCAAATCTACAGAGCCTTTCGAGAGAGCGACCGTATGGGACGAGCACTTAAGGGGAGCCTCGGAAATGACGTCAATTATGGGTGTTAAGTGCGAGGGGCGACGTCCGACAATATCGCGATCTTGTAAATGACGCGTCCCATATTTTGCATATATAATATATAAAGGACGCGTCCCATATTTTGCATATATAATATATAAAAGTCTTGAAGTTGGGTACGATTGCTTTGTTCAGATATGTTATGATATTTTACATACCGACCACATCCTACATTAGTGATATTTATTTTTGATACCGAATGTTCTAAAATGCTTGTTCTATAACTGTTTTTTAATATGGTATTAAGGTTGAACTTCGCCGCGACGCATTGTCGTTCCAAAGTGTTAA
This sequence comes from Catocala sponsa, assembly GCA_963564715.1. Lineage (NCBI taxonomy): Eukaryota > Metazoa > Arthropoda > Insecta > Lepidoptera > Erebidae > Catocala > Catocala sponsa. The sequence goes on along the minus strand of OY751335.1, from coordinate 22,232,935 downwards.
ATCTATGTTATTTTATATCTTAATTATTTATACAAAAGATTTCTTATTAAGCTGTATAAAATAACCAATTGTTATATTGGCACATCGCCTTCCTTGAACGCGAGTTAGAACGTTAAGAGAAGCAAACTGAAAAAGCCAAGATGAGAGAAATAATTTAAAGCTTTATTAAATCCAAGTTTTAAGCTCTGGGCATTTATTTGGTTTAGTAACATATTAATCTATTTAAAATCTCAGAATATTTAACATCTTGATCATTTGCAAATTCTAGCCGATAACCAATTCAGAGAAAATTTTACAAGTGTAGTCTATAATTAATTTACTTTCCAATCCTGATTCCGTAAATAGCCCGATCTCTTTGCTCTTAACAGGCCTACCAAGAACTAACTCGATAATACCCAGCAAAACTACTTAGAACCATGAAACTATGTGAATACTAAAGAAGCTGCAACTGTAATGTGAGAGTGGTTAAGTGGTGGTGGCCATAACTCAAGATCGTCGCCGTCGGTGGCGGAGTACTCGCGGCGTCTCCATTCCGATGACATTAGCCAGCGTACGTGACCACTGTCTCGTAAATTCAGTGTTCATATGATTCGCGCGTTCAGCCATAAAATGAAGGTAAGTGGAGAGAAATCGCCGCAGAATTTCAAGTAGATTTTAGCACAATCATTTTTGTTTAATCTTGGCAATATTTTAAAATACTTAAGTACCTATATATCTCTTGTATGGTAACATACTTAAGTACAAAATACGGAGGTTAACTATTTAGTTAAAGTTTATAAGCGCAAAACGGAATAAAAACTTGTCCTTGTCACCTACACGACATTACGTAATTAATTTTAAAACATTATGTTACATTCTTGGCTGTTTATTAACTGACTCACCCCGTGATAGCTAAAACGCTAATATATTTTATGACATGGATTCAGGTTTCAAAATCACCAAAATGGACCCAACTTTTACACTCACACTCTACCAGATGTTAAGTACCATGCAATAATGAAGGTCCTTTTTTCCATTGATTATATTTCCAAATGGTGCTCCATTTGCATTAGAAAACCAAAAAACCATTTTGCATTTTTCACAAGCGTTAACTTATACCACGGGACCGTCACAAAAGTATTCGTCGTGCTATCTCTAAAAATATATTACGTAATTATATGTCCATATGAAAGGAAGCTTACCTTTAAACAGCGGCACCAGTCTTCCCCAGCAGGTGATGGCGCCCTTCCGATGGAACTGGCCGAGCGCCAGCTCCATGTAGAAGAGCGGGATGCCGCCCACCACCAGCATGATACAGTACGGCACCAAGAACGCGCCTGTACAACAAAAAATACAATAAATACAATGCAAATATGTAACCGATCCAATGTTACTTACTCTAGCTGAACAATAACACACTATTTACCCTCTAAAAATAATAAGATTAACACACCCATGTCCATATAACAGTGTTTTTATAATTATGTCACTCTTATTTGCATATGTATATATGCAAATAAGAGTGAAATGCCTATCATTGGCTCTCTGTTGCATATTTATTTTCACTACTATGTATTTCAAAGCTGTTGGTCTTCCTAATACATAAATAAATAAATAAATGTACATATATGAGACGCCAACATGAAAATGTTATTAGCTTTCGTTGTATATCATAATGTTTCACTACAATACAGTCATGTTAACAATCTGTGTTCGCGTTTACATTGTATGCGAGCCTTAATATAAATATAACAAATCTTAACAGATTTAGTTGAAAATTGTGGTTCGAGTTCTTTCTATGTTTGAAGACATAGTTTTCAATTTGTATTTCAGTGTGTGTTTTAATGCTTGGCCTCTTTAAACTAAGTGTTTAATTTAAGTATATAATAATACATGAGCTACCATTTCAAACATTGATATCAAGCACAAATACACGGATAATCAGTAAATACCATGAGACACTAAGTATACCAAGGTGTCGACACAGCTTTCAGTAGGTCACGTATATTTTCGTACCACGTAGAAATTAAATGCAAGGTGCGTCACCTTAAGTTTAATTTATGTTTGTTTAGTTCGTCACATACCTTTGTATAACGCAAAGTAAATGTTTTGTATTTATCGGTAAAGTCGCGACAATAACTAAATATACGACAGAAGAAACAAAGTATAAACTATCATAACTATTATTTCAGATGTTCTCGGAGGCTAGTATCTTAAGTGACTATTTAGTCTACTTGTATAAAGCCACTTGACTACGCAATCCTAACAGCTAAACAGACATAGTATTATATATCTTCTAAATACGATACTACACTTGTAACCGCGCCAATCTTTTGAAGAAATACAGGCAGGACTACACAATAACCAATCAAATATACAGCACGCCGTTCGTCGAAAAACATTATATCATAGTCGTTAGTCATACCAAAACCATATAATAAAGTCTCGTATGAGAACATAAGAAAGTTATTATTTCAACTCCTCTAATAACGTATGTACATTTTTCAGTCCATTTCCCCCAAAGAGTACCGTCGCAATCTCAGATCAGTTCGCAATACTGCCAATAATTTCATATTGCCCCCCGAGAGAGGGCGACGCAAATTGTACTGTAATTGGCCTTTTAAAGCTTTGGCATTTGCTTTCAAAATGCTTTTATAATTCTTGAGATATTTCACACTCTTACAACGTAATGTATAGCACGTATTTGAATTCACGATCAGATATATTGGATGATTAAAAAATCTAGATTGATAGATGTTATACTAATACAGATGCATAGATATGTAATTAGCAGAGATAGATCTAATGTAAACTGAACTAAGCTTTGATTAAAATTCTGTCTTTAAAATAAACGTCACACATTATTTAGAAATATTGTTGCTTTACAAAGAAATTTACAAACACAAATATTAATAAATATTGTCTGTTAACGAGAATGATATTCATTGAAATTAAACTATTTTATAAGGATTTTATCGCGTTGTTTATTTAACACACTATTGTAGTGTAATACTACTATTAAACTTTACAAATTTTTAATCTAATTAAATTATTAAAACTATTTGTATTTAATTTTACACTTTCCCTGACATTTCGGTTGCTTTTCAGCAACCTTGGTCACGGGGAGACTAAAATGGTAGTTGTCTCAATGTTCCAATGTAGTTATTTCAATGTAGCCGAACATAATTTAATCATTGGTGTTTCTATTTACGCAGCATGAGTTCAAAGTATTATGTAATAAAGTGTTAAATAAACAACGCGATAAAATCCGTATAAAATAGTTTAATTTCAACAAATATTAATTCCCTAATATCATACAATAACTCTCTATTGTGTGATGTTCCTGTTACCATTAAGTAATATTAACAGGTTCCCTGTCCGATGAATCACATATGATACATAGCAATAGATTTTCTATTGTGTCTATCACGGGACAGCGAATGGGTTAAAGAATTAAGATTAAAATAAAAATGCAATTTCTTGTAAACATTCAACTCCATCGGTAGCCTCGTAGCTCTTCTACGAACTTCGTAGACAGTTATATAATTTAGTAAATCTTACGCCATCACTTTATAAATTCAAACCACGACCTTTATATAGGTCAGTAGACAAAGTACTCAAAGTAAAACGTTCCTCAGAAGCGCAATACAATGGTTCCAAGTAAAACTAATGAATAACGAACACAATTGTTAAATGAGGAACTTCCCTAGGCACTAATTGGGTAAGTAACCCGTGCAGTCGCTCTTACGGAGGACAATATTAAATCATACGTAAATCAGCTCTTATATATATTATAGCTCTATTAACAATTTACTTTGTTTTTTGGTGTGGTTTAAAACTGCAAGACAAAAATAAAATAAAATTATTTTTCGCTGTTTGTAGGTATAGTATAGTCGAAGTCGAAATCAAAGTAAAAAATCAGTCATTCTTTTAGATCACACACATGAACGTCAAAATCTATTGGTTAATGAGTTTACTAAGTTACTGAAGCTACATTAAGGTTAATGACATTAAACTAAAATTTTTAAACTAAATGTACCTACGTTCCTGACGGAGTTAGTTCATATCGAAAGTCAATTTGCAGCAAAATAATAGTGCAAGTCCAAAACCGGATTGCATCATATTAACGTAGGTCTGTTATAATTATTAAGTAAGCAGAATGTGGCAAATACTATTATAGAAATAGACTTACAAAAATGTACTATTGTTGTACTTTTCCTAAAAATATTTGTTCTTATACAGATTTCATTGTGTTATATAGAAAACAATTAATATTTTATCATCACTGCTATGCTATTACGTTAATATGAAACATTGACTAAACAATTAATTGGAATAAGTACTTATAAAACTTTCCATAAGAGCTCACGAACACATTTCCTTTCTTGTAATAATAGCGCAGAGCGTCCTCCGTTAAATTTCTTGAGAGAAGCGAAGGGAATATGGCAGGGATTTATTTTATTGCCCGACGCAACAGGTCTCGGATAAAGGACGATAGAAGCATTCCGGCGAAGTTTCTGTAAGTCGGCGACGTCGGGGAGAAGTGACTTTTGAGCTCCATGTCGCTTAAGTGACGGATAATGGGGCTTTATGGAACAGCGCGGCTTGGCGTCGAGACTACATGATTTAATTTGAACTGTTCATTCTGCTGTGGTATGATCTTCACTGATAGGTTAAGAAGAATATATGTGATTCATAGTGATGCATCAATATCGTGCATCAACGCATTTGAACGATATTCGAATCAGGTTTTGTACCTACTTTGTTCGATATGTTTGGTCGAAGACGTAGTAGCGCGCGTATTTATAACTTCTTTTTTGGAAATGTATGTCTCGGTATATGATCTGAAATTGCCCTATTTATTCACATTGATACAAAATGATTGATAACGTAACTTACCAAGATTTATTGTTTAAAATTATAACTGTAAATTCAATAGGTAATAGCGAATTATCTTGGTAACGAATTAATAAAAGCTTTAAATGTACTTGATATAACTGGTTTGTTGATAACCTGGTTTACATATTAAGTACGTTCATATATGTACGTATGTAAGTGATTAAAACCTATATATTATAAACATATTTGATGCCTAACTAAAAAAAATGGACTGCATTTTGAATTAATATGAACACTGCGTTCTACAAGAAGTTAAACAATCGATTGAAAACCGAAACCTTGTGAAAATTCAGTCGAAAGTTAAATGAATTCTACGTGCCACTATTATTTGCCTATTTTTTGCCTGAGTTCGAAGCTTGAAGCCCGCCCACACAAAACTGTGTGACCAATAATTGCAACCACCATACAATAATGTCAATTGCTATCACAATTTACCCCTCACCAATATAAACATTCTTATCTTTATAGCGCTGAGAGGTATATTCTATCAATCTCTAAGCTCCATTTTGAGAAGAATCTGTATTCAATTATATTTTCTTCTCACTGTTAATTAATCTCCTTACCTACTACAAAAAGTGTAATCGTCTCAATATTAAATTTACATCTCCATCTGTAAGGTACGGACTAGGTGTAATTGAATCGTCTCAGTTCTGATAGAAGCCGGTCGCTCCCTGCGGACCTTCGCCCGCGGATGATTGGGTATTATGAGATTACAGCCGATACTTCGAGGTACGCAATAAATCATCTCAGCAAGAACACTTAAGGCACAATTCCGGAATTGTTTAAAGCACAATTGTTTATGGCAGGTGATTTATAGACCATAATAGTCTGATTTCTATTACAGTTTGGACATTTGTGGGTTTGATCTTCATTATGATTGTATGAAATTAGATCTTGTGAGTATTTGGTCAAGTAATGCAAGCTTAATTATGCATAGAATAGTAGTGTGATATAACACGTTGGGTGCATTAGGTGTTAACTAAAATACATGGAATATTGTGTATAGCCATAAAATAATTGTAGTTATAAGGACGGTCTTTGAATCCCACTGCACGGCAAAGCTAAAAGATACACAACTATTACCTAACTAATATTAATCTGCACTATATAGTATACTACCAGTAAATCCAACTATTTGTTCAATGGTTTGCGGGGTGTAAAGAAGCATTTGCAAATTATAATATCTGGTAAAGCTGTCTCTGTTATATAACGATTAGTGTAAAAAAATACACGCAATTTTATTTCGATCGTTACTCAGTAATTAGCCAGAAATAAGACAGAAAGAAAAAGCATTGTATCTGAGCCCAATGGCCTAAGAATTAAATGAATTACAGAACTTGTTACTAACACCCACAGAAATCCGTTCACAATAACAACTCTAGACGTCACCACCGTGAACGTGGTATATGCGTAATAGCATAATACAGCCTAATTATGTGGCAGTGGTAGGTAACACTGCCCCTACGTCAGTGCGATGACGGATGGCGAGGGTCGCGTGATGAAGTGCCGTCCCAATCAATTAAAAGGCATCACTATACCCTTCCATAGCAATAACCCTGCTAGAATATATTTGAAGAGATAATTTGTAAATTTACCGAAAGATTATCTTGTAGCCATACTTACTAATAATAATAATAATATTATATCATATACACAAAACAACATCTAGCCCAAACTAAGCAGAGCTTGTACTGTGGGTACTAGACAATGGATAAACATACATATATACTGGTTTTTTTATAAATACATACATATTATACATAGAAACACCCAGACCAAGACAAACATCCATGTTCATGCACACAAATGTTTGACTTGTGCGGGAATCGAACCCGCAACCTCAGGCGTGGCAGTCAGTTATACTATGACTATGTGTATGTGATAGAATATTATTATTATATATATATATATATTACAAGTGCTTTGAATTGTCGTGAGAAGTTCAATTTTACCAGTATTCTGGTCAACTGCTGAAATTATTTATTGCTGCAAGTTTATTCTGCAGGTAGAACTATGTCAACAAAACAATAGAGGCTCGAATTTTGTAACTGTTATGTCCTTATATAACTTAAAAGCTGACCTGATTTGTCTGTGACTGATTGAATACTCCAAAATACGAATATTACTATCTCATGTTTCTATAATGTATTTTTCGCAAAACAGATTTCGTAGATTCGAGATTTTAGATTTACTAGATAGTAAACTTATTCTTGATCAGCATGTCGCATCCGTCACCAATAAAGCGTTTCGTATGTTGGGATTTGTATTAAGAATAACAAAGGATTTTAAACGTCTGACCACCCTATTACTTCTTTATAAAACCATTGTCCGACCAATATTGGAGTATGCGTCTGTGGTGTGGAATCCCCAGTATAACGTATATATTGACCAAATGGAAAGGATCCAAAAGAAATTTATGAAACACATCACTTGGAGATGTAATAAAAATTGATAACATCACATACTAATGAATCGGTTGTGGCGAATTTCCAGACCCTAGAATCTAGACGTGTGATTCATGATTTAGTTTTTCTTTATAAGATTGTAAGCAATCACGTGGACTCCCCATATCTTTTGAGTAAAATACGATTTGGATGTCCACGACTTAGTGCACGAAAGAAGTCTGTCTTTCATATTCCCGTTGCTAAGACCAATTATGGTATGAACACTTTTACCCGAAGATCTTGTCGCGCTTATAACAATCTAATTGAAGTCAGTGGGAGCAATGATGACATAGATATATTTCATATATCTCTGGCTAAATTTAAAAGATCGCTTGCCAATAATCCTTGACAATAATTAAACGCATATCATATTTATTTATTATACATATTTGTATTGTATTTTTTCTAAATTATTATGTATCCTGTTTTGTTTTTTAGTCTCTTAATTAATACTATTTTAATATCTGTAGCAGAATGTAAAGGCAATGTGTGGAAACTCTTCTGGATTATGTTTTATTTGTATATTACTGTCTTTTATGTTATATAACATCTGTTTGTTTCCCAAAGAACAATAAATAAATAAATAAATTTTAATACGAAACACATTAAAAAGGGCTCATATATTATTTACTAGCTTTTGCGCGCGGCTTCGCCCCCGTGGTACCTACATCAATAAGAAGTAGCCTATGTTCTTCTCCAGGTTTTAAATTATAGGTACCTGTACCAAATTTTATCTAAATCGGTTGAGTAGTTTAGCTGTGAAAAGGTAACAGACAGACAGACAGATAGACAGACAGAGTTACTTTCGAATTTATAATATTAGTAAGGAGTAAGGATTGAGCTCTAAAGGCACATAGTAACTCGCTTCGCTCTTATTAAAGAACTTTCCCATCTAATACCAGCTCGCAAAGCCTTGGTTACGCGACTAAAATTCAAACTCCTATATTAAATAGGTGTATCTACAAATGCGGTCCTGCGACTACCGCTGTCATCCTATATAAACACAAACATTTTTAAAGGGGTAGTATTTAACTGCACAGCAAAAAAATACTAATTGCACACCAAAATATATTTAAAGAGATCAAACTAAGTCGATGGAGCCCCGCTTCGTGGGGCTCCTATTTTTGGGTGGGCTTAAGAAGGAACCTAACATAACCTAACCCTTCCATAACATAACCTAACCCTTCCGAGACGGAATGCAGTGACTTGTGGCGTATAGGTGCCCGTTATAATATACTAGCTTTTGCCCGCGGCTTCGCATGCGTTAATTTAGAATTTGACAATCAATTCGGGTTGTACTCTGCTTGTAATAATATATAATAATATAATTCAATCATGATTCGAAAAACACGTGGCGCCATCTATTATCATAAGAACGTTATCATTGTTTTCCTCGGGAACGGTAATTTGTTTCGGGATGAAAGGTAGCCTATGTCCGTTTCTGTACACCGGACAAGGTATATACAAAATTTGAGGATGATCGGTTCAGTGGTTTAGGCGTGAAAAGGTAACAAACAAACAAACTCATTTTCGCTTTTATAATATTAGTTAGGATTAGGATATTAGTAAGCATATTTTGCTGCGCAATTAGTATTTTTGGTGGTCATTATATTTAATCCCTTTTTAAAGACACAACGGATATAATGAGATTGGCAGTTTGCTGTAAATTTTCTCACTAAACGCTTTAAAGACAAGATCGCATTTCAACAGTACGCTAGAATCGCCATTAAATTAGATCACGGATAGAACGGCCCGATCGGCCTCTCAGTTCTCGAGAGAGGATGACCTGCCCTCTCCATTAGCTTATTACCCTCTCCCATTATTGCGTTACTAATTTTCCTGTACATCGAGGAGCTAACGAAGTTTCTCTTGGCGTAAAGGGCGCGTTTTGATTGTCAATTACTGGCTCTGGGCGGCAAAGGGTGGCTTCGCAACTGACGATCAAAGCGAAGACTAGGATGCAATTAAGTATGTGGCACAAACTTTGTTTAAGAGCACCAGTGGCCTTTGATATACTTCATACTCGTTCTGGCTAAATGTTGAATAAAATACAATGCGACTAGCGCTTACGTCTTGTGCGTCTAGTTATACAACTTGATAAAATACTACCTTTTGGATTTAAGATAGACTTTTTAAAAGCTGTTTATACTTGTGTTTAGTAGGCTTTGTTGCATTATATTGAGTTTTTATCTTGGCCTAATATCAAAGGTTGAGGGTCAGTCAGCCTATGTATTGCAATCCACTGCTGAACATAAGCTGTCACATTTATCGCCTCAAAATTCGGTCTGCCGCGCCGCACATCCATAATTCCAGTCCGTCGTATACGATGCTAGCCCTCTACTCTATCGTGTAGGAATAAGTAATCCACGCAATAAATAGAGGTAATGATTTTTAAATTGTAATCATCTTTTTAGCACAATAATGTAATAATGTACCTAGCATTTACTTGTATTACGATTAGAACCAGAGATGTGTAGCATGTTGTCTACACATCTCTGGTGCTAATAATCTGAATAATCAGATGAAACGTATCTTAGATTTTAAGCTGAATCCTAAGCGATTTATCGCCAATATGCGTGATTTTGGAACAACGGTACCAGTTGACCATATTTATTTTTTGACATAGGTAGTATGTAGATATCTCCTTAGATTATAGATATTGGACTAGAGCGTCCAGCGTCAGTCATAGATTAAATGTCTGTTTACAATATAAATAAAAAAAAAGGATTGTCATTTTGACGATCTTGATTTCCTTTTGCTTACATTTTTATCCCTTTGGTTATGATTTTCAATTATTACACAATTTTAATCTATATTTGATTTATGAATATTCGTTGGATGAATATTCATATTTATTAATTCAAATAAATCCAAAACTACAGTTTTATTTCACTTTCATGCACACAGAAAAATGTCATCGGAAGAAAGCATCGTATATGAAAATGAAAACATTGAAGGATTGTTATATACATCACAGGGTGAAAGTAGTTCTGATGAAATATCATCAGGTCAATGGACACCAGTCCCAAAACTTTCGTTCGTGGAAAAAGAATCACGATGGGATAAGAGTTTGTACTCGTCGGGTAACGGGGATGTTTGCAATGACTATATAAGTAAGTCTAATAGCACGATAATCAAGCACCCATACTTAAACTACCCAGCGGTCACAGATCCTGGTATACAAGTAGCCCTATTAGGGTCTGAGCCAACTATCACGTACCCTGATGATGGTCAAGAACTATATTTACATTTATGTTCAGAAATGAATGTATGTCCAGTGAGAATGTTTCATGATAATTTATTGAATCCAGTAAATAGCGTCAGTTACTACGGTGTCAATCCAAAAGGAGTTCGAGCTATGGCATTAGCTTTGCAGAATAACAAAACTGTGATTTGCTTCAACATGACTGATAATTTTCTCAATGACGATGCTTGCTATCATTTGGGTCAGATGCTGAAATACAACACTACGTTACAGGAACTCATATTAGATGGTTGTCGAATCGGTGCATCAGGGATGCTTCCCTTGGGTGCTAATTTAATTTTTAATCAGACCTTAGTGACATTGGACCTAGCCAGAAATGAACTCGGTGATGCTGGTGGAGTGGTTTTGGCTAACCAACTGGCTAATGGTACTCGTATTAAAAAAGTGAACTTGAGCAAAAATAAACTGGGCCGACAAACTGCTATAGCGTTACCGGATGTTTTGCAATGGAATCCAGTTACACATATAGACTTATCGTGGAATGATTTTTCTGACGTACCATCAACTGTAAAAATGCTTGATATATTGGCGACTAGCGAGTTTATAGAAGAATTAAATTTGTCTTTCAATTCTTTTGAAGATGATCGCGTGGCCGACGCCATAAATAACATACTAAATATTCCCACATTAAAGGTCCTTGATTTAAGTAACAACCGATTTAAAGGTACAGCGATAAATAATTTCATACCTGGTTTAGTAAATGCCAAAAATTTAGTAACATTTAATCTTTCATATAATCCGATGACTCCGGCAGATGCATACAATATCTTGCGAAATATGTTAAACCCACAGGTAAACTTGCAAGAGTTACTGATGGAAAATGTATCTGTGCATAAATCTTTTCTAAAATTACTTGCTCATATTACAAGTAAGAAAGGCCGTAAAAGTTTTGTAGTTACTTATGGTCACGTACTGCAAAACTGGACTATTAAAAGAGCCGACCTAAGAACATTGCTTTTAAAACGAGCCGATTATCTTGGCAAGAGTGATAAAATACATCACATCGATATACTATTGTATTTCTTGTGTCTAAATAAAGAATGGCCGAAACCAGTGACTACAAAAACATTGTTAGAACGATTGAATAACGAGAATATTCCTTTGACTGAAGATTTTATTCAGGAGTTGTCAATTGCTTTTGCGGGACCAGAGACGAAGAAGTTGCCTACTGTTGATTTTAGTTTGATAACTGAATACATCAAGCGGCTGTGGCCGGACAAGACACTACCGGCGACACCTCCGCCAGAAATTAACCAGGTGTCTGAACCAGAAAATTCTACGATAACGAAAGTAATGAAAGCAAAGGGAAAGTTTTAGACGTTATTTTTTACATGCTTTATGTTTTTTTAAGTACCTATATGTTTCTTTACGCGAATGTTATTCATTGAAATTAAACTACTATATCCGGATAAAGTGTCAAATAAAAAACGCGATAAAATCCGTATATAGTAGTTTAATTTCAATATATGTTTATGGATTTATTTTTAAAATTTTATAATTAATTTGCTTGATATTTTACCTATTAACATTTCAATAAATTTTAATTTTTATTATGTTCTGTGTTATTAACCTGTTTTAAATTCCTAAAATAAACCCGTTTTGATATTTAGTTAGTTAAAAAGATGATATTATGCTGAATATTGCTCCGCTTTTATTGATACTGCGCCGCCCCCGTGGGTCGTAGCGTGATGTTGTATAGCCTATAGCCTTCCTCGATAAATAGGCTATCCAACACTAAAATAATTTTTCAAATCGAACGAGTAGTTCTTGAGATAAGCGCGTTCAAATAACGATAAAATTCCACAACACGCATTGTAAATAATTGAACTATTATTGAAAAGTTTTAAATAATACCTATGATGTAAAAGCATCTTTGTTAAAAGCAATTAACTAAACTAGCGGTCGCCTAGTGCTCGAAATTCGACCAAAGTATTCCTGTAAGATATTGCTGATATAATAATATATATTGACATTATTATGTCATATATGTAACCATATGCTTCGACTGCGTGTGTCAAATGCATGGTTGTGTGCATGTAGTGGTTTTTCACTAATTTAATGTATTTCTAATGCATATTTTATATAAATATTAGCATTCGTCACTTCTTCTCTGTATAAACTATAAGTGTGCGAAAGGGATATGTCCATCGGCGGCTCAGCAGTAGACAAGATGTTCATTAATATTAAAATTCTTCTTTGATTTCAATAGGAATTTTGATATCAATGTTGAACTATATGAAGTTCGGAGTAATGAGAACGAATACTAAGAAGTTATATTATTTTCGACAACCGTGCTGCCATTTATAACAAGGGAATATAAGAACAGGGTTGCCACTAAATAATCAAATACGCAATTATTAAATCGATTATGATTTTCAATAAATAGTAATGGATATACTGCCTTCGTGGCGCAGCGGTAGTGAATGCGACTGCTGTGCATGAGGTCTCGGGTTCGAATCCCGGGACGGGCCAACAAAAAGTTATTGGGTTTTTCTGTTAAGAAATCTCAATAGTAGGCCGGAGTTAGAAAGTTGGCGGTGTAAGACACCCCCGTGCCTCGGAAAGCACGTAAAGCCGTTGGTTCTACGCCTGATCTCTCTCCGGTCATGTCGTATTACCGTCCCATCGGATCATGAGAGTTAGGGAACAGAGAGTGCACTTGTGTTTGCGCACACACTTGTGCACTATAATATCTCCTGCGTAGATGGCCAGTCTCCGTCAAGACTGGAAATAATTAAGAAGAAATTCGGTCCGGAGGACATTATTATTATTATTAATGGATATAATATTATGATCAGGTGTGTTCAAATACTCAAACGATGTTTATAGTATAAGATTGCAAACGTAAAACGTACATTATAGATATCTATTTCTAACAGTGATTTATTATTATTTTTGTCCGTATGTCATAGTGAGTTACCAAAAATATTTTGTTCGTTAAAATATATCTACTTAATCGATTAAACGAGGCTCGCCTCGATATAAAAGGGAGAAAATCTGGCAACATTTTTCGTTTTCCTGTCAATCCTGTCATTACCTACTTACCGACGCTTGCCGCTGTGTTTGGTGATTTCTTTCTTTGCGATAATAATTTTTCTAACGACAAGCCTTACCAATGGACCCCGAACCAACTTCAAATGACGACCCCAGCTTTGTTATGGACTCCGCATCCGCTTTGCATGACGACCCCGGCGGCTCTTTGATCACGAATACCGATTTCGCTTCTCACGACGACTTTGGCAACCGAAACATGGACATAAATGGAAACCGTAGTACACCTCAATTCCCCACCTCAGCTATGATGCCCTTATCCTGATTGTTTGTGGAACATATCAGTTGAAATAAGCCCGTTCCTATTATGGTGAACATAATATAAGGTTTAATATAATAATAATAATAATATTCTACCACATACACACAACACCATCTAGCCCAAACTAAGCAGAGCTTGTACTATGGGTACTAGACAATGGATAAACATACATATATACTTTTTTTTTTTTTGTAAATACATACATATTATACATAGAAACACCCAGACCAAGACAAACATCCATGTTCATGAAAACAAATGTTTGACTTGTGCGGGAATCGAACCCGCGACCTCAGGCGTGGCAGTCGGTTACACTAACCACTACGCCATCGAGGCCGACATGTTACCTATTCAATAGAGATAAGCAGAGACAGGGTCAACAACCTACGAGAAGATGCCGAATGCAGATAACGATACATTAGTAAGGGCCAAAATATAAAGTCGGCACATTAGCCGTAAAATATATTTGGTTTATGTAATGATAAGTAATAAAGAAACAGGACGCAATGTAATAGTAAGCTATTGCTGTAATTGTATTGCTGGCCGGCGGACAGTGGGTTGTTGCTCCCATGTCATGACCATTTTATGATATTTAGGTTGGGCTAGACACCAAAGCAACATATGTGTACCTGCTACATTTTTGGGTCATGTATTAATTTTATATGACATGGATAGCCATGAGGACAATTAATGTTTTTTACATAAAAATAAAATAAAAATATCTTAAAATCCCTAACTTTTTTTTAAACCTTTGGTATGTCTATTAAATTGGTGCTTTAGTAGACTATGATTTTATGTATATTGCAGGAATGTTCACTTTAGGCCGAAGTTTGTATGGAAGGTGGACATAGCCCTTTCATACTCTTCCGTCCGCCCAATTTTCGTAAAAAGGGATCCAAAGTTTTCGCTTCACGTATTAATATATAGATACGGTCACCCTTACATGTCAATTGTCAAAATAAGTTGAGTCGATAAACCACCAAAATGCATAAATTAAGAAAACGCTATCAAAATGAACGACGCTCCATCAGGACAGATGTGTTGCACAGAGATATGAAATATTGCATTTTTTAAAAGACGATATCAAAGCAGAGCGAGAAGAAGGCAGAACATGAAATGGGCTAACACGACCATATGCAATAAATCGGCTCAAGAGAGATATATTAAAAGCTGTTTTACATTTTCTTCACATCTTTATCAAAAGGTCGTCAAATCAACACGAAATAAAAGTTATTTCTAAAATAAACTTTCTATAAAAACTTCTACATTATAACTATAATTCTTAGTGATCAATACTTTCAGTCATAGAGCATGAACCCAAATCCTGTTATGTGACAGCGCATAAAGATGAATGGCAAGCAGGTTTGCTTTTGTTTGACCGCGCTTTGAGTCGCTCGCCTTCATTTTATTTCGTTGTACCAATACAGTCGTATTCTGAAGCACTTTAGGTTGAATTTAAATTGTTACTAAATTAATCTCTTCGCCGCCACTCCGTCCGTCGGCGCTGACTCTTAAGCACTTCTTTCTTTTTCTTTACACTTGATATCCACTCTCAACTACAGCTGAAGCGTCTCTTACCTCATTAAATCCCACTGCATACTATACTTTTTGTCGCTTTGACCAACAGTTTTGAAATAGACCATAATAATTATGAAGTAGGTGCTGTGTGTCACTCAAATAAAGACATTGTAATGTCAGTAATTATATTTTGACGTGACAACGTCTAATAAATCGATGAACGCCGGCTGCACGCATGAAAAAGGATGATTCATTATCCCGTTACGCTCACGACGAGCGCTACACGAGCGAGCGAAAGGCACGATCGTGACATTGTCACGTTAAACTATCGTCCGTAAACCAACTTTACAGACAACCAATTTTTTATGTTTATTTTATTATATATTTTACATTGTTTTGTAATTATTTACAACTTAATCATGTCAAGCGAAGTCTCCACCAAAGATTTTTCCTTTTTTTTTTTTTTAATGTTTGGAACTATCTGCGATCGGCCCGAAAGCCATAATCAGATTTGTTATAATTTATGTTATTGATTTTGAGATATGCACATCCAGTGACATGTCTTCTCCTATTTAGGTTACTAGACTAGATTGAGGCTAATCGTGGTCTTTTCAGCCGGAAAATACAGTCGCTGGTGTTCAGAAGTGATGAGGCAACATCTTTTCTGTGTATTCCAAGTCTTTGTTTATACGCCTTGGAATACCTTTCTATTTCTTCTTTTATTGTGCACATTTGAAGATATTCATGCACTTCCGTGTTCCGTATAAACCATGGGGCATTGCTCACAGTCTTCAATGCTTTGTTCTGGAAACGCTGGAGGTTTTCCACATTTGAGTGGCTTGCTGATCCCCATAGCTGTATGCCGTATGTCCATACCGGTTTTATGATGCATTTGTATATAAGGAGTTTGTTTTCCAGACTTAGTGATGATTGTCTGCCCAGTAGCCAGTACATGTCCATGAACTTTTTATTTGACTGTTCCCATTTCATCTTTATGTGATCTCGCCATGTTAGCCGTCTGTCTAGATGCATACCCAGATATTTAACTGTCGTGTTTTCTGGCAAGACAGCTCCCTCAAGTGTCACAGGTAGGCAGCCTCCTCTTTTTAGTGTAAACGTTATATGGACCGATTTTGCAGAACTAGCTCTTATTCTCCACGCCTTCAGCCATGATCCAATTTTGTTCAGGTGGTTTTGCAGTTTAATTGATGCTATATTAGGATCTTTATTACAGGAGAGGACTGCGGTGTCATCTGCATAAGTTGCAGTTACCAGTTCTTCTGAGACGGGTAGATCAGCGGTATAAATTGTATATAGCACAGGTCCCAGTACAGAACCCTGAGGTACTCCTGCTTCTATTTGATATATGGACGAAAGACAGTCTCCGCACTTGACCTGAAACATTCTGTGTTATAAGTAGGACTTCAGGAGCATATACGCAGTGTTTGGCAGGTGAAGTTTTAGCTTATATAGCAGACCCTTATGTCACACACGGTCAAAAGCCTGCTGTATATCAAGGAAAACAGCAGAGCAGTACTCTTTCCTCTCTAGTGTCTGCCGTATTGTGTGACCTACTCGATGTATTTGCTCCATGGTTCCATGATGTACACGAAACCCAAATTGGCTCCACCAAAGATGCAGAAATAAAGATTGTACCCGTAGCACTAGCCGAAACGAGTTCAGGAGATGAACAACCTATGAGTGAATGGTCATCGTTAGAAGAAGAACACTGCAGAGACAGAAAGTAGAAAAATCTCTTAATGAAAAGGGTTTATATTCCCCGGGCAGTGGGATATTTGTAATGACTATGTTAGTATGTCTGATACCACAATACCAAATCACCAGTACTACAATTACTCTGCAGTCACCGATCCTGAGATAAAAGAAGCTCTTCTTGAACTGGAATCACCTATCATATACCCGGCCAGAAACTGTATCTACAAATATGTTCCGAAATGAATATATGCCCAGTAAGAATGTTATACAGAAATTTATTAAGTCCAATAAATAGTGTTAGTTATTACGATATGAACCCACGAGGAGTTCGAGCTATGGCGATCGTTTTGCAAAATAACAGAACTGTGACTTGCTTCAATATGACTGACAATTTTCTCAATGATGATGCTTGCTACCGTAGGTCCAATGACCGCTAGGTCAGATGTTAGAGTCCAATACTACATTAAAGGAACTCATATTAGACGGTTGTCACATTGGTCAACCAGGATTGTTATAGTTAGGTGATTATTTATATCTTAATCATACTTTAAAGTCATTGAATCTTGCCAGTAATAACTTTGGCGATAATGGCGGCGTGCTGCTTGCTAAACAAATATGCACTGGATTTTATGTCAAGAAATTTAAGCGAAAACAACCTAGGTCGAGAAACTGCAATAGCGCTTGTGGAAGCTTTAGAGTGGGAAAATCCATTTACACATTTGAATTTATCGTGGAACAGTTTCATTCACGTACCATCAACTGTAAAAATTATTGATCAACTGGCAAATAGCGAGTTACTACAAGATTGAAATTTGTCTTGTCACTTGAAGGCGATCGTATGGCCGGCGCAATATATAACGTATTAAATGTTCCCACATTAAAAGCATTAGATTTAAATCACAATCGATTTTCAGGCGAAGCGATAAATATAATCATACCTGTTTTAATAAATGCCAAGAATTTAAAAACTTTTAATCTGTCATATAATCCGATGACACCCGAAGATGCATATAACACACTGCAAAAAATGCTGTCGCCACGAGCCGTGAGTAAAATGGCCACAAATATTGTTGGAAAATATTTCTGTAAATAAATCTTTCCTAATATTACGTGATAGAGTTTCAAAGATGAAAAGTCCTAAGAAATTTTCAATACTTCATGGTTACATATTGCAAAATTGGACTTTACTTTTAAAGCGGCGGTTACATACATAATTGGCTCGCATTAAAAGTATATGTCTTAGGTCTGGTTCTTCAACTGTCCAATTTTGGAATACGTGACCATAGGTTTACCGAAAAATTTTTACGGCTCTTCATTTTTAAAACTCTATCGAGCAACGCTAGGAACGATTTATCCACAGGAATACTTTCCATCAGTAACTACTGCAATTTTACTCGACGTTTTAACATTTTTTGAAGCGTATTAAATGCATCCTCAGGTGACATTAGATTGTATTTGTACTCAGGATTATTGTTGGTTTGCGGCTTATGCCTTAATAAATCTTTATTTCGGAATCTTTACACTCCATATTTTACACAGAAAAGGAACAAAAAAAAGAATAACATATCCGTATTAAAAAGAAAATAAATGAAGTTACATAACAAACAAAATGAATATATATAACCTCTCTACGCTATTACTAAAAATGACGCTATTAGATACAATTATTACGCTGCAATCTGTAACCATTTATTGTACATTGTGGTAGTATACAGTCTTTCAGAAAACTCTTTGATAATACTGTTCGTACACGAACCAACCCTCGACATGAATCCAGCGATTCGTTTTCTCTGGATGGCATTAAACGTATCCAGCCCAACTTAAACCAATCCTGATATTATTTGGTAACCCCAAGTGACGCTCGGACGTACATCAGCTATACATACATAGAAATATACCTAAAATATACATATCAATTATTAAACGATGAGTATACATATATAATAAATATATAAATTAAAATAAATGTAACATGTATAATAAATAAATTGGCGCAATAGCATAATATCCTCGCTGATTTCAGCATGAATGGGCCGGCTCGACCGGGGAAGGACTGAGAGGGTATCTGACAGAATATCGACGTGAACTAGCAGTATTCCTACTGTTGTGTTTCGTTCGGTGAGTGAGAGTGCCAGAGGCACAATCACCCTCTATCCCACTTCCCACTCCTCCTTCCCACTTCCTTTCCTAAAGGTTCGGCAACGCACAAGTGATGCCTCTGGTGTTGCAGGCGTCCATAGGCTACGGTGACCACTTATCATCAGGTGAACCGTATGCTTGTTTGTCAAATTAGTTAGATAAAAATAAAAAAAAATTATAGTAGCTTGCTTTTCTTTGTGGTTCACTCTAGCATAACGTATTTTGCACTGCATATATCTCAGTAAGATCACATGCGAGTGAGCTAAATTAAACAAATCTCATTTTCGCCATTTCCGGATGGTCTTGCCGTCGTCTGGCCTCGCCGCGGGCAACTCATTTCCGTTCCTGCAAAGACGCGTAGAGTCTAACACTACCACATAACACCGCTTGTCACTTGCACTGTTTGTAGTTAAGCACTGTGATATTTATATTACAAACATAATTTTTAACACATTTCGCATATTTTGTTGAATTTTCTCCGTGTCTTTGCCAAATTAGTTTGCTTGCATATCTTTTAGTTATGTTAACGTAAGCATAAAAGCAAATACTCAATTCTGACGTAGGATTTGATTTCTAGATTGAGTACAGTTTGATAGATTATTTTTGTTATAGATATTGACGATTGCTGTACGGCGTCTGAAGCAATGTGGTAGTATTAAGATCGCAGCCGGCTTATACAACACCGCTCCCATACAGCAAAATAATGTTAATAGAAATTTGAGCTTTAGGGCATCCTCGGTAGATATAATTTATATTGATATCACAAATTAGCAAATAGCTCGCTATAAGCGAGCTTACCGCCATCGTACCACCCGATAGTTGAAGCCACGCTTACCGCGCGCTTCAAGCGGGCGGCCTACGCGATGTACGCACGCAGACTGCTCGCTTGACACATACAATACATGCGCAGGGACAGCTAGTCGACTGCTAGCTGTAAGCGCGTGGACAGCTGGTTGCCTGCTAGCTGTCGGTGCGTGGACAGCGGGTAGTGGCCTCTCCGTTTGGCTTAGCTGTACAAGAGCGGTGTTGTATAAGCCAGCTGCGACCTTTAATATTCACCTAAACATATTGAAGTCCACAGAACATACATGTGAACATGATGTTCTGAGTTTAAATCCAATTTCGGTCAGAAAAATAGAGAGAAACATGTGATATAGAGATAAAGACAAATGATAATCGAATGGCTCTGTAACTATGAGCTTAATTAATCTCGACTTACCTATATCTTAAGGTGCTGATCAGCACATATTCTCTTCTTATGTTCTATTCTTGTAACAGAATATCGAGCCCTTCACGTTTTTTAATAAATTGAACAACCCACAGAGCCAAGCACAGAGCTAAACATCGCTTTGAATATTTTCGCGATTATTCTAGTCAATGCTCGTCAAAAAAATATTCTGCACGAAGATAGAGGCGGCGAAACAATGACTCGGCAAAAAGCTAGAAGCAAATTTACTGTCCTTTTGCTAGAATGCTCGCTAAAATGCTCGCTAGAATGCTCGGTAAAACGCTCCCGTTCATTTTTCTGTCTTTAATTCGTTGGAATGCTCATTACAAGTGAATGCTCGTCAATCAGCACCTTAAGCTTTCGCAGACATTTAGCGTCACAATAGGGCGCTAGTATTGTAGTACCAATATCTTTGCTTCAAACAATTTTGCGAAAAAGTGAAAGTAAGAATATATTATCATTCCAATCGTTGTGTCAAGTTATGCAGTTATTATACAGGCACTACAATCGTAGTACGAATGTGAAGCCTTCAATTAGTAAGCGGCAGGTGTAAGCGTAGTGCAAGCCACTCGAGGCACTGCATGAGCTCAGCTCGCACAAGGCGTACGATTGTTAACCGTCTATTATGCCTCGAGTGGCTCTTACACTCGGAGTTAACCCGCAGCCGCCGGAGTAAATCTTGAATGAATTCCAGTGATTTTCGTCTTGTGAAACAGAAGGAATTTAGCTAAAGTTAGCTTGCAAAATCGATTGTTTGTTGTTGTTTCACAGCGGTTGATTCCGGAAAATAAGTTGCTAGCTGATGTAAGGGATTTCTTTATTTTAGCAATGAATTTAAAGAACATTTATCTCTTGTGTAAATTGTGTATTAAGATTTTGATGACATCGGGTCAAATGCAGAAAAGCAGCCGACGGCCCAAGCAGAGTTAATAGTTAATTTTATCAATAGTCACCAGATTTAAAGATAAAATATGGTGGTTTGGTCTCTTACCAGTTATATTAATGAAGCCAAGGGGCTCATAACACACGTATTCGACTGAATAGCAAATGTAATTCCAATCTTTCATATTATTATTTCTAATAAAATTCTCTTCTCGAATTGCGCCCTTTCACAGTAGCGACAGTCTTGTCTAATCACTGTATAAGAACTAGGAAGTAGGTACTGCCAGCCTAAACTTAGTGCTCTGTAACTACAGAATGCCGACATATTTTTAATCACTTTGAATTCTAAAGGATTAATGATGAATTATAAAAAATAATTTGTGCTTGGTAAACTGGTAAAATGTAGTAGGAAAAACTTAGAAGTGTTATAATTACAGAGATTTAAGCATTTGGTATTCTATAGCTGCATATTTGAATGCTTAAATATATTCCTTTATAGTAAAAACTTTTATCGTGACGCGTAAAATCATACGTTACCTTACTTTATACTTACAAGTTGAAGTTAGGTATTTGTTATCTAATCTAAATAGATACACTAGGTATTTTAAAATGCTGTAAATTTGACTTACAGCAAAATAAAACAATGAGCCAAATTTAGCAGTAGAGTCTCAGCAATTAATGTGTCGTGACGGAAACGTCAGGCGAGACGAGGCGCGAGGCCCGAGGCACAATTACCGAGGCAAGAGGCACTTAGTGCCATTCAGAGCACAACCGCGCCACTCTAGGTCTACACCGCGTGTCCTATGCTATGTAGAGATCTACAGAAAGGATAATTAGGTTAATGGATTACCTATGTTGTACTGAATTAATTTGGAGATGGTGATATAAGAACAACACTAGAAAAGACTTGTTTGATATGTTGAGAAAATCACTTAGTTGTAAGTGATTTTATGAAAGCTAGTATATTTTTGATGTCTTCGATCTTTATGGATCATTTAGGTTTGTAAAAGATTCTATTGAGAGAATATTACCATATTTAAACACAATGAATAAAGCATTTCCACTTTTTTTTGGTATATTGCTTTATATTGTTTTTTATACAACTCGCCTATCCAGAATAAGAATATTGTGGTAGACACATGTTATTATTCTGTATTTAACAAGTACTTATTAAGTTTATGAGTCTACATGCTTTTGTCATTACATAGATTCTGTGTCACGTTGACAACTATTGCCTCAATTTAGTCTCCACGTTGAGTTTCTGAATACCCACTAGATCGCCGCATTTTAGCACAATTTGCATAGATGATATGCAAATTTAAAGATATAACAGCTGCTGCTATATCAACCATTAAAAAGTATCACAGATTGTTGATTCTAGAGGTAATGACATTTACCAACCAACACATTTAACTTCAGTGACTATAATAATTTAAAATTAATAAATATATGAATACGACTGAAGTGGAAGATGAACGAAGCCATGCCGGGTAAACCGCGTCAGTATACAAGTCAGAAATAAAAGACTTAGGTACTAAGAAAATCGGGTAGCCGTAATGATTCCGGCATGTACGTCTTCTTTGCCTCTGATAGTGTCGTTTGTAGCTGGCATTGTAAGTAAATATAGCGTACTTACCGCCCCCATTCTTGTAGCAGAGATAAGGAAAGCGCCACACGTTGGCGAGGTCGACTGCGAACCCGATGACGGACAGTAGGAAGTCCACCTTCTTGCCCCATGTCTCACGCTCGCCGACGCCCGGCGTAGGCGTCTTCAGCGCCATCCTACTGCCCGGCGACTTGAAGCCGCCTCACCCTGGTGACAAATGATCAGATTCAATGGAAAAAAGAAAGTAAGAATTACATCTCCAGAACTGTTACAAAACAGTCAATGTTTTTACCTGTCAAATGTGGAAATGCCAGCAATAATTGAAAATGTATTGTTTGGCCGCCAGTGTGCCGCTGCCTCTCAATAAATAAAGACTACACTACGAGCCATACGAAATAGCCAATGTTCTGAGAAGTTATTAACTTTGCAAGTCTCTATAACTCTGTATAAATATTGGTAAGGCTCCAGGAGTTATATTCTTACACCAGTCAGCCTTAAAACTTGCAAGTCCCAAAAGTACCTACCAACTAAACAATAGTAGCTACCTCATAAGTTTATACTTCAATAGAATATTATTTCTATAATAAATGATTACGCTGTAAATCATGGCGTAATCTTATAAGTCATAAACCCAAAAAGCGCAACAGGCGGTGCAATGTACAGGTGACTATTTTCTTGGTAGTGAAGATTGTATTCATGACTTATAGAGCTCTCCGTGATAGAAGTCATTAAACTAGACGAGAAACTTAACGAAGCCCGTGACATGTGATATAATGATGGCAGAGGTGCATTTTCCTGCCTAATAGTTGATTGCCTGGCTCTGCATTTAGGGCTCAGATATATCAATAACTTTGGGCAACATATAGGTAGAGGTTTAATGTTATGTTATTACAGCTGATATATTATTACGTAGACATTTGATTCGTGCGTGGGTTAAAACCACAGCGGAACTACACTACTTGACCTTTGATCCGCGTGTTAATTAACCCGAGCGAAATAACGCGAGCGAGCTCTCGTAGTCCTCCATTACGAACGGACTGGCATAATGAAGTGACAATGTTATAACGCGCGTCGTGACGGAGGACCAACTCTCTTCATACAACACGCTGACCGGTGAGCCATAGGGTTGACACGCAATCATTTGACTTAAAACTCTCTTTGAAATAAATAGAGCGATTTACTTGCCTATTAAAATTTGCTTTGGTCACTTATAATAGGGAATATACAGATGTTGCAAATTTGATTTATTTTTGTAATTTCGTTGTATTTTGGATTTATTATTAGTTTTTTACAGCGGGGTAATAACGTTTTGACCCAATAGTAATGCTCTTGTTAACAACTTCAAGCAATTGGATTTGGCTTTATATTAAGTTTACGTTAACGATGTAATAGGAGAGACAAACAGCTACTTTTGACTGAGATGTTTAGCGTTTTAATCATCGGACATCAGCCGCTTTTATTATGTTTATTCTGATATCTCATTGTTACTTTAAAACATCAAGGATTCCTGTGGTAATTAGAATAATTTCATGCTTCTAATAAAACTAAACTTATATATTTACTGTGAACTACTGCTATGAAGTTCGCAGATTTATTACTTTCGTAAATCACAGTGGTACAACACCCTATGGTATTCACCCTAGCAATTTCGTTCAGTGCGTCGAGTGGCTGTCACGTCCAGCGAGCGTCCGATTAACCGATGGCGATTTTGCGACGAAAAACCGCACGTCACCATACACCACTAGCCGACAAATTGGATTCCGAACGACCGACATTCATTACGTCGGAAATGTTGAAGTAGAATTGCATTTATGATGCATTTTCATGGCAGCGTTGTTGAACGGAAAATATTGACTGTTTGAATCGAATTGAATTAATAATAGATGACAAATTGGTTGTAGTTTACTGTATAAAGTGTAAATTATATCTATAAATTAACTTTAAACAAATTTATACTTAAATACACTTCAACCAAATATGTATAATATATGTATATATGTACTTACTTACACTTACTTAACGGTATATTTGAATTATAGAATCAAAAGAAGATATGAAACAAATTTAAAGCAAATATGACGACGGAATAAGATATTTTTATATAAACGTTATAAAACCTTTTCACCTTTTTCGAGGTGAAATTTCAAAAATCTCTCCTAGTTAACTCTAAGACAGGTTTTTTTAATTTATTTTTTATTTTATGAATCTGATTCCAAATTTTTTTGATAATCAGGTCCAGCGATTTGGCCCTTTCATAAATTGATTTAATTTGAATATGATATGTATTTTACCCCGATAAGGGTTTATTTGTAAGAATCCTAAAGCACGCACTTTTTAAAATTCCAAATAAAAGGTAAAATACCAGACATTAACCTTCTTTCCTTTCCCTTAAAATTTTATACAATCTTTCATCCTCTACTTTACTTGCTTTTTTTTTGCAATTTTCATAGTTTAGATTGAGGGTTCAATTAAAATCTAAGTCACGTTCCATCTAATTCCGTGAAGTAGTCCCAGCGATATATTGATTTGCGTATTATTGTGTTTCACTAAAATTACGTCACGGGCAAATTACATCACACGTAGTTAGTGAAAATCGGGAACAAAGTCTAAAAGGAAATAATTTAATTGGTGCCGATATGCCCGGTATCTGTGTATCAGTGAAATTTGTGAGGCAGAATGCTATTAACACAATTTCCTTAAAATTTCTTTGTTCGAGTTGGTCTTTTAAAGAGCCCGGCAAAATTATATTATGGACTTTTGTCCATAATATAATTTTGGCTTTTGCCTGTGCTTAAAGGCTATGTGCCTATAGTATACCGAATTAAAAAACATACGAAGAGTTACATATAAAAACGTGTGAGAAAATTTGGCAAATTACAGATAGAGTATATATCCGGAAGACGCAGTAGGAGTAGCCCATCTTTAAGGTGGACCGACGTAGTGGTAAGGGTCGCGGGAAGCCGTTGGATGCGGGTAGTCCCAGACCAGTCTGTGTGGAAAACTTTGGGGGAGGCCAGCAGTGGACGTCTTACGGCTGAGATGACGATGATGATATATTGCAAGCTGGTAAATGATTTTTAACATCCGCAACTTTGGAAAAGAAGCACAGATCCACAAAACCAAATTGCGCTCACTTCTAGCTTGAAGTAGGAGCGCGCGCTAGTTTGATACTCTCTAATAAACCTCAATGAGTGCTAAGCGCACTTGACATTGTAATTGACCATTAATCCTAGCCTTATTTTGCAGCATCCTAAATTGGCATAGGATATTTTATCCAAACAGGTTCGAATAAATACGTATACGTATGTATTTATTTTTCCACTGAGCAGCTATAATTCGACCCCTGCTTAGACTACCTATATGTTTTAGTCCTTAATTCGGACCAAGTATCACGTGATAATTGGTCCGAGGTCCATAAACTATAATAATGACTCAAATATGTGCAATCTGGTGGCTTAGTTAGCCTTATTATTAGAACTGCGCCTGAGATATTTGTTGTGATAACTTACACAATTATCCGCTATTGGTATCTTAACCTATATCAATAATCTACGCGGTCGCCAAGATTGATTAATTAAAGATAACGTTACAATGAAAAAATATATTCTCATGTTGATTGATAGAACCGGCATGTTCATAAAATTCTCGGATATTTGGTGTCGGCTAAACGTTCGGCTATACGTAAGAAACGCGCTCCTGTTAGTCATTAATTTGACATCATCGTTCATTGGGTAAAATATAGACTTTATATAGAGTAAGGTAGTAGTATGTAGATAAATTTAAAACACGTTCCTTACAGCGCGGTGTACTTAATCAAAAATGAAGCAACAGTTACACAGCAGGATAATTTGACGCCTACCAAAATGAAGAATAAAGCTAGAAAAAGATGAAAAGCGAAGTAGGTACCTACATATCTTGATTGCAGGTTTTGATAAGGTTCCTTTATCGAAACTGAGTAATAATATTAACACATAACGCGCAGGACTAGTAGTTAAGTACTAATAATATATAATAATATAATAATATTCTACCACATTCACACAACACCATCTAGCCCAAACTAAGCAGAGCTTGTACTATGGGTACTAGACAATGGATAAACATACATATATAGCTTTTTTTTTTTTTTGTAAATACATACATATTATACATAGAAACACCCAGACCAAGACAAACATCCATGTTCATGCACACAAATGTTTGACTTGTGCGGGAATCGAGCCCGCGACCTCAGGCGTGGCAGTCGGTTACACTAACCACTACGCCATCGAGGCCGATTTACGATTAAAATAGATTTAAGTCTGCCTCGTTGGTGTCATGGCATAATTTTGCCATTATTTTTGTGTCGACCGTGAGTCTCCGTTCTCTAACGCTATTCACCCTCGGGCAGCGTTACTGGTTTTTTCTTTTAAGACATTCTACATGAAAGCGCGGTGTCTCGAAATGCACATTTCGAGCCCTCTACTAAGCGGGATTTTAAAGATGGCTGGTGAAATGTAGGAGCATATCATATTTCCTGTCGGGGATTTAAAGACATGAGCCTATATGTTAATATCAAAGCCTTCTCTAGTTTAAATATGGCAATAATCCAATTTAATGTATGGTGCGATTCAGTACCATTGAGTCCGAAAAAGTTTTAACTAGGTCTGCATATTGGATAGAGTGTTTTATCAAATGTAACATTTGCATTAAACGCATTAAAATCTGATTTTAATGATATTACCTATTGAAATAGAGAAAACATCCACCGCAGGATTAAATTCTCGGTACATATGTATGCATCAAAATCTGTATAGTAGATAGTTATTAAGATATGTCGGCAATTAGGTACAAAAAATAAGAAAACCATGGTTTTAGATATTATTACGTGTTACGTTAATTGTTACATGGTTGTGTCTGTATATTGTAAATTATTTTTGTAAAACGAATTAGAATGTTGATTCTAATTCGTTTTACAAAATTAATTAATAACAAAAATAATTTACAATATACAGACACAAGAACCACGTAAAAATTTACATCCTACTTAAAACAATTTCGTCCGCATAAACAACGGTCAGGCAGAATTTAATTTATGTTAATGTTTGTTTTACTGAAGCCGAAAGCTGATATAAAGAAGCTTAGAGTCCATGTTAACTAAGCTGTGACTATCACGTCAAAATATGTTAATTTTAAATTGCGAAATCTTTTTAGGTCCTTAATAAAGAAATTTTTTTTTAATATAAGCCTTACACATAAGTAGTAACAATTATTATTATTATTTAAACCTATTCACGACATATAATAATTCAGAAAATAGAGCTTTCGTATGCTCAGACAGCCGTCGGGTTGAGAAATAAAATCGTATCTCCGTAACGATAGCAATTCCGTGAAAAATTGTGTCCTGCTAGCACAATTCTTGTACGAAACTAAAAAACAGATAAGAAAGATATCCAAAAACGACGAGAAATGTTTTGCGTTATATACACATTTTTTGCATTTTAAATAAAACAAAATAAACCTATATATATAAATTTCCGTAGGTACCAATAGTTAGTCCGTGAAAAAATGGTTCCAGCTCGGACAATTATTCTTGTACCAAACCAAAGAATAATTAAGAGAGAAATCTAAGACCGCCGATAATATTTTGCATTATATATAGATACCTATATAATTTTAA
Organism: Catocala sponsa; assembly: GCA_963564715.1. Lineage (NCBI taxonomy): Eukaryota > Metazoa > Arthropoda > Insecta > Lepidoptera > Erebidae > Catocala > Catocala sponsa. The sequence goes on along the minus strand of OY751335.1, from coordinate 22,204,287 downwards.
CATTTGAAATAAAACAAAATATACCTACATTTAAATTTCCGTAACAATACTTAGTCCGTGAAAAATGGCTCCAGCTCGGACAATTCTTGTACGAAACCAACGAAATATTAAGAGAGAAATCTAAAACCGACGAGAATATTTTGCGTTAAATACATATTTCTAACATTATAAATAAAATATATATATTTCTAAAAGAACGTAAGGTGTAAGTAATTCTAGAATTTTTAAATGAAATAAAATATAATACTAAAAGTACGTAAAGCGTGCTACTCACTTGCGTGCCGGCGGTCTTATTGTCGGCGCCATGTCCACGCGGCGCGGTGCCCGCTCGGGAATGACGGCGCGGCTCGCTGCGTCCTCTGCCGCTGGGCGGGACCGCCACCACGCCCTGCACCTATTGCGCAATAACAAGCACAGCCTCTCGAACTTATCAAGCTTACAAATGGGACAAAAACGTCGCGTCGTGGAAGGATTTGTATGGAAAATCCTTTCGCATTGCGTATAATCTATCGCATTGTGGGCACGGGCCTCTTCTCAGCGTGAGAAGGATTAGGCCCTAGTCAACCACGCTAGCCCAGTGCGTGTTGGAATACTTCACATATCTTCGAGAACATTGTGGACAACTATCAGACATGCAGTTTTACTTCAAAGTTCACCCGATATTTAACTGTTTAATAAGCACGTAACTTTGAAAGGTCAGAAAGTGCGAGCCTTGAGATCAAACTTGAGAGCTCTGCATTGCATAAAGACGAGATATTGTTTTTATTCAATTTGTTGTTTTATAATATTGCCACCTTTGCCGTTTTATTCAATGACTATATTGCCTAATAGATAAGAGATCGAACATCATCTTCTTGACCTTATTATTTCAGTCTCGGGTAAATATCAATTTCCTACAGAGCAACTGGTATTTTATCCCTGCAGCCCAAAGATATAATGATACTCCAAGGTAAGACTTGATGTCAGAATATCTGAGAGAACCGCCTGGCTGCTCACATCTTACATAGTACAAGTTCCACAACATACAAGTTTCATATCTCGCCAGCTATAGTCTTAGGTGACACGTTTAAGAAGCTAGCTTATTGCCATCTATCAGGAATAGTTCCTACTAATAATCCAATAACACTTTGCCCTTATTTCAGTTTGTCACTTTCTCTACCGCCTCGTCTCTGAGGGAGAATTGTATTTATTATAAACATTAATAGTAATTTTTTAAAACGACGGCAATTCTATCAATTTATTGATCTAATAATTGTAATTCATAGAGCGATTGCTGTTTTACCGAAGCCTGAAACCTATATCTAACGATATTCTATGGTTTGGTTTGTCTAACGTATAAACAACTCTAGTACCAACCTCTTGAATTAAATTAGAGGTCCTTTCTATACCTACCAGTAACAGTCTTATGGAAGACCACTGCCACGCAGAGGTCTCAAGTTTGATCCAAAGGCTCTTATAGAAGTTATGTGCGTATTAAATAGTTAATTATCGCTCGCTTTAACGGTGTAGGATAACATCGTGAAGCAACAGGCATGTCTGAGAGCTTTCCATAATGTTCGCGAAGTTATGTGAAGTCTATCAACCCGCAGTGGACCAGCGTGGTGAACTATGGCTTAACCCTTCTCATACTGAGAAAGGGCCCATGTCCAGCTGTTGGACAGTTCAATACAAGGCTGATATTATTATATCTTCCAATGCCAAAGACACCTTTGAGGACCAGTTACAAAAAGGCGAGAGAGGTAGTGTGATGATATAGTCCCATCTGTTGTTGACAATTAAATATAATATTTATGATATTGTTATCTCCTAACTATAGACACGCGCCTAATATCCTAAAGGGAAGGCAAGATGTATAACATTTTGTCAGCTGTGTTTTAGATAACACGTAATAGAGAATACATCTATTGGTATCTACTGGTCATATTGCCTGATTCCGTACTGCTAATAAGAATTTTCTAACATAACATTTCACCGCAATTTAATCAAGGACTTCGTGTTTTTTGTTATATATACATATTTAGTACATACATTACCATGAGTAACAAGTGAAGTAATTGCTAAGACAAATTATTAGACACAAAAAAATTGCTGTGGTCTCTATTCGATGACCTCGATATAATCTGCGCTTATCTCTACCATCTACTAAGTTGCTAAAAATTAATAACTTACTGACTTCATCGCTATGAAAATAATATAACACCACTTTTAATCGGATAGACTTCGAATAAAATACAGCAGTTAATGACATCCTTCTTTACATAAATTAAATATAGGTAATATAATCAATTAGTGTTAGGTGGGCGGGGCGCCCTACATTCCGTTGGGCGGGGATAGGGAGACCACGCCCCGTCCGCCCGCCCACTTAGCCTCAATCACGATGTGTCGCTCAAGATGAGCACTACAAAGAACAACTTAAAATGATTTGCCCAAGTATGTCAATATAGAACGCAGTACTCAAATAGCCCTAAAGGTACTTATTGTTCATGAATACTTCGTTAAGGACTATTACTACAATTTATATCAGCTAGTCTCTATATTATTATAAAACTCGAAAGAAGCTGTGTGATATTAAATGTATTACGCAGACAGAGAATTTGTTACAAATATTAAAATGATGTAATTATGCTTTTGGTACCTAAGCATTTTATTGTATGACACAGTTGCTTGTACGTGTAAAGGCAGTTTTAGCTTAAGTTTATATTAAGTTATATTATTGTTCAAATAGATATTTAAATAAATGTCCACTTTTTAAAGATGTTTAATTATCCTTTCTTGACATAATAGATTACTATAATTATTATATTGGTTATAAACTAGTTTATTAAGGCATTGAATTATTGTTAGATATTAAGATTTAATTTGAAGTTGATTTAAGTCCACCATTGTACTCTTTTTTAGCCGAATAAATTTTATTATTATTATTATATAAAAAACGAACTGTGTTCATCGTATTAACATAATTATACTAGTTACGTACTAGACGAGATTACTCAATTATGTTGCTTGTAACAGACGTTAGAGTGCGTGCTCTATAACTCAGTTAGTTCGAACCAAGCGAATATTGCAACGACACGTTTGAGTGCAAAAATTTGATATCGAAAATATGCCTTTATATATATTGCGACACTGCTTAATTAGTTTGGCAAGTTAGTTAGTTAGTTGGACATGTGTTATCCGCACTTAGCCCCACAATTGGGCCATTGTGCGTAAGTAACCGACGCAAAAATTTGTTCGTTCACTCATACCACCTCAGCTCCGTCCAGAAAGACAACAAGGGACCGGTATTGCGCAGCACCTCCGGCATCGTCTCTAGACTGTTCAGCAGTTTCGTCCGTTGGTTGCTCACGGTTTTGCAGTGTAGGATCACGTGAGCCGGTGTCTCTTCGGTCTCCATGCAGCCTCTACATAGGGGACTGTCGGTGATGCCGATGTTGAATAGGTATTTGTTGAGTGAGCAGTGGCCTGTTATTATACCCACTAGGTGGCGTAGGTATTTCCTTGTGGTACGTAGGAGTTTGCGCGACAGATGTTTGTCTAAGGACGGGAGTGCTTCCTTCGTCTTCGAATTAGTTTGGCAAACTCAAGAGTGTCTAAGCTTGAGAGCGATGGCGTAGTAGTTAGTGTAACCGACTGCCACGCCTGAGGTTGCGGGTTCGATTCCCGCGCAAGTCAAACGTGCATGAACATGGATGTTTGTCTTGGTCTGGGTCTTTCTATGTATAATATGTATGTATTTACAAAAAAGAAGGTATATATATGTATGTTTATCCATTGTCTAGTACTCAAAGTACAAGCTTTGCTTAGTTTGGACTAGATGGTGTTGTGTGTATGTGGTAGAATATTATTATTACATAATTATGATAGCTATTCTTGTACGTGCAGGTTACCTTCATGACTTGGCTGGAATATTCTATTACGCAGTCGTGGTTCTTGCACAATGAAACGCCGAGATACTTTTTACACAACCAGTATATATTTCAGCAGAGTAACGTTCTAACTGAAAGTTGTAACGAGAATGAATATTTGTTAATCTCCTACCTTATTTATATATTTTTATCAATGTATCAAATGGAAAGTTAAATATTGATTAATTACATTTTAAGGTGTAAAATTAGTACAGTAACAAATAACAATGATAATTATTAATTATAGAAATAATCAAATGTAAATATGCAATTATAACATAACAATTAAAACAATATAATACGTCACAACCGTGTGCTACTATTGAGTACTTGATAACAATTCAATAGTTTCTGAATCCGTAAGTGCTATTTATTTTCATGTTACCTAAATGACAAGTCTCGCCCTATGAATAAATTCTGTGTTACGTGGCAATTTACAAATATTCAACTAAGAGGCACAAAGAATATCCAGAAACGGAACAACCACCTGTGGGTCACATACATTTTTGTTCTTGTAGGATTCGAACTTACAACACTCAAAGCACTTCCTTCGTGTATCTACTTTTTCAAATTCAGGTTTCATTTAAAAGTTCGGCTTTGAAGCGGCTGTCACACTTTGGAGTTAGGGCTAGATGAACTTAAAATGTAACTCACTTTGAGTAACGTTTGTTTAATTTAGGGCTAAATTAATTTGGCTCGCGGCTCCGCTCGCGTAAATGCGAGTTATGTCAATTTTCTATCCCTCAGAAACAGTACCTACTGTTTTCTGAATGGAAGGTAGGTACAATATGTACTTTTCTGTACCCCTGACAACGTGTATACAAAATCTCATGATGATCAGTCAAGTAATTAAGGCGTGAAAGCATAAACAATAAACAAACAGACTCACTTTTTTAAAACGCGTTTTTGATTTTAGTTAAGATTTCGGCTACGACGATTATACTGCGTAGGTACTCGGTATTCTTAAATGTAGATACAACATCCAACAGAGCTTAAATACTGCTTGTCTTTTGCTAGAGTGTATGTATAGTAATACTTACTTAATAAGTTCGCGTTACGGATGGCACCGAGCGCAGTCAACAGTAGGTATAAATATGACAATACAATGCCTTTTACAAAAATATGGTATAGGAATGTTCATTCTTATACAATATTTTTGTATTATTTGTCTGTAAGCTTTCCGACGATAAATATAAATATTGTATTCTTAATTTAGGAATTTTCTACCTTACTTATAAACTAATCTCAAATATTTAAGATAGGTCTGTTATTCAAAACCTATACCAATATAATATCAGCCCTGCATATAATTGGTCCCACTGCTGGGCACGTGCCTCTTCTTAGTGTGGAAAGGGTTAGGACATAGACTACCACAAATTATAGAAAACTCAGATGTGATGGTTTTCTTGATCTCGAAGATTTCATTCACCGATAAAGCGAGCGAAAATTAACAATTTAATACGCACTTTACTTCGAAAAGACAGAATCGCGTGTCATGTTATCGCAAAATTAATATTCCTACTCGTATTCCAAGACCTAATACATACAAGCTTTTCCATATTCCTCGCTCAAGAACAAATCTTGGACACTAAGCAGCAGTAACCAGACTCTGTAGGCAATACAATGCACTTTCTGTTAACACCGACCTAGACATAAGTAACAATTTAATACAATTTAAAAAGTGTCTTCGTAGATTATTAACTTAGTTTTATATGCAGTGTATATTATACACTTTTCTTTTCTTAATTATAACTTTTCTTTTCTTAATTATAAGTTTGTATAACTCTATATCTAATAAGCTATTATTGTTTTACTCCAAAGTTTACCCTAGAGGCAGAATTTTATGTTTAAAATTTTATGTTTTATGTTTTTCCTATTTATTTCTTTAATTAAGTTGATAGTTTAGTTGTGATTATATTTTGCAAGCTGTGGTTTCCTATAACTGAGGGACTATACACGCTAAGAACTTTATTATTGCTATAAAATGTATGTTATTGTATATTTCTTTGTTGGAAATCCTTAAATAAATCCTAACTTCCTAACTATAATATTATAAAAGCGAAAATGAGTTTGGTTGTTTGTTACCTTTTCACGCCTAAACCACTGAACCGATCATCCTGAAATTTTGCATATACATTGTCAGGTGTACAGAAACGGACATAGGCTACCTTTCATCCCGAAAAAAATTACTGTTCCCGAGGAAAACAACAATAACGTTCTTATGATAATAGATGGCGCCACGTATCTTTCGAATCATGATTGAATTATATTATTATACAAGCAGTTGATTGTCAAATTCTAAATTAACGCAAGTGAAGCCGCGGGCAAAAGATAGCAAATAAATAAATCTCAAGACCTCTGAGTGGCAGTTCTACTGTCTCCCACTAGGCTACCCATCTTAAGTATTAACTAGCTTCTTCTCCGTAGCCTTTATTATTCCCAAGTCACTTGGGGTCGGCTTTCTAGTCTAACCGGATTTGACTGGATATCACTTTTTACACGGAGCGACTACCATCTGACCTCCGCAACCCGAAGGCTAACGATACCCTAAGGCTAGACCAGTGTCAGGATATTAGAGGGCACTGACTTTCATAATAACGACTGCCATAGATGTTCATGGCAGCCAGGACCGACGGCTTAACGTGCTCTCCGAGGCACGAAGCAGGCGATATATATATATATATATATATTGTATATATATATATATATATATATATGTTTGACGGCCTCGATGGCGTAGTGGTAGTGTAACCGACTACCACGCCTGAGGTCGCGGGTTCGATTCCCGCACAAGTATATATATATATATATATATATATATATATATATATATATATATATATATATATATATATATATATATTGTATGATACCTACTACCATAATAAGTATATGTATATTACATTTCTGGTTTGGAAGAATCCAAAGTTTAAGCTTAGGTTATCTTTTGCCCGCGACTCCATGCCATTTGGAAGAAGGTTATCCTATAATAATAATAATGTTTATTCCTCTTCACATAAAACAGGCCTTAAATAATTACATAGTGTTTACTTATACCTATTTACATATAGCTATGGGCATAGTCTGAAATATGTGAGCAGCTGGTGTCTGAGTTAGGCATATGAATACCTGTATTACAGATCACCAGGTCCCCACCTCTCGGACGGAGCAAGGGCAATAACAGCTGAGTGATATTACTGTTATCATGAGACTTTTAATATAAGTAACAAAGTATATTTAATATTGAACTAGGTGATAGGGTAGTGAGGTAGTGAGGACTAATAAAGAATAAACGCCATGTTCATGCTGCGTGAGTGCTTGTGTTGTGTATGTATGTATGTGTGTTTCTGTATATGCATGGGTGTGTTTATGTATGTGCTCGCTTGAGGGTGACTTTGTTTGTTTGTTAGTGACTTTTTTATTAAGTTTAATATTGTCACTGGATTAATTTAATTATGAAGTAAATTTTCTGTACTTGTATAATCCAACTTTTGTAACCATTTCATAACAATAGCTTTGCATTTCATTTTTGTCAGGGGATATATTGAAAGGACCCTGTTTATTTTATTATATAAAGGTCCTTGGTAACAGAAAAATCGGTGTGCGATTGATGTGTTGAATTTAGTTGTTTTACACACGATATCTTTACGTCGCCAATTTTTTAAATTATCGGGTTCATATTTTAATAAACAATGTTTTTTAATTATTGTATACAAAATAAACAATTGACGAACCGTTAATACCTCCCATTTACTATATAGATCTTTTGTTGGGTGATAAAATGGCAAGAATAAGCTAACTTTCATAAGTGCTCTTTGTGCTCTTTCCATTTTTAGAAAATGTGTTTTGCAGGCTCCTCCCCACGAAGAGATGCAATAGATGAGTTGTGACTGACAGAGAGCAAAGTATACTGTTTTGATAACGCTTTTTTTGGGCAACATGTCTTAAAGCTTTAAAAATTTTAAAAATAGCCATAAGCTTTCGTACTCTTGCAGCAAGGTAGTCAATATGATGATGGAAGTTTAATCTGTTGTCTATCATTACACCAAGGTATTTAGTAACTGCTGTGTTTGTAAGATTTGAGCATGAGCAACTTGTATCAGTGAGAACAGAACATGAGTGTGAAACAATACGATATAAGGGATCAGGTTTGTCTGTATTATTTGTTGAAAAAGTAATATAGCTTGTTTTTACAACATTTAATGTCAAAATGTTCTTATACAGCCAAATATTTGCTGTATTCATACCTCTCTGGGCATTAGAATAAACCTCTTTCCAAGAGTTTCCACTAAAAAGCAGAGCTGTGTCATCTGCAAAAGTAACGAGCTTTGAATTTGGAATTTGCATCTGGCAAAGATCGTTTATGTACACAAGGAAGAGTATTGGGCCCAAAATACTTCCTTGTGGAACTCCAAAGGTGACTGGGACTTCATTGCTTAAGATGCTACCAATTTGTACACACTGTGTTCTATCACTCAAATAATCCTTGAATAGTTTTAGTTGGAGATCTCTAATTCCCAGATGCTCAAGTTTCTTTAGCAAGATTGGGACAGAGACTGTGTCAAATGCCTTTGCCAAATCCAAAAAAATGCCTATTGTTTTCTTTTTTGTGTCAAAGTTATTTGCTATATAATTAGTCAGTTCGAACACTGCATCTGATGTCGATTTATTCGCCCTAAAACCAAATTGTGCATGTGATAGTAGGTTTTTATTTTCTAAATATTTTAATAATCTGTTATTGATAATGCGCTCTAAAATTTTAGAAAGAGTAGGCAAAATAGAGATAGGTCTATAGTTATTGACACAGCCCCTGTCACCATTTTTGTGAATAGGATGGATTCGCGACTTTTTATAGAGCCTAGGGAAAATTCCTGTCGAAAGTGACAGGTTACAAATAAACGATATCGGAGATGTTAGGACATCTTTATTTTCCTTTAAATTTTCGCTCGATATCATATACAAGCCAACAGCACAGTCACTTTTTAAATTTGTAATTAGGATCCCAATCTCATCATCGTCAGTAGGTAGAAGAGTAAAGGAATCACAGCATGAGTGTAAAGTATGGGAATCGTATATGAGCAAGTTTTCAGCTAAAGTTTTGCCCACGTTTGCGAAGTAGCGGTTTACATCGTCTGCTGATTTTTGTGGATCGTTTGAGGATATTAACTGTAATGGGATTTCTTTAGGTTTAGTAGTATACGCTATCTCCCTAACAGCTTTCCAAAGCTTTTTTCTGTCTTTTCCAGCATTTTGAAGTTTCAGTTTTTCATAGTTTCTTTTTAGTTTTTTTAATAGAGATGTGCAGAAATTACGGTATCTTTTATAGGTAGTCTTAAGTGTGTCATTGTTTGGTTCTTTCTTTAGTTTTTAATGCATCTCAGGATACCTGGGGTAATCCAGGGTTTTAAGATTTTCTTTCGCCTGGAAGCCTTCTTTTCTTTAGAATTATTGATAATAGCTTTTTGAAGTACGTTGTTACGGAAATCAGCAGCTTCATTAGCATCTTTGATTGTGTATAAGAAACTGAAATCAGTATGTTTAAGTCAGTATGTGTAAGAGTTCATGATTTATATATCTAATTATTTTTGCAGGTTTTTGTTGAAAATGGGTTGTAATGAATAAGGCAATACTGTTGTGATCGGTCAGAGATGTTTGTAGAATCAGGCAACGGGCATTTAGCTTTGTCTTTAGAAGTACATGATCAAGACAAGTTGTATTATGCGTTGGTAGTGTGAACGCAGGCATCATTCCATGGAATGTCAACAAATCTAAGTATGCATTTAGATTTGTGTCTGTACTATTAACTCCTATATTAATATTTATATCGCCTAGCAGTATGACATTTTGAATAGTTGAATATTTTACTAATACATTATTAAGGGATTGAAGGAAGTTATTAATATTTTTGTATCCGTGGGGTCTATATATAGCAAGAGCTACGGTATTTTTGTTTAGAGTGATCACGAGGCAGTTAGCACCAGATAATATAGATTCCTCCACTGTAATGACCAAATTTGCTTTGGCATATACAACTACGCCCTCTGTTTTGTTGGCAACAACCGTGCGGTAGACATTATAGTAATTGAGCTCCTCAATCTTTAATTGTTATTTACGTTTAAAATCAGTGTTGGACGTTGTTTTTGTGAGAAAAGGTTATTTAACAGTTCTTAGTACTAAAGTGATTAGTGAGTGAACAGTTCCAGAGTGTTAATCTGCTAATAATCTGCAATATTAATCAAAACTTATTAACTTAAAATAAAACAGATACCGCCAGTTAGTGACACCGCCAAGTGTTTGCCCGGAACGCATAAGCGCCGCGATATACGCATCACTTACGACCTTCTTCTCGCGGACTCGCTAGTACGACACAGCGACGGCGCTTTGTTTTTTTTTTGTTTTTTTAACTAAACCCGCCTGCAATGTCGTCTAAAACAGACAGTACTCCAGAACGAAATGTCTCAACTTCGAGAGGAAATAAAAGACCTGCCTTAAATTCTCCTCCAGAGCCTGCTCCCGCGGTTACAGGCGAAGAGGTGCGCTCAATCGTGCAGGAAGTTATTAAAACAGAATTTGCAACTATGCTCAAGCAAATAAATACTACGATTGTAAACATTGTCAATAGCGAGCTGGCCCCGATTCGTGCGGATTTTGACGAACTCAGAGCGTCTTTGAATTTTCACACGAGTCAATTTGATGAGTTTCGGTTGGAGGACGCCAAGTTTAAGACTACTGTCAAAGAACTTAAAGACGATAATATTAACTGCAGAACACAGTGGCCGATCTTGGTCAGCGGCTAAATTACAATGTTTTCCTGAAAATAAACAGGAAAACCTGTACACCATCGTCAAGCAGTTGGGCTCAGTGGTCGGTTGTGAGGTTCAAGATGGTGATATTTCACACTGCACAAGAATTGCAAAACTTAACACGAATAATATTCGCCCTCGTTCTATTGTGGTGCAGCTTGCCTCTGCGAGAATCCGCGATCAGCTGTTGGCTTCTGTGATCAATTATAATAAAAATAAAAGCCATGAAAAACTCAATACCGCAGATCTCGGTATTGCTGGAAATAGATCTCCTGTGTTTGTAACCGAGCATTTATCCCCTGCATACAAAGCTCTTCACGCTGCAGCAAGGCTTAAGGCGAAGGAAAAGGAGTATAAGTACGTGTGGGTGAGGAACGGCAGGATATTCGTCAGAAAGACGGACGGCGATGAACATGTTCTTATTAGAAGTTTGGACACCTTAAATAAGTTAAAATAATGTGAACTCTTTTTTTTATAAAAACAAATAATTTAACTTTTATTGCGTGCACTTGTAAATTTAATTATTCAAATTCAATAATTTGCAAATATATTATCAGAACAGTCGAGGTTTAAGAACTAAGACGCATACTGTATATCGTAATATTGCCTGTAATAATTACGACATAATAGTACTGACTGAAACTTGGCTAAATGGCTCTGTGCTGAGTGGGGAACTGTTCGACGATAGATACGTAGTATATAGAAGAGATAGAGAAACTTCACATTTTCAAAGTGGGAAAGAAGGGGGTGGTGTTTCAATAGCCGTCAATAAACAAATCAAGTCTAAACGTATTAAGAATTGGGAAAGTGGCTGTGAAGACTTATGGGTAAGTATTGACTTGCCAATATCATGTACTGTTCGTCGAATGGTTCTCTGCGCAGTATATCTGCCTCCTCCTATGCGCCGTTCTTCTCTGGAGCACTATTTAGACCACTGTAATGCCGTCCTTGAACAATGCTCAGAGTCAGGTGTTTCTATTGTAGGTGACTTCAATTTGAGCAGCATTGATTGGACTTTAGTGGGAAAATCGGATAATAAACTTGGTTTGCCTAGTACTAGTGAATTATTAATTGATTTTACTCATGCTAACAGACTTAGTCAGTTTAATTTAGTAACAAACGACGCTGGTCGTATTTTAGATTTAGTCTTATCGACACATTCCTTGTGTAGCGTCAGCAAAAGTATTAATCCACTAAGTAATGTCGATAAACAGCATCCACCCCTTGACATAGTTGTTTCCTTGAGTAGGGAATCCAATCTGCCATACAACAGTTACAAGACTATCCTTAATTTTCGTGCAGCCAACTATGAAGCAATTCGTAATTTTTTAAAACAAGTAGATTGGGTCAAATTATTTGAGGGTAGCGATAGTGTGAATGAGATGTTGGATGTTTTTTACGACACACTTAACGACGCTATGCGTCGGTTTATTCCCTCACGGTTACAAAAGAAACGTAAATATCCTCAGTGGTTTAACCATAAACTTATTAAAATGTTAAATTTAAAAAATAATATTAGAAGGCGATACAATAAATATAAAAACCCAATGGATTTGATTGAGTTAAAATTAATTAGTAGGCGTTGCGATGGATTGGCTGCTTCTTGTTACAAGGTTTATACTGAAGGTCTTGAAAATGAATTAAAAATTACCCTAAGTTATTTTGGACGTATGTAAAAAATAAACGAGGAGGGTCTAGCACCTACCCTATGACCATGACAAATGGATCAATGACGGTACTAAAATCTGCGAGATGTTCGCTACCAACTTCTCGTCTGCTTATAGCCCAGACCGAGAATTAAATGAGGACTTTGATTATAAAATATTATTAAAATTTCTCGAAAATAGCAGTTTATGTTTAACAAGTCCCACAGTCAGCAGTGAGACATTACTTAAAAAAATTAAAAGTTTAGACATTAACAAAGCAGCAGGCCCTGATGGCATACCACCGATATTTATTACGTCTTGCGCTGAGGAGTTAGTGTGCCCTCTTATTCTTATATATAGCAAATCCTTGTCTTCTGGCGAATTCCCTTTGAATTGGAAAGTGGCTAAGGTGGTGCCTATACATAAATCAGATAATAACGATGACATAGCTAACTATAGGCCTATCTCAATCCTCTCAACGTTTGCTAGTGTTTAGTCACTGCTTTGTCCGTATTTCCAAAATCATCTAAAATTATTTATTAGCGATCATCAGCACGGTTTTGTTGGATCACGATCGACAAGCTCTAATCTGGTCCCTTTCACGGAACTTTTGACTGAAGCCATAGACTCTGGGCACCAAGCTGACGTCATTTATACTGACTTCAGCAAGGCCTTTGATAAAGTGTCCCACAAAATCTTATCTTGTAAGTTGCGTGCTTATGGTATCGCTGGTGGCTTGCTTGAATGGGTGACTTCATACTTAAGAGGTAGATCTTTTTTTGTTGTGGTAAACGGTTATCAATCTGACGTATATAATATCTCATCTGGAGTTCCACAAGGCTCCCATCTAGGGCCTATATTATTCAACTATTTTATTAACGACCTTCCCAGCTGTCTACAGCACTCTGAAATTTTTATGTATGCCGATGATTTAAAGTTTCTTAGAATTGTTAAATCTAACAGAGACTCCTCACTTTTACAGATGGATCTTAATAGTCTTATTCAATGGTGTAAAGATAATGACATGTTTTTGAATCCAAAGAAGTGTTACCATGTTATATATACAAGGAAAATTAACCCAATAATGACAGTTTATTACATAAATGAGGACAAAGTTAATGAAGTGGACACTATTCGTGATCTTGGAGTTCTATTTGATCAAAAACTAACCTTTGCACCACACTTGGATCACATTTCTAAAAAAGCATCCAGAATGATGGGTTTTGTCATAAGACAGTGTAAAGGTTTTCGTCACATTAAAACTAAAATTTTACTTTATTACAGTTTAGTACGTAGTATATTAGAGTATAGCAGTGTGGTGTGGCGGCCACACTACGCTGTAAATAGTTTGCATCTAGAACGCGTCCAAAAACGCTTTGTGTGGCATCTGGCTTTTTCTGTAGGAATAACTAAAAAAGTGCGTTCTTACAAAAAAAGATTGAAATTCTTCAACATGCACACCTTGGAAGAGCGAAGATGTTTGAGCGACGCAATGTTTGCTAGCAAAATCTTGAAGGGAAATATAGACTCGCCACTGCTGCTCGCACTCATTAACTTTCGTGTTCCTTCGAGGATTCCTCGCAAACCTATTACTCCACTTTATCCACCAAGGAGAAGAACGGTGTTGGGAGCTAACTCTCCATGTGCTAGATTTTGTAGGGTTTTGAATAGTTGTAGTGATGTAGTCGATTTACACTTTGATTCTCTCAATAAGCAAAAAATTAAATTTCTGAACTGTTTATCAGATTTGTTATAATTATATAATTTATTGTTATAAAAATAAATTTTTGGACTGTGTTTTGTGTAGATGTAACTTTTTAAAGAAATTGCTTTAATATTTAACATACGATACTCATAAATAGTTAAACAATATCTACTATGTTTACTTGCACAATATTTAGCTTACAACTTACAAAAGTTGTTTTTATTGTTGTTCTTTTTTTTTTTGTTCATGTGGTGTTTACCTTTAAGTAATTGTTGCACTGTGTAGAGTTTAAATGCATGTATTATTTTTGTTATATATAGATTAGTGTAAACAATTGTTGGTAGACCTAATAAATAAAATAAAATAAAATAAAAAAAAAATTTGCGTAAGATTGTTGGTAGAAGCAAAACTTTCATATTCATCTATATGTGGTATATAGTGAGTAGATGATAGCCAGCACTCAGTCAAAACAATGCAGTCCCAATTTATGCCTGTTCGGGCGATAATTGGCATCAGCCCCGGCAAATTACATTTTAAACTACGAATGTTCTGTTGAAATATTTTTAAACATTTGTTTGAATCGGGCAAAAGAGAAGAACAATCCTCAGCATCACAAGTTATGGAATCAGCTACATTAAAAGTATCGATTTCGTTTTGTATATTAATTAGCTCATGGAATTTTTTGGTTTGCTTTGTTACCAGGGTAATGCTTAAGTGTTAATTTGATCGTAAAAATTAAAATATTATTTAGTAAATCAGAGCCACAATATAATTCGAAAAAGTTGTGTAATGAATTTGGTATGAGCTTTATTATTTTAATATGGTTTGCTATGGTAGGAGTTAATGTTTGTGTAGCTGTGTGTCGTTTGTGTATGTTGCTATCTAAGTAGTAGTATATATTATGCACATTGGAAATTACAAAGTAGTGGTAGGCGTTATATAAATAAAGGCTAAGGGGTTTAGTATATTTGCATGCAGTAGAATTATAGCTTATTATTACAAGAGAACGAAACTTAACCAGTCAGATGCTTTTTTCAGTTTTTCAATGTCATTCTCACAACTAATGCGCAGACGTTGTTCATTAGAGTTGCGTTTTAAATACACCTTGCCAAATGATGTCCAGCAGTGTTCGTAGTTGTTGTTTTTAGCAAAAATTCTAGCTAGGTAGTGCAGTCGTCGGGTTGATGCAGTGAGGGATTCAGCCACATAAATGGGTTTAGCAGGACCTCTTATACCGAGACTAGCAGAACTCAATTGTTGATTGTTGTTAGCTTTATTAAAGGTTCTTGTTGCTTTTATGAACCTTTCTCTCTTCAGGGTCGTGGTAAAATCTACATAATAGGACCGCTTGCTTTTTCTTTCAGTTTGATCCGGAATACATCTCGAATATCCGAGTCCTGAATTGGAACGTCAATAATAGTGCCAATGTTTTTCGCAAGTTCTATAAGGTTTTCCTTGCTTTCAGACTGTTGTGGTGATGTTTCTAAATTCCACCGCGATAGATTTTGCATTTTTATCAATCTGTTCAAGTTTCGCTTCTAAGGTTTTGATGTGGCTTTTAAAATAGTTATTTTCCTGTTCTAGGGTTTTAAGGTTACTAAGAACACAATCATATTTTGCAGACAGATGTACCATTGACTCCTTAATTTCATTATTTTGTGTTGATAGGGCAATTATGGACGATTCTAAGGAGGAGAACTTAGCATCATGTTTTTGGATTTCGTCCATCCTTGTCATTAGATCCGCCAGCGTAATATCATCGATGTTTGACGAATCGTTTAAGCGGCGTTTACTTCTTTTTGTAATGTTAAAATCAACATGTTCCTGACTTTGAAGTGCATAAAGCGCTGTGTCGGATCCATAGAAACTTGGTGACATTTTTGATGTGGTTCTTGTTGGCGTACGTGAAACTGACATTGTTTTAAATTGATTTATTGTTCAGATTCACACGAAGAAGTCTTTGAAATAGTAGCACGACTTTTGCAGGTCAAGAGCTAAGTTAGCCGAATATCTGCAGTTTGTTGTTAAATAATGGCTATCTATATTTTTCTTCGTTCGCACCTTAGAAGAAACTGATCTACGCACATAAAACATAGGTACCTATAGATGGACATATTTATTGGTAAATAGGTAATACACAACCTAAATTATGTTTTACTTGACTTTTAAGCGGCGTATCTAAATGAAACAGGCACCAGAGTTTGTGTTGTTCTGCCAGCAATACAGTAGGTAATGAACCGCATTCAATTAGTGCAGTACCTAGTAGTTTGCGTGATGCGCGTACAAGCATACAGACAGACTGATAATAATTCTTAAAATAATTATAATAATAATCTTTATTTCACCACAGTATAACACTTGTACAAATTATTCTATATTTACGAGTACACAGACATAATGACATAATAAATAAACTAAAATTTTTATGAAGTCTTCTCACATTATTTTTCTTTAATATCTCCAAGATAGGGACTTACAGACATCGACCAGTTATGTTTTTATTATAGGTATAGATATAACGTCTTGAACATAATCTTTGGGAAACCCCAATGAAATAGCAAACAATGTCTTTCAAATGTTTTTAATCATAATTGGTATCTTTATAACGTAATTGTTTTATTTTAGTACGTTAATGTTATTGTCATTAAAATTTTATGATTTATTGTAGGTATAGGTACGAAGAAATTAAAGAAAACAACAGAGTTTTAAATCTTGCCATACAAGCATTTTTGGGAATTGGGTGCATTATCTCGCGCACCAGAAACGCCCGCTTACATGCTTTACTTCACTACGCCACGCGCCGTGTGTTGTGGGTTCGATTCCCACACGGATAAAAAATTTGTGTGATCCACACACAGTTTCCGAGTCTGGGTGCTCTTTGTGACCGTTGTTTGAATGTTTGTAAAAGCCCGCGGGACACAAACATACACTCACTCACAAATATATCATTACTAGCTTTTGCCCGCGGCTTCGTTCGCGTTAATTTAGAATTTGACAATCAATTCGGGTTGTACTCTGTTTGTAATAATATAATTCAATTATGATTCGAAAGAAACGTGGCGCCATCTATTATCATAAGAACGTTTTTGTTGTTTTCCTCGGGAACAGTAATTTTTTTCGGGATGAAAGGTAGCCTATGTCTGTTTCTGTACACCTGAAAACGTATATGCAAAATTTCAGGATGAACCGATCTTCAGTGGTTTAGGCGTGAAAAGGTAACAAACAAATAAACTAACTCATTTTCGCTTTTATAATATTAGTTAGGATTAGGATTAGGATAGGATTAGGATTTATGATACTTTGTTTAAAACTAATAAGTTTAAAACTAAACTAGATTCGCGTAGTAGTAGAAGTTCATTAAACAAAGATTTGATGCCACTAAGACTTAAATGCTGCCATAGTTGCTGGCTTAAAGATATAAATATCATTAAACTGACTGCGAGACTGCGGGGCCGGCTCCACCAAAGGTCGAACGGAATGGCCGCTTTACGCGGGCTCACAGTGGGTGCCGTCGGTCGATAGAACTAGGATAGGTTCTAGTAGTAGGCCTTTGACGTGGCAACAGAGCAGATAATTCCATTCGTAATTCGTTACAGTAGAACCTGTAACAGCTACTTAAATCCAATTTTGCCATCCAAAATTGGCACCTATGTTGGCAGTGGCAACAGTGCTGATCGTTTCATTGGTGAGTTTACATTGGAGCTAGTAACAGTACATATATTGAATTGTTGTATATAGTGATGTTGGCAGTGGTAACAGAGCCGATCGATCCATTCCTGGGGTTATAGTAGATCTGGTTAGTTATTTAGATATAACATTGTATCATGCTGATGGATTGTGTCAAGAACAAACGAGAGAGAGTCATTCATCAATGAATGTGATCTAAATGTGGTTAATGTTGGACTTACCTACCTATCTACACAATTTTAGCTAATCCTAAGTCTGATATAGCAAAGAAATTGTGCAATTTAATTACATTCATTGATTAGAAAATAAGTCTAAGTGTTATTTGGTTTCGTTTTTATTTTTATTTTATAACATTTTTATAGTAAGAGTGCTTAATGTTTATATTTAAGAATAAGGCACGATGGAGTCTACGTATTCTATAGAATAAAACTCCAAAACAAAACTCCGCGCGGCGTAATACGCGTGAGAAGGAGGGGGCTCGTGCCGAGCGAAACAACCTAAACGGGTAGACACGTGCGGGCAAATTGTTTACTGAACCACCTTTTTACAGACCTCAGAATCGCTGCAGCTCTGATAAATAACTTCCACTTTGATATTAAAGATAGCCCTCATGCCCTTGAATTCATTAATATAGCCAGGGAGCGATTGAATGTTGCCAATCATTCGGCAGATTAGGTATGTAGATCAAAGAAGGCTAAACCGAAGCAGAGCCAACTTCGAAATTGTTTAAGTAGTGGAGAATAATGTTGTTGCATTTCCTGTGTTAACATTGAAGGAGTTGACTCTATTCGCTGCAGGAACCTACCAAATCTAACTGGCGCCAAGCTAATACAGCGAACATGTACGCATTACTGAATCATTCATTATACCAAAATATAACGGCCAGCTTAATGACTTCTCAGATTTTTCGATGCCTTCCAATAATGTCCAACTGGTAGGTACGAGCGCACATAAAGAGTAGACACGTCGCCTAAAGTCTACCGTAGCTATATTTTAATTGACGAGAATAATCATGAACTAGATAGCATCAAACACTAGTGCTGCTCTTGTTTTAATGGACGAAGAACAACTGGCAGCTGTGTCCACGTTATGTGCGTAGTTTGATATTTAAGGTGGGCTAGGCACCAAAATGTTGTTAGGCGACTGCTTTATTTCTCTACAGAATTATTCCCGACGACGATGATGACGATTAATAAGTAGCTAGCGCAAGCTTCGGAGGCGCAGAGATAGTAAGTGCGACTGCCGTGGTCTAGGTCTAGGGTGTCAATCCCGGATCGTGCCAAAAAGTGTTATTGAGTTTTTCTAATTCCCAATAACAGCCCAGAGTCAGGAAGGTGTCGGTGTTTAAGCCCCGTGCTTCAGAAGGCGAGTTAAGCAGTGGGTCCCGCGCCTGACCTCTCTCCGAACGTGTCGGTTTGTCGTCTCATAAGCAGTTAATTATGATTTTTGCTCTGTTAAAAATCCGTACAAAAATATATTGTTTCTAAATATTCCTCAGATAGATTTTGATGTGCTTTGGGTTACCTACGGACTAGTATTAGTGTAAGGAACATTATGCACTATGTGTCAGTGTTGGGTAGCACTTGGACCAGCTTCCATATCTATATATTAGGTATATAAAACTCTTTCGTTACTGAGTGACTGACAGACAAAGCATAGCTGAAACTACTGAACGCAAGAAGCTGAAATTTGGCATGTATGTTCCTTAGGTACTGTAAGGGTGCACTAAAAACTTCTTAGTAAGAAGGGACTTCCCGAAATTCCCACGGGATTGGGAAGAAATGGATAAATAAAAAAACATGTGCGGGCGTAGCTGCGGGCATCCTCTAGTATTATATAAATGGTTAGTCTCTTTTGCTATAAATATTATTAATTGAAGGAATAAATGTGACGTTTTGATAGATTTTATATGGAAAGCCATGCCGTAGGTCTACTGACGATTGAAATTCAATCTTAATTACTTCTTCTATTATTGATGAACAGTTACGCCTGAATCAGTAATGATATCCCTAATCAGGATTAAAACAAAAATAAAAGGCCAGCTAATTTCATATAATTATATTATGTTTAAATTTCGTCCAATCTGAGGACGGCGGCAGAAAAGACCTGCACGTAACCTGTGGTTACGTTTTGGTAGTATAAAATGTATTATAGAAGGAATGATAAAGTAGAATGGCAACACTTATATTTTAGAAACTGACCACACTTAGCATTGATTGGTTGTTGCTACCCAATTATTAATTTACGCAAACCAATCGCATGGCTCCAAGCACACACACAGTGTCAAAATGTCGTCGCAAGTATAGTTGAGTGATCTTCTGTTCGACAATTTCCTATCGTATATCAGACCTGGCGCAGTTGCATTCGTTTTCAGCAACAATAGCAAACTCATTTATTGTGTTTTACTACTGTCCTGCAAACAGATTCTGCAGGTACGCCTATAGTATTTTTACTTTCTCTTCTCCCAAGAGCTATGACAGATGATCCTTGACCAGTGTTTTTTGTATTTGTAAATAAAAACAACGATGTGGAATTATATACAGTGTTAGCATCGACGGGAAGGAAAAGTGATATGTTGACGTAATCACCTTGGCTAGTAAATTATTCATATGGCAGCTGCATCATATGGATAAACAAAATATAGAAATTGAGACAAGGAAAGTTGCGTCGACAGGGCAATTAATAAGAGCAAATTTTTTTGTGTAGATATGGGTGACGAAATGGATCCTTGCGAATGCCTGTGGAATCACGAGCTGGCGATGCGTCGGCTCATCTCACTGGTGAGTGAACGACCTTGTACAGTTTATTATTAAAGTGGGTGGAACATCCACGTCTACACTATGATTGTAGTTTTGCCGTTGTCTTTTGTTTCTATTTCTGTTTACCAACATTGTACGACGATCTTCATTATTTTTACTAAAGCCACAATGTTAGTAAACTTTTTAATGAGAGCTTGTGACCTATAAATACCTGTCACTTATAAATAGGGTTCTCGTAATTCGTGGCGAATATAGATTATATGATATAAAACTAGTGAAATGGTCTAATTTCTGGACCTGGTTTAGCTGTGTAAATATTATTTACATAATTAGGTTGTGTCTGTCACTTTAGTCCATAGATAACAATATCAAGTGGCATGATTAAAATATATAACCGGTTATTAAAAGGAAAACCATTAAATGTTCATTAGACTGTATAGATGATAACAAGTCATTATCAGCTGTTAATACTTGTATTTTCTAATAGCTATAAACATTATAGCTAATAGGGAAGAGTCTAGAAAACAAACAAACAGCACCTGGTATATTATAAATATTGCAACTGCAAATCTATCTTTTAATAATAATTATTATTTCATAATAGCTTAACCGTTACTCAATCTCCAGGAGATACATAACAATAGGTTTTTTATTGTGTCAATAAAATGACAGACGATGGGATATAAGATCCTGATCCTTTCATATTTTATATTTTAATAGCTGTGCCCGTTGTTTCACCCGCTTTTATGATTACTGCGCCGCTCCCGTAGGTCGTAGCGTGATGTTATATAGCCTATAACCTTCCTTGATAAATAGGCTATCCAACACAAAAATGATTTTTCAATTCGAACCAGTAGTTCCTGAGATTAGTGCGTTCAAACAAACAAACTCTTCAGCTTTATAATATTAGTATAGATTAAGTAATTCAAAAGAACTTGATGTCTATTTTATAATTCAGTTGTTGGTCAGGGCCTATGTGAGGATACTTTTTCATGAACATATTAACTACAACATTGTAACACCATACTTGTATAACTGGAAACATTGTTAAGTTTTATTGCAACTATGGGAATTAAAGTATTTATGAAAATTAGAGGCCATTTCATGAATATCAATTTCCCTGAAGAGAGAAGTGTTTTGTTATTTTAATATTCCTTGACTGGTCTAGTCTCTTATGTTCGTATGAATCTGTCTTAGCCAATTATTTTGTGATAGCTATGTGTGAGTTAGCTTGCCCGAGGGAGAAAGTTGTAACACTGTACTGTAGTCTAATATGATCTTTCTGTCATTTTCTATGTTAAGGTGTTTCTTAATAGCTCAGATTTATAAAATAAAATAACAATTCCTTTGCAATATTTTGTAATACCACCTCTATGTTTGACAACATATTTGTCATTGTTGAAGAAATCCTATGAAGCAGTTTACAGGTTTCAGCATTGCAACATAGTCGGGTTACCAATCATAGCTTTTTATTACATTTGTATCATCAAATTGGTTTAAGAATAGGTATAGTATTCTGTTGGTTCATGACTATTGAAATGTTAGGTAGTAACAGGTTTTTTAAGGAAGAGAAAGTTTTATATATAGGTAATAAAATCTCTGCCACTGCAAAGGAGTGTGCCACATTATTGTTTATGACCACTATGTCAATAAGTCCAGGTTGTTTGGCATAATTATGAAGCCTGAATATCTTCGTCAGATCATTAAAATATTAATATAAACAAATTTGTAGGCAAAGCGCTGCAAATTTTTTTATATTAATGTCATCACCCTACTTGTAAAAATATAGTCATTGACTTTTTGTTATTACCCATTTGTATTCAATTTGGAAATCCTTAGCCTTTGCTTAAGTGCAATATATACTAGATGTTAAAAATAAATAATAATAATAATATTTTATCACATACACACAACACCATCTAACCCACACTAAGCAGAGCTTGTACTATGGGTACTAGACAATGGATAAACATACATATATACTTTCTTTTTGCAAATACATTCTTATTATACATAGAAACACCCAGACCAAGACAAACATCCATATCCATGCACACAAATGTTTGACTTGTGCGGGAATCGAACCCGCGACCTCAGGTGTGGCAGTCGGTTACATTAACCACTACGCTATCGAGGCTATCATAACAGTCATCTTATTATACATAATAACCAAAAAATTTTTTTGTTTTTGCTTAATATGAGTCACAAAATATATAATTCTATATTATTACAGTTGCTGTTTACCATTATTGAAAATTAGCATTTTAATTATACACTACGGATTTTGAAATTGAATGAAATGTATAATATTCAGCTGTCTATACTGCAAATTTTAATATGGCTTTTAGAATTTGTTCAATTCTAAATAAATTGCTACTATATAAAACTTTGGGATTGCTTTAGAAACGGGCTGATTTAATTAAGGGTTGAGGGTGTTTGAAGGGGAGGAGGGAGGGACAGTTTTGAACAAGCAATCAAGCAAGCAAGCAAGCATGGCAGACGTGGATGCTGAAGTTGTGTCAGCTATGGCATTTGGCTTGACATATTTTTATTGAAAAGTATCATCATTCCTACTATTATAGAAATGCGTTGTAGAATATATTTTCTTTAGAATATAATAAATTTATTTCTTTATTTTAGTTATAATGTCGTCCTAACTGATTTCGGTCACGGCGGCCAATCTAAACCTAAGTTATTATAGTGAGCACCTGTGCACTTTCTGTTCCCTCACTCTTATAGTCCGATGGGACGACAATTCGACATGACTGGAGAAAGGTAAGGCGCAGGACCCACGGCTTTACGTGCCTGCCGAAGCACGGGGGTGTAAACACCACCAACTTTCTAACTCCGGGCTGCTACTGAGTAATTCTAAAAGGGAAAACCCTGTAACTAATTACTTGGCCCGACCCAGGTTCGAGCCTGGGACCTCGTGTTCAGCAGTCGCGGTTTGCGACCACTAGATCAACGAGGCAGTTAAGGTGATTTTCCACCAGAGTGGCGAGACGAGGCGAGGCGAGGAGAGAATTGAAATCGCACTGCCCTTTTCCACTAAAAATAGCCATCGCACATATTACACACATACAAGTTATCTTTACAGGCTATATGTATAACCCAATGCGATAAGTAGCAACAATCAACAATAAGCCTATCGCGAGAAGCGTGTTTCTTTTGCAAAGTCAATTTATACTCTATGTTTGAAGTAATACGGTTCATTTTTACACAAACAAATATTTCAATTCTCTCCTCGCCTCGCCTCGTCAATCCACACTGTTTCCACCAAAGATGCGCTGGGAGAGAATTGAAAATTTGCCATACAAATTTCAATTCTCTCCTCGCCTCGCCTCGTCTCGCCACTCTGGTGGAAAATCACCTTCATACACGGTCGTATACAGCGCAGCGTAGAAACACCAGTTCGGTGTGAGCTCCTGAGCGACACTAAGCACGCGCCAACGTATAAATACGTCGCAAGCGCTTGCCGCAAGCTTCCTTTGATCTGTATTCAAAAACCGACACCAGCACGGATCGGCGTCAAGCTCACGCAAGCCAAGCTAAACACCCCGTTCACACGCTTGTGCTCGTGAACACTTGTCGAGGCGTGCCAAGCATGTAAACGTGCCATAAGATTCTGGCGCGAAAAAAGTTACGTTTCATTTCACGTAAAAAAAAAATCTCCTACCAAATTTGATGAAATAAAATGATCATTTTACAATAAATGTTTTGTTACATATATAAATAACTTACTAATGTAATAAATTCGAAAGTAACTCTGTCTGTCTGTTACCTTTTCACGGCTAAACCACTCAACCGATTTAGATGAAATTTGGTACAGGTATACTTTAAAACCTGGGGAAGGACATAGGCTACTTTTTATTCATGTAGGTACCACGCGGGCGGAGCCGCGCGCAAAAGCTAGTATATAAATAATTAAAATAGTATTTTTATCAATAAAAGACGAAACAAATTACGTTGGTGTCAACAAAAAACCGTTCCATTTCACGTGTTTATAAAAATACCTAAAAAAACTACGCGAGTGCGCGGGGCGGGGATGGTTGTGGGGGGTTGGAAAACCCACCCCCAACATATTTCAACCAGCACCAAACCCCCGTTTCGATCAGCCCGTTTCTAAAGCCAACCCAAAACTTTTAATCTAACAAGTCTGAAACATTACAATAATGACTCCTCATAATCCAACTGCAACTGGCTGGTTATGCAAGTAAACAAAAACATTTTTATCGGAGTTCCAAATAAATTCGCCAGTAATTTTAAAATATTTGCGGTATTTTTCACTACTGGTGTTTAATACGAGTGGAACTGTTAACTGGGTTCGTTATCGCTGCTGATATACCAATTATTTCACGCCTCTAGCCAAACGCGATATTGTTTATAGCCTCACATCAACTGCGTCATTATTTTATTTCAATGCCTATTGTGGAATATAAATGAAATATTGCCTACCGGTTGGTTTTCATGCAGTTTACCTAAAATGCGTTGTGGGGAACTTTACGAGAAATGACCACAAAGTAAATAATGAGCAAAATCAATGATAACCGAACTTACAACACTCGCTGGGAGTGCCGAGCTGGTCATATAAGCTGAAGCGCCATTTGTACACCCATTCAAAAATGTCTTAGATTGTAAAGTAATTCACATACATTTGTTGCGTTATTCTGTATATTTACACTATGCTTATAAAATGACAATGCTATGCAACGTCTTCGTATCCTACAAGAACTGACCCATAACACCAGCAACCCAGCACATTAAGGTTTGTAATGCTATTACCAGTCTCCACACCATATCCAAGAGAGATCCTAATTGCATTCAGATGTTATACAATTTTCTTTTTTGTTATGGTATGGCACAAAAATAAATTTTCTTACAATGGTAGCTGTAATAGTGTTATAATCATAACAGGCGTGTATGTAATCTGATCTTTTGCTAAGCAAGGCTGCACGAGAGTTGTAGATTTCGCACATCTTGATAACCTTATGGAGACATTTGGGTAGCTAAACGGACGTACGAAAACCCTAGTGAATGTCTAGTGATAAAATTGTTCTTGAAAGCCAATTAAAATCTCTCGTAAAAAGTAATTATGTTATCGAGACACTGCCTTACTTTATCGCAGTTCGTACAAAGATGCAATCATGGCAATATGACAGAAGTCATCGGTCTAATAGCATATTATGACATATTTGATAACATATCGATACACGAGTCGAATGTTGTTTGTAACTTGAAGAGCTTGTCTCACAGAAATGACGAAAACTAACTAAATATATTCGTTTTACACATTCCTTTGACGGTTTGCCTGATGTTTAAGGTTTATCGGAGCCAGTAGCTTGTCTAGCCTAATCTAAAATAAATTTGGTAAATAAATTAATAAAGTAGGCAATCATGGCCTAAGAAGGCTTGCAATTCTAAAAGAATTCGCACATGAAACAGGAGGCACCGCATTCAGTAGGAAGCCACGATGCCGATGGTGCAGAATCGTCAAATTATACATGTACGTATGTTTTCATAACGGTCTCGTACAACTAGAGGTACCCATATATGATGTGTACGATTCGTTTCTACTATATGCGAAATGTCTTATATGCGAAGTCTCTAAGAGCACCACTCGTACATTGCTGAACTTACACAAAAGGATTCATGGCTCTTCCAGTGTAAAAAAAATAGATCTGCTAACAGCACTGCATCTCTTAGAGATCTAAGGATAAAGTCCTAGGACTCAATCCTTAGATCTCTAAGAGATGTAGTGCTGTTAGCAGATCTGTCTTGAGGTGAATAGTTCCAGATTACGGTGGATAGAGTCTTAGGACTCTACCCTACTATTTTGGAATTATTCACCGCAAAAACACTTCACAAAATTTAGATTTAACAATCTTCTCTAGGGTACAGGTTCTATCCAAATCGCTCTTATCGAGGTTTAGCGAAATCAATGCACTGCCTTTTTTTTGTATTTGGTTATTTTACTAGATGTCTTGTTCAGTACTGAAGTACAAAACTTTAAAATAAATTAAAATGTTTGTATCAGAATAAAAATCACAAAATATTTGTAGCACATTAGTTAACCATCCTTTTTATTTTACGATGTTTGGTTCGTTTATTGATTTTGCATACTTTGTCGTAATATTTTCTGATTTTAAACAGAAAGATTAGCTCCAGCTATTAAAGTGGTGCCATACGTACGAGTAACTTGGACGCGTTTATCGCACGTTTCAACAACATGCCGAAGTGCCTGAAACTGCGATTCAGTGACGACCACGAATAGAGCTTTGTATGTATGTAATTAGGTCATGTCGAGTCGCGCTGCTCTGAATAGCTGAAGCGATTACATACCAAATTACTGTATTCCGATGCGAATTACCGTATTTTATATAATCGTGTCGTGTAAGTCGTTAATTTGTAAACAATTGTTTGTTTTTACATTGCTACAATGATTGTTTTGGATGCGGTGTCCTACAGTTCTACGCATTCATTGAGTTACAGCAACAACTGTTTACTAACAAACATTTTTCTCAACGTGTGTTCACGTCCAGTTTATAAACGTGCAATATAAGTGGTGCAAATGCGTTGTCACGTTATTAGTCATTGTTAGCATATAGCTGGTCAGGGCCTCGCTTGCTCGTTTCCTTTCTTATATTCCGTAACGTCACAGGTGCATTGATAAGACTTGTTTCTCTAAAGATGATGAGCAAGCTGGCTTGCAAATTTAACAAAATTCTGGTTAACCCCTTCAACTGACATAAGAGAGTTTGTGTAAAAAATGTATTTCACGTCAGTGAAATTACGGATGGGGATCACTAGTTAGCATAATACAGTATGTAAAGACGTCGTACACAAATTATTTAAAAGCCCGATGCAGTTAAGAAAGCACTATAGTTCGATCTAGTTTTCTCCCAATTAGTCTGAATAACTGATACAGGCTGACCACGGGGCACGTTACGATTATAAGTAAATTGTGATCCAAACAAACAACTCGTTATCTGTCTTCTTATACGAATAATGCTGTCTGTATACGATTAATTAAAGAGATAATTCTTATAAAATATAATAAACAAAGTATCCGCCAAGGTTATCGCTTAGATTACTACCTCCAAGCTGATGGTCACTCTTTTATTACAAGTACGCGGTGCGATTGTTAGGAAAATATAAAATAATTAAATCCAATCCAATTCCAATTATTCGAATAAATCGATTCATTGTCACACTATTATAATCATATTGATAAGCGCACATTAATTTGAGTCGGTATAGACATCAATCAAGAATTAATGCGTCCGAATAATGATCAATATTCCTAAGTATTTATGAAAACTCGAATCACTTCAACATTGGAATATTTCGGATGGTCAATCGCGACTGGGACACATGGTTTAAGAAGTTTATTTCTCAATACATCAGTGTCAGACGGAGCTTTACGCCACCATAAAGCGAGGATTGGCGGAAACCGAAGTCTATTGTAGAGTTAGCTATTTCTGCAGGTTTACTTTCCCAGCATAACAGTTCTCATCTCCCACCTCGTCTTATAGGTGCAAAAAAACAAATTTTAAAAGTACTGTATAGATACAGTACTTTAGAAATTGTTTTCGCGCCCATCTACGGACGACAAAGGGACTTGATAAGTCGTAAGTCGTGAAGACAGACTACTTTACATCAGGATGTCTATACTAATATTATAAAGCTGAAGAGTTTGTTTGTTTGAACGCGCTAATCTCAGGAACTACTGATTCGAATTGGAAAAATATTTTAGTGTTGGATAGCCTATTTATCGAGGAAGGCCATATAACATCACGCTACGACCCACAGAGACCGCGTAGTAACCATAAACGCGAGTGAAACCGCGGGCACATCTATTAATTTATAAGACCGTTTCCGATACATGGCTGCTTGCGCAATCACCTTTGCAGTTTGCTAACTGATTCTGGTTAAGACATTAAAATAAAAAGAGACACAAATCAGGTTTATTAAGAGACCTTATCACGGGTAATCCTGGCGATAACTCTTACACGCTTAATTAATGTCTACCTACAGATTAATAATAAATGTGCATTTTATTTGGCTTCTGAGACCACCCTGAGATATTCACTCTTTGATTTCATACATAAGTGCGAACTCTTATACCTTAAATGTGCCTATTTACTTTTTGTTTTGACTATATAGTTCAGAATATTAGACTAAACAAGTCTGGTGCATACAGCTGGTGAAATTTGACCGAAATATCGAAGGTTTACCTTGAAATTGAATGTTATCGAGAGCGGTTGTCCATAACTCGTGAAAGTTTAAAAACATTGTTGTTGTAGATACTTCATAGTTACTGTGTTCACTTGTAACGTGACTAGATCAACAACGTTATTGAGCGACATGTGGTACTACTAATTTGATTGATATCACACCTGATAAGATTGTAACGTATACCGCTTGCGTTGAAATCTACCTGTCTTAAGTGCACTTATAAACTACCTACTTTTTACCAAACTGCCGAGGACGACGGGGATTTTGTATTATTGTTATATATAAACTAGTTTTGCCAAGCGGCTTCGCTCGCGAAAAAATAGGTTAGGTTATGTTAGTAACAGTCCTTTTTTTTTTTTAATACCCCTGTTACTCGGTGATAATACAGCTTTCTAATGGTGAAATAAGTTTAAATCGGTTCTGTAGTTTTTGAATTACATCCATACAAACAAACAAACAAGCAATCAAATCTTTCCTCTTTATAATATTAGTATAGATAACAAAACTGGCTGGCTGGCGGAGTGTTGTGGGTTCGAATCCCACACGGGACAAAAAATTGTGTGATCCACAATTGGTTGCTCCGAGTCTCGGTGTTCTTTGTGTCCGTTGTTTGAATGTTTTTGGAAGGTCCCCGCGACACAGGAATTATTTCTAGAGCCATACTAGTTTATTTAAAAAGACTTTAAAAGTGTTAAGTTTCCAATAGCCGTTAATAATTTCGAGCTTGCTTTCGAGTTGACATGTCTAGTATTTGAGTAAACTCGGGCTGGTTTTACAGTGCCGCTTTTGCCAGCGCGGTTCGTAAGCGTCGCAGGCAACGAGCTTTGAGTGTCTTGGATCGTTAGTTCGGTACATAGTAAAACCAATCCGCGCGGATGGCCCGCGCTGACTGCAACTCGACCGCGCGTTTCAATCATCATCAGCAATCTAGTGGCATTGTAAAGATGTACTTGTATACGCCATCGTCGTTGCCCTTTTTTCCATAGGTTATATAATAAAACAATCAAGAGAAGCCTTATCGCGACTGTTCGAAGTGGCAAACCGCGCGGCACTAAACTCGTTTTATTGTTTCGAACTGGTCGTCCACGCGGACGGTAAGCGTCACTGTAGAGCAGCGATAGCTCAGTGGGGAGACCAACAGACTGCAGTGCAGAGGGTCTCGAGTTCGAACCCGCGTCGCGCACCTCTGACTTTCGGAAGTTATATGACTTTTCGAAATTATGTGCGTATTGATTGATAATTATCGCCTGCTCCGTGCCTCGGAAAGTACGTTAAGCCGTTGGTCCCGGCTGCCATTAACAACTATGGCAGTCGTTATTGGGAGAGTGTAGACACAAAAGATCCCACTGGGTCGAAGTGTCGCCGGTCTGCACTGACTGGCCCCCACATAAGATAAGATAAGCGTCACTGTAAAACCAGCCTAAGGGCATTTTCTCTATTCTTCTATGGTATTTTATGCACAGTATCGACTCTACGTACTTCAGCCAGCCATAGTTGTATCATTAGCCTGAACTGACTACACAAACGTACAGTTTGTGTAGTCAGTTCAGGCTAATGATACAACTATGGCTGGCTGAAGGACATAGAGTTAGAAGCTTTGGCTGTTCGAACTTCTCCGAGGTAACCAGAGTGTAGACAAGGCAAAACGGAAGTGTGGTAATACTCATTATTACCACATTGAGAACCTCTTCGGCTTTTGTAGATCGAGTCCATCTCATGAATACTGCGGCTCACCGCGTTTATATCCCTGAAGTGTGTTTCTTTAGGTTCAAATTTAAAAAAGATCTTGTACAACTGTGGACGTTCAACAATTTGTTTATAGGGATTAACTAATTATCGGTATTAATTTGCTATGTTGCTGTAGAATTGCTTTCATCCAAGTAATAATTAATCAAGTATTATTCGAATATTTACTAACTAACACACGGCGATATCCAAACGATAAAACGCGGAAAGCTTTTGATTTACAAAACAGAATTTTCTGTCGTATCATAAATTCACCATTTGCATTGGTATTGGAAAAGTAATTAATAAAAGCTCATGATATCGATATCGAATAACTATAGATATTATTATTTAATAAAATTTGTAATATTTATTTAGATTCGCCAGTACAGTAGCCGATTCCTTTATTTCTTATTTTTTCGTGAGGGAATGCATTGAAGCATACATCTCCGCGGAAGAGGAGAGCTGAGAGGTTATGTCAGGCTCACTCTCTCGTCTCCGACTAAACCTACCACGGTGTGCCAGCTCGCTGCCTTGTATGGGGGGTGAGTCGCTGAAACTGAAACTACATCAGCGATACACGAGCCGATTCCTAACGCAGCTCTAGATATAAACACTCTTTTAAGCTATTTGGTAAATGGCTACTAATAAAATATCGTTATATCACTAATTGGTATACTTATCGATGTTTCGTGCAACATATGTACATAAACAGCTAATGTAATTTCCGATATCTACGTAATAAAGATTTTATAATTAGTGACGAATGCATTAAATCTGTTACCTATACAATCGTAATTGAAATCTGTTTGCGTATGTACATAGGGAATTTCCATTTACGAACATTTGTAAATAGCCTAAGGGTTTGCTAAAGATGGATTATGTTGAAATGGACCTATAATAGCTGTTTACTAAGTACTATTATGGAGTCCATCTTGCTAATTAATAAAAATCCCAATAAGATTATTTTATCGCTGTCGAGTGGCGGTTAAGTGCGCGTAGGTAATTTAAACCTAATAATAGAATCACTTGGTCACAAATCTACCTTATTATATATAAAATTACTCCCAACGCAAATAAATTAAAAAGATTATTATTATTATGTTTCTCTTATCACATATATTTTTGTAACATTTTAGAAAAATATCTGGCCCGTTGGCCATGTGAAATGATTTTTCATCAGTCACACTTGCCATTTCGCTTCACTATGCCCGCTAAAAATCATTCACGGTATGAAATGACAGATTGCTAAAATGGTTACTTAAACTTGAGGAATACAGTTGCATCGAGTAATCGCGGCGCCTAGCGAAGATTACAGTGCATGGTAGAAAGAGACAAACATTATTTTGTTAATTCTTATCTATTACCGGCTCATCGCATCGCCTTGCGTGGTGACGTATTGATGCATTAGGTATGACTTTGATTAGTTCGAGAGTACATACAAATATAGCCCTTACTCTCATAACATAAGGCTCGCTTTTCTCTGCAATAAAAAGTAGCAGGACGCAATTTCGCAGTGTTTGTTTACATTATGATTCTATAAAGAATTAAATTTTACAGCACGTGTTGCTGTTACTTGAACACGACGTTCGTTAGGATTTCTAATTGAAGTTAGAATTACTGTTAGTTACTCTTACGTAAAATATATTATTATTAGTGTAAATAAATCTTCATGTTACTTGAAAATTGTAGTGTATATCAGTTAGGTAGTAATAATTATTCTATAAATATTATTTAAATTAGAACAATGAGTGCATTGATTTGGAACTACTACTTATGAGAAACGAGCATTGCACTGCAAGGTACGAATGTAAAACAAGCTATCATAATATTTCATTCATTAGGTAGTCTTATGCTATAATTCATATTTCATACTGACGCAAATTGTACCAAATGCGAAGTTACTGCGACTGAAAATGCAAAATCATTGACTGTGAAATCACTGTGAAAATATTCATCATTTCATTGAATGAAAATGAATGAAATGTAGCAATCATTTCCATGCATAGTTGGGAGGCTTACACGGAGACATAGGTCCAACGTGAAGAGGCCCTCCGACAGTTTTAATCTAACGTGGGATGGAACACCTACCGCGGCGCTAGCCGCAGCAGGCGTAGGACTATTTCTACGTATGAATTCTATTATATGGGCTATGGGTATGGGTGTTTGGTGGACCGGTATATTGGTAACTATGGATGAAAAAAAAAAATTATCATCACAGTGATAGCCAACCAGTGTAACTAGCACACTGATAAAATATCATTTTAGCTACAACATGTTATCCAGGCATTAATAGCAGTTACTTTACAATATTAGTTAGTTTAACATGTTATTATGTTGTCAAATATGTACTTTAACTCATTTAAATCAAACAGGAAATTATTTCGTATTTAATTTAGTACGAAATAAATTTACATATTATTTCCATTTTTAAAGTGAGTAAAATTAATTAATTCTTTCTTGTAGATCATGTTACAGTTTTCCATAGCGCCCGGGGGCTAGTGGTCGATTCTGCCTAGTACAGTAACTTCATTTTCGTATTGTATGTATTTCCTTTACGTCGTCTTAAATATTTAAAATCCTTTTGGAACTAAGAGCATGCCTCACTATTACTTGTTTTGGTAACCTTACATTTAATTCTGATGCGTTATGCTAGATCTAGTACGCAGAGTTCCACTGACAGAAACTAGACCATATTAGAAAGCTTAGTACTAAATCGCAGCGCCACCTAAAGCGCAGACATTTCCTTTCTTTTTAATTTCTTCACAGATACTTGTCATGAGTCATAATTATACAGCGTGCACATGTAGCGATCCAATTTTATTTACGCACAAATAAATACTCTACTATATATAAATACAAACTATTTGCGCAGTCGTGTCGCACCAAATACTGCTACCAAAATACGTTAAAAGGTATTTTGCTTTAGGCAACAAATAGATAAAATAAGAGTACGATGTTTCTGCAAAGTTCAACTATGTTTATGTTGCTGTTTTGTTTTTAAAACATTCCCGACGAGTTGTGCTGTTGACAATATCGCTAAGATTCGGTGTTCATGTGATGCTATGACGCTCGAGGCCGCTAGTGCATTTGTATAGTATGGTTCCGCTGAGTATTTAATACCCAGCACATGTTTGATTTTAATATCTTCATATCTTAAGCCCTTCCTGAAAAACAATTTCAGTTTGCAGTTTAAGTTATCTTGACAGACAACGTTAACATAAAAAATAGGAAAATGAAAACGAACTTAAATCAACACAAACATTCCAGTGAAGTGTATTAACATCAAATTAAATATATTAAATATTCAAACAAACAAAACCTATTTACAAACAAACGCAGGAAATCGATTTCGCCGACATTGATAAAATAATTAAACGACCACGTAATAACTACATAACAAGACTTAGTTGCGCGTACTAAGTTTCAACGAAGAACCGTTTTTGGTTGCAAGTCGAATTATTTGACTTTTTGACGTGACACCACACGACAACCTACAGCACCTCGCAATCAAACTAGTCCTCAAGCTGTGCTGTCAGCGGGGAACTAGTGATCGTTGTTCCTTGCGCTGACAACGTACCTAGCGTTGCGTTGCATGTTGCATTAAAATTTGTTCATAAGGACGTAAGCCCTTATTATCAGACGGCCCTTATGTCTGCCATTTTTTTTCTTTGTTTATGTCTTGTAATAACCAAATGTCTAAATCTCTAGTTTAGCTAATAATTCCTTTATTATAAGAGTCTAAAACATACGACACATTTTTAATATTTCTCGATTCGAAGCTCAAGCGAGGTGTAGTTGTAGCGGCGCATTGGCCTTGGAGTCGGTTACATTTGATGTTCATTTAGTTTATTTGGATTCACGTTTGTCCTTTTTTTCCGGGTGCATTGAAACTTAGAATAAGACTAAGTTGTGTATCATATATAACTTTTATAATTCTTTTGTTTACGATAGCCCGTAAGTTTTTTAGTGTAATTAAACTGCTTAGGAAGGCTTTCAACATATAAAAACAAGTCGTTTTAGCTGCGGACAGTTACATTTCGACATATTTGCCAAAAATGAACTTATCCATCATATACAAGTTCGTATCGATTCGTATACAAGTTGCTATGCAATAAATAATATACTTAGATCTATCTAATCGTATAGCGTTTAGTCTCCTTTACACGATGTTATGTCAGTAGACATATTTTGTGGTGGCAATATATATTTTTTTAATATTTGTACAGTAAAACAAAAATTAACAGTACGTAGCCTGCTATAAACTTTTAACTTAAAAACACAATAAAAATAAATTTGGCTTGTCAATTGATTTCTGTGCCCGTCTTGAAAGAAACTATAAAATTAGTAAAAAAAGAAAATGCATAGAATATAAATAGCTGGCAAACAGCAACAAGACCGCAGCTCTATGGTGTTTGCCATCTTCATTTGTAAGACTAAAACAAACATTTCTTCTATCCAGCTCCGTCAAGGCCAGTCTTATTGCACGGACAGCGAGTGTCTGGAACAGCTGCCTGGCCTGCCGAGACCTGAATCATCAGCGAACAACTTTCTTATGATGTTCCTCATGATGGCGGTAGCGCTCGCCATGTACGCGATGCGCCCGCGCCGCAACCAGATACAGGATGTTGCGAAGCCTACGCAAAACTCTCAAGTAAGGATCGATATCAATATCTGTAAAGTGGTTGCGAATTCAGTTCCCTTATAGCAATGAAAAGTCTACGTAGTGGGAAATTTAAGATTAATTAGTTATAGATACATAAATGCATTATCCGTGACATTTTCATTTTTGATCAAGTCTTCAAACCCAATTTATGAGTACCGGAAAAGGCAATATGCTCTTGATTTAAAAAATGTGCTTTCAAACTTTGTTTAAAATATAAAAGTTGCGTGAGTCATAAAGTTATACCGTATATGGTATTTTATTTTATGTATTACGATACAAAATATCTGAAAGTGCAAAGTATTCCGTGTTTTATTCGCTTTGAAGATATTTTTATTCCCATTTGGTCCCTGTAGTGTTACAATACTTATAATTTACAATATCAAATTATTTCCTAAAATAATAAATTACTTTACTCTATAACTCTGATACTGAAATATGGAGACTGGATCAGTTCGTTAACTTCTAAGTGCTTTATTGTGAATCTTTGATTTGGACCTATTGAACTTCAAATGTCTGCGGGCCAACGGTTATCGCTTATCGCGTTCTTTATATAGTTTCGCTTAAAGTAACCAAACAAACATTAATTTGACCTTATAGTGCATGAAAATAATATATCTTCGCTTGCTTCGTTGTATTAAGTTGTTTGTTATATGCTTTGAAAATTCAATTATGAAATTATCCAAGGCTTTTTAGTCATAATTAAATATAAAAATAATCATGATTTTTTTAATACGCGTTGTCTGGTATACAGAGAAAGCCATAGAAAACCTATGATGAAAAAAAAATACTGTTCTCGAGCTAAAAGCTAGTTTATTAAAAATTTTAAATGTAAATCTGTTGTTTTAGATTGATTACTATGTAATTTTAATCTTCATCAACACAGGTTGGTGGTACCCGTAATTGCTAAGTAATCTGAGTAGCTATTGGTTGAAACCCGCCACTAAAGCATAAAAAAATGGTTATGATAGTGAGCGAACTTGTGATTCTATACTAGCTGCTCTTCCTGTACTATATTCCCTATCAAAATTGTCGAGTCAAAATAATTTAGTTACTTTATAATGAAATTCTTTAAACGACAGATTAACACAATAAATAAATAAAAACTTATACGTAACAAAATTTCAACATCACATACATTTACATTATACATCTAAATATGCTAAAATATTGTGTTGACACAGTATCCTTGGAGCTTAGAGTTCGACTTAAAATATAAACCCCTTTCATTAGCTTTCTTTTAGAAGAACCAGATATGTAGAGCATAGTGTGATCCATATAAATGAAATCTCGGACGAACCGTTCTTCACCAATTTGTAAAAATTAGCCTTATTGTGTAACAGAGTTATCAAGTCTTGTACCCTTTATGTGAACTTTACACATTATCTACATCTGTTGCTGACACAATGCATACTTACATACTTGTATGCAACTGCGTGGGATAAAGTGGCGGATCATATAGTCCGACGCACCAATAGATATTTCTGATTGGCTTGTACGGATAGGAAGTCTTACCGATCACGGTAGGAATTCCTATACTGGCATCCCTACGCCCAACACTACATGTACCGTTGACCTATCCAAAATTACAGAACGCCGCTTACATCCCTATTGGATAAAAGCGGCATGGCAACGTTCGCTGTGTAAATATTTTGGGTCGATCTAATGTAAATGTCATATGACATTTATATTAGGTACTTTTCGTTTTTACTGCGATTTATTTAATTTTATTAAAAAAACATTGTTAATGTAGTATTCGTATCATTTTTTGGATAATTACTTAATTAACATGCAACAGCGACAATAATTATTGGCGAACTCTCTTTCGAAAATAAATTATAACTTTGAATAACGTTATATTAACCTTATTTTCTTGTTCTAAAAACAGTAGTAGCAGTGTAGGTATATATTAGTCGTAATTAATTTAACTGGTTCGTCCAAACTCATTGTGACGTAATAAACTGTGGTTAGCTTGCAATAATAACTCGTTTACATACGCAAGCTATTAATTTCTAGATAAGCTGAAGCGAATGAAGACACACTAACCACTTCAACAGTTTAAATAAGTAGATATTATCCGTCTAATAACAACTGCAACTATTATTATTCTATTCTAAAAATATTCTATTCTACGATAAAGCAAAAGATTGTAAACAATGTAAACTAATATGTAACAAATAATGATGAGAGTCCACGTCAAATAAGAACGTTACAACTAAGTAGAGCAAAGCAAGATTGACACCAGTAATGCCAAATTATGCTGCTTGCGGTATAGCTTTTTAGTGCTATAAAAATACCTTTGAAGTAATAAGCAACAGCAAGAGATATATCTTCAGAAATGATTGCGAAATTATGTACAAGAATTTTAACTTTGCTGGAACATTGTTCGTTGCGTTGTTCTATTTTTGTTAAAAAATTATACTCGGTTAATATATCTGTACTTTTTTCTTCATATTATAATTACAAAAGCATGTTTGTTGATCTTCTGTCACGCACCTTTTTAATACTTGGAACTACGTGAGCCGCAGAAAGTTAGTTATTAATAAAATAAGGTTTGTAATAGCTAAGTATTATAGTAACTACAATATGCCTGTTAATGTGTTGCTTTCTTTTCACTTATAGCCTTAGAAATATTTTGTTGCCGTTTGCCATCCGTTTAACAGTCAGGTATATAGCATTTTCTGCCACGTATTTCTGCGACATAAACTGATCTCATATATCGTCAATATAAAATCACAAGGTCACTTGGAGGTATTGTTAATAAAATAAAATTACCTCTATTATATTAAACAAGACTGACTCAACATCCATCTGTTTTCAGGTTTCACCTACGCAAATAATTTAAGAAATATATAAATTATAACGACTGATGTAGGTAACTACTTTAACATTACATATTTCAATATGTATTTTGTAAAGCCATCCGCGATATACCGAGGAGTTGTTTTCTAAAGCATGGCTGATGACCAGACTGTTTATGGGCAGTCTAGACCGAGGATCTTCCATTTGCATTGTAGAAAAATAAAACTTTGTTTGGCTGCTATCTTTATTCTGCAAGCCTGTTAGTACCAGCCAACAAGCCACTGATCATAAGAGGAACTATATTTATACACTAGCTATCATCTGAAGTTATCAAACATAGAACTTTTTGAACCATCAGTTTCGAGTCTGAGAAATATTTTAAGCCAAGATAAATAATTGATTTATTAGAGTTACAGATCTCCAATTACTCTGGTATATTATTAATTTGTTTCTTTAAATTCTCGACTTTACATCGATCCCATAATAATCAAACTGATTTAATTATAATAAGCCTCATTTTGAGGATGTTAGCTTTAAGTATAAATTGTTTAATATCGCTTGCGTTAAGCACTCACTGCTGGTAATTGAATCGTTATCGTCTGTTGCGTGATATGTAAGAAACTGGAAGCATGCTAACGTTAACTTTTATTTAAAATAGCAGTATTGTACTATGGACAAAATGCGTTCATATAAACTAGGTCGCGTCACGAGCGGCGACTAAAAATGTACCTACAGTTGTTTAGACGCGTTCACCTGGCACACGTTTTCTATCAATATCTTGCTAAAAGGGAGCTGCAATGTCATGTTCAGAACAATAAATATAATAAAAATCGTAACCGGAATTACTTTTAAGTTACGCAGTTCATTGCAATTGTTTTATTGATTATTAAGAACTTTTGAAAAATGTATCTAATTGTAATCTCAATAATTGCATTAAGATTTATAAAATTAGATAACTATTTTAGCTTTAGCTCTAATTATTACTATTCAAAAGGACCAAAATCAGACAATCTATACAAAATTGTAGAATTCGAGACAATTTTGTTATGCTCATAGTAAAAATATTAATTGTTATATCTATGTTATGTAATTAATAACAATAATAACAAATACAACTTATTTTATAGTACTGCAAAGCGCAGCTCTATGTTTGTTTGCCTTTTATCAAATAGCAAAAAGCTTGCTTTTTTTTAAGTAATTCAACACTTCATTGACGTGTTCCAAAAACTAACAAACAAAGCAAAAAACCATAGCGGTTTTTATCTTTACTTCATAAGCACTGAGCACAAATTAGAATCTCGCTTTTGACATGTGAAATAAAACATCGCCAATATACAAAATCCAATGCGCTTTAGCTGCTAGATCAAGATTTTTATATAAACATACCAAGACCCAGTCTATTTAAATATAGCTATAAGTAGGAAACCAGTACCATGATGTATAAACTATTAAATTAACACGCGACTTAAAAGAACTTGATCGTAACCAAACGACCTTCAAGTTTCGGTACATTTAACACTATCACGCATGTCGGTTTACGCTTATCAAATGACATACATAGTTACGATATTAACTTCAATCATAGATGGAATAGATGTTTGACGCCACGACTCACGTAGTGGTTTTATTCGTCCTTCGCCACTGCGCCGAGTGTTGTTGGTTCGATCCCTATACGGGACGAAAATGTGTGTGACCCACAAATTATTGTTTCGAGTCTAGGTATTCTTTGAGCCCGTTCTTTGAATGTTTGTAAATTGTACCATAGCTCATATTCCATAATCTAAATGATACAGTTATTACAGATATCCATAGAATGATTATGTTAATTTTAAAAATATATTAGATATACTAGCCCGCAGCTTCGCTCGCGTAAATGTACGTTATGTAATTTTCTTTCCCTCGGGAACAGTACTTTTTTCTGAAATTTATTTATCCTATGTCCTTTTCTGTATCTACCGCTGACAACGCGTATGCGATGATCGTTCGAGTAGTTAAGGCCTGAAAGCGTAACAAACAAACTTACATTCGCATTTATAATGTTAGTTAGGATTGATATGAGTCGACCTCGATGGCGTAGTGGTTGGTGTAACCGACTGCCATGCATGAGGTCGCGGGTTCGATTCCGCACAAGTCAAACATTTATGTGCATGAACATGGATGTTTGTCTTGCTCTGGGTGTTTCTATGTTTTATATATTATGTTTTTACAAAAAAAAAAGTATATATGTATGTTTAATTTATCCATTGTATAGTACCCATAGTACAAGCTTTGCTTAGTTTGGGCTAGAAGGTGTTTTATGTGGTAGAAAATTATTATTATAAGATAAACCAAAAAAAAACTTATATAGTACCTATACATAAACAAATAGATGCACAAGACCAACCAGTCATCAACGGTCAAGGT
This sequence comes from Catocala sponsa, assembly GCA_963564715.1. NCBI lineage: Eukaryota > Metazoa > Arthropoda > Insecta > Lepidoptera > Erebidae > Catocala > Catocala sponsa. Next base: position 22,163,954 of record OY751335.1, on the reverse strand, counting down.
GTGCCCGGAAAGTTGACTCCGTAAAGTAATTGCGTACCAACTACATATATAAATTTTTCTGAAAATCTATTTGCTACGTGCGAGACTTAAACATGTATAAAATGTCTGCACCATAATTCTATTTGTTTTTAATTTACTACCGTATAGTGGTAACTAAACAGCAGTCGTTATTTTTACCAGCCAGACATGTTAATCTTCGTAACGACATATAACTATGTTTTAGCAGTAAAGATTCTATTCTAGACTAGATATTTAAAAACGCTTTGCATCAATACCAAATAACAAAAGCAAAAAGTTTAGAATGCGTAGCAATATGTCATTTCTGGCGACCAACATGTCGAAGTCTACTGTCTACTTTAATATTCTTAAAAACTGCTTGAATGTCTCTAGAAATGTCCTTTTTTTTTATTTTGCTCGTCAAAATGACCACACTCCACCTGATGGTAAGCAGTCGTGTGGTCTAAGAGCAGTGGCCTCCACATCGCCCCCACAGTAGCCGAGGCGATGTTGAGGTCTCTACTTTGTCCAATAATAGAAGTGTGCACAGTGACGTTGAGGCTTAAGAATCGGTAAGTACCAAATCCATTAGGTGTATAGAAAGGATATGGGGTTATAATAGTTAGGGCGACACTACGGTTGACGAAGCGATGATACAGCTCGCTATTACATTATTGAATCATGAGTCAGTCTTTCGATCAACTAAACACTGCAACTAGTTAGATTGCTGTTATTGTGTGAGGTGCAGTCAATCGCCTTAATTTTTTTCGGAAACGATAAGTTAACTATACGAAACAAGACTGCACGGATGGCGTAGTTGTATGTCCACTGGCAAATTGCGCCAAATGTTGTAGTTTCGATCCCCACACAAGGCTATAATTTGTGTGTTCCACAAATGATTGACTATGCCTAGTATAGGTGTTTCTTGTGCCGTTATTTAAATGTTTTTTCGCGACATAGAATGTATATCTAGTGCAGGAGTTGTCTTTTTAAAAACAAATGGAAAAATAATAAATAATGTTACTAGTATATTAAAAGCCGCGTTCATTTTAACCAATTTTATGCAATGTTTCTCATTGCATCGCCATAGATATGCATCTAAGGCGATGCAAAGCGATATAGGAAGAAAAAATAAATTCGTGACGTAGGACCATGAATAAACATAGTCGGCCAAAGCCAAACGGTTTATCGAGGTCGCGGGTTCAAGATCATGAATTGTTTTCTACGTTTAGAATGAAACATTGAATACAGGACGAATTTCAAGTTGGTTATTTTTAGAACCTGCAGCCTTAATTTATCTTAGTTCCAGTTACTCTTATGGCTTAAAAGCACTGGCACTTTTGGCTTAAGCTTTGAAAACTAAGGTTGGATGAATTTCTCGTTAAACATAAAAAGCCTTAAAAAAGATCAATTACATTTGGCTGTAATCTTTTGTAGCTGTACCTACCTCAGTCGGGCTGGTTTAGTTTGAACTAACTGCTAAGTTTAATTACGAATAGCGCTGTGCCCAACATCTTTTAAGTCTATTTCTTATTTGCCGCATATTTAGAATTTTCTAGAACTAATGAAAAATTCTAAGAAATAATTCTAAAAATGAAAACTATGAGGGGTATCAGTTCAAAATGCACAAAGCATAATTGTATTCGAATGATATTCGAATACACATAGGGCGATACCTGCTTTGCACGGTCAAGGACGCAGCTTATATATATTATGTATCGGTATACATAATATGGACGCAGCGTAAATACTTACTTAGGTAAGTATTTACGCTGCGTCCTTGCTATTGTATCGCTTCGTCAAACGATCTGCACAATTGTATTCGAATTATAATTTTCGAATGAGTTGACGCACTGGCGTCAATTCGAATTCAATTGTGTGCATCGCTAGATATAATGTTACAATATCGTCACGAGTAGCACCTATTGAATAACAATACTGGACATTACATTAAACAGGAAATAAACATCGCACTGATAAGCATGCTGCGGCTATTATTATATTAACACATCCTTAAAGTAGTTCAGTAATTGTGTATTTAAACAACACGGTGACTGATCTCATGGGTTCGAAAGCAAGCAAGTGAGAAGGGTATCTACTCCTACAAATTACTATTTTGTAGTTAATATCATAAGCCAAGTCTAAACCGACAGGTCCTTGATTGATCCACCTTGTGCGGCAAAACGAACACGTTTCTAGACGTTTGGCTCTTCGATTTTCTTTTGTCCGTTAGGTAACCCACGATCGTGGCCCGTGGTCAAATAAATCATTATTGAGAGGAATGCGCTTAAACGGTCACATAAGTTGGTGTTGGATGAACACTGGTAGTAAACTGCCGTGACAACTGTGACGTATTCTGATCAATATAGGATTCTGATTAATACCCATCACTCGCAACAGTTTCGCACGTACAACCATGCCCGTCCAACTAATTGAAAATTTGGATTAGTACCTATCAAAAATACCCTTTGAATCGCAATAGCTTCATATTTTTTAAATCACACGCGTTTGTATACACGCGCCCAGAACATTCTGGAAAAGATAGATACATTTGAACAAATAGTATTTGCATCCACTGTGTGCTTCTACATTTCTACCTCATCAACGTGAATGTTTTCTTTTGTAAGCAAACAGGTGCAATCTAAACGTAAAATCCCGTTGGCCATGGAAGTCTGACCTTCAAAAAGTTTTAAATAAACATTCTTATTTAATAAATATTCGATACGATCGTGACATCAATTAATATCACTAAATAAATATTATACTTACAAAGAATATTCTGCCTGCTGAACAGTCTGTTGTGAACCTTAGTATGAGTATTTACAGACCTCGATTACTATGAGCATTGATGTGACTCTCCATGTATTTAGATTAGTTCTTTAAGTTATCGCTTTGGGCGTTGTTAGATAGGATGTAAGTGGTCGAGAATCATTAGTACTCATACTAAAGACACAAAAATCTGTATTAAAATTTCTAGCAATTTAACTAGAAGATTAAATTCTTTTTGATATTTTCACAGGATCACGACGGCGCGCCTCCGACACCTCCAAGAATATAAATGGAAACAACGGTTGTCAAGAGGTCCCGCTAACAATGAATTCCAGTAATTGTATTATAAATACTTATAGTAAAATACGTCGGGGGACACAACAGCCGTCGCCATGCACGACTAAGAGTGTAAGATCTTGTGAATAGGAGTTACGATAAGTTGAAAACACGGAAGGTAGAATTCAATTTTGATTTTGTCGCCTTACCATCGAAATTGTATTTACACAAATCAAATATTTAAAAATCTTTCAGTTTGAAGATCATTTTAATACCTAATTGCAATTATTTCCTTGTATTTTATGCATGTTGTCTATTTGACGTAATTTGGTGCTATATTTTGCAACAAGAAAATTTCTTGACAAATTTCTGTTAACATTTTGAACAGTTGTATAGTTCCGATAAAACAATTGTGTTCATTTCCAGTATGCACTCAAATATAATTGTTTCTTGAAACAATATGACTCACATCACATTAAGTGCAACATTTTATCTCATAAATCTTCGTCCGTCATTAACAGACAATAGCAAATCAATTAGTCTGTGATGAAGTATAAACTCAAGATCTGATATTTGAAGTATTAATATAATAAGTAAATTGTTTTCTAAAGATAAAACAAGACAATATAGGAAGAATTACGTCCTCTCTAAAGTGATTCAATCTGTCTACGATCTATTAGGAAATCAAATCACACTGCAGGTTACGTAATCTTTCGTGCATTCGGCTGTTTTCAGTTATATAATCGCCCTCTCTAGGTGTACGGTCGATTAACGACCGCAGACTTTACGATTAATGCAAACATTGATAGCTCAACAACGCTAGGGTTAATTTTACGATCCCACATAGCTATATGCGGAAATGAGATTTCCCGACTATCGTGATAATACCTGCTACTCTAACGTAGCTAAACAATATTGCCTATGCAAATACAAATTTGCAAACCTATTATTATTATTACAGCACTTTTTTTTTGGCTTGTGTTACACTTAGTTTAACTAAAGCATGATTAGAAAAATAAAAAAAATGTTTAATTAATATACTCGATATCATGAACACAAAGAGATTATTTCTCGATCACAGTTGTTATTTTTTATTTTTCTGGTATGCATATTCCACTAGATTTAGTTAATTTCACTCGGGTTGGGTATAATTTTCAACCATTATTATTTAATATTGATTATTATGATATCAATATCCGTTTTATTAACAAACCGTTTGAGATTCTATTTATCAAAAGAAATAAACATAACTGTGACACTTGATTGTTTTATTTATTAAAATATCTAAACCAAAATATGTACTGAACCGACAACCGTGTACAATAATGTAAAACAAAGTCAAGGTAATAATACCATGCCAGTAATGACTTCTCTGCGTCCCATAAAAAGCAAGAATAAGCCAGTAAATACGCCGCTCAATCTCAATAGTAGGCACTATTTTAATGAGTAGTCTAAAAATGCATCTGGTGATAAAAAATATAGGTGCACGTCGATGAGGCTTAGTAATAGATAAAAAGAGCTGGACACTTGCTAACAGTACTGCTAACCATTCATAATTTGTATACACTCGCGAGCAACCAAATCGACTCAAACCTTCACAGCGCACACCTACACCAATTTCACAAAAACTACACGTGGTATTTATGATAACAGTATGTCATCGGAAAGCTTAAGATGTCAGCTTTAATTTGGTGTCATTATTATTGACATCCAATGATTATTTTTTAAATGAATAATGTCTGAACGTAAGTGTAGGATAAAAGGGAAAAAACAAAGGGCTGTTGGTCGGGTTATTTATCATAAATTTGATAGTATAGAGGAAGGGCCTGTCCCTATCTTCAGGTCTCTATCTATTGGACCCGAGTTGATAGGGTTTCGGGAGGAGAACTACGGGTTTCCCCCTTTGGACCAAGGTATTGCGGGGTCAGGAAGCCCACTGCGCCTCGAAAGGCGTGTTCTATCGACCGCTGATTAGAGTGCGCGGTGTCTGACATAGTGTTGAACTGGCAGGGGTATGTGGCTAGCCGCTGAGGACGACGTGTTTGTTGCTTGGCAAGCACGTGGCGTTCGAGCGTTGAACTCGGGCGCGGCTAGTGCGAACCAGTCGGTCGCGCGAAGCACGGAGTTGTCTTTAGCGAAGTGGCAATGTGGTTTCACTGCCACAACGCATCTCGGGCGCTTGCCTGCTCAGCAAGTAAGAGTCATAGCTAGGACACGGGCCACACCCGGCTTATAGGCCTATTTGGGTAGGCGTATGGATGTACGTCGGGAGGTGAGCGTGCCTTATACAGCTCCGGTACCATACTGTAGATATGGGAGCCGGCTTCTCCGTCGGCTTCAGCGAAGTTTTCGTTAGCAACTCCTAGAGTTGCAGGTGGTGAGCGGCGTTATTGCTCCGGTACCTATCTGGAGAATAGGTAGTGTCACTTGGGCACGAGGTAGCTCGCTTACGAGAACCGGATCTCTGAGGTTAGGATGGAGAGTCGAGATTTGGGGACAAGACCTGTCTATAACTGGTCCCGGAATGTGCTCTCGGGTACTGGAAGGTACAGCGGCTCCACCTAATATAACCTTGACGGTTGGTGTAGGGGAACGCTATATCATAAACTGGACTAGTCGTAGAGAGAGGAGATGTCCACTCACTGACAGCCACCCCTTGTACACGTCTCGGTTCTTGCTGCACAATGCACATCAACACCTGTTAGATGCCGATTGCGCAACGAGTTTGAGACTATGAAACGGTCGTCTCTTTCGGAAGTGCACCGGCGGCAGCTGGTCCTTGGTCTCCGATCGAAGGCACCAGTCTCTTGAAATCGTCTGTACCTATACTCTGGATACAGCAGACTGGCTCAAGTGAAGCTGGGCAGCGACTGCTCGCTGACTTAGCCCTTGTTGCAAGAGGGCAACAGCTTGAGCGGCTTCTTCAGGTGTGGTCCATATTTTCATAAAAACAATTAAAGCAAATTACAGAGATGTGTACCGATTAACTTGTGACAAGCGTCTGATAAGTGTAGCCGGTTGTGGGTGGGTTTTATAGCGAGGTAAGAAGCGCAAATCGTGGGTAGCTTATGGAGCAATTTTACTGTTTCGCCCAATTAAATTACGTAAATAAATAAGGGCTCATTTTTTTAAAGAGTACTTATTGATGCTCATTGAAAGCTTTTTAAAACTTTCAAATGACATATTGTTGTCATAAATACCAAGTGTAGTTTTTGTAAAATTGGTGTATGTGTGCGCAGTAAAAGGTTGAGTCGATTTGGTTGCTCGCGAGTGTAGTTGCCCATTGATTTACGTCTTTTACTATTCATAAAACGATACGTTTTTAGAATACTTATATGAAACAGGTATAATTATGCAACATATTAGAAATCGCATTCTTTGACCATACACATTACACACAACAATGAATAGTTTAGTTACAGGTACGCTCACTTTGTCTTATTAATATTGTATAAAAAAAATATTAAAATAAATTATGTTGCCTAATGTAGTATATCAATATTATATAAATTATTTATGTCGGTCCGAAAACTTGTAATTGGAATTAGGTACGTAACTACCTCAAACATTTTATAATAAAAAGGTGCTAACAAAAAGTGTCGTTTTTGTGTTTAGGAATGCGATATCTGACATCGATGTGTATTAGTCATAACTAGCATCTTCTCGTTATATACTGGTGAGTGCTTTGTGCACAAGTTGTAAAGCTAACCGTAGTGCCAGATTCCATTAAGCTTACTGCAGAAAATCTTTTCAACCAATTACTGACAACAATGTTTTGACAAAATCTTGTAACATTTAAAATATAATAAATAACATGAAAAGGATTAGATAAATTTCTTTCCTACTCGACAAAACCTCACTGCTGGCTTGTGACATGATAATACCGTCATAAAAACAGTCAGTGCATCATTTAGTTGTAGAGTTATAGCTGAAAAATCATCAATCATCTACAAGTCTCCAAGCGAAACTGCTGTGCAATTCTGCTAATTCATAATTAACTCACATTCGAGACAACTGAGATAATTTGCATGGCTCATCTTGGCACAGCCACCATCGCAAACTGGAAATCTATTTACGTAGTGAATTAGTCCAATTTGGTCGTAATATAGCAGAATTGGTTGGTCCGCCGTTTAAAAGATATAAGGGGGGGGTATTGGTGGCTGTGCCAAAAAATCTAATCTTGGCACAGACAGCTTGTATTTCCAAAACGAAGATCTAACTGTTCCAATAATTAGTCGACACTAATCACAAAATACCAGCTTTCTACGAGCCCCCGTTTAAAAGATAAGGGGGTATTGATATGAGCGCTCATCTTGGCACAGCCACCTCAATATCTCGGGAACCACAATACTTAGCGAAAATCTGATCGCACCAATAATTAGTCGGTAATTGGCCGACATTACTCACAAACTGCCAGAATTAGTCAGTGCTTCTGGAAAGAGAAATTCAGGCTTATTTTTTCACATAGATTCGGTCGATGGACAGTCACGTTCATATCGATTTATTGAATGAACAAATGAACGAATGTATTAAATCTGTTTATCTTTAAAATTGTTGCAGAGGTGCAGATCTAAAAAAACATCGCGCATTTTGCATCATTCCATATTTACATACTTATTGATGCAATAAATAAAATAAATAACAAAATATAATTTTGTAAATGCCGATGTTGCGTAGATCAGTTTTAGCTTTGCTTTGATGTATAAATTGAGAAAATGCATAGATAGAAGCCATTGTTTTCTCATGTTAACAACAGCAAGTAACTAATTATGTGATTTCTGATAAAAGTGATAAACCACAAAACATAAATTATTCTTAGGTATCATTTAACCAGTAACCAACAGTTGCCATTCACCGAACTCAATCCCAGTTACTTGTGATGAGATAAGATTTTCTTTTTCATAGATTTCTATTTGGATTTATGACTAAAGATTATTAATTATTATATTTAATGTAAGTAATAAGATATGCTTGTGCACGTCTCGTGAAGCTACCCACTGATGGTAGTAGAAAATATATAAATTTATATTATAACAAAAAATCTAAGTTACGTATTTCAAAAATTATACTCATTTCGTACCGTCACAGTGTAGAATTTTTTGTTTTTTTAGATGCCTATAATTTTTAAAATACTTAGATTTTTTTTATATTTTCTGATTGTTATTATAACTTAGCCTGTTACCTGATTCCGGCTTGATGTCGATTTCTGGGACACCTGTATATTTTCTAAAGCCAGGGACGATCCTACCATAGGCTAAGCGATTGAGCAGCAGTTTTAGGTGTCAGGACCCAGGTTTAGTACAGAAACACAAATAAATATAACATACCTATATCAGAGAAAACGATTATACTACATTATTAGGATGGATCGAAATCATACATAACTTGTATAAGTTTAAAACTTGCCTCCGGCCGACAGGCGGACACTGCCAAGTATATTAACAGGTTTCCTGTCCGATGAATCACATATGATACATAACAATAGATTTTCTATTGTGTCTATCACGGGACAGCGAATGGGTTAATATCAGTTCATTGAAGTTGTATTTTATACTTTATGGAACTAATATTGATATATGGAAAGAAATGTCGAAGATCAAATGTGTCTCTGTAAATACGGAACACTAAATACTTACATATTGGAGTACCTACTGCGCCCGTTGTAGGGAAGTCTTCAACAAAATATCATCGCTGTGATCGTAAAACTACAATATTTTTGTTTAACATTTTGTATTTAAGTGATAAAATCAAAGATGCAAACATCAATCACTGACTGGCCTATAAATTGGTTTTAATGAGACTAACAAATTCATTTAAAAGGCACGGAATGCCAAACGGTAACTATTGTTGGTATGCCAGTAAACGACGCTGGGACCACGACGGCGCTTGGACCGCATTTTCATATTGTCTAACTTACTGACTAGTTCAACTGTCCACCTAGTAAATTGCCTAGTAGTGCAGCACATTCGAATGATATACAATTGTGCGCAACGCGATTCACTATGCAAGATCAATAGTAAGTACCTACATACCATCGCACGCACTTACATAATAATATAGTATTGTCGAAACATTCAAGATCAAGTACAAAGCGCACGCAATTCCATAATAATATAGCGTTTTCGATATATTCGAATGAAATTATACACTTCACTAAGCTGACATGCATTGGAGAATTTACCATCCCAATATGCGTTAGAGAATTTACCTCCTCCATTTGCATGCGTGAATTTTCCTCAATAAATGTTTACCTTGATTTACACACATTTATCATAATCCATTGGGAGCCCTTATACAGGTACCTTAATACCAAATAATATAAAATTAAAACATGGCTCAGAAATAATTGTCTGATGTCTATATTGCACAAATATCGCCAGGTTCTTCGATGGATTTGATTTGTGTGTGTATTTACTACACGTTGCGCTACATGTGTAGGTATAACAGAATCCTAATCTTAAAAGTCGCAACAATATATGCGCGACTTTTCTAAGTATATAGCAATATGTAAAACATGGTCTCGCGCCGCCCGGAGTTAACTTAGTGTAGCAGCCTTTCTAATACAATATTGCTTTAAAACTGTAAAAATGGATTTATCCTATTGAGTTGTATAAAAATACCTACGAGGTCTCAATTTATAAATAGTCGCTAACAATTCCATACCTACAAGATAATTTGCATTATAAAATTTCGGAGTTCTTTCGCTCAATCGCGAGCGGTTTACATCATGAGTCTTGTATTCTATCCACTTCACTCTTAACTTTCCTTAATAATGCACTTATTTGTTTGTACTTTCCTGTTGAGTTTGGAAGATTCTCGAAGTTGATGACGTCACAGATGTCTTTCGCGAATTTGTCGTCTGTGGGTAGTTTGACATACGATGAGGCGATGTTTATGACCGGGGTGCCATATTCAGTAACTTTGACGTGTCCAGTTCTATTGTCTGGTGTCTTCGGTGCACTAGTACTTGTTTGACTATCGTTCGTATTCTGTAAACTAGACACAGATTCCTGCGTGTCAATCTGCTGAGAGGATGATGCGGATACCTGTGTATCGATGCATTGTATAATTGATATAGATTCCTGAGAATTACTTTCGGATGCTTTATCCGTGGTATTTTGTGACCCTTCTGTGGGAGTTTCAGATATTGACTCATTTTTGTCAGTTTCGACTACATTTGCGCTAACATCTGCAGTTTTTTCAACATCTGCGATCACATCTGCAGCATTTTCAACACTTGCGTCATCGTTAGCAACTTTGTCATAATTTGCGTCACTGTTAGTGACATTTCTATCATTTTGCTCATTGCTGACAATGTTGTCACCATTTGCGTCACTGAGAACTAAATTGCCACTATTTTCGTCGTTGTTTGCAACATTTTTATTATTGTCGTCATTAGTGCTCGCTTCAACTTCAATACTACTTTGATCCTCCGTACTTTCTTTAACCTCTTTACACGTAACATCCATGATTTCAATTATACTGTCACTAGTCTTATTTAGTCTGTCCCCTTCAGTTTCCATAGTATCTGATATTGTTACGTCGTGAGTCAGTATCGAGTCACCCGTCACATCTAAAGCGTCGAGTAACAGTTGCTTCTTGGCTTCTAAATCGTCGAGAGTAGGACTGCCGCGATCGCAACTCTGTGATTTCTCCTAGAAAATAGGAATTACGGTATGGAAATATCACTATTATAAAAAATGGGAATAGTACCGTATCAATCCGAAATACGTAAGAATCTGTGCAATAAGCGTGCAAGGTATCCAAGAGCAATAGAAAGATGCCCAATAGTTTAGTGAAACGGCAATGAGTATCAATACTACAGACTTTTATAAATACTAAAGTAATCAACGATATCGATTTACTAAATCGATTAATTTATTATAGTGTGATCAATAAGTATCTAATCGATTGAGGGGATTGATCAACAAAATGTGAATGCTATATTTTATTTAAAGCAAGTTACGAGCAGCTGTTATTGCTAGTGTTCTGTTTTTTTATAAACTTTGGGCAATTCGTGACCGCAGATCTAAAGAAAATCTAATTTATTTATTTTATTAACACCCATTTCTAAATGTAGGTGCATGTTGTTATGAAATACCACTACCCTGGATGTGGATGATATAGAGAGTGTTAGCTATACTACTTATACATTCTTAGTAAACTGAGACTTATCTGTATTTTGGATTAAACTAAATTTGAACTCTAATGCAATTATTTAACACAAATATAATATTATAATTTATAGTCACACTATTAGAGTTCAAATTGCCTTACTGCAAATTTCAAGTTCGGTCACTGTTTTTTAAGAGTGCAAATTATGATATTTTTTAAATGGAATTAAGGATTATGATCAGGTATGTTAGTGCACATGTACTCACCACCTCGCTATCGTCCTCATCGATTACAATAAAGTCTGACATTGGCACTGGTATATCCCCAATTTTGAGCACTTCTATAACTTCGATATCGTCGCCTGAACTCTTGTCTTCTTCTTTTGGTAGTGGTTTGTTCTTGTCTTGCGGCGGGGCGAGCGGGAGTGGGGGGCATGATGGCGGCGGTGGTGGGGGGCATGATGGCAGCGGGGGTGGCGGGGGAGGTAGCGGCGGCGGCGCTTCGTCTGGTAGTGGTGGTACTGACGGGAATGCTGTCTCTTCTGTAATTGTTAAACATGCGTGTGAGTGATTATATATTGATTTTAAAAATCGAATAATAAATTCAACTAAATTTTTAGGTGTAAAACTATTGACAAAAAACTCAATTGGAAAGATCACACAGAGCAATTGAGCAGGCGACTAACTTCTAACGTCTACGCTCTCTCTAAACTTGCACACACCATTAATGTTGATTTACTTATCATGGCATATCATGGGATGACAGAGTCGATATTAAGATACGGTTTGCTATTTTGGGGTAACTCTACAAATAAAGATCAAATTTTTATATGTCAAAAAAGTGTATGAAGGCGATGTTTGGCTTCCAATCAGACGATAGCTGTAAGCCATATTTTATTAAACATCATATATTAACTCTTCCTTCACTATATGTATATGAAGTAGTTACCTTGGTGAAAACAAATCCGCAACTGTTTAATAAACTTGCCACTGTAAACAACCGAAACAGACGAGATAATGACCGATTATGTGTAGTGAAGTCGAGTACAGTGCTAATGCACTAAAGTATTATTTGCATGCTCCTCCTAAACGGCTGGACCGATTTTGATGAAATTTTTTGTGTGTGTTCAAGTGGATTCGAGAATGGTTTATGCCGCGGCCACACATTGGTTTCAACTTTGCGTCCAAGCTTGGCTCTAATTTGGAATGGTCAATATTGAATCAAACTACTGCACCACACATTGGCTTCAATACCATACTTTGCACCAAACACTGGAAATAGACAAACGCGGACCTTGTTGTTCAGTTGACGCAGAGCGAACTATGGACGATAACTTATTTCCACTAGCGGCTTACGCATAATAATATGGTTTAGGTACATATGCTTATTATTTGTATCATACAAGAAAACAACGAAAGAAAAGGCGGTGGTGAATAATTAAAATGACCAATTTGTGGCGCGTGCGCGATATTCTGTCCAAGATGCCCGCGCGCACTCCCCTCCCCTTCCATTCCCCTCGCCTTTGAAATTGTTGAAAATACCGACTCTGCGCGTCGGTGTTGGACACAGGACGGTGATTGGACGTAATGTTCACATTGTGTCCAAAACTGATCCACACATTGGAGTAATGGCCGCAATAAGCTACATTGGTGCAAATATAACCAATGTGTGGTCGCGGCATTAGATTTGTCTTTTTTTAATTTTTTTTTCATTGTACTGCACGTCTGCCGGGACAGCTAGTTATATATAATAAATTGCCAAAACATCTTATACAGTTAAATATTACTGATTTGAAACGACAACTAAAAGTGTATTTAGTCAGTAAATATTACTATAACATAACAGAATACCTAACTGATAGCAACCTAAGCATATAATATCTTATGCCATTATAATTGTGACATTTTATTTTAATATATTGATATCTATAAATATTAATTTTTATATTATTGATTCTCATTTTTATTAATTGCCTCAAAATTAACGTAATGTCGAAATTGTGAATTTGACTTGTTTTTTATAATTATAATCTTGACATAATCCTAATTATTAATGATTTGAAAATATTTGTTTACGTATTAGGTATTTTAAATACCTAATACGTAAACAAACTATTAAATTTTTTTATTAGTAATATAAATTTAGATGCATATTTTTCGAAACAAAATTGTTTTCGTACACCATAATTGGTAAAACCTGTAGAACAAATCTCTTATGTACCATCTTCATGCAATGTAAAACTTGTAATGTATTACTCATGTATTTTACGAAATAAACGTATTATTATTAATATCGAATTTATCCCACAATATTTGTGTCAGTTTTGCCCACGCCTTGTATATCTGACAGGAAAAGTGTGTTCCTATGACATTATGTAGGCAAATTCACCTACAGCGATGAACAATCACTCACACAATACTTAGCAGTTAGTAAAGGTTATCTAAGTTATGGCCAGTTTCACAACAGCTATCACGTAAAAGTTATCCGAAAGATAAATCGCATGCTGTCTCTCTCTTGTTAGGTTAAAGAAAGGAGATGGCGAGACTTTTATCTTATAGATAAATGCTATTTCGAGACGGTGTAACAGGCCCCTAGTCTCCATTTACCCTACCACTTGTACAAAACTTGGGCACTTCTCGACCATGTTAAAATTCTGAATTGTAATATTTTTAATCACAAACATCATAGAAGGAATCCTTTATCCATACAAATGTATGTACCCGAGTGAACGAAGCCGCGGGCAAAAGCTAGTATCTTATAAAATTGGACCAGATATTTAAATTGAATCAACATGAAAAAATCATGTTAATTCATGATCAAAGAATCTTTAATTTGTATAATAATTTACCTTGAATTGTGCATTTTAATTTAAATTGGAGTAACTTACGAGTATATGGTCCTTTTTATACAAACTCGTATTTCCTATTTATGTTGTTCGGAGATTAGCTAACTCACCGTCGCCACTGTCCAGCTCCATTTCAGCCTGACCCTCCAGCGTGGTGTTATTAGATCCAGCTGATGGGAACATAGTGAGCTTCTTGCGTTTGTAGGCTTTCATCGCATTCGGCGCCAGAAACTGTAGCATTGACAATTTGCTATCCTGCTCCGACATAGGTGGAAGACCGAATGTGTGTGCCTCCTGAAAGTATAAATAGATGTTATGACTTCTGTACACGTTGGACAATATATGTGCCAATTGTATTGACCAATACAATTGGCACATATATTGTCCAACGTGTAGAATATGGATTTATGATGGTCTTTGCCAATACATTGGCACAAGATCCGTGTGGTGTTGGTTTTTTATGGCTCCTCTACTTGTTGGCCAATATATGCGCCAATGGTATTGGCCATCATGAACAATGGGGTTTTGAAAAATCTATACTAATATTATAAAGCTGAAGAGTTTGTTTGTTTGTTTGCTTGAACGCGCTAATCTCAGGAACTACTGGTCCAATTTGAAAAATTCTTTCAGTGTTAGATAGCCCATTTATCGAGGAAGGCTATAGGCTATATATCATCACGCTAAGATCAATAGGAGCTGAGCACCAATGAAGAATGTTTCAAAATCGGAGGGTATTTTTTCCTTTTTAAAATAACATTGCAGCAAAATAATTACCCATTACAGACTTAGTACAAACGATGTTTCTCCTGGTTTATTCTGCGTGATTACTACTGGTTCGATTTGAAAAATTCATTTAGTGTTGGATAGCCTATTTATCGAGGAAGGCTATAGGCTATATAACATCACGCTAAGACCCACGGGGGCGGCGCAGTAACGATAAACGCGGGTCAAACCGCGGGAACATCTAGTATCGTATAAAAGCGTCTAATATTCCTTGATAGATACTGCTGAGAGCAGTCATCAAGATAATTATTTTAGGGTAATCATTTTGTACAACAATTACTTATTTTAGTTTGTGTTTCGTACATCAAATGTACTCAGGCCATTTACGAAGGGGAATGTAAAGCCAGAAAAACTAATACCCAAAGCGAAAGTGCACAAGGAAAATTCTCCATCTTAAATTGGCTATACGATTTCTGGCAACAACATCGCTGGTGCAGTAGTAGTAAATGTGCTGCGCATGAGGTCTCGGGTTAGATTCCCAGATCGGGCAAAGTGTCATTGAATTTTGCCGTCATGACATTCTTAGTAGCAGTTCGGCGTCTGGAACTCTGCTCAGTGGACAACAATAGGCTCACTAGTTTTTACGTGGAGCCCAAAACGATAGCCAGCGAAATTTGAGTGTAATACATGCCTATCCTTTCGGTAATACCGACGTGAGACTATGGTATGGTATATATAATATAATAATATTCTATCACATACACACAACACCATCTAGCCCAAACTAAGCAGAGCTTGTACCATGGGTACTAGAATAAATAAACATTCATATATACTTTTTTTTTGTAAATACACATTCAAACATCCAGACCAAGACAAACATCCATGTTCATGCACACAAATGTTTGACTTGTGCGGGAATCGAACTCGCGACCTCAGGCGTGGCAGTCGGTTACACTAACCACTACGCCATCGAGGCCGACAATACGTATGTATTTAATAGTCTGAAAAATAGCATATTATCCCAATTATAATTATGCTCATAAGTTGAGAGTATTAGAGATGATAATAGTTTTGTAGGCTAACAAGTATTCAAAACTTATGGCCACAATTGTTACACCTGCATAGCCAGTAGGACTACCATAAAATGTAAATGTCAATGTTTTGGGACGACTATTTGTACTGTGAATCAGATTTATTCCTGAATTTTGGTACGTAACTTCTTGATTGTGAAACCCTTCATTTAGTATGAACAACGGAGTACTGTAATCAATGTCATCATAAAAGAAATAAATCTGAAGGAACTTTATTCTAAGTTATTTTTGTTAGGCCCGAAATTTTCTATAGACATTTTCTTGGTAAACCTACAAATTTAGCAGTGGTGATGATTTTCAACACGGCGTGGCAGTGGCGAGGTGAACATTTAAACCACTACACCATCTATGCAGTCATTATTATGGAAATCAATGACTTATGCACTTCATACAACTAAATGAGTTATTACAGTAGGATTGTGAGTAGAGAGCAAGCATAATACCTCTTTATATCTTGGACTGGCTGGGACATTGAAGCCTGGTAAATCCAATATCTTTTTGATATCAAACTTATCTTTGGAGCCTGGTTCACACACCTCGCCTTCTTCTTCCTCAGGGTCTAAGATGGCGTTTCCCTGTAATTAAACATGATTATTGTTTAAAACAAAATTAATCACTGACATTAGTGTTGTATGGCTCAGTAATAGCACAGTATGCAATTGAACAAAAATCTAGTATTTTGCCTTAGTGTGTGCAGCAGTAGTGAATGCGACTGCTGCTTATGAGGTCTCAGATTCAATTTCAGGAGTAACCTGTTATAGGGGTTTTCTGTCAAGAAAGTCCAGTAGTAAGATGGAGCAGATCTGTGCCCAGTAGCCAACAATAGGCTCGTTATTATGTGGTACCTAACAACTTAGCTGGCAAATGTGGGTACCTCCTGATACTACTAACTACAACTACTAACCTACCTAATAACTACTATCTAGAATACAGGTGTCAGAATATGTATGTATGTATGACTTTCAAATCACTGTTATATTAACAAGAATGTTATACATTAAAATTAAACAACTTTATATGGATTTTGAAAGAAAGAAAGAAAGAAAAGAAAAGACATTTATTTGCAGCAGATTATGCACTACATAGTTACATACTTCAGACACAGTTAATTACAAAAAAAAAAGAAAAAAACACATCTTACTGCAAATTGTATTGTATTGCATTGCTTTTTTTTTTACTTATTAAAACCTAAACAATATGTTAAAATCTCAATAAAGTTGTTTAATTTCCAATTTTTTTTAAATGTCTATAAATTATACTTACCAAAGAATCAAACATAGATATTCCAGAATGAGATATTCTAGCTTCCTCCAACCACCCTGGTGGATAGCCTAACACTCGCATTCTGTAGATATGTAAAGGAATCTCATGTCTTTTAAGTCCCAGAGCATGACGCAGCTGTCCAGATATCCTGCCTGGTATCAAGTGACCAAATTTCTGTTCATCCTCCACATGATATCGTCTGAAATCAAGAAAGGTATATTTTAAAGACAACTTCATTAGAGCCATTACAATATAATAATATACTGCAATCCTCAACAATTACTTGCAACACAGGAAACAGAATGCAGTTTACTGAATGGATTTTAAACATTCTTTCACCATTAGAAACCTCCTTAATCCAGAAACAACAGGCTACAAGCAACAGGAGTTAATCGGTAACACCATACTATTCATACCATATTGGTATTAAAAAAATGAATATCACATGAACAAAGAAAACAGATCTACATTTATATTTGTTACAAAAACTGAATGTATGTTTTTCATTTGTGTATCTTACCCAACCCTAACAGGCAAACTTTTTCTTTTGTTTGCTATCCTAACAAAATCTCTAGGTTGCTGACAATCTCTGAGTGGATGATCGCCATCACAATTGAAGCAGGTTGGTCCTCTGCGAATTGGTGGAGGAGTCGGCTCTCTCTCAGGTGTGTTTGAAATCACTGATGAAGTCTGAAATTATAACATAGTTTGTTAGTACAAGTAACATATAACATTTTATAGATTTAATGAGAATCTACACATTACTACAGGCATAAACATTGTTGTACAGTCAGCCAAGAAAGTGATCTACCAGTTTTGACAAAAGATTCTGTGAGATCTAATAATTGCTAAGGTTGACTATTATAACTTGACACATGGCATGCAAAAGTAACTGCCATAATATTATTGAAAAGGAAAATCGACCTTGTGTTTCATGATGTTCAAATGAACCTCAAGCGTAGGGTAGGTATGTAGGTCTACCACCCTACCACAATGGTGCATATACAGTCGGCCAAAAATGTGGTCACAGAGATTTTAGTACAACTCAGTTTAGCATGCAAAGCATGTGTATAGTCAAGTCCCTTATTCAAACTTCAGACTATAAGTCATACATTTATTGATGAACCATTAAATGGAAAGCTTCATAAATGTAGCACTTTATACCTAATATACTACAATTTTACCTAATATACTACAATTTTACCTAATATACTACAATTTTACCTAATATACTAATCTACACTTCATGATAAATAATAATAATAATATTCTACCACATACACACAACACCATCTAGCCCAAACTAAGCAGAGCTTGTAATATGGGTACTAGACAATTGATAAACATACATACATAACTTTTTTTTTGTAAATGCATACATATTATACATAGAAACACCCAGACCAAGACAAACATCCATGTTCATGCACACAAATGTTTGACTTGTGCGGGAATCGAACCCGCGACCTCAGGCGTGGCAGTCGGTTACACTAACCACTACGGCATCGAGGCCGACAAATGAATGTGAAATGGAAATGTAACTACATTTTGCATACTTGAACTTAAAACAAAGTACAATATTCATTCATGCCATACACATGCCTATGTCCAGCACAATGCTTTAATTATTATGTCTCAATATAGTATATATATATAAAAATAACAATTATATTTAACATTCAACCTGTCTGCTTAAATAGTAAATGTATATTATTTTCATATTCTGATTTTTATTATGTCATTAAAACTCTCACAATCCAATAACATTAGTAGAAGCAAATGATAAATAATGCATATACCTAAATGTTATAATCTTATCTTCAGTTCACTTGTAGATAATAAATTTGATATAAAACTCAATATAAAAACAGATTAAATAAACAAATTAATGTTTTAACCAAAAAATAATTTACCTGACTGTATCTTGGTATATCAGTATCCTTGTCATCACCCGGGTCTGTGTCTACAAAGAACAAATTGTTCTCTATTTTCTCCTCTACAGGTTCTTCGTTCAAGTCTTCTGGCCAGATATCCAGTTCTAGATCAGTCTCATTACCAGACACCAAACTGTCCCCTTCATGAACCTTAATTAGGTTTAACATAAATGCTTTTATCTGCTCTTTATAATTACTCGCCAATCTATTATCTCTAAAACGTACTGTAACTAAAGGTGTTCGATTCTCGCAACCCTCTACGCCCAAGTCACTGTTCCCTGGAGAATCTATTACTATATCCTCGTTTAATATGGTAGTTTTACAGCAATCAGTACTCGTTTTCTTAACGCAATCCACTTGATCTACATTACGCTGAGAATCTGAACCGTTTTGTATTTCACTACTGGTCAAGTCGTCGGACGTTTTCCCTCCATTCTGTTGAATTGTAGATGACGGAATATTTATAACTTCTTCGCATGATTTATCAATATCATTATTCTTAAAGCAAGTTTCTTCAGTTTTTGTATCATCCTGACTAGGATTTGTACTGTTTGTCGTCTCTAAACGATTAATTTTGGGTTCTTTAACCTCGTCGTCACTGCTAGCTTCGATGTCCTCATTGTCTAATTCATAAATGATATCGTTTACACCTGCTTTCCTTTTCGACATGATGGTAATATTTCGTCATTAAGATAAATTCCGCAACATGAGGAACAATTATCTACGTTGTCTTTTCATGAATTTCTGTAAATAATTCATAAATATACACGGTACCCACACAGAAACACAGTGTCCACAGTGTAATATTATGACAAAGTCATGATAAAACTGACAACTCAATATTTTGACAAATCCCGATTAACTTTAATTGCCACGCAAAAAATGTTTTATTTTACTGCTATTTATCTCAGATCACGATACCCAATCACAATCGCTTTTTACGGCGTGTAGAAGCTAGACACACAAGTTTTATCCTGTTTATTTTACACAGACATAACAAATTGTTATTTTCCACTGACAGACATTCCATTTTCTTCTTTTATTCTATTTTTGACGTTGCAAATGTCAAATAAAACAAATTAAAAATGTTTATTTCGTACTTATATACCTCTTATATACTTTATACGAGTATTATATCAATTGCTGCCAGATATAATAGGGTACATAGTATTTTAGTTACTTACATGCAGTTAGTAATAATATCTATTTAATTTTTCATCCCTATATTTAGTAGCGAATTTCGGTCACGGCGGCCAATCTTAAAGGAGACTGGCTATCTGCGCAGGAGATATAATGCACAAGTGTGTGCGCAAATACAAGTACACTCTTTGTTCCCAACTCTAATGATCCGATGGGACGGTAATCCGACACGACCGGACAGTGATCAGACGCAGGACCAACAGCTTTACGTGCTTTCCGAGGCAAGGACACCTTGTATAAGACATCTCTAACACCGCCAACTTCCTAACTCCGGGCTGCTATTGAGATTTCTTATCAAAATACCCAATATCCTTTTGTTGGCCCGACACGGGATACGAACCCAAGACCTCATGCACTGCAGTCGCATTCACTACCGCTGCGCCACGGAGGCAAGGATCCCTATATCTACGAAGGAGCAAAAGGCGTATTGACATGGGCGCCGGTAGCAGCCCACTGTCAGAAAAGAAAACAATAAATAGTAGTACTACTATTTATTTCTGTGGAAAATACATAGAAAATTTAATTTTTTTTTCGATGCCTAAATATAGTCATTCCAATACCTGCGCGATTTGAATTTGACATTACGTTAATCTACATATAATACTACGTGTATTAAGTAGATGAATGTAATTTCAAATTCAGTAATTAATTTTTGAATAATTTATTAAATTAATAATTCCATATTTTATATCAATTTATAGTAAAATGTGTAGATGTAGGTGCACCTCCCTGAAAGTAATCCTGGCGGCGCGGCGCGGCGCCCATATTGTATGATATCATATACAATTATGTTACTTTCATAGTAATGGACTTAAAAATCTATCCTAATCCATATAATTTCGTGTGTTGGGAACACATATGTTTTTTTTTATAATATAATTATTATAATACTAGTTTTGCTTGCGCCTTCGCTCGCGTAAAAGTAGGTTAGGTTAGGTTATGATAATATCAGTAGGTACTTTTTTAAATAATATATAATTATATAGCCTATGTTACTCGGTGAGAATACAGCTCAAGAATTTTTAAATCGATTGAGTTGTTTTTGAATTAAATCCTTACAAACAAACAAAGTGTAGAAAGTGTTTTTAGAGTAGCCTCGCTGATTTCAGTATGAATGGGCCGGCTAGACCGGGGAAGGACTACCCTCTCACAGAATATCGACGTGAAATAGCAGTATTCCTATTGTTGTGTTTCGTTCGGTGAGTGAGAGTACTGGAGGCCCGATCACCCCCTAACTCACTTCCCGCTCCTTCTCTTTCGGTATGCGCGATCGATAACAATGAATATTTCTGATGTATATCAGAAATGTTGGGCATTTTAATGGGCATTTTAGGCTTTCAACGTGCAGCATACAAATGTATGCTGCACGTTGAAAGCTTAAAATGCCCATTACATAGCACATAAATTATAGACCGATCGTCTTTGTATCAAAAGACTTGGCGTCGGCTTTAGAATACTAACAATTTCGTTGTCTATTTTGTGACTATGGTGAATCTATGCTATGCTATAGTGTCTTATCTGCTTATCTGTGAGTCTGTGGCTCTGTGACAGCGACCGAAGTGGGATTGGATTAGGTTAGATTGAAATTAAATAATATAAAAACTACAAGGAAAATATAAATATGAGCATTCTTTTTCGCAAAGCGGCACTAAATAATCCCAGGAACATAATCCATGATGCACAAGTGCTTGTCATTTCATGCCGTAAGCTCAGCATAGTTCCATCATTGTATGGTAAGATTCTTTACAATAATCTATTTTATTAGGTTACTTGAATTGAAAACTTTATATTATAATATTTTTTTAATTTGTCAGATGGTGAGAAAGACCCTGCGCCAAAATTCTTCTCATCAAACGTTCAACTTTTGCTAAAACGATTAACTAGACCTGACTATAATAAAGTGTTTCGCAAGAGGACCAATCAACGACTTTCCTTTCTCAGAACACCTTCCTATAAATTCTTAACAAATGAAGAACTGGAAGCAGAAATAGCCAAATCTGATAGGAAAGCTGACAGATTGCTTCAAATGCCTCCTGTGGTGAAGGTATTTGGATTTACTATTAAGTATTTTACGCCTGATGGTTACAGCCCTCACTAAACCTTTTAACACTTCAGCTATAATATCTGTAAAGCAGGATTTAATGTAACTGCTCTAGAAGTAATTAATAGTACTTCTTTCACTGTTATGCAAACTTATGATATTTCTGAAAAAGGCTCTTTTGTAAATGTTATTACAGATACTTACATATATGAAAACAGGACTAGATGAAAATGAAAAATGTAAATGAAATTGAAAAAATTATTTCACAAGAGATATGGTTTACATTAATTAGGTGGTAAATAATAATATTAAGGCTTTTTGCACATCTTGCACTTGTCAGGTATGCGAAAATTTACATAATAAGTATCACAAGTAAATTAAATACATTTTAGAGAAATTAATATAATTATACAATTATTTTGATTATAATATGTATATCATAAAATTTTAAATGGAGGCAATGTCATTAGTAGTTATAAGGGAAATAATTAATGTCATACAATGTTAAAATAATAGTAATACTAAGTTAAAGCAAAACAATAAAATAAAATAAAAATACGGCAGCAAAAGATAATAATAGGTAGGTATACAATTAATATAAAATGTCACTTAAATTTTTACTAATAATTTGAATTATGTTTATAGTCGAAAAATTCCTTAATCATATAAAAAGACATTTCGATCAGCCAGATGAGGAAAGAATATTTTTTTATTAACAGAATATCATCATGGTTGAATAATTCCACCTAATGGTTAGTTACAAATTATGCTGGTCAAATAGACTAAGATAAAAGTGTTTCATAGATCAAATATAATTTTTGTAGTCCTTTTACTGTGTAAACTACAAACACTACAAATATACTCTTAACCCTGTTATAAAATGTTCTATAAATGTAACATAATAATATCCATATTCATGATTTTTTGGGATATTTCGTACTATAGTAGTTTCAGGCTTAAAAGGAGACTTTAGTTTTGAGTGAAGCATCCTGTTGTGTGCGACAGGTGCCAGCATTTAATTATTTCCATTATTTTTTATTACAGATCCAACAACACATAGATGATGTTCTATCTAATGACCCGGCTCTGATAGGCTATGACACTGCCAAGTATTTGTTCACTGATATCACCTTTGGTGTGGCTAATGAACACAGATTCATAATTGAAAGGTAATCTTTATTATTTATTTTATAAGATTATGTAGTACAACATAGCACCATATCTGTACCCTTTAAAAATGTTAGTCATACATCACATCACATATGCCTCTGCTATATTGATGGCATGCCATAAGTTTGCGCTTTTGTTTGTATGCAATGTCTGGTTCAATTCCCAGATCAGGCAAAGTGTAAATGGGTTTTTGAATTAATAAATATGATTATAGACATATTCTAGATATGATAATAATAATAATAAAGCGTACAAACCGTAGGGCAGCTTGTGGCGAGCTGAATGTGAGTGGCGATACTGCAGTCCTGAAAGTCGGTTAGGGCCTCGTCCCCGGCTTGCCGTTACTGGTTGGCTGGGGTGGAACTTCAAGAGCGCCCGTAAGACTCTAAACTCTGGCTTCATCCTAAATATGTTGTTGTACTGAACACGTAAGACATTGGCTGCCCGACGGGTATGGTTTACCCATAGGCTGCTCGCGTAAAACGATTGGCAGTATGCTTTGAACCAGGGATGTTGCGGATGCAGATTTTTTAACATCCGCGGATGCGGATACGGATATTTGAAGACTCACCATCGCGGATGCGAATAGGAATGCGAATGTCCAAATCAATGCGGAAGCTTCGTAATTGCGGATGCGGATGTTGATGAAAACTGTTTAATTATTTAATAAAAGTATCTAATATCACCGCCTTCGCAGGTTCAAGCCTGTTTTGCAAAGGTTCATAAATTAAACACGTACTACTGAACAACTAATTTCTTTTTTATCGTAACCTACGCTATTTCTGGATCCGCATTAACATCCGCGTTGATTTCGGATGCGGATGCAGATGTCTAAATCGATGCAGAAGCTCCACAATTGCGGATGCGGACGCGAATATTCGCAACATCACTGCTTTGAACAAAGTGATTTTCACTTCAGTGGATATGAATTTGATTTTCAAATGGCTCAGCCATTTCTAGCTCTGCAGATTTATGCTACTAGGGTTTTCTACCCGGGTACCCGGCTCCGGGTAAGTATATGAAATTTTTTGTACTGGGGTACTATTCCATTGTCGAACTCCGGTACCTGGGTACCCACTTTGATCAATGAATTCATCAAAATCTCGGAATATTATTACTAAGTAGTGCCTTAAAAATAATATTAGCGAGCTGCTTTATAAGGTTCTATTATTTGTGAAACCAACACCAACTGATAGTAAAAGAGCTTTTTCCACTGCCGGAAATTTTGTAACAAAAAGCAGAAACCAGCTTTCAAATTTTAGAATTCTCTGAAAAACAGCAACTTATTACGACTCTCACAAGCCTTTTATCAATACTTATACCCCTTTTTGTCAATAGATAAATAAAACATTAAAGATTCTAAGGTCATTCGTATTGATATATATTTTTACTTTTTATTTAAATTTTAATATACATATTACACTCTTTCACTTTGAACTCTAATTGAGTGTTAGAGTTCAAATTGCCAAACTACCAAATTTCGAGTTAAGTCTCCGTTTTATCAAGAGAACGATATGCTTTACAAACATAATTATTTATAGTGAAATAATCTATTTGCCAGAGATCCAGATGGTATCCTTCGCTGTTGTGATCATGATGTCAGAAAAAGATTAAATCAGGTATGTTATTTTAATAAAATGCAATCATACTTTACATTATTACTGAGTTATTTGCTTGTAGGTGAAGCACATTACCACATCTGTATTTTATTTCTAAACGACAAAGATTTTTAGGCAAACAACTTCTATTAAACTTGTTTTAGGGTGGAAGGACAGAGAGTGGTGCTCTCTTCACCAAACACCATACTAAAAACAAAATGAAGGAAATCTTTAATTTTCCTTTCAGTATGCTTTTAACCAGTTTTGTTTATTATTTATGACACAAACTATGATGTATATCTGATAAAAGAGGTTAATATAAACTATACCTATACTACTAGTACTATAAGTATAACATTTCTATGAGTCAGCTATAGCTCAGTGGGGAGACCAACAGATTGCAATGCAGAGGGTCTCGGGTTCGAACCCACGTCGCGCACCTCTGACTTTCGGAAGTTATATGACTTTTCGAAATTATGTGCGTATTGATTGACAATTATCGCCTGCTCCGTGCCTCGGAGAGCACGTTAAGCCGTTGGTCCCGGCTGCCATGAACATCTATGGCAGTCGTTATTGGGAGAGTGTCGACATAAAAGATCCCACTGGGTTGAAGTGTCGCCAGTCTGCACTGACTGGCCCCCACATAAGATAAGATAAGATGAGTCAGCTACCTCGTTTTTTATATATTAATCAATGATCTACAACTCTTAAATAATAATATATTTACATTTGGTTGTTGTTTTAATTTTTATCATTATTTAATTTCAGACATACTTCCCCATGAATGGTCGCAAATTGAGAGAGCCTATGATGTTCACAGACCAGGAAAAATTTAACAGTTTGTTGGAAAGAGAGAAGTATGAGTTTGTGCTTGACCGAGCCTGCGTACAGTATGAACCTGATGAAACTACGTACCAGAAGATTACCAGTATCACATACCAACATGTTGATTTATTAAGCAAATATGAACTTCTGAGGTATGTAAAATAGTACAAATGGTAATTTAAAGAAGACAGAAATGGTTAATTACGAAACACCATTAATGATTAGCTAAAAACTATTATCTTATAATAGACCACACCCAGTTAAAGATGTCTGTGTTGTGTTTCTGCATCAAGGCAACCCTATTGGGTAGGGTACCCAGAGATCTTTAGTGAACTGTTTTCCTGTCAGGGAGGCCTATTCGCCTAGTAATATATTTTCTCTCATGGCGGCCCCTTTTTGCTGCTTTCGGCGCGAGTCGTATACATGTAGTGTTGCGAATGTAGGCAACGGAAATCGGATAAATTGTTTACACATTACATACATCAGCCTCTATCTCCAAAGTGGTAGACAAGAGATTTTTTTTTTATACAACTAAGGTGGCAATCAAGCATACGGCCCACCTGATGGTAAGTGGTCACTGTAGCCTATGGACGCCTGTGACACCAGAGGCATCACTTGCGCGTTGCCGACCCTTTAGGAAAGGAAGTGGGAAGGAGAAGGAGCGGGAATAAGTGTAATGGGGTGATTGGGACTCCAGCACTCTCACTCACCGAACGAAACACAACAGTAGGAATACTGCTATTTCACGTCGATATTCTGTGAGAGGGTAGTCCTTCCCCAGTCGAGACGGCCCATTCATGCTGAAATCAGCAAGGCTCTACTACTCAAGATGAACACATTTCGCTAATTATAATTTTTAGTCCCACGTAATACAAGGTGAACACATTGACGTCTACCTAGCATAATTCCACACTCCGTGCTGGTACTAAGAATTTGACGACCGAAAATCCCAACACCTTGCTTGATTCGGCAATCGAATCCAAGATCTCTCATTCACAGTCGCATTCGTTACACTACTACCCAGGCAGTTTCCTACTTTAGTAGGATAAAAAACAATGTACAACATTTCTTTAAGGTCAACAAGGCATTTCGGTCCACTGGCCTTTTACCTGGCGTGGCATCAAAGTATAGACAATCTGATGTTGGAGCTGCTACAGAACAGCGCAGTAAGGGAAGCAGTACTACTGACGGCTCTCAGACAGAACATACACAATGATATTGCTAATGGAGAGGCGGCTCTGGCTTTAGTACCACAGGTGAATATTGTAGGTTTATAGACAACTAAGTTTTGCTCGGGTGTGGCGGCCACGCACCGGAAGACGCAGTAGGGGTAAGCTCCTCACAAGGTGAACCGTCGACCTGGGAAGGGTCGCGGGAAGCGGTTGGATGCAGGTGGCCCAAGATCGGTCTGTGTGGAAATATTTCGGCTGAGGAATGATGAAGATGTAGTGATGAAGTTTTGTTCTAAGTTGCAAGCAAATATTTGCTTGGCAACCAGTTTTTTACAAAGGACTTTTGACTTGGCTTAACATTCTAAAAAGTCAACAGATATCGGTGCCAATTCTGTTGTCACAAAATTCTCTAAGCTTAACTAAAAATCACTAAAATTTAGTTTAGTCCTCTCAAATGACATTTCGTATTCTGAATCGTTAAAAGTGAAAGGACTAAAAAAAATTTGAGTGATTTTTAGTTAAGTTTAGAGAATTTTGTGACAACAGAATTGGCACCATTATGCGGGAATTCTTATATTAAATTGTCTAAGATGGTCATGATAGTTGGTATTAAACAATAAGAGATTGCCGTTCGATCAATTTTAATCTTTCATCCATCAAGAGCCAGTATTAAGATACAATAGAAAAAGCATTGCGACTGAGTGCTTAGTAGCAGTGTGCAACCAACTGCTGTCTATACGTTGTCTTGTTGATACCAACCTTCACACAGGAATTAGTCCTCGAGCGGGAGATGTCTGTCGTAAATAAATAAACTTAATTATGAATTTTAGTTCTTCAGAATATTATAGTATAGACTAGCCATTATTCGCGCTCTTCAAGAAGAACCTTACGTCTTTGCTATCAGAAATGTATCAAACTCTTTTTATGTCTCGTTAGTAACATGTCGAACATAACCCATTAATATATGAAGACCAATAATCAAACTATCATATCCATAAACAATTTGTAAATGTTTCAAATTCCAGGTCTTGGCCACTCAAGTACAGCTAACAAAACCAGAGCACCTGACTGAACAAGACATCCAGTTGGATACTAAGTGTGTAGAATGTATAGAAAAGTATATAACTACCAATTCGGCAATGAAAAGTCAACAAGAGCTGGCACTGCAAGGCTTTAGGGAGTACTACCAACAGTTGATAGAACTAAGCAGGGGCTTGAAGAAAGCTCACGGCAGCGCATAAATGTTTGTAAAAATAAATAAATGAGTAGTTAAGTTTTTATAAGTGTTTTATTTTAATTAACCTTGAGAGTATTTTTTGACCCATAATAGTGAACTGGACACACTGTCCATGTGGTATGATCAGTAAACAGAAATACTATACCTATATATACACCTATGAGTATTCTCACTGCTAAAAATGGCACCACGGAATCTACACAAAGTAGGCGGGGCATAAATAAATCGCATACAATTATATCAATGGGTTCGAGTTCTTGACGTTGACAGCAACTAAATTCTTACTAATATTATAAATGCGAAAGTAACTCTGTCTGTCGGTCTGTCTGTCTGTCTGTTACCTTTTCACGCTCAATCCGCTGAACCGATTTAAATGAAATTTGGAATGAAGATAGCCTGAAGTCCTAGGAAGGATATTCTTACTAATATTATAAATGCGAAAGTAACTGTCTGTCGGTATGTCTGTCTGTCTGTTACATTTTCACGCTCAATCCGCTGAACCAATTTAGATGAAATTTGGAATTAAGATAGCCTGAGACTCTAGGAAGGACATAGGCTATATAACATCACGCTACGGCTCACGGGGGCGGCGCAGTAACCACAAATACCAATGACGCGGGTGAGACCGCGGGCACAGCTAGTAAACTATAAAACGAACAGCTATAGTTTGTCCATTCGTTTATTATCTTTTTGACAGTTCGATAAGTAGGTAGTAGGTAGTAATAATTATAGTATAAAAGCTATCTTGCCCCATAACAGAAAAGTAAATTTTTGAGTAGTAGAGTAAGTAGCTGTGAGGTCAATAATAAACTTTGACTACTATGAAGGAACTGCTTGCATCATGCATGTTTTATTTACGTTTACTAGGTATGATAGTGTTCGCAATCGCCACATTCAGAATACTAATTACCTTTGGCACGCTCACGTAGATTTATTTGTATGGCCCATCGTGGTACAGCAACCATCGCAAACCGGAAATCTGTTTACGTAGTGAATTAGTCGAATTTGGTCGTAAAGTAGAATAATTAATCGGTCCGCCGTTTAAAAGATACAAGAGGGTATTGGTGGCTGTGCCAAAGTGAGCGCTCATCTTGGCAGACACCTTGTATTTCAAAAACCACAGCATCCAACGAAGATCTAACTAAGTATACCAATAATTAGTCGACATTGATCACAAAATATTAGTATTGTACGAGCCCCCGTTTAAAAGATATAAGGGGGTATTGTTGGCTGTGCCAAGAAGAGCATTAACCTTGGTACAAGCACCTCAATATTTCGGGAATCAAAATTCCTAAAATAATTAGTCGTTAATTATTGATTGAAATTAAACTACTATATACGGATTTTATCGCGTTGTTTATTTGACACTTACAAAATTTTTTGAATAACTGTTACACTGCTATAATCACTATTAAACTTTACAAATTTTTAAGCTAATTAAATTATTGAAACTATTAAAACTATTTATACTATTACTATACTATTATACTATTTAGATTTATTTTTACACTTTCCCCGACGTTTCGGTTGCTTTTCAGCAGCCATGGTCACGGGAGACGTTAATTATTGGTCAATATTAGTCACAAACTGCCAGAATTTAGTCGCAAAGTAGCAGATACTTTACGACCAAATTCGATTAATTCACTACCTACGTAAACAGATTTCCAGTTTGAGATAGTGGGTGTGCCAAGTTGAGCCATACGATTTATTTATCTCAAGGTAGGTCCTACCAAACAGAGCCGATCTTATTGCTGTCTAATGGATACATTTCTATACTCCGTGTTGCTACTGAGCATTTTCTAAACATAAAATCTAATAACGATGTCCAATCCGGGAGTTGAACCCGACACCTCATGCACAATAATAATTATTATTGATCATTGGTAATAATTTTATTTCAATAAGGGTATTCCTGTTAATTTGCAATGGAACAAGCATTAAGACATACCTAAATGGATAGATGATGTTCAGGGCACAGGATCAAAAAGAGTGCCCTTAAAATAAATATTGAATTTACTCAGCAGTATTTTTTTTATTTTTCTTTTTATACAACTAAGGTGGCAAACAAGCATACGGCCCACCTGATGGTAAGTGGTCACCGTAGCCTATGGACGCTTACGACACCAGAGGCATCACTTGCGCGTTGCCGACCCTTTAGGAAAGTAAGTGGGAAGGAGAAGGAGCAGGATGGGGGAAAGGGGTTGATAGTATGTAGGTATAGGCTTATTCGGCCTATATCTAGGTACCCATATATCTACATTTTTGTTTTTACTTCAATTAACTAAACCGAATTAGGTACAGTGAATTATCCTTTAGGCAAGCTGGCCCTATCCTATAACATCCCAGCTTGGGGGTAGCCAAGAACAAGTTCCAGAAACGATTTTTTAAACGCTGGAAAGTGTATTATGTGCTATTAGTCGGTAGGTACTTAGGTACCTTACCTGTCTTGCCCCGCAACCACTATTGTTTTGGTGCGATTGTTAGAATTCATACAATCTATGGAATAATCTTACGATTTAGCTATAAAAGACTGTGATTATATTGCGTACAACGGGTTTAACATCTCTCATTGTCAATCAAAATTTTAATCAGTGTCAATATATTAATGTCAAAGAATCAAATCATAATTTTATGTTTTATTTAATATTATTTAGTATAATAAATCTATAGTAGCTTATGCCGTTTTATCGGAAGCCCCGGGAATTTACACCCCTGTCGACATTAGCCGAACAGAAATCAATTAAAAATGGTCTACATCACGCTATTTTTACTTCGAAGTTTGACAGATACGTTGGTGATTGGAAAAAGGATTTGAAAGAAGGTAGGGACACCATTCAGTATATTTAACTTACAACAGATATCTACCAACAAGTAACTCATTGGTTAAGCATCATTTGTCATAGTAGGTATGTATATCTACGTACATATAGGTATCAACTTACATATTATGTAGTTACTCGCCACTGCGACACAACGACGAAGCGAAGGAGCTTCCATGTCAGTGTGATGGGACAAAAAGTTGTGTGAGCTACGAATACTTATTTCGAGTTTCGGCGTTTCTTGTGTCCGACTTTTAGTAGGTATTCCTGCGATACATGAATTATTTTTATTTTTTAAGTTTGGTAGTTGTTGATACAAATATTATAAAGAGAAACGATTTCTTTGTAATCGATAAGGTCTAAAACTATACCTACTGCTACTACCGAACTTATGATTTCATGGTTGTAAACCAAACGATAATTTAAATACAAGTAGGTAGATATCTTATATTTAAGGCATCACTCATCAGTTTCACCAGACATGTACCTACCTATTATTACTTCATGCATAGTCAATTTGTTCTCAAAAAAGACTTGTTTACAGGCAAGGGATTCTTCCTAACTATAGGTGGCAAATTATACGAAGGCGACTGGTACAAAGGTTTCAGGTTTGTACCGATACACATAACTTTATTACACTACGATGGGTTGCCTTACCATACCTATTACACATGTCTACTTAGTAATATATCACACGAAAAAAGTATTCATTGATAGGTAGACCATTTACCTAACGTTTAATATTTAGAGATGAGAGTCATATAACATGCTACTACCTTATGAGCCATTTGTATTAACTGTAACTATTTAAGTGCCACAGTGGCCCAGCGATCATGGTAGTAACTCTATATGGTCTCGGGTTGAAATATCGGGTGGGCCATCAAAAAGGTATACAAGGTTTTTCTGATAAGAAATGCCCAATAGCAGCCTGGATGTAAGGAAGTTGGCGGTGTTATATGAACCCCGAACGCGGAAAGCACGCAAAGCCGTTAGTCCTGCGCCTGAACTCCTTCCGACCGTGTCGGATTGCCGTTCTAACGGGCTATGACCGTTAGAGTACTGAGAGTACACTTGTTTTTGCACACCTTCTGTGCCGGACGGCCAGTTTCTGTTAAGATTGGATATCATGACCAAGATTCGTTTTGAAGGACATTATAAATATGTGGCATGCTAAATCAATTTAGTATTATTAGCATTTTAAAGACCCAATTACAGTAAACGGTTTGTCGATATCGCAGGTTCAAGTCCTTCTTCATGGATTCTTTTTTCCTCTGTTATAATTTACATTCTACCATGGACAATGCTTATAAAATTAACCTTATTATACAAAGCTATTCGTTCCTATAAGTATAACTATTTTACTGTAGGCATGGCTTCGGTCTCCTCAGTCACAGATTACCGAACGGCACATTCCGACTCGAATACCGAGGCGGATGGGTTCGAGGGAAATTCGAAGGTGTTGGATGGCGGTACTACGAGAACGGTGACGTTTACTTCGGATTCTTCAAGAAAGGCCACAAACATGGATATGGCAAGATGTGGTATGCTGATGGGACTTTTTATGTTGGATATTGGAATAAAGCGAAGAAGGAAGGGTTGGGTATGTTTGTGCAGCGTGAGTATTTAAATTTTGGTTTTCTATAGACCCTTGTACTGTAGCGTCAAAGCGATATAGATAAGGTAAAGAAGAATATTTAAAATGTCAGTGCGATGGTGACTTAGACAAAAATATTTTGAATATTGTAATTCTCTGACATTGAACCTTCGACTATAATAATAATAATAATCTTTATTGTAGCCATCAATAACACTTTTACATAGAAGCACTGTCCCCTGAACTAAGTTATTAACCTGTATCTCAGGTGACCGTTCCTTCCCACATTAGGTACATGTTAACTTACTATAAAGTTATATTTACAGAAGATTACAAAGATAAAAAAAAAAGATTAGACTATGCTAGATCTTAAAACCTTAGACACTTTTTGTAGTACTTACACAATATGAACCACGAGGAACCATTAAACCATGAAGTTCTAAATAAAGGTACACCATATGAAAGACGATTTACCTTGAGCTATTTTATATGTAGGTATAGGTACCTACATATATAAAATAGCTCAAGGTAAATCGTCGTAAACATTGGGGCGAGTATTTCCCATTTAAGAAATCTCTAACGCACATACAATAAAAGCCACTGAATACCCCATGTCATCTTATGCTCATGCACTGATAATGACTACTTACCATACTGTATTATTTACAAAGATTATAATCGAACTATCCGTCTTCAGGGAATAACGCGTAATGCCTACGTGCGAAATCACCACCAAACGCTCTGTCATTCTATCCTAACTAATATTATAAAAGCGAAAATGAGTTTGTTTGTTTGTTTGTTACCTTTTCACGCCTAAACCACAGAACCGATCATTCTGAAATTTTGCATATACGTTATCAGGTGTACAGAAACGGACATAGGCTACCTTTCATCCCGAAAAAAATACTTTTCTCGAGGAAAACAACAATAACGTTCTTATGATAATAGATGGCGCCACATGTCTTTCGAATCAACCCGAATTAATTGTAAAATTCTAAATTAAAGCAAGCGTAGCCGCGGGCAAAAGCTAGTAATCTAATAAGTATTTAGCGTAATGATTAATGAATGACCCATAAAGGCAACGTTTAAGTTAGCTTTACATCTACGTCATAATAAAATACATGTATGTACTATGTTAGTAGGTAGACATACGACGCGTAGACGACATAATATAATCTAAGTAGGTAGGTTTAGGTCTTGCCTTATATAACGTGAGAAATATTACGTAATTACTTACAATTTGTAGTTCCCACAATATGAATTACGCATTGTTTGTACCGACCTGCCTCATGCGTCGACTCTTATGTTTAATAAACAGAAAACGGTAACCGCTTCGAAGGTAACTGGGTGGACGATCTCAAGGATGGCCTCGGTCGATTCTACCATCTACACACTGGTCAACTTCAGGAAGGTTGCTGGCGGCGCAGCGTGTGCATCAGGTCTAAGATGTCGGATATCATCATACGACAGTTTTGCGATCTGCCCACACAGTACCCTATTCCTCCGGTTAGTCAATTATGTGCAACATTTAATATTATGTGGGCGTTCTTTAATCAAATAGGTACATTATTTGCATCAACATCAATCAAAGTCTCGATAGGTTAAAACAAATTTTCACCTAGGTTCTAGCTACGGTTATAATTATTATCTACATCGGATCCGTAATTCGTACAAGGATTGTATATATAGCCTATAACTTTCCTTCTTAGTGTTGGAGATTTTATGTTTAGTCCTGTAGTAGACCTGTCGATTTTATTTATATTTATTTTATACATAACTACATATAACTCAATGGACTTGACGTTTCTGTCGCCATTTCACCGTCGTTAGTTGTTGGAAAACCACGTCAAAACATTTTCGATAAGATTGAATTTCCAATCATTCTGTATTCGAATATCAAAGCGTACCGCGAAATATTTTGTGAAGGCTTTCTTTATATCTACCTCATCCGCCTTCAACCTGCATTTAGTAGGAAACTATTCATAGTTAATCTGATATCATCCATTACTGAGCTCAAGTCTTCTCTATCAACATATTAGATAATGGCACCTCAGAATACTGAAACTTTAGAGTGCTATTCTTAGATCTGTCTAGTAAGCATCCTACGCTATATTTGCTAGTGTAGACAGGAGACACCTAATTAGCTAGATGAGTAACACCACTCGGGATTCAGTTACATTTGATGTAAGCGCTGACGCGTAGATACATAAATCGTAAGGTGCTGATAGACATTTACTTGTAACTTTACTTCTAGCGAATGTTACATTACAGAAAAATAAATGTTCTAGCGAAAGGACAGTAAATTTGCTTCGAAAAATTACACCGTTCGCTACAATGATCGTGGAAATGTTCGTAGCGATGTTTGGCTCTATGCTTGACTCTGTTCGTTGTTCAGTTCGACAATTCAATAACGGTGAAGGCTCGATGTTCTGTTACAAGTGAATGCTCAAGTCTATAATCACCATTAAGTGTTCTGTAGCTATGCTTAGACAATGGCTATACATATACATGCATAACTAAAGTATATCTATAGGTAGGTATACATGTTATGAAGTATTAACGGATATGTAGATGCGACGTTAATAACCTAGACAATTATGGCCAGCCATTATCATCCGCTACGTTAGTCTCGTGGAATAACATGGCGCCTACGTTTCATGGTCAGGTTCGGTTTGGATATCTCGGTTATGCAAAAGTAGTATTTGATTTTTAATTCCTAAATTTTCAGTACCTAGTAATACATAACTAAAAAGTTTTGGCATGTGTTCGTAGATGCCAAGGATCTGTCTCAATGGCACGGTATTAAAAGTATTGTCTGAAACGAATTATTGTTGGTGTTGCACCGCTATGTAGTGTAGGTAAATTAACTGTAAATTAACTATTCAACGTTGCTGGCGTGAGAGTATGAACATGTGTATATATTATGTATATTTGTTACCAATAAACCACGAGCTATACCTATATATGCGGTTTAAAGGGTCTCCGTCAGCTTACGCCTATAATCTTGTCAGCAGGTGCATCAGATGTTTTTGTATTGTACATAGGCAGTGCCGGATTAACCACGTAGCAAGAGTAGCAATTGCTGCGGGCCCCGCGCGAAAGGGGGCCCCGCGTATTTAAACCCACTCATCTCTGCCTGAGCGTAATTTTTTGAGTGAAACTTATTATTTAAGATATATTGGTATAATTATTGAATTTACTTGATGTCACACAAACGTAAAATGTTACAACTTTTCCTACTAAGACAATCCACGTCAGACAATTGGTTACCGACTATTTCCTTGGCGTAAATAAAACACCGAATTTCATACGGTAAACGCACAAGTTCTACAAAAAGTCGTTCGTGTAAATGTGTAAAATTTCAGTCGGCCCAATAATCAGCTCTACAAAAAGTCTGACGTATGCAAGCAAGAGTGCTTGTAAGAGTACCCGAAAGAATTTGCTACGGGCTCCGCGCTTGTTTAATCCGGCACTGTACATAGCAAATGGCAGAGCGGTACTTCCTTTTGTATCGTAGGGAGCGATGCGCGAGTAATACCTATGCCCTAGGGCCTACCAAAATTCATGCTGAAAAATGATTAAGTTACCTGATACAGTTACACACTGTTACGCGCTGTCATTAACTTGCGTATGCTATGACAATGCTTTAAGATATGATGGTAAGGATCCTCGTAATGCAAGCACACATAAGCTACAGTAACTCCTGACCCGAGGTTGCCTACATAAAAAACAAAACTGCTTGTTTACCTGATAAAAAATACATTACTTAGGTAAACCTTACTCTTAAAACCTTACTCTCGAGTTTGAATGCCAGTTAATATAAAGTTGACTCGATAGTTAATAACGTCTAATTTTTATTTCAAAGTTATCTATCTACTGACTGAATTGTCAATTTCAAATCTATATGTACGTAGACAGATAAAGCATAGGTAGGTAGGTACCGCCATAACCTACTTAAAAATATCTCTATCATTTGTAGTGTCGCTTTACGAGCTCGTGGGTAATAAAAAATTATATCATAGCTATACACAACAATTCTTCGACGTGACGTAGTTGTAACCGTGAAGATCTGTCGATCCACAAGGTAAACCAACATTGTCTACGTTTAGCTATTAGATGGGCAACCATTAGCAAAAAGTAAAATTTCTACTGCATTAGAGAGCATAAAAGCCGTTTTTGGCTGTCATGAAAAAAGACGACCGTCGATGTAAAGATAAGTACAGTGTTTTCAAACATTGTGACATAATATGGGGCCTAAAAAGCATTGTTATCGTATGCGCGAAAATGAGACATAGCTATACATTCTATAACGCGTTCTCTCGCCTTTGGGTTGCTGTGACAATCCAAAACTCCTTAATGGAAAATTGATATTTAACTGAATCTGGTTAAACAATCCAGGCAGCCACTCGAAAATAACAAAGTTAGGAGGATGATCAGTAATGATCACAAACATTGTAATACTTAAATGACTCTCTCCGATTTGAATGGCGGACGGCGCGCGGCGGCGGCGGGCGCGGGCGCAGTGAACACTCCACTATTAAAAATGTAGGTACCGTGATAGTTTATCTGTAATGGATGGGATGAAACAAAGGAAACCTTCTTAGACACACAATCACAATATTGTTACAAAACTTGAAAGAAGGGATGAAAATGTAATGGTGGAGGCCGTGGAGGGTTAATAAGTGTGGTATTGATGTATTGTTTTTTAATGATAACTTATGACTTAGGAACAAAAGATTGCGCTGTGCGGCATTGCCTCCAAAAAATCAAATAAGGAAAACCAATTCATCGGTATACAATGTTTTTAAGTTTTTGCATACTTCAATTTTACCGAATCAAGAAACCAAACATCAGTTGTACCTACGTGTGTAAAGTATACTATTATACATTACTAGCTGTCCCGACAGAAGTTATCTTGTACACACAAAAGAACCCCAAATCTGAACTATTCTCGAATCCACTTAAACACACACAACAAATGTCATGTCCAGCCGTTTAGAAGGAGTTTAATAATTACAAACACGCACAGAAGATTTATATATATAAAGATGTACATAACGAATTAATAGGCATGATTGTCCGTCTACGCGGCACAGATAAAAATATAATGATGGGTAAACTAGCCAATGATAAGTAAAGTAAAAACGGGTACCTAGGCCACGACCTAGGCCCTGTTTTCGATGCAATGAAATAAGCAAACGATCACCTACACCAGAGTTGTTTTAACAATGGATTATAATTTTGTTAAGTAGAACAATACACAATGAGTGATTTATATAATATGCAGATAATGTAGACAGCTATGGTCAAGGTGCTAGAGCCATTGAACTATAAAATGACTCGTAGCATAATAGATACGAAACTATAGGTAGGTAAGTACTTATGTTAGTCATCAACTAGACATTATCCTGGATTGAAAAAAAAAGAAATCTCGACATTTATTTTAGCTACAGAACGAGCAGCGATAGCTCAGTGGGAAGACCAACAGACTGCAATGCAGAGTCTCGGGTCCGAATCCACGTCGCGCACCTCTGACTTTCGGAAGTTGTATGACTTTTCGAAATTATGTGCGTATTGATTGACAATTATCGCCTGCTCCGTGCCTCGGAAAGCCGTTAGTCGCGGCTGCCATGAACATCGATTGCAGTCGTTATTGGGAGAGTGTCGACACAAAAGATCCCACTGGGTCGAAGTGTCGCCGGTCTGCACTGACTGGCCCCCACAAAAGATAAGATAAGATAGCTACAGAACCATTAATTTTATGTTCAATTACATATTTGTTTTTTGTCATTTACAACTTATGAAACAACGAATATAAAGTAGGTATACTAGGAACAGCTATTTGTGGATTACATGATTTTCTTGTGAACCATCCAACCATAACAACAATCTTTAATGCACATGCAATGGCCAGGCGACCACCTAAATCACTGCGTCATCCATACATAGATTCCACAGATGGCGCAGCGCATTGAGTCTCATCAGCTATAAATGTCTTCACATTTTTGTTACATACATACCTTATTCTTAAGTATTTAGTAAATAAACTAATCTAAGTAATCTCTTGTAATCAGTTGCTAATATGCCATATATTTTGTTAACCGGCTACCATAAAAGTGTACACGTCTCTGTAATTGCAATATAAATGGTGGATGACCTACAACACAGGTTTTCCTAGCGTAGGCATCCACAATGTTCGATTGTACCAGAGTGCATGTATTCGATTAATTCTACATTATATGTTCTACAATATTGTCTGCAATATCTGTATATGCAACTTATTGCTGTTAGTAAATAAATAAAAAATTGTTTAGGAAAACTTACAAATCCGAACACATGTAAAAATTGAATCACATGTAAAAATTTAATATTTAACAACGAAACCCACCGAACATACTTATACATATACAGCCTTGGCCAAAAGTATTAGGCACCCTATAAATTACTGCATATTTCAGGCTTAGAGAGAAATAAAACTAATTATAATGATTAAAGTACTTTATTTCCATTAGAATATTGTAAAAACATCAATATTTTGTTGGGCCACCCTTTGATTTTATGACAGCAGCAACTCTGTGGGGCATACTACGTACAAGTTTCGCACATTCCTCTGGAGAAATTGCATCCCATTCTTGCACTAACGCGTTTTTTAAAGCAGTTTTTGATGTTATCGAGTGCTCTTTTATTTTTCTCTTCAAAATACTCCACAAATGTTCAATAGGATTTAGATCCGGGGACTGGGCAGGCCAATCTAACAGATCAATACAATTTTCAGAAAACCAGCGCATCGTAGTAGCTGACTTGTGACACGGAGCATTGTCTTGTTGGAATTTCACACCATTTAAGTTAGTGTCACCAAAAATACACGAAAGCGAAGGTACGAGAGCAGTTTCCAGTACATTAATGTATTTTTCACTGTTCATGCGACCTTCGCAAACAAACATTTTGCCGACTCCATCCGTAGCCATGCAACCCCAAATCATTACACTGCCTCCGCCGTGTTTTATGGTTGGTACTACGCAATCTGGGTGATATTCTTCGCCTTTGCGCCGCCTCACAAACGTCACACCTGGTGTTCCAAACACCTGTAGATTCCAAAAAAAAGCACACATTACAAACTTTTATAACATTTGAGTTTGAAGACAAACACAACAATGATCTTTGTAATTGTGGTATAGACTTCACTAAAAAAACTTACCTCAAAGTTTGATTCGTCAGACCACAGCACATTAGACCAATCCTCTTCTGTGAAATGTTGGTGTCTCAGAGCCCAATCAAGTCGTTTTCTTTTATTGTCTGAGGATAGCCACAGCTTCTTCCTAGCTTTGCAACCTTTTAAGCCGGCTTCTACTAGCCTTCGTCTTGCAGTTCGTGCGCTTATGGGATGTCCAGTCTCTTCAGTTAAAGCCACAGCAAGCTCCGAAGAAGTTTTTTTTCTATCTTTCACAGACTCTCGGATAAGTTGTCTGTCCTGACGGCTAGTAGTCACGCGTTTTCTGCCTGTTCTTGGTTTATTTGCATGAGAGCCAGTCTCAACAAAACGTTTGATAGCAGATTGAACGGCGCATCGCGAACATTTCACCAACTTCGCGATTTCTTTTTGAGTCTTGCCTTGCTCATGTAAAAGTTGAATTTTTACACGATTTTCAATACTAATTTCGTTTCGTTTTGGCATTTTCAAATGAATTTCTTCTCAATTAATTCACAAAACCACAAATGCACTGTCTTTACACTAAGACTTCCAAATGGTAACTGACGAAACATTAAAAATAAATTTTGGAAAAAATAAAATTTTATTATTGACGCACCAGATGTCTTACGACTGCTTAAAAAATGCCGCCTATTGTCTTAAATAGTGTTTTATGACACCGGTATCGCAGTTCTATAGAATATTGTTTAATTGTTCAAATAGCACAGGTGTGTGATAACTACATTGGGGGTGCCTAATACTTTTGGCCAAGGCTGTATGTCTATCATTTTTTTCCGGCATAGGAATCGCATTCGCACCTTAGCCTTAACTCTTGAAGGATGGCATTACGGACATTAATGGTCAGGTAGGCAATTAGGTACGAAAATAAATGTGTAAACAACATGTTAGTGACTCACTATACGTATACTATTCAACACGTCCGTGAATACCCCTTTAAATGCACAAAGCATAAGGTTGGGTTTTCCGGTAATAAGAATAATTGAATTAATTTTGACAAAAAATCATGCGATGATGATAATAATGATGTTTGTTAAAATGACTGAATTGATGTTGTTATAATTATGTATGTACTAAAATGTTGTTGCTATTTTCAATTTATTCTTATAGGAGTCGAGACTAGTTAATTTATGTCTGGAAAGTTATTATTAGGGATCGTCTAGGTGTTTAAAATGTTGCCTGCTAGATAGTACCTACCTATATATTAGCAGGCTTTAGTCGCCATTGTCTTGGATGTTCGGATTACTGAAAATATGTGGACATAATACAATTTTTTAATCCTAGATGTGATCGTAAAGAAATTACTTACCTACCTAGGTTACTCGGAGTTAGTGAGTTATCAATTAATGATGTAATGTTTTAGAATCGATTCAGTCGTTTTAAAATGAACCCCGTACTACGAAAACAAAAATTAAATAAATATTCCCCTTATTTCAGAATAGAATAATTTACTTCAAATGTCATCGTAAATGACTAGTATCAATAGCAGTAGGTAACATTAATTCCTAATCTGCATACCTACTTCATAAATAGGTACCTATAGTTTTCGCCATAATTATAATATAACAGTACCTACTGAATACAACGTGGTTATAGCTTTGCAGCTATGTAGCAGCAGATAACACGAGTGTATTTACATAACGCGATAACAGTGTCGCATGAAATAGCTTCACGAGAATGTAATGCTGCAATTTAATAGGTTACGATCGTCGTTTCGTGTAGTTTTATCTACACCGATGCCGTAAATTACGGACTATTAGTTACATAATTAAGCACCTAACTTTGATGTAATGGGCTCGGTGTGTCGTTTTCCGGAAGAATGTTTCGGTAGCGGAGGTTTTAACGAACTTTGGTAGGGGTTAAAGAGGATCGATGGTATGTGAACCACTCCTTTGGTCACGATACTTAGTTAAGTAAATAAATAAATCGCTTGTAATACACTTACCAAGGCCATATTTATATTGTACATATAACGGAATTTTTTTTCTGCTGTCTCGTGAGGTGGATTTAAGCACTAGATTAATTTAGATACTTTTGTTTGCCCGAGGATTAGGCACGGGCGGTGCCCTGTTTTCTCAACTATTGCGACATGCTAAAGTACCTTTTTCACTCCATTTTTACTTCTATGTGCAAAGTTATTTCTATGCTATACGCGTTACGAGCTTAGTTTAGTCAGATAAAGTTTAAACTTATCCAAACGTTCAGAAATTTTCATAGGTCTACTTATACCAGCGCGTCCTTAAATTTCAGAAGGAAAGTCCGATATAGGTATGATTTATGACAGTGAATATAGCTAAACCAATCTTGTTCTCTTCTGTTAAGAAAACTCAATACGAGCCTGGAGTTAGGAAGTTGGTGTTAGACACCCCGTGCCTCGGAAAGCACGTAAAGCCGAGAGCACAGAGGTGTTGAGTTGGAATACATGCTGCCTTGATACAAGAGATGTTTGCCGAGTAACATATTTGCTTTTTCTTTAAATGCATCTTTAGCCCTAAACTGGAAACCTGTGTCGCGGCAGATTGTACAAACATTCAAACAATGGACCCAAAGAAGAACCACACTCGGCACTATGATTTGTGTATCACACAATTTTTTGTCACGTGTGGGGGCTCGATACCACGACACTCGACGCACGCAGTAGTAATGCAATATGGATATCGCATTTGTAAAGAATAATATTATTATTTTGCTGATACTCAATTAATAAAATTAGGCTGATTTTATTATTAAGAAACGAATTTCTACATGATTTTTAATACATTCTTTTAATCCTGAGCTATCAAACCGTAAAAATACGTTTTTATGTTCGATACACAATTTTGCTATAATATAAAACGCTTATTTCTTTTATAGCAGTTAATTAAGCATATGTGATAATATTCTGACTTTGTTTTAATTTACAGCAAGAATTGCAAGCAGCAAGAAAGATATTGGAAGAGAGCCAACTATGGCTTAAGCAGAAGTTGGGTGACATAGATAAACAATTAAAATATTGCATCGACCAAATGTATTAGATAACCACAGATTCATTAGGTATAACAACATTGTAAATTGTTTTTATAAAATGTCTACAGGTAACTTTTTATAAGAACATTAAAATATCTTACAATTCTAATCGTGTATGCAGAATTAATAAAATGTCATTCATTAATATATCACAGTACTTATTGGATTAAGTAAATACAGTCAATATCGTATTATTGCCTTACGTTACCGGCTTACAATTTATACAAACCTAGGATAATTAGGTCGCACGGATCTTTGCCAAAGTTGGAACAGATACCTATTACAATTATACGAATGTCAGACTAAGTTACGAATTTATTTGGGATCGTTGAAAAATGTCTTAGGTAAAAATAGGTACATAATTCTTTCATTTTCTGTGTTGATCAATCACAGAGCGATGCTGATGTCCGATTATTTGATTATAGTCTGTTACCAGTTACTACGAATATGGGTTCCTAAGATTTTCGCAGAGATCCGCTAAAAGAAATTATCCTATGACAGTGCACTGTATAAAACTCGTTTCTAATCAATATTTGATACAC
The DNA here is from genome assembly GCA_963564715.1 of Catocala sponsa. Taxonomy (NCBI): domain Eukaryota; kingdom Metazoa; phylum Arthropoda; class Insecta; order Lepidoptera; family Erebidae; genus Catocala; species Catocala sponsa. The sequence goes on along the minus strand of OY751335.1, from coordinate 22,120,527 downwards.
TGGTTAATTAACCGATTCAATGCTGATGTCATTGACTTGTCACGTAAGTCTGGTATTCCTGCCTTTAAGATATTTTTTTATTTGTATTAACTTTTTACATTCGACAACCATCGTTCAACTTATAAGGTCTAGTTATATGTCGTTTGTGTAGTGTGGGGGCGCTCTAGAATATACGAGAACCTACACGAATGGATGATTTTCAACGATGCATAAGTAATATTCGAGACCGGCAAGCAGGTTTAAAGGAATATTCTACTACGGTAGAAAAAAAACGTTTGTTATGACCTTAGTCTAAACATTCTGTGTATTGTCTATCGTCTATAAGGCTTTAGGTATGTATTGCGCTATTACTCATACATTAAAATACTATAGTTGAAATTGAGCGCACAATCGATTGATAATTTGCCTTGTCTTTGAGCTACGGTAGTTATGAAGATGACGTGTGACGATATTCATGAATGTCCTCAATTGGACACAGAATTTATTGTTGTATGCCTAGTAGAAAGTCTTTAACGATCTTTGTCATACAAGATAATAAAATATTTGAAAGGGGTATTTAGTCGCGTTCTCGCATAAGTCAATCGTCGTATAACTTGTAAGGATGCTGTGGTAGTCGCTATAATAATATACCATGGTAACAGGTACCTAAGTGGTAAAATGCAAAATGAATTTAACTAATGTGTATGTAACCTACCTGCGTTGTAAAGCATTGTATTCACTCGTTAAGCTTCTCATCTGTCCAGCTAAATTTAGCGATCCGGTCAACTTTTGCATAGCACTAATTAAGATAATTAACGAGGTAAAGTATACCTACTAACTGAATAATGTTACTCACGGTCGCCGTGTGGTTGTAACATAAATATAGAGACCTATACCTACACGTGTTTCGTGGTAAAGGTATGTGTACTACGTTGTCATGTGTAAAAGGCTGAGTGTGACAAAGTACAGCACCTTCATGTCACAGCTTTGAATCGGTTAAGTTCTCAAGCATATGTGCAACTTTAAAGGTTTTGATTAATATATCTATTTTGTGCTAAAATCAAAAAGACAAGAAACCGTTCTGAAATATATTTTTCGTGTCTACACTTAAAATATTTTACATTTAAAACAGTTAGTTGTCATTGAAAACGAATGCCATTACATGTAAACAATAGATCCTAATTTTGTACTACGTCCATAACGTAACTCATGAGTTACTTATATAGGTAGTACGAAATTATGCTTCTATTGTTCAACGGTGTCAACGCTCAAGCATTGTATTATACAAAACGTCTTTTAGTAGTTAGTCGCTATGTTGCAATCTCACACTATGACAACGTTACACGTTAAGACAAGTAATCCCCGACCCGGAGACGTAGATATAAAAGGAGGCGAAAATAAAATGAAAATCAATAGGAAGCCTCAGATCCTTAAAATAGAAAACGACTAGATGCCATTATTTCCTAATCCACCCATAGTAACAGTAGCTCGAGACATATTTGGAAGAACTTTTAACTTTGTTGTCGCAAACCTTATTCCATAGTCAAATAATCGAGTTTTATATTTAAAAATAGATCCAAGGTATGTTAGTTAATGTTCTTTATGAAGTACATTTTACACGGTACGAGATAATTAGGAACTGCGCAATCGAGTTAGTATTTGTAATCAAAAGATACCATTTATCTATGGTGTAATCGAAAATGTCAAATCACGATCAACGTTGCACGTACACTTGAGCACCAATCTTATTGAGCCTTTCTAATTTCTAAATACATATTACATTTTTGTTAAAGGTAGAGAACATTGCAATGTGAATCAAATTGTTTTTAAGACTTTTGTTACATAAACATAATACATTATCAGGTTTATCAAATCGTTATTGAGTCAAAGCGTGAATTTGATCAGAATATTTTTGTCATTTTTTGGACAGCAAATCAACTTATAGGTACTCTGTAATTGACATAATATAATAAGTATAACAAGTTTTTTTGCTTCTTTTTTGCACTAGTATACAATTATTATCGCATCTGCTTTACGGGAAAGACACAGGCAAGTCTATAAAAACAAGAAATTATTATACACATTTATTTTTCTTTCGTTGTCCAAATTATATTTAAAGTAATACGATTGTATTTACAGAGATTCTTTGTCATATTATTATATCCTCGTATATCTCTTTTTAACCATATGAGATTTTATTTACAAACTTAAGGTGATAAATTGAATCGAAACTGCTGCGGGAAGACATCACACACAGTTTATGACATATGTACATATTGCAAAGACAAAACGGTTTATTTTAATATAGATTGAGATAAAGTGGGATATCTATAATGAATTAAGTAGAGGGCGCCACGAAAGGAAGCCTGTAACACATAATGGTATATGAAGATTCATCGAACATTTTATATTTTTATTCATTGTTAGGCATGACTTACAGAAGTGCTTTCATGGCGTATTTTGAATGTGAGTATGGAACAATGTTTAATTTTAGATAGACGGAGACATTTTTTATTTTGTCCGCATGCTTTATAGTCTGTAATGGCGGAAAATGGTTATGCTTATTCATCATAGCATGCGTGACCATTGAATAGCGGCTTGAACTCAAATATATACTTAGAGTTAATTGAAAATATTAATAACTTTCCCTCCGGACTTATTTATCCGCACCACTAAGACTTAAGACAACACGCTGTCGCAAAAGAAAGCAGCGGCGTAACAACTAACAACACACTGCGGGGTGGGAGGCGTTCTGCAAAACGCGCATGACATTTGACGCTTGTTAAAATATGAATTTGAGTTTTGTAAAAGTCAAAAGTTGTTAAGTATTATGTAAAGAAGACACGGATGAAAGGTTATTAGTATTATTCATTTAATCCTGTTTAAACCTCGATTAGTCAATAATTTTAAAGCGCTTTACAAATAGACGCTATGTGAGGTGTACCGAGTTGTAAACATAATAAGTATCACATTATCTCGCAAGAACACTGCTACAATGCTCCGAGTTCTTTGTCAGATCTAGTTTATAATATTTCTACTATTTTGTTGTCAAAATTAAAATTAATAAGACTTAAATGTCAAACTTGTCATTAACGTCAAAACAAAATTCGGTTCAGTACTTTAAAAGTCACTTAAATTTTAAAATATTATAGTTTATTGTGAAACGTATTCTCCAACTCTACTAGGTACAGTAACGTATAAAATGTCTGACTTAAATGAAATTATAAATATTAAGACCCCTTACAAAGCAAGTGTACATTATATCAATGTGTAACCTGTATATTGGCACTCAATAAGTACATCTTAACATAATCTAAGTACATAACTTACCTAAATAATCAATGGTGCACACTCACAAACAAAAGGTAATAATAACATTCCAAAAACGGACATGGGACACACAGGCGGATCACACGATGCGACTTTGGTCTAGCAACGTTAAATTATTCATACGAGCGTCTTGGTCGCCCAATTCAATCTGTTCTTTGAGCAATTCTAATTCCTTAATACCGTCCCTCGTCACCTTGTATTTGTGACTTGCTAAGGACATGTAGAAATGGATAGCGAACGCTAGGAACACTATCATGACTGGGACAAGTACTACGCAGGCGGACCATGCCGCCGTTGGACTCAAATCGTAGAACTTAACCCAGCAAAGTATAGCTATTTCTATGAGAAACAATATGAGTCCTAGCAGCGTGGAGAACGCCCACGCTATTTCGATGTACCAGTGAAGCCTTTCGTGTGGTGACTCGTGGACGAGTGATATGCTGTGAAGGTTGCAGACGGCTTCGATGTTAGGAAGGATGCATGTGCTTATCATTAGTGCTAACATGTGCACAGCGACGAGTAGTGTCGTGCACACTGTGAAGGCCACTAACATTTCGTTGGGCACATTTGTGTTACCAGGCGGGTTCAGTTGCACCTCCACCATGGCTACCTGTCGACAAAAATGGTATTAAGGGTATTTAGAAAAACAAATCTAATTTTAGTCTGACTGAATGCGTTGTATGTACTGTGTCTAAGGTAACTGCGCGATGAAACGTGCGGGTGGAGCCCCCGCACCATTCTGTCACACCGCCATCGACCTTCGCGGCAGACGCACGTGTTTCTTTTACCGGAATGTTTACGTCAAAAGTATATGACTTCCAAAGATCGGTCATGCTTTGTCTCTGTTTAGTCAAGCCATCGTTTACAATAACGCCGAATAATTTTGGTAAAAACATAATTTATTAAAGCGTATACTTTTTGTTTCTCATAATATAAAGAAAATTATCAAAATATTGAAAATAATAATATCACGGTACAGCTGCACTTACTATATATTAGACATATTTTTATTGTGGCTACCGGAACATGTTATTTTATAAATCAAACTAAATTAACAATTGACCGTGTTAAAAATATTTAATATCAGCTCCATCTTGTTGATTAGAGATATTTTGATTACCAATTAATTGTTTACCTAATGTTCGGTAGTAATTCACGTAGCTACACGTTTATATGTTTTTTAGGATACCTAATGTTTAGTCGTGACCCTAGCTCCATTAGACATAATATTATCCAATATCATTCAAAAATATAAGTTAGGGTACATGTTCACAAACAATCTCTTAGTTTCCGAAGGCGTAGGAGAACATCCGCCAAAACCAATACCACTTTGGCGGACGCGAGAATCAATCGCGGTATCTTAGACGCAGCAATCGTATATCTTCCTTAACCCATTCAATGCGGCAACAAATTTTGCTTTCACTAGCCAGAATCGGCTCATATTTAACGTAAACGCCGATCGGCGTCAGTCGCACTTGATGAAATAAAAAAAAACAAAATATCTAAAAACTACTCATATCAGGCATTTCATTAGTAAATTCCAAACACATTTGTTGTTTTATTAATGTAATATCTTTAAATTTGGGTAAAATATAAAACAACTTTACATGACGCCGATCGGCGTCCTCCGAATCTGAGTATGAAAAAATAAGACGCCGATCGGCGTCCGCCGCATTGAATGGGTTAATGCTTCTTACTACATTTGCTTTCAATTCATAAACCTTCTTATACTTGTAATAGTTCAACCTTTATGAGACCAGGTGGTTAGTTGCTCTAAATAAAGATTGGGTACCATAAACTATGATTATATGAACATTAATGTTCAATAACATTGTTATGTAGGTACACAGCGCTACACTAATGAGCGTGCAACTGGTAATCATTACATTAATTAAAGATGCTGATAAAAATACTCGTTACATTATAAGAGTATTCATTTAATTAACATGTCATTCAGATAATATCCTGTTTTAGAATGTGAAAAGTATTTAATAATTCTTTTAACAATAGATTATTCCTCTATTATTAGTCCTTTGACGTCATGCGCGTATAAATATGTATATGATGCATTTCTAATTTCTAGATTATGTGACGTTCAATAAAATCAGATGGCGTGCTATAACTCGCTTCGTCATTATAGAATAACTGTCAATGCAATAATAACTACTAAATAAAATGCTGACAGACGAGCAGAACTTTGTTAAAGTTTCTCTCGACGCGAATTATCCGACGTTAGCACATCAACTACTTAGCAGTATAAACAAGTATATTCGAAAAAATTGTCTTTATTCGAATGCAATTGTCAATTTGTATTCGAATGTACAACACTACACAAGGATATAACGTACACTTTTATGCTTGCGCTGCATACTTAATATTATAATATTACTTAACCCTGGAAAGTAGGTGTTGTCAATATGCACACCCTGTGTCCGAATACAATTATGCGTGCGCGTGAGTACCGTCTACTGTAGTTATTAGTGGCGTTAGAGGTAATTATAAAGCAGGCAGATGCTAAATATAAGAATTTTACTGTTAGTACTGATCCCAGTGGTATTTATCCCTAGTGCCGGCAGTCAAAAGTCGTCGGTACCTTTTTCCTGGCTCAATAACGTGTTGATATCAACAGGATAATATATTTTATGGTTAATTGATCTGTGATTGTGTTGATTGTGATTTCTATTTAAGGATTCCGATTGACCAAAATCGTAGATATTAAGTCATTTAGAAAAATGACTTGCAGTCAACGATACGTTCGATTCTTCATACAATTAGTGTGCTATTGTTAGCTTTTAGGCTCTAAAGCATTATGAATTATGATTAACAATCAAAATTTTTATTAGTAAGAAGTTACATTACTGATATTTACGCAAGGTATTCTAGAAATATCATGGGCTGTTTTCTTATGATTGCGGTAAAAGTGCGTGTAGTTCTTACCATGGCAAATCCAGAGAGCAATGCGGAAGTTTTGCTGGAAGCCTTGAGCTTGGCTCTGCTGAGCTGAAGCTTCCTCCATGACAGGTACGCGGGCGTATGAAGACCTTCTGCCGACTGTATTGGTGTCTCCCCCGACATGACGCACTTGTGCTGGTGTAAATAATATTATTATTTCATTACATAGACACTACAATAACTAGTGGGTAAGAGGCAAAGGTAATAATGGTAAGCTATCACATGTCGTCATCACACGCATGGACTGGTGAATCTCAAATATCAAGTCACGAATTTGGATTCCTGAACCCTGTGCTAAATTATCCTGCGAATTTTTACATGTATTGGCACAAGAAAAGTTATAATACACCGAGCACTATAACTTTTTTTAAAGTACCAAGAGGATTGTTTGTTGGCAGAATAAAGTAATGGACGTAAAGAACGTAAACGATACACACGTACCGAATGTTGAAAAATGTTCGAAGTATTCGTGCGGTGTGCGGGCAAATGAACGCTTACCTTTATTGGGAGTCATGCTTTAGTAATTATTAATTCTTTGTTTAATTAGGCAATTAACATCATATAAGAGATGGAGTAGCGTATTATAAAAATATCTACTGTAGCTAAATGATGAAAGCTGATGATAATAACGATTTGTGTTCACATACTTATATCTAAATTATGAGTTCTTTTTTATAATTATAACAAGGTGTCCAAATATATACAGTACATTACAACAATAAATATATAATAATATACACATCTGATGATAATATTCCATATGAATGATAAAGTCTTGATTATTTACAAAACACATGTTAACAACAATTATATACATAACATACTTATAAAAAAATAAACATAACACTAAATATAAATTGTATTTTGTTCCAATAACACCCATGTTATAGATTACAGCAAAACATTGACACAATAATAATTAACAAAGTGCGAAGTTGGTCAAGTTGCATTGAATTACAATCGAATCTGTAGACAACGCCATTCTTTTTTTTCTAAAGACTACTCCCGCCTTTGCGTAAGTACTGTTTCGGGAAAGACTTGCAAACATTTAAACAACTGATATAGAGAACACCCAGACATGGTACAATCTGTGGACCGCACAAAGGGAATAGCTACTTTCGGCTTTGCGTAGACAAATTGCTCAGTAAAAATCTATTTACACATATTTATAATTAATTTAAAAAAATATTAAACAATACCTCGTTGCAGGAAATATTTCGGTAAAAAAGGACGTATAAATAAATATTTAAACTGATAATTATCATAGGCATCGCCATTTTTCTTCTTTTGCACTCAATTCTGGGTTACCATATTAATAAACGTGCATTTTTAGTAAGATAATTGTTACATAAATAAGGTATCATTTTTATAATAAATATAGATATTATTCAATCAATGAAATGCTCATTTTCAGTCAATAAGTGACAATATTGCAATATTATATATATCAAGAAAAGGCATATTTTCACAAGCTGCTGCAACTTTATTATCATATTTAGTTTGTTTTGGGTATAAGATATTAAAAAAGCAATGCATTTATTACTATAATTAATGTCCACGCCAAGCCGAAGCACCCTAACAAACTGAGCAATTCCCTTTGTGTCCCGGCAGTGGCAATGGCGAAGCGATTGTTTCAATCACTATGCCATCCGTGCAATACTACCTATATATACATACCTAGGTATCGCGTTATGGGCAACCATACTAGAATATTTTTCGAATGCAATTACGATAGGCCTCTTGGTTATTTAATTGCATCAACTGCTCACTACACTTACAGTATTTATTACAATAAAATTACGCATTCCTAACAATAATCGAATTAGTTAAATATCCTGGTGGTAATAAAACATAAGGTATTTAAAGATTGGAATTGTAAACAAATTAACCAACCTCTATAACATTACATGAGGCAAAAGAAAATTCACTCTGATCTACATACTTGGGTTAAAAACCCCACTGCTATACCTACATTACCAATTAATTTACTATTATCACTTCTGGTCTTTTTAAAAAATGTCTTTATTTATGTGTAAAACATAAATAAAGACATTTTCAGGTTTTGGCTATGTTCAAGTTTGACTGAAAATAGAGTTCATAATTTAAAAATAATATGGTGCGCAGCAACTTCATATGTGTGCTAAAAGTGATGTAGCATTGTTACCTATTTAATACATCTTAGCACAATCCTCATAATGTAACATGAAATGTATGTACTTTTGTTTTCATCACTTTCTTCATATCATATTGCATAGAAGGCATGAAACAACATGATACAAAAATAAAACTATCTGTAGAAAAAGAAAACAACCAATCAAGTATTCATAAAAATACATATTTTGGTACTTCTGCAGATAGCACAGAATAATTTTCAGCGTATATGAGATCACAATCCTAGCTAGTAACAGTATATGGGTCAAACCCCAAAAAAAGTTATCTTTACATTCTAACAAGATTACATAATCATAACGCTACTGAGATCAAAGAAGAAATATATACATTTGACCTATGACCCCAAATTTGTACTATTTACAAAGTATCTTTATTTAGTCTATAGACAGGGAATTATTTAAATATTACATAAAACTTACTTGTATCATCATAGGTGTGGTATAATTATGTCAAAATGTAGAATTAAACTAGTTAACAAAAAGTGCTTAAGTCACCAAGCAGGATGCAAACTTGTTCTTTTTTTAATTGTATATGAAGTGATTTGAATATTTGTTATTTGAGATGAGACCTGTTTGTTTAATAAATGAGGTTTTGCATATTGAGTTGTAATGGTTCCTTCATTCTTGAAGTTTATGAGATGCTATTTAGAAAGCACCTTCACCAAGCCCTTATGAACAGCTGAGTAAGCATCCATATATCACATCAATCATATATTATTAAGTGTAACTTAGTAGTTCAATATTATATGTAAGTGTCACTATCTGCAAAAATGTAAACAAATATGTATGTATAAGTGTACTATCAAAACATACCTCTTAATAAGGCTACCACTAAATTATTTTCTGGTTGCAATTGATTAGTGCTCATGATAAAGTCAAACTATTTAATATTCTACCACATACACACAACACCATCTAGCCCAAACTAAGCAGAGCTTGTACTATGGGTACTAGACAATGGATAAACATACATAATATATACTTTTTGTTTGTAAATACATACATATTATACATAGAAACACCCAGACCAAAACAAACATCCATGTTCATGCACACAAATGTTTGACTTGTGCGGGAATCGAACCCGCGACCTCAGGCGTGGCAGTCGGTTACACTAACCACTACGCCACGAGGCTGACAAAAAATAAAAATAAAAATAATAATGACACATAAAAATAAAACAATGTTATAAAATGGTATTTTTTATATGTATTAAATAATTAACCACCTTTCAAACACCGGCATCCAGACACAAAGCTTTCATCATTACGTCTCAATATGATTAAGCTAACAGATTAAATAGTGTTAATGAGAAGCAAAACTACAACTTAACATTTATTATAGAATGTACACTAATGTGGATTATTTTGATAGTACACAAAAGCATCATCAATAGCCAAGAATTTAGGGACAACCTTCACATATTTAAAAATATTCAATATGTGAATCACTAATAGAATTAAATTATGTAAAAATAGAAATAAATCTACAGTTGATTATTGTATTAAGTTTTAGTATAAGTGATGTTATATATGGACATCTCTAGAAAAACAACATGGGGTAGCATGACTGAAGCCCGCCTCCACATTACATTTAATTTTCAACTCACTGTTGTTAGAAAATGATAAGTAGTACAATCCTCTGCTTCAGTGTGCCACAAAACTGTATGAAAGGCTTGCTAAATACCTGTCATCCACTCCTTTGAAGAACAAAATAAAAAACATCAATAAAAGTAAAACATGAATCGGTTTAATACATGCAGCTATAGAGATGAAGAGGAATAAATACTTATAAATATTTAAAAATGTGTAAGTTATACAGAAATTAAGGAATTAATAAAGAAAATATATAAGGAATGGGATATAGTTGTGTTTCATTCAAATATAATGAAGATAAATGAGACACAGGATAGATAGATATTGAGTTAGTCAAGATACAGTTCAGATAATGACAAAATATAGACAACATTATACACACACATAATTTGAATAAACAAAGTGAATCATAAAATGTTTGGCTAAAAAATTATCTTATTTCTGATATAAATCACTTTAAAAACCATTGCATTTGATATTTATATTTATAACAATACATTTTGTAAAATACTTTACAAAAATAATCACAATAGAAGAATATATTTCGCGTGGTGTGTGCGTGTGAACTGCGCTGCACAACTACACGACTGATATACCATTACAAAATCTACTAGTAAACAGTAGTTATAGATGTCATTGGCAATCAAATTATGTGTAAGCCGCAAAACAAATGTACGATACATTATACATGTCAGTAAGTTATATCATACCTTGCTGAATTTTGGACACCAATTATTAGAGGAACCGTAATGACCGCCTGGCAATGCGGAGTGGTAATTATTTCCAGCTGTACTGGCTGACCAAACCGACATACCTAAATTGTTTGCACGATAGTCCTTCGATTTGAGGCGACGAGGTCACTTTGTGCCTTGTAACTAATACTCCATGTAATTAATGGGTTATATCTAGGAACACCGCATTATTGAGTCTTCTATGATACATGTAATCGATAGTTATGCACAGGATAACATGGGTTACTATTATTTTTTTGATTTGTAAAAAAAATACAGTATTACAGTATAGAAATCGTAAACGTCATAAAATGGTCATAAACAAAACGTCAAACTTTAAATGTCAAGCTCATGTCAAATCACAAACGTGCTATCCTTTTCTAATGAGTGATATTCTCACTAGTAAGTATCGATGAATTGTTTGAAAATCTTACCGAGAATGCTCGTGCGGTATGGAAAATTACAAATTAATATTTTGTGTTTGTATACATTAATAACTATAAAATGTCCTAGTTCATGTTAAATTTTGTGGGGTCAAAGATTACATAAAAATATTAAGTGTAAAGTGAATGCCATTAGAGATAAACAGTGGACATTCTGTCTTCAATGCTTAGCTCTATCTCGTTTTGTCTCATATAAAACGAGTAGAATAGCATCATATGGTACCAGATATGTTAAAATTTCATAATATGGAACACGCCTGTATAGATGCAGAAAAAATCGAGTAAATCGAGTTCATTTTGTAACGGTACTGCGTCTATACGGGAGTGTCCATGAGAAGTCGGGCAAACAGGCTAACGAGAATGATAAGCGAGTGACAAGTGGACGATTTGTTCGGGTAGTGGATAATGTAGGTCGGTTAGCAGTTTGTTTTGATAATTAACGTGAATTGGTAACTGAGAAATCGGTAGTCGTATATCAGCTGTGTTTGAGGAATTTATGCTGAACTTGGTACCTATTGTTGCTGTTGGTGCTTTAAACATTTGTGGTTAAGTGGCTTCATAGTGCGTCGCGATGGCCGAGGCTGCAGGTGCCGCGAGCACTAATCCCAACGCGGAGATCATACGAGGCCAGGTGTTCGAAGTGGGCCCCAGATACACTAGTCTGCAGTACATTGGTGAAGGAGCCTATGGGATGGTTGTGTAAGTATTCTTGTATTGAATTACATTATATCTTTTTATTGGAGCTGCTAAGACTAGATATATTCTTACATCTCACATGCTTTACAAACTTTTTACATAACTATTTCACACACTAAAAAGTACATCAAAAAGTAAACTTTGTGAAATCATTGCAAGTATGGCCAATATATTTTTCTAAATAAAAGTGACTATAGCAGTTTCTTCAGAGTTTATTATTTTTACTGCCATAGTCCTTTACAGTAGTAATGTTTTGGAGAAGTATAGTTTTGAGAGATTACTTAAAACAAAAAAGCCAGTGATTAAATTTTATTAAAAATTTAGTCTAATTGGAAAATCTTGTTATGCCATCTAATTATGAGAATTTTAAAGTAATTATCAATTACTTTTTGTACATACAGAACATAGAATTTATATCAACTCCATGTTTGTAATAGTTAACTGTCAATGTTGTAAATTGTTAGCTTTTAATGTTCCATCATATAATGATGTCTTCAATTATATACTGCTGTCTTACCTAGCTAAAAGTAAGCGGCTCCATTAAACTCTTATTACAACTTGCAGTATTTTACATATACCGAATAAATGAAATTATTGGATGCTTACTTACTAATCTCATTGATAGTGAATATATCTATATGATTGATAAATAAGAGATTACAAATGTTGCACATTTAATAAAAATAATATACATATTTATAATACTAGTTCTATAACTTATTTTAACTTTCTTACCATCAAAATATAAACTTACTTTAACAATAATTTTATTGTCACTAAAATAAAATTCTTTTGTCATTTCAGTTGTTTGATAATTTGCTCAATATATTAGTATCATCATATATGAGCTACAATTTTAAATACATAAAGAATATAAGATAATATTTAAATAATAATTTCTATAAATTCATTGTAATATTATATATATAGATAAGTATTATAAAAGTATCAAAATAATTTTCCCTCCTTAAAGATTGTGCTACTTAAGTAGCACCAAGGACAATCTTTTCAATTTACTAAGTATGGGTATAAGAATTACTCAACAATGGCTTATTGATTTACCTATATTTTGCACTGTTGAGTCATACAATAATATTTGATAAGATTACAATGTAATTGTATGTGCTGATAATTAATCAACACATACAACAATTTAAGTGTTTTTTTTTATATTACATCATACATTTTTACAAGTGATTTGTTTTCCTTGTTGATGAAAAGCCTAATGTTTTGTATATCCAAATATATGTATTATACTAATCAGTTACTAATGTATTAATCACATTATGAAGCATATATAGAGGTTGGTATATCTATTGGGGAAAGGTATATCTCTAATTCATACAAAAAAATTGTATGAATTAAATTCTTAATTCATATAATATTTAAAAAAAAATTAATACAGCTATGACATGATCATTGGTGAGAAGCCTGGTATATTATAACTAAACAATTATATTCATAAGAACTTGCTGCCACCCTAATAGATGTATGTGTCAATAGACTTACTAGTGTATGTTGTCATATTTACTTAGTTTTATGAGCCATTATTGAAAATTTGTTACTCACCAGTACTAAGCTTTACCAAAACTGTTAAGCTTTACAAAATTAGTATCATCTATATTTTTTGTTTATTGTCTTGTTCTTAATTTAAGAAACAAATTTTAAAACGATTCTGTTTTCAAAGACTCAAACTACCTAAAATTTTGTTCCATTGGCTATTTCAGTTGGTATCTAATTTATATATTGTATTTAATTCAAACAAAGAAAAATATAACAAAAAGCGCAGTCATGTTCTTTTCTTAGCGATGTTCTCGAAGAGCAGCGTAGCCTGCAGCTTTTTTCGCCTCCTATTATAATAAATGATCCCACGTAAATATAAATTTCGCGCAAGAAATCTTCATTAATCAAATAGTTACGTAACATTTAGCGTAAAACGATGATTTGTTAAACACACAAAGTTTGTAGCGTAAAATATCTCTAGCTATTAGAAGCGGATATAGACACGGACGTCGGATACCACTGTGTACCCGAGTCTTGCTTCGTGCGTCCATCACTAGGTTGATTCCAGTCACGTCCTTTGCCTCACTCACCCCTCCACAATAATCATCTTCAAATAAATTAATTCTATTGTTAAAGCTATGGTGTGATAATAATCTACGAGTTACGTCAACAATATTTTGTAATTATATTTATTCGAGCGAGGTATCGTTGACGCAGATAACAACAACAAAATGTGTTTTATTATTTAACATCTAATCGAATTTACGTATTAGTTTGTTTTCGATTGATATAGAGCTCACTCCACCTTCAGCAATAATGTTAACCATTCACTATTAAAAAAAAAACTATCGGAAAAGTTACTAAGTATAGAAAAAGTATCAGTGCACGCATAGTGCAGTGGTTTAAACGATCATCTTGCCACCATTGCACCTATTGTTGCGGATTGTCTTTGCAAGGCCAAGCAACTGTGTGATTCACAGATTACTTCTTTCAATTCTATTTATGTTCGTAGTTACAATGTTTGCAGAGACTATACTACTATGCCTATAGACATAATCATTCTAAAATAAAATGATAATCATTTAAAAAAAATTGTGCCATACTACACAATTGTTACCAAAATATCTTTCGTGGTGAATTTGAATAGTAATAATGGTACTATTAAATTGACAATATTATATCGTATATTATGTAAATATAAGTGACGCAAACAAAATACGTACACGTGTTTGTGACTTAAAATGTCGTTTGTTATGTTACGTACGAGCACATAGCACATAAGCGTATTCAGACGTAATAATATGAAATGCGACCCGAACTAAGCACATACATCAAAACACATTAACGTTTTAAGTAGATGAAAGCTAGCAAATGTATTGAGTTCAAAGCTGAATGTAGCTGGAGCCTCATTTGCAATTCCATAAAGGAAATTATTTCGCTGTGGCCCGACTCACCACAACTATCGGTCGCTGACTCCTTTTAGCGATTAAATGGGGAATAGCGTGAAAAAGAAGCACAACACGACATTGCTTAATTAATTATAATTATTCTTAAGTGGACTTTTTAATTACAAGATATGTAAATGTAATTGGTATACTTATTATTAATATTATATATTTAGAAATAAATAGAAACTTAAAACATATAGCCGTATATATGTATACTGTCACAGGATTAAAATTATGTAATGAAGAGAGATAGGTACTTTCGGCAGATGAAAATAAAAGATAAGAGTTTGAGAGCGTAAATAGGAAAGTGCGAATGAGACGTTTGGAAAGGAGGAAGAAAAATACTGCGGTGAATGTTCTCCGGGGTAATCAAAAACGTTCTAGCAAGTAAAAATCGTAGTTTGACAGCAACCAGACATGAGTCTATTTATAGGTCGCATGGCTATTGACAATTTGTTATAAGCTCGTATGATAGTAGGTACACTGAAGAATTAACAAACGAAGAAGCGAGTCAATAGTTCAGATTCAGCGAACGAAAACGTGAGCTTTTGCTCTCATTAGTGTTTCGTATTAAGCCTTCACCAACCTCGTATGCTTATTCTGTACCGGCCATAAAAGTTGTGTTTTACCGTAGGCGTTTGCTGTCATAAAAGTAATTATCGTATTTGATAACTTTCAGTCTTTTGAAATTAGGTAATCAGTATGGCCTATAGAATACTGAGGTAGTTTATAGGGCAAGCGTTCGTTGGTGTCGGTCGACCTATCGCGACCCATGCCATTAGAGTTTGTCTGCTAATATATTAAGTTAGCTAGTAACACGCGTTTTACTATTAACCTCTATATGATAAAACCTGTTCTAAATGGGTTAACTGGTGAAGGAAATATTGGTACAAGGTACAGGTAAATTATTTTAAACGACCAGACTAATCCGTGATTGTTTAAAAGTTATCTCTAAATATGTGTTGTTTATGTTTGTCGAGTTTGTGTATGCAATATGACGTTACCATTGAAATCTCGTATTAGTCATCACTGTCCCTTACGTGTCGAATAATTCGGCAGTTCTCAGAACTTTATATAACAAACTTGGCTCTAACGTTCGCACCCACCTTTTAATAGCTTTCGGCAAACAAACTCAAACTCGTAAAGTTACATTACTTTTCTTTCAAACTTTGTCCTATTTTCAAACGGTAATTGAGTTAGGTGCACTTTTTTAGGACGGCATCATTTATTTCTTTTATCTAGTTCACGCCAATCCTTTTTATACAAGTTTGATGACGGTCACGTTCTGTTGTTTTCCCGTTTTTCGATAAAAGTATTAAGCTGTCGACGAATTGGAAGACCCTTACCGAAAGTATCAATAGAATCGCTTAATATCGATAGTGGTCTAGATAGAGAAACCAAGTTTCTTTGACCAGCCGTCGATTTAAGCAGACAACGATACAAAGAAAACCAATTTAATGTCACAGTCTTGTAAGGAATTTAGGAGCAGTTTGTGTAGTGAATTGCAAGTCGAATACTGCAATACGGTTGGCGTGTCTCTCGTCTCGCCGAGCGCATTATTTATTCCACGACAGTGCTCTCCCTGTCTCTCGACCTCAGAGCCTCTAGCAAAGGCCCTCATAATGCTAAGCGAGGCATGAACTCTTATTATTAATTTGTCACTCCACTCCGTTAGCTCTAGCGTCGTATGATTTATTTGTGGTAGCCTACCCTGCACGTACTCGGCCGGATGATCTCATGTTACTCAACATATTACGAGTCCAAATGATTTTATCAGAGGTTGAAAGCTCGTGTCCCTCAGTTTGCGAAGTTTGCTTTTAAGTTATGCGGGAATTTTTGATAAGAGCTTTATCATTTGCATAATATAAATCGACGGTGCCTTATTGATATTTGATCATGATATCGTTAAGCGTCCGTGCCCAGACAACTTTTGGTGTATGTCGATCGCAAAATTGTTCTTGAATAAATATTAAATGATGATGACTGTGATTTACAAAAACAAACCAATTCAGAAGTGTAATGTAGTAACCGGTCTGTGTTGTTTAGTAGTATAAAATGTTTCTTCTTATAAATTAATTTCTATTGCCTTGTATAGCGATTCCGTTATAATAACTAAATTTATATTAAGTTAATAACTAATACATATTTATATAGTTATCTTATTTATTACATGCATTCTGATAATTTACGATACGTTACGTTACTTCACTATAATTATAATGCATTGACTTGCAATGTTTCATTTGAGTATAGAAACTCCTTCATCTCGTATACCAGTTACAAATTTAGCTATGATCTCCAACATTTATTGAAACCACAGTTATATTTTACACTAGCTTTTGCCCTCGGCTTTGCTCACGTAAAAATAGGTTAGGTTATGTTAGTAACAGTACTTACTTTATTTTTAAATAAAATATATATTTATGATCACTAAGTAATATATTATATTACTCAATGATAATAAAGCTTCCTAATGGTGTAAGAATTTTTTAAATCGGTTGAGTAGTTTTTGACTTAAATCCTTACAAACAAACAAAAAATCTAATCATTCCTCTTTATAAAACATATTAGTATCTATAGGTATCAATATAGTTGCTTCAACTTTTTGTGGATATTTAGAACACAGTATGAAATTTATCTTCCTTTAATCGCTTCTTTCATTAAATATCTGTTTACCATAGAGAAAATAATTTATACTCGAGGTTCTTGACAAATATTGATAAATTAAAATATGGAAAATAAGTATTTATTCTATTTACTTTACACAATTCATATAATCAACATAAGGAGTTTAGAAAATCATATTATATGTGTAATACCATACAAATCATGATAAGCCTATGCCATAGTCTAGTTGGCCATAAGATAGTTTTATCTATGCGAGTTTCTGCCTGATCCCTTTTGTTTTTCGCTATCCAGTTTATTAAGTTGCATTTCCCTTGAGGCGATAATGCTAGGCCACGCTACGGTTAACAACGCCCCGATATCCCATCAAGGGCAACAGGTGAGGCTGAAGCCAACTGATAGGTCAAACGACCTGCTTATACTTAGTTATTGGAATATCTTTGGTTGAACGAAAAGCAAAATATTGAACGAGACTTTAATATTTCATTAGACGACGAGCAGGTTTAATCGATTTGTACCCATGCTTTGTAACAACACTAACTTTTTGTTCAATATGAATAATTAGTGTAGGCTTGTATTTTTCTTTGTAAAAATCATCATCATCATCATCAGGCTATAATAGTCCACTGCTGGACATAGCCCTCCCCCAAAGAGCGCCATAGCGCCCTGTCTTCAGCTTGCCGCATCCAGCATCTGCCTGCAGTCTTTGTAAAAATAGTCGATTACAAAGCAAACAAACTTTAATTGCTCTAATGACGATTATAGACAAAAGGGATAGTCGTAAATTGTCCATTTACTTGTTCATAAACATAAATTAAGTCGCCATCTTGTTTTAACTCTCTAATTTTACGTCGACAATAATACGATCCACTGACCATTGCCATTCAACCATTAACAGTTCTATTATATTTCTGTTCTTTTCTTATTAACCTTATAAGAAAGAGATGCATTAAATGCGAGAAGCAGCTATAGCTATTGAAAATAATTAGTATTTGTATTTACGAATAATTTTGTAACCCGATGAAATTAGTATTCCCTATTTCTTCAGTAAGTGTTAGAAACGGCATTTTGAAGTGAGTTTATACATCGATTACTGCAATTAGCCTAATTAAAGTAAGTGCGTCATGCCATGGTCCGCTCACTACTGCTTTACCTAATGTCTACCATTTAAACGCCGATGGTTCGTTATTAAGCCTATGAAAGGATCCGCGTCGAGCCTTGCCTTTTGTTCCCATTTAAAATGACGTTTGCCTGGATTCCAGGCTAACGAGTGACGTTTAATTAATCGCCATGCCCGCTTTAGTGTAATGGAATTTTACGATAACGACGGTTACGCATTAATAGCGAGGCTGTGTTTACTATAGTTTCGATGTGAATACTGTTAGAGTGTGGGCGGCGACAATATTTAGGGACCAGTGCGCACCATTTACGGAAGTCGCATCGTGCGTTCCACCGTAGTACAATGACTCATAACTGATTGTGGACTGCACGCTATAGATACATCGCAGTAGTTTAGTTCGTTTATATGTGGTTAATAGAATAGTGTCAGAAGATCTCGACGCTCTCTGATTAGATATGAAGGACTATCTGGATATTTTGAAACTTCTGTAGGTACTACAAAATTGCTTATTACTACAAAAGTGATAGCAGTTGCAATCGAGAGAATTAACTACATATTTTCCAAGAAAACGCGTGAAATAAATTAATATATGTATATATATATATGTACATTCATAGACTCACGATGGTATCTGCGAAAAAGTAGGCAGAGCAATGTTTCAAACACGTTTCGCTCCTGTTTTCAGGTCTCACTTTATTGTGGTGAGCCTATTGCCGACTAACCGGCCACAAGTCCAGTCTCTGTGGCGTTACTATGAATTTCATAACAGTTGAGCCAATAACATTCTGCCCGATCTGGGCATCGAAACTGGGTCTTTGCGGTCACACGCTTATGTAAGCGCAAACTTATCAACGAGACAGTCAGTAGTTCATTTTTATTTGAGGAATACATTTTTATAATATTGTTACGTGCTGGTTTCGAGGGATAAGAATGTAAACAATATTACCGACTAAAACACGTTTTATTCAAACACACTATACTACACTTTTCCACTGTAACTGCTTCAAACTCCGTAGTATTTTCGCTTCCGTTCGCTCCGATGTATACTTGACCGCTTACGATTGTAAACTCACTCGGCGAGCGCTGGCCTGGCCTTTTATACGCGGGTAAAGCGTTTCTGGAGATTTCTAGAAAAGCCATACCCGGTATGTAACAGTACGAAGATTCGAGAAAGTTCCAGCGCTGTCTACTCTTCTCGTACCGACGAACTACGTAGTACCTTAAGATGTCAATAGATGGCGCTGTAATAAATTATTAGACGGAACTGCCGAGTCTTCCCCACAATGCCGAGAGATGGCACTGGGTGTAACAATATAAATCCAATATAAGTAATTGAATTTCAAGGCAATACAATCTTATGTGTACTAATTAAAGATCAATTATAATCATTCATTATTTCTTGGTTTAGTTTGGATAGAGTACCTTATTTCATCCATAGAAATCTGTCTGTATGCTCTGATAATTTATTTTATTTGTCTAACATCCTTTCGACCGTACTGCGGTTGTGTTTTATCTTGGTTTCTTTTGATCATATCTAATAATGGCGACTATATAAATGTTGTGGTGTTTATACATCTAATGTCTAAAAAGGTATACGATATGTTATACTTATAGAATAGCTATCTTCCTGTGGTTCAAGCTATTTATCGCTATATCAAATTTTATCTTAATCTGGTCAGCCGTTCGGGTGTAATTAAGCAGGAAACATCCAACCTGGTGTTGAGATTAGTCAGAATGGAACAGATTTTTGCAAAGGCTGCTCTTAGAATATCGGTTTGAGCACTATTATTAGGTTTCTCTATCAGGTAACTTTTAGTACCGCTATCGAATCAGCAATATGTGGATCTAAACAACCAACCAAGACCCACATTTATTATATCTATATTTATATTGTGGCGACTCCGCACAGACGACAGCCTACATTTAACAGATGGCGATACAATCGCACTTCACAAGACGTCATACTATTCTGCATCGCACAAGTAGAGTTTACACAGTGACTAAGTATATTTACAAGCTCCAGACACCAACAGTCGGGCCGCGGCTCGCCAGGCACGATCAACCAGCCTGGTCGGAGGATCCTCCCTTTGTGTTGGTTGTCTGTTCCTCCACAATATTATTAAAGAGAAAAGATATGTTGGTCGATCGATAAACTTGAAAACTACTGAACCTATTTTAATAATTATTTTACCATAAGAAGATACTTTATGCAGAAGTAACATAGACTACATACTAATAACATAGGCCATGAGCCACGGGAGCAAAGCAGTAATCAGAAACGTGGGTATGCCTCGCCACAGCTAGAACACAAGAAAAATCAAAATCTGTTTTCTTACTGAATTAAATAATCTCTGGTTGCCATATTTAAGTAGGCTAAAGACGGACAGGCTAGTTTTTGTGAAAAGGGGACGATGTAAAAGGTCGGCGTACCCACACGCCAACCTTTTACATCGTCCCGTGTCGTACAAAAACTAATCCTCTTGACCCGTTAGATGAATAAAAAATGGGCTCACGCTAAAACCACATCTTAATCTATACCCAGTTTTCAGTAAAACACGTCTGTCTGTCTCTTTCAGGACAAAATGGCGTGAGTTTATGTAATTACATCATCTAGGCGATAATTTTATCCTGTTGATTCGCCGCGGATGCCGGCTACGTGCTGTCCCTGTATTATTTACAAGTGTGTGCCCAGACACCGTATAGTGTTTAGATATGTAGGTGAATCATCTTTTTTTGTCTAGACGAATGGCTGCTTAGAATGTATTATATGTCAGACTGTGTTGTTTTTAGCTCTAGTATTTGGTTGCTTTGTCATTCAATCAGCCAAATACGACTTCACAAATGGTAAAGTGGTTTCAATATTCTATTCTATAGCAGTAACTAAAGTCTACTGTTAGTTATATTGGTTGTATTTTGGATAGACGTCGTGAAAATCTAAAGGAATATGGCTAGTAAGTAATGAGTAACTTTATATGTGGATAAAATGAAGTTATTGTATTAATTAAATAACTGCCTGCTCGCAGTCTTACTTTTCTGTAAAGAAATTGTCAGTAGACGTAGTTAGAATCTGGAAATTGGGCTGAAAGACGGCGACAGGCTCGTCGTCTATAACATGATATTTTAAACATAGCTGGCGACATGTCAGTGTAATATGTGGCTTACTCTTTCGAGTATAAATCTAGAGCGTTTGCCTCACTAGGTATAAGTGAAACACTAGACCAGAGGTTCCTAGACTTTTTTCTCATAGACCACTTCCAAAATTTAGCTGGTTCCGGTGGACCCCCTGCAGATAAACAAGATCATGCAATTAAAAAAAAATTATGAAATCTCAGACTACAGGCCGACATTTCGTTTTTTCTTTAGAAATTCTCTGGACTGAACCTGCTATGGTAGGCGGGCTGACCTTTTTTTTTTAGTAATTCTCTACCGAAAAATCGAAAAACCGCTGCTACTGAATATGGAATATGCAAGTTTTTACAAGTAACAGTCAATGAGCTTGTCGAACAGTCGTGGACCGCCGCTTACGAATTGTGAACCCCCGTTTTTTTTTGTTACGCCGGACTGGACCCCCTTCGAGTCTTCCGTGGACCCCTAGGGGTCCACCTGGACCACTTTGGGAACTAATGCTATAGACTATGAGTGAGTTCTTCTGCTTAACTCGTCACTATAATTGGGTAGTGGAAAGGGATCTAATAGCTGAGCGGTACGTTATTTTGTATGATCAACGATAGTTTTGGCGCGTATAGGTGATGATGGTAAAACACAGTGATTATATATTATTATCTTGTCTTAACGAGGTTTTACCAAGTAAATGTTCGATTAATTATATATAATACGTA
Organism: Catocala sponsa; assembly: GCA_963564715.1. Classification (NCBI taxonomy): domain Eukaryota; kingdom Metazoa; phylum Arthropoda; class Insecta; order Lepidoptera; family Erebidae; genus Catocala; species Catocala sponsa. The sequence goes on along the minus strand of OY751335.1, from coordinate 22,098,095 downwards.
TTACTAATGGTGTTTTTATTTACTTATAAAAACACCATTAGTAACTTTGTAACTATTTAAAATCAATGTTAGTTCTATAAATTGTTCTTCATACAGAAGTTTGTAACCAAAATGAAACTAATCCTTACTAATATTATAAATTCGAAAGTAACTCTGTCTGTCTGTCTGTCTGTTACCTTTTCAGGGCTAAACCACTCAAACGATTTAGATGAAATTTGATACATATATAGTTTAAAACCTGGGGAAGGACATAGGCTACTTTTTATTCAAGTAGGTACCACGCGGGCGGAGCCGCACGCATAAGCTAGTAAATAATATATCCGAATATAACTATTGACTGCACGACTAGCGCAGCTCGCAAACGGTTGCCTCGCCGGTGCTACCGCACTATGCGTTGTTGATTTGAGTCCCATGCAATTAACAATGTAATCCACAAGAGATTGTTGTTACTGGATCTATGGTTCTGAGTGTCCTTTGTATTTAATGTATTGTATATAGTGTTCTCCGATACAAATGTAAAATAAGGCGTGAGGGCTGACTTAAAAAAGCAATTATAATTATATTATTATGTATATCTCAGAAGGGTACGACAAAAATGTACCACACGCCCAATTCACCAGCTTGCAGATTGACCTACTGGCTGTGAAACTTAAATATAAGGTTTTACTGCTAGCAAGAGGTGAGGAGGTTGCTCTACATCGTGCGCAGTCTCGAAGCACCATGCAAACTCATAAGTCATTTTTGAGTTTATCCAGAAGCAGTGCTTGGCAATCAAACTCGATCCTTATCCCTATTCCTCCGGTTTCATAAAAGCTTAATCAATGACGTGACAAAATCAAACTCATGTCAAGTGATTTTATTGGCTATTGCCAATTCAGACAGCCAATAACAGCAGCTGATAATCCGTTTCACCGTTTGTAAATTTTTTTTGGAAAACTTATTTTTACTAACGCCTATACAACCGACAATATCGACAATAGTAATATGTGGTATATTACTATTGTCTACCAAAGCAGTTGAATCTGTGTAGTCTACATAAATTATGTTTTTAACAAAACCGCAATATATTTTATATCCTTAATAATATGAGACAAGGATTAATTAATTTATCAAAGTAATAATTAATTATGTCGTCCAACATGGTGCACATACACCGGTATATAAGTAACAAGTCCTGAGTCCCGACAAGGGTTGATACGGGTGAGAGCGAGCTTCCACGAGTAAGTTATGGTAATATAATTTTAAAGCATTAATTACCATTAATTTAATGGATGGTTTACGGGCCGGTAGTTAGTCTTCATTGTGCTAATCCTCGTTGTTTTAGTGGTGTTAGATATTTACCTGTGATAGAGTTTATAATTGGTGAACAGATACATAGAACATCGATGAAAACGAAATTGTGCGGATACTTTAAGTTGATTTTTGTAAATGTTCTGCTTCGGTCGAGCGTTCCATCATACTGAAACCAGCAAGGATTTGCCATTCGGGCTTAAGATTGCCAAAAGCTCCGATCCTGGCTTAGCTCCTTCTTCCACTCGGAGTTTACAATCTCTTTAGTTATCGTAACTGGTATAAACATCTGGTGACATAGTTTTATTTTGATAAATTATCGATCAGAATTATAGAAGTGTTTAGTAGGTAAGATACTTTAGAAAGCTTGTGTTTGGTTTTAGTTGCGCAAGTCGCCACATGGCCTTCGGTTTAGCCTAACCGTTCTTATAATGCATTTACAATTACTTTGTAATGATCATGTGTATGGATCATGACTTTAAACGAGTACTTCTTGTTACAATATGCACTCGGAATCTTGCGTAAATGATATGTATAAAATGTTTCTTATAAATGGCTGCCTTTTTGGGTCCCTTACCCTAAGGGTTACAAGAAACCAGCTGACAGATGACGATGTAGGCTTGTTACTAGAGTTTCTATTACTAATCGTATCTCGTCCATCTGTACTATCAATAGCGTTATTTTCTTACTGTAGGTACATCCTATATTTTTTTACATTGACAGCACGGATACGAACATACGTAGTGGTTGAATTGGTCTCATCGCCACTGCCACTACGCCGGATACTTCGACAGCCATACGTGACAACCATTTGTGTGGTTCACAAATGGTTGTTTCGAGTCTGGGTGTTTTTTGTGTCCGTTGTTTGTAAAATTCGTGAGTTGTCTTTTCAAAGGAGAAGCAGAAGAAGGAGTTTTAAGTACAAAATACAAAAGACAACGTATTTGAATGACCCTAAAGTGTAAGGTGGCACTTTGTTTCAATTAGACTAAGGGATTATATAAAAAATATGCCAACGTTGGTGATCGTGTTAAGTAAAGCGCTTATCGAAACGATTATCTTCTGCGCTTGTAGTTGCGGCGATCATTAGACGTCCCATTAATAACTGATTGCTTGTTTGACTACAAGCATATAAAGCAATGAAAATGATCGGATCGCCACGCTACACGTGTGTGCTCCGTTCAATCAATTGTTAATTTAAGTTGCCTCATTCGAAGAAACTGGTGGACGTGTAAATCCGTCTAACGTCCTTAAATCAAGATACAGGTTGAAAATGGTATATTTGACGTCATCAACAATTATGACTCAAATACAACAGCTGCAAATATTTTAATACAATGCATATCAATCACGCCAGTTTTATGAAATCCTTAGGTAAGGAATCACTGCTAACTTCGCTCGAAAACGAATTTTCAATTATTAAATTTACAGTTGATTTTCTTCCATTTGTATCAAATCCATTTGCAGACTAATTCCTTAATCGGTGGTTGATGAGCCTTAATCAATAAGTTTCTGAATTCCCGTCTGCCGTTTTCATTAAGCGTGGGGTCTCCCTTAGATTTACCTTTTTATGGACTGATTGTAAGGCAAATTATTTTAAAGTTTAGTATGAATTAAATGTGCGCATAATTTATTTTTTGTATTACTGACATGGCAAACTAGCACCATCTACCTGAAGGTAAGTTGTTAACAAATCCTATGGACGATAGCAGCACCGGAAATATTATATATGCGAACTTTTTATTAGAGTTTTAAATAAAAGTAGGTGTGGTGCTGGTGCTAGGGGCAAATGTCATGTTGGTCCTCCTGATGATAGTACAGCTACTACTTAAATAGCTTGATAGCCTTTTATACTCTACCACAAGTTTGCTTGGTCGCTATCTTCTCTGAGATCGGGGTACCTACTGCTACGGTCTGCTCCATTTTGATCAAAATCTCAGGTTTCCTCTCTTTGTAATTATTTATAATGAAACAGTACGCGATTTGTAAGTGTAAAGCGCATTGCAATACTATTCAATCACGTCGCGTGCATCGATAGCAGTCATTAGTCGTCCTATTAGCAATTGAGCACCTCAGTATGCAGAACAGCATACAAAACAAAAGGACCTATCTGATCGTCACCTCAGTCGCCTTACGTGACGGACAGCAAAGCTACTACGTGAGTCAAGTCAGTAGCTAGGATGTTTTGTTGATTTTTCTTATATGAGTTTTCTGTTAATTCTCGAGTCATAATGACTATCCTTCGTGTCAGTATCAAGATTTCAAGATTTGGGCGTCGTCTTTACTAACGTTTTCGAAAGTCTCCAGGCGCAAATACTATTTGTTGTTGGCTATATATTTATAACTAGATGTGTCCGCGGTTTCACTCGCGTTTATGGTTATTGCGCGGCCCCCGTGGGTCGTAGCGTGATGTTATATAGTCTATAAGCCTTCCTCGATAAATAGGCTATCCAACACAAAAATAATTTTTCAAATCGAACCAGTAGTTCCTGAGATTAGCGCGTTTAAACAAACAAATAAACAAACAAACTCTTCAGCTTTATAATATTAGTATAGATGTAGAGATCATTTTTAAGCCTTATATTAAAAACTAGCGGTACGCCTCGATTTAGCCCGGATTTAACCTAATATAAAGCCTGTGTCTATCTGGAATTACGTAGTTTTCAAATAGTAAATTTTTTTGTAAATAAGTGCAGTGAATTGCCTTCCACATGCACACAAATCTACAAAATTTGCATGCGAATCAACTTATATAAACGTATAGATGAGGTTGATTCCGTGGTTCTAATGGCTCAGAAGTAATAAACAAGTATAACTATTTGCTAAAGCCTTTTAGTGGAATGTGACCCTAAATAACGTCCGTTTGTTAACTCGGTACCTCGCCGGCAGTTAAAACGGTCGTTATTTTAAACATTTCACTTATTTATTTGTATAGTTCCACGCTAAGGGCGTTTTGCGTAGATCTATTGATTTGCGTGACTAGCCAATACTGCCGGGATGCGAAACTTTCATGAACTAAAATATTTTATGGCTGAAGGGTAACATTATTCACTTATACTACAAGTGAGTAGGCAGCTGTATAATTGTTAATTTTTTGTAAATTATTTAATCTCAATATGAAATAAATAAATACATAGCGTCTTATATCATATAAACGCATCACGGAGTTACGTGTATTATTTTCCGTGTAGTGAAAGTAAAGAGATCTTAGCTAATATGGTTATGAATTTATCAAAATGCTTTCATTTGATAAATTAAATTGTTTGGTATAAGGCGGGAGCCCCGCCCCCGCCTTCTAACCTAACCTATCTGAGTGGGATTGCTCTGAATTGCGGTGTTAACCATAATGATGGTATCAGTATAAAAAAACTATAAGTACCTATACATAATAACATATTTTGTAGAACGATCAAAATATTTGGTGTATAATTAGTATATTAAGTGAAAGAATAATATACATAGTTATTGCGCTTCTAGGATATTTGCTGAGCAGTAGAATAAAAGAGTGTTAAAAGGTGGTAGTTTTAGACTTGTTGGTATAACATATTTTGTTGGTGAAATTGTTTATTTGTAGCAAAATAATTTTAATGGGTTTACAGTAGTTTTATAGCGTAACGCAGTTAAGTGTACCTTAAGATATTTGATGCACAGTTAAAAATATCCTTTTAAATTTCCTTACCTAAAATAATTACCTACTCGTTCTTTTAATCTGTTCACCACTAACTAGACATAAACAAGGTGCTTTATACCTCATAAGACGTTAATAGATTAACCTTCCTTAGGCTTATCGTTATTGATAAGATATAGACGACGTAAAATACTTTTTGCGTATATAAATCTGCCTATTGCGTGGGTGGAAAAGAGGCAATCAGAGGTGTGGCTCGAAAATAACGACCCATTTAGGGTTCACGCGCCAATACGGCATTTTTATGACGTCATCAAGTAATATGAAACGAATTTATGAGGAGGGTTGGCAGTCTATGACGGTTTTAACTAGAAGTGCTTTTTGTAATTATGTAGTTTCTTTGTTTGCTTTTTCTTAGAGGTAGTTTTAATCTCTATCTCGATTGTAATGAAAAGCAAATCCCAAAGGTAATTGATTTATTACTAGTAATTAATCGATTTCCACTAGGATTTACTGTTTTTACAGTTTAAATTAAACTGTAAACACAGATAACGCCTGGGTTCAGACAGCTTAGCAGTAATCATAGCCTTTGAAGGCTTGCTACTTCAGGAATAATATAAGAATATGTGCGTTGCTGACTCTCCAATGAAGGAATCAAGAGTACTGCCAGTCCGGCAAGCAAAAGCCCCTTATACTGTCTCCACAACGTTAGCTTTAATATTTCTGAGAAATCTACTCAGCACGTGCAGTGTTTAGATTTGCTGTTGTGTGGAGATAGGTTTAGCCACAATCGATGTTGTGCCCACTTCCAGTCAGTTCACGACCACGGTGATAGCCGTTTGGTCAGAAGCATATAAAATGTTGCGAATTTTCGTTGTGTATAAGTAGGTATCGCAATTGATGCTATACCTACTTCCACAGAGACCTGGCGCCACAGTAATAGTTGTTTCGTTGGCATAAATGGTACAATTTGCTTTTATGTAGAAGTAGGTATTGCCAAACTAGGCGCTGTACCTGCTTCCACACAGACCTACCTCTGAAGATGACAGTCGTTTCGTAATACTCTTATATTGTACAAGTATCTAGTTAGGAAAAATCCCAAACGCAATACGCTTGAATAAGTATATCTCACGCCTACATCCCCAAAAGGGTGAGCAAAGGGACATATTGTGGATTTAATAGGTAATATTTAGCCTGTTGCCCCCTACCGGACATAGTTCCACACTCTGCGCCGCTACGGAGAATTAATTGATAAAAGAACTAATAACACTGTTCGATCCCGGTGACGAATCTGAGACCTCACAACAGTCACACCCACTGTCACTACCACTAATGCAGTCTACAGTATCCGGTTAAATTAAACGCTGACCCCAATTCGCTTAAGTAGCTATCATAAATTTAGGTAAAAGTAGATATTATTTGCAAGAATTACATCATGACCATAAACTAGTATTGTTGTGTCATACCTAATCTGAATACAGTTTCCTTTTTCTTAGTTTCAAGGTAACTATGTTAATGTCACCGAGATATTTATAGATATCATAGCATCACGCCTCTATATCGCTTAAAGGTAAGGCAGTGGTATAAAAGATGCATAGCGCCTGCAATGTTTAAGTTGCACGTGCTTTTAACGGGCGTGTTTGACGCCTTTAATTCTAGCTTGACAGGTTTTAGAATTGCCTGGTTTTGGCTAGTGCGTCTATACTTGGAGTGATTGAATTAAGGTACATAGTACTGTAGTACTGTCAAATTGGCCTAACTTTGAACCTATCTAGAGTTAGCAATGTCTCTATTATCGATAAAATACGAATATTTCGAATTTAATTTGGTGAATGTAACTGCATTATATACAATTTGCATTCAATCTAGTTATTTACTACTTAAGTTTACGTATAAGAAATAAAAAATGTCAAATCGCAAGTGGCGTACCGCAGGCTCAAGACAGTGTCCAATTTAAATGATAAGCTAAATAAGTGTAGACCTATTCAAATCTTCTATTACTAATTTAAAGTCCGTTTGTAAAAGCTAGATTATGAGTCACTAAGCGATTTTCTACGATTAGTTACCAGCGAACCCTACTTTATTTAGTCTGCTACCAGTATTTCTTGCTGATGCTGAGGGATACGATAGAATAAGTTTGAAAATGATCAGTTTAATATTACCGTACACTCTCAATACCATAACATACTTTATAAATCGCTCCATTTTAACGTCTACGTCTCATGAATCTCAGCCTATATGCCCAAACGCGTAAGCGTAGGTGTATTAAAGCCACTTCGACAGGTAGGTATGGCTTTTGGTCTTACGTAATAGAGAGCGAGCTATAGCAGTTTACCGGGCACTGTTTTAGGCTGCCTGTCATTGAAGCGGAGCGAGACTGCGGAGCGAAGAAACAGAGAAATATTAACCAAAAGGATTGCATAAAATCTCCGCTCCGCTCCAGAATGCAATCCTAATGGTTAATATTTCTCCGTTTCTTCGCTCCGCAGGCTCGCTACGATCCCGTGCTGGTACTGAGAATTTCTTGGCAGGAAAACCCAGTAACACACCGGCAATCGCACCCGAGAGTCATACATAGCAGTCGCATACAGTACCGCAGCGCCATCGACTCCGAAGAAAAGATATACATACATACATTAACAATAACACAAGGTACATCACATGTCCTAGATCTAGTATAAACTAACCTATTGTCATTTACCGGTTAACGTTTCAAACACCATACCGATACTAAGAAATTCTTGAGAGAAGATCGGAATAGAAATAGGTACTGCCTGACCTACAGATCGAATCAGGAAATTTAAGAAGCACTTAGATATTTCCATTCGCTTGTTTTATATTTTTCGAAAACTTATTTTGCTTAGTATTTCCTCTTATCAAACTTTCTTGATAAATCGAGAGGATAATCTTATTGTCATTATTTTCCTGTTTATTTAAGGAAAATTGTTGTATAATGTACGAGTAAGGCTTTGGTTAGTTGATACGTTAAAACATATTTGAAATTTTGTCTATTATTGACGACTACATGCTCTTAATCAATATATATATGCGTAACATTGTATGATAAAATAGTGTAGTCAGGTATATAGACTATTTTTCTAACAATAAAGTAATTGCTACGTGATTAAGTTATAATAGAGATGATAATACAAATCTTATTGTTTGTAGCCTCATAGAAAAGGATTGATCGGCTTCTGTTGAAATTTTGCATGCATAGACAAAGTTAACATACAAAGAGGCTATTAATTATCAAGCTATATGTCATTTAGTAGGCAAAAAATCATGTTCATATAGATAAATGCCGCGCGGAAGAAGTGTATACAGCCAGTATGAAATAGAAACTTTGAGAAGGTTTATAGACAGCCAGGATTAATCATTATATCTATATATTATCATCGATCATGTCCAGTGTGGAGGCACCATGAATTTATTACTGCTTATCGAATTTGAGAGCTAACGATCACATGGAGTCTTCAACGGGACCAAGGATGTGTCTGAAATCTATTCATAAAAATGCATTTGCAATCATTTTATAAAAAAAGACAAGCCCCAAATTAATTCTTTGTCGCTATAGGTTTTGCAACATAACGGACACAAAGAACAACCAGCCTCAGAACAACTCTGTGGATCACACACGTTTGTCCTGTGTGAGGATCAAGCACACTTGGCGCAGTACCTATGGCGAGCCGGTTTATTTCAACACATTACTACACTTTGTTACAGCTAGGAGTACATTCATAAGGAGATAGCTAAGGGTTAAATCTTGGGGCTGACACAAAAGATCCCACTGGGTCGAAGTGTCGCCGGTCTGCACTGACTGGCCCCCACACATAAGATAAGATAATATACAGCTAGCACGTAGTATCATTCAGATGTTTTAAAATGTAATGTCAATATTAAATTGATGTATATTATGTAAATAAGACCAGACCGTTATGTTCACACGTTATGTAAAATAGACAATCTAATATTTAAATTTCTTTATTGAATTTTCTATGAAAACATTGTGGATTTGCGGTGTACATTTTCTCTTTTATAGATTAAAAAGAGTAATAGATAAAGCAAAATAATGAAAAACGTAATTACGGTCTGGTTCTACATTTATTAAAAACTTTGTACTAACAGGTAGTTTTATTATTATAAAGGCAAAGCCTAGTAAATAAAAATGTTTTCTTTTTAAATATTGTTACTGGGTAATTAGGTGAAGGCTATGAATTTCTGTCGATACAGGCATATACGATAGGGTATAGTATAGACACGTCATGTATTGCTGGCAGGTTATAAATGTCTTTAGAATTAAAAAGAAATCAGAGGAACAATTTAAAAGCTGCTAATTGTATCCTAGTTAACTGTGTAATTGACTTGACTGCACGCATGGCATAATGGTTTAAGTGATCGCTTCAAAACTGCTACCGTGATCACAATAATGACAAAATGTGACGAAAAATTATGTGATGCACAAATCGTTCATTTTGTCTGTTTTATGAATGTTTGTAATATCTCCGCGGCACAGGATACATAACAGCACGGGAGATGTTTAAAAAAAGCTATTTTCTCGTATAAAACAATGTTTCAATGATATATGTATTATGTTATATATTAACTTAAAAAACATTGCATTATGTGCCTGGCTAGAAGGTATAGGTACTTATTTTTAGTAAAATACGTACATCATTATTTAGGTTCCCTACGTAGGCGGTACTTATAATTGCATGTGGCATATTGGGCAAGTCTATTTAGCTTCACCGAGACCTGCCTCACTAAGCTTGTGGAATATTTTCATACTGTTTCAGCTATTTGTAATTTTTCATAGTAAAATCCAACAACAATTTTACCTGTATAGAACTGTAGGCTAATTCACGAAATTTCTTGACGCGCCGATCAATTTGCGGTGCATTTGCAATTAAGTTTACGTCTTAGTGCAAAATGGTATTTTTGTAATTGTTTAGCTGCGCGTGTGCTGCACGTAAGCTGTGCATAAACTGCGCGTGTACTGCGCGTCAACTGTACGTCAGTCGTATGTAATACTTTTGACAAATGAATAGGTGAATACCGATTAAGTTGCGATATGAATCACGCACATAAAACGCGCAGCAGTAGAATACTCTAAAGCGCTCGCGTGACGCGAACTTGACGCGAGCGTATCTGACAGTGGTTTTCAAAATTACGAGAATTCATACGAAAAGGGCTGTTTTGATCGAAACTTAACTGCAACTGCACTGCAACTGAACTTATTTAATTACGTGAATTAGCCCACTGATCCAAAAACGGAACCGAAATACATAATATGCGTAATTATTAGGTAACTGATACAATTCGATATTTAAATTAGGACCGATGTTCAATCGTCAGTTAGCTTGTCCAAGGAATAAATGATGAGAGAGTGATTAATCAGACTTCCTAAAATTGATAAAAAGCCACTTTTATTCTTGTTATGGATTAACTGGTGACTAAAAAATCAGTTCTTAGTAAAACTTATTTAATAATAATAATAATAATAGGTTGTGATTTAATTAACTACCATTGAACTACCACTGTTGACGAAAATCTATATGATGATTTTATTTGATAGAACAATAGTTCCAAATGCAAATGACTGTCAACTTAAGTCGCTGACTGTAACTTTTTAATGAATGTGTGCACAAAACCATAGCGTAGTAGTAATAAAATCTATAATTTGGGACATCTTAGTTTGAATCACCAAGTCGTACATTTAAGACTGTGTTCGGACTTCTCAGCCCATTACATGAGGCTGCCAATATGGTGACGTCAGCGTTACTTGGAATTCGCTTTCCTTAACGAAAATGTAATGAATGTAAAAACAATGATAGGAACATTATCACTTATTATTTAGCCAACTATAGATTATTTTTATATCTACATATTAGTAGTTTGTTCGCGGCTTCGCTCGCGTTAGTCTAGATTATTCCTTTTGGGAACAGTACTATTTTTCTGGATGAAAGGTATGTCTTTTCCTATGTCCTTTTTTATACTCCTGGCAACGTGTATGTTAAATTTCATGATGACCGGTTGAGTAGTTAAGTCGTGAAAGTGTAACAAACGAACAAACTCACATTTATAATAATAGTAAGGATTAACTCATTTTCACAAACGGTTTCAGTTGAATGGAATAGTGCGGACATTGTAAGTTTGAAACAATCATGCCGCGTGTGCTGGTACTAGCTTTAGTGGCTTTTATACGAGTAATCACAGCGTGAGACTACGTTAAATGACGTCGACTCGAATCGTACGTAGTTTAAACTCTAATGCAGAAAGAAAATAGGCTTCTTTAAAGTACTTACAATATCTTAGAGCCGCCAGACCAACGTAATTTTAGCAAACCTAAGGCTTACCTTGAAATACCTTCAAAATTTTTAACCAATACCGAAACTACGGAACGAAATAAATTTAAATAAATGTGACATTACTATATTATTCGGACCACTTCATTAAAGGTTTAATCAGGGTACGCACATTTGGGCGAAATTTTGCAATGAATATGTTACATGGTAGTAACATGACAAACCAACTGTTTTTTTACAGTTAATACGTAATAAGTTTGTATGACTGTTTGATTTGGTACCAGCCGCCCCTTTCTATCACCGTACCACTCGACAACTAAGCAGATTTCATCCATATCACCTGGAAGCGTTCAAATCCAAGACGGTACGCTTTCAGCGACCATTTCTCCCACGTACGTGCAAACTCTGGAATGAACTGCCTGCTTCGGTGTTTCCTGAGCGCTATGATATGTCCTTCTTCAAGCGAGGTTAAAGAGAGTTCTTCTTTCACGGTAGGCAGCGGCCTTGCTGTGTCCTGACATTGCTGAAGTCCATGAGCAGTGGTTACCACTTTCCATCAGGTGGGCCACTTGCTAGTCTGCCACCAATAGCTATAAAAAAATAAAAAAGATATGTCGGTAAACAATGCACTCAGTAGCTTGCAATTTATGGACTTTGTTTAATTTTGCTTTATTACTTGGCACTTACTTTATTATGTATCGCCAGGTTTTCCACACAGACCGATCTTGGGTGCCTCATATCCAATCGCTTTCCGTTACCCCTACTATGTCGTCTGTCCCGCTTGTGGCTACCTCTGATGCGTCTAAATAGACTAAGTGATCAAAACAATATATTATATCTCAGTCTACTATAATGTAAACGAAGTCGCTCGCGACTGTTACTCGTAACAACTTGCCTTTTATATACATACACAGGTGTTACTTGCGACTTCGTCCGCGTAGATTTTAACTAAAAAGTGTTCGTCTCCGCGGAACCCTATTTTTTTCTAAAATCGAAGTAGCCCAAGTTACTCCTTATAACATCAGCTATCTGCCAGTGAAAGTCCCGTCAAAATCGGTTCAGCCGTTTCGGAGATTAGCCGGAACAAACAGACAGACAGACGGACAAAAATTTAAAAATAGATGTTTTTGTATATATGTACCTTATATACTTTCATATGCATTAGATAAAAAGCTGTTATTTTGTTTTATTTGTATAGATTTGTGACAAACATGTATACATGTGTAAGCAGAAGCAATTAGTCGCTAATGGGATGTCAACTAATCGACAAAGCTGTTCGCAGCGTGAACTCTTTGATGCGCACTCTGCTTAATACAACTAAAAGCTTTATCGTTTTTGCAATTTGGATTGTTAAACCGATAAGTATAGATAAAATATATTTATGATTATAAAAATGCAATAACATGCAGATACCGCACTTAACTCAGATAATACACCTTTTTATAAAGCATCAGGTTGATTAAATAAGGATAAATAAAACCCAATAGTGTTGTTTTTAAAAATATAGCGTCCTTATTTTCTGTTGTTTATTCTCTTTTTGCAAATCATATTTTGGCATTGTAGTATAGCGCTATTTGTGTATGACATCATATAACCTCTTTGTTTAATTAATTAGCAATAATGAAGTAGTTTCAATGTTATTTTTTAAAGATATTCAATTTTTATTCCCCGCATAATTGTGATGATCGTCTGTTTATATTTTGTAGGTACTAGCTTTTGCGCGCGGCTCCGCCCGCGTGGAACCTACATCAATGAAAAGTAGCCTGTGTCCTTTCCCAAGTTTTAAACTACCTCTGTATCAAATTTCATCCAAATCGGTTGTGTGGTTTAGCTGGGAATAGGCAACAGACAGACAGTGTTACTTTCGAATTTATAATATTAGTAAGGATGATTATGATTAGTTACAGTATACGTTTTGTATACTGTCACCGATTCGTATCGCAGTTGAATCTGCTACTTGAATCTCTGTTATGCTGCCTCATTACTGAGCGCAATACCAAACCTGAGATGGCAAGTTTACGTGGTACTCTGAAAGCTTGGATTTGAGAGATTTCTCTTGAATTTTCTCTATACTGGTATTTCATAATTCAGCCCGGTTCTTAGAGCTCTTCACAAGCTTGCCAATCCAATGGTTTATGGTTTTTTACCTCAGACTTCCAAATTCCATCAAATACGTAATATTAAAAACGAACATCAATAACGAAAAAACAGTACAGTTGGAAAAACAATATAAAATGCAAAGAATATTTTAATGTCATTCAACTTCACCTCAGCCAAAGAATTTCGAAATCGTCATTGACATAAAACTGCATACATGTTGTAATTAGAATCTGTGAATATGTAAGTAATTTGTGATATGTAAACGATATGCATTATGCTATGCTATGGTCATCGATAATGTATAATAGGTAGGTATGTTAAAGTTTATTGAATATTGTTTTTTTATATCAACACTCTGCTTTAATTTCGCTAGATAGAGATGAGTCAAGTATGATCCACCTCGTTTCAACACTACGAAGTACGATAATATATTATTACAAATTATGCTGTTTTTAAACAAATGCATTGAAGGGAATTTATGCCAAAAAACAACTCTAAAACTAGCCGAAGTCGTATTAGTATAGAAGTATAGTAAGCCGAAAACTAGTTTTAGTTGCAAGACTAGTTTATTCCTCTATATTCGTGTAACTATCATGGTGTATGGTTACGATTTTACATAATGTTGGGAGGTAGTTCCCGTCTCTGCTCTAATCCTGCGAAGTCTGCGACGCCCATGCAAGGCAGTCAGGATATAAGTTATTACAATGAACTCCTACGCTAGCAATGATTCCAACACAAATCAAAACAACAAACAGCAACAATGGACATAATTAAGAACGAGATTTCTAACGGGTAACGGTGTAAGGATTGAAGATTTAACCAATAGGTAAACATAATACGTATGTATGATAGATAACCAGGATTGAAAAGCAAATCCTAAATTACCTGGTTATTCATACGTTAACCTTATGATATGTCAATCAAGTGTACGTCATCGAACTATAAAAGGTTTTCGACATATCTCGCCTTCACACTTCACCCTTACCGTCTACGATTATCGACATTCGATTCAATGGACCAACTCGTGAAAGATCACGTTCTCCCGGGTATCACTACACGCTCCAATAAATACGGATGAAGCCTGATGTACTATCGAACACGAAATATCCTTTTTACACAATAAATATGGGAGTATTATGAACGACGTATTGGATGCTACTAAAAGATCGTTGCGTTTTGATAGATGTGTGGAAAAATTGTACTTAAATTGTTCGGTCAAGTGAAAGAGTAACACGTATATAACTGCCAAATAAGTTTGATGGCAGAGCTTAATAATTATAAAAGAATTGCTAATATTTTCTAAAGTTGATTTTAACTACCGTCCGCGTGTTCGAGATCTGCACCGCCGCCATCTAGAATAAAGGCAGCGATTTGCCTTTAATTTCTATAGAAGGCTGTGTTACTCTCCGATATCATATTATTTAATTCCCCTTTCGTCGTGAAAGTAGGACCAACAAATATACATTTATAAGGTTAGTAAGGGCGCGACTAAACATGATTTTCGACTTCGTGTTGAAATTGAATTTGGTATTGATTCTACCATCCCTATTTACGTTCTCTGTTTTAAAAGGGTACTAGCAGTTTGAGTAACAAATTACTAGTGTCCTTGTACACCCATCCAGCTAATTTAATAATATGCATTTTGTTAAGGGTGGGTTTACGTTGATAGCAGTAAATGGGATTCAAACTAACGACCTCTCGATCGCAACTAGTAATGCAATATAATAATTTATCTACTGGACTAGTGCCGCTTTTGTGTGAGCAGATATTTTATAAAATCTGTATTTATGTTATAAATATGAAACTGTTTGTTTGGTATGCTTAAACAACTCAACCGCTGCCGCGCTGAGCCGATTTTGGTATGTAGATAGCTACACTTAAGGAGAACTTGACGCTAACTTGAGGAGAAGAAAATAGGCTACCGAAAAGCGCTTATACGTGTGGGTACAAGCTAGAAGTATGTAAGTTAGGCTACATGTCAATGTATTTATCTAGACCGGCAAATTTTAACAGAGTTATTCATTGTGTTTTTAATAATTTATCTAGTAAAAGACGCTCAAAAAATCGAATGGAGGTCGAATTTTATTCTGTTATTTTAGACCCCGATGTTCGTATTTGGGTCTTGTCTTTTTTACGTTCAACTCGTTCCTCAATGAACCTTGGATAAATGATAAAATGCGAGATCCTTTCGCCAAAAAATCCTTCATTTTTATACCAAAACACGTATTCTTATATACAATATCAAATTACTTTATAGTACCTTAGTGAATATGTTATTGATGAAATATTTTACATGTCTTGTATTTTTAAAAGGTTTAGTTCTCTAAACCTTTAAAAATACAATACCTCACAATCAGAGAAAGACATTTCGTTATTCTTAACGAAATGTCTTTCTCTGATTGTGAGGTAGTAAGCTATATTAGTATTAGATATTTAGATGCAACGTAACATGGGAGTCTGGTACCTTTCCAGACATAATGCTGCTACTAAGAACGTCTTAAAAACCAATATCATATTACCCGTCCCGGGAATTGGTCGCACTGGGCTGCAAAGATAATTAATGCTAAACGCTATGGGGTCTTTAAAAAGTAGTGTGAGAACTACTGTGATAAATAAACGCAGAAGAGCGAAAAGAGATAGCAACGAAAACTGAAGAAATTGTGCTAAAGAAGTTCATTGGAATTGCGAATGAGACAGAAACCTTAAATTAAGTCAGGTCTGCAGAAAGGCCTTGGTGATGAAATGGTGGATACGTTAGTTACCATTGTCGAATTGGTGTGGTAGATAGTTGGGGATGCTGGGAATAGCCCGAATAATTGTATTCTAACCAGTATGCATGAACAGTTATAAGACCAGATATAACTATATGTCAAGATTGACGATAGTGGCACTAGTTTCTACAGGAAACGCGTGTTTGTCTGTTTGAATAGTCGATCTATGTTTACAGTGTTAGTTGCTAACGATAATGTGTGGAACTTGAACTTAATTGCTCTCGTGTCTGCATAAATAGAGCCTCCGTGACTAGATAACTTACCAGAACTTTCCTGAATTCTGTTGAACGAAAATGAACACGACAAACAAACAACATTTAAAATACATAGCTGGCGTTTCTTCACGAACATATCAAGCACTTACTAGTTGTGTAGTTAAATATTTTTCTATATCCACGCTGACCCGTTTTGTTTACTTTTAATTTAAAACCGATTGTTCTTGTATTAGGGATAATCCCTGCGTTACAGTGGCCTTCGCAAATATAAAAACAAAGGATACAAATAAAACACAGAATTTCCATTTTTGGAATAAACAGATATTGTTATACATATTTACATTGATAGTAGCGGAATGAACATTTAAACGATTGACGCCAAACAATTTTTTAATGTTCAATCCATCATTATTTGAACCTGTTTGCGTTTGCCGGTCGAGTGGGATCATTTGTAAGCATTTTCAGGGCCCCGGGTGGAGAAAGCTTATTCAAATTTACTATAGAGAAACGCTCATTAAATCTCTCCCACATGTGGTTCTAGGCTGCTAGGTCTAGTAGGATTTATGTCAGAAAGCAGCTTGGCGTCTGGCACCGTCCCTATATACGGAAATAGGCTCAGCTAACAGGCACAATGCCAGACGCCATGGTGCTACTGAAAATGGTAACAGGAAAACCCCGTATGTTCTCTTTCGCCTAATGGCCGACATCACGATTGGTTGCACAAATAAGCGCAATCTTATTTCGCAGGACCAACGAAGCAGATTTTTATACTATTCTAAAATTGGACTTAACAGGACTCGGGTCCTTATCATCATATTTTAAACGCACTGTGATTGCATGCGCGGGAATAAAACAAAGCTATACCTACACTCTATAATGCGTTGTATCGTTGCGTTGCCCCAGTTGAGTTCATATTTCTTGATGACATTGAACGTCAGCACATTCCATAATATTTGATAAGTGTACTTTTAAATAGTTGCTGCTTTGTGCTCTGTTATAATAGGTATGTAGAGAAAGACATCGCTCAATACTAGATACCTCCATAACTCTGTTGTGGGATGCAAGTATCTGCACTACTCTCACATCACAATACCATTGCAATAGTCGTCGAACCACAAAATGAAGGTATGTTTGCTAAGATGTCTGCGGTTTATGATTCATGTAACAGACAGTCCAGTGTATATGTATTAAACCGTTGTACATCTAATCTAAGTTGTAGGTATGTGGCTTATCAATGCGTTTATTGTTAATGATGTATTAGCGCACCTACATTCTTTATACGTGATTTAAATATTAGGTAAATTTCTATAGGTGATTCTGCCTTGTTATTGTTGAGAAACTTTACGCTAGTGTTTATTGTCAGTATTGGGTTGTGATTCTTGGATCAGATAGTGTTTTCTATTGCACCTAGCGGCAAACGACATTTCGCTTAAGTCCTATTACAGCTAAGCCGGTAAGCCTATCGTAAAAATAAAATCGGGTAATACCGCGACAGGTAGTTTATTCCAGACTATGCACGTACGTGGAAGAAATAAGTGCGAAACGCGTTTCGTTCTGACCGAAACGTTTTCAGATGACAAGGATGAATGATGGTGCCGTATCATTCGACACCATCGTTCATCCTTTCTTTTTGTTGATGGGTTTTATAGATTTTTTCTGATACTGTAAATACTAATATATAGGATTTTCCTTATCCGTTCAGGAATTTTAAGAGATATTGAAAGTCAGGAAACTCAGGTAGTGAAGTCTAACTAACAATCTAATTGAGTTGTCTCCTCAAGTACGTTGTATTAATTCTGTCTTTTTCGGTCCGTCATCGCAGCTGAATAAGGTTTTCTTATTCTTTGCATTTTCCGGCCAATATATACGTTACGAAAACTGGCATTTTAACTTGCTGACTTCGGGTTAGATTACCTCGATCTGGATTTTATCGCTTATATAGAGTTTGTACTGATGCTTGCTCCATATATGCGTAATTACTGTGAGTCAGTAATTAATTTAATTGGCCTATGCGGTATGGCAACAGGATCGATAGCGTTTCGTGCTAGAGCAACACATTGCGTACTCCCTATAGAGGTGCGCCCAGGTTTAGGATCTCATCCATAATTCAACAAAAATACAACTAACAGCGTTATTATAATCTTTTTAAAAGCGCCGTTTGCCGGTTAAGTTGTACCGCCGCACACTATCCGTATACACCTTATACCACGTGTACCGTGATATTACATACTTGTTTCTTATATTTTCTTTGTCTAGCTACACATAACTTCTTCTACGTCATCTAAATCGTCCCTTTCAGTTATATATATCTTCTAAAATTATTTGAATACGACCAGATATTTTAAATATTTTGACGAAAGAACATCATTATGTTTAAAAAATATCAGGTTGTATTGGCGACCTCGATGGCGTAGTGGCTAGTGTAATCGACTGCCACGTCTGAGGTCGCGGGTTCGATTCCCGTACAAGTCAAACATTTGTGTGCATGAACATGGATGTTCGTCTTGGTGTGGGTGTTTCTATGTATAATATGTAAGTATTTACAAAAAAAAAAGTATAATTTATGTTTATCCATTGTCTAGTACCCATAGTACAAGCTCTGCTTAGTTTGGGCTAGATGGTGTTGTGTGTGTGATAGAATATTATATTATATTATTCCATAATTAATATTTGTCCCCTTTATAGACCTCTTTAAAAAGCCAGGAAAACTTTTCTTAATATATTTTGGTATGTTGTCTCTTATGGTAGATATCACCAAAATTTAAAACTCGTTTCAACGATTTAGCTTTGAAGACATTACTAACAGGGTTAATTTCGTATTTATTTAATCTTTAAATTATTATGTGCCAGCACGTTTTCTTTCATCAAATTTCTTAAACGTTCGACCTCTTATCCTTGTTTTTATATACATTTCTTGGCTTAGTAAATAAGGCCTTGGAAAATGTTTATGAGATTTTCATTATCCGTTATTGGGTGAGAGCTAGAGATTACTTAAGAGCTTTCACTCAATATTAACAGGGTGTCCTTAATTAGAATTGTTCAGTAGGTATTGTCGACATTTCCATTGTTCTCGTGTCCCACAAATCCACGGGCTGCCTCCAGTTGTCGACATTACTTGTTTACGTGAAAAGGCATTCGATTAAACCGTCCATCCATTTACGTCGTAGAAAATGTTAACAGTTCCATTATGGGTAACAAAATAATTAATGTGCGGAAATGTTGGCTTTTAACTCTATAGAGTAATTACTTCAATGTGTTTTTAATACAGCGAATTGTTAAAATTGAATTTATTTTTGGCAATATCTACATTGTAATTCGTGTTTTGTCGCTACCTATTGTACTTGTTAAGGCAGTCTTCAAGGAGAATATGATTTTTTTAGGTGTATATAAACATAATACCCTTAGGATAATCCATGTGAGCAGTCTTAAAACATTTAATAACAAACAAAACATCCAGAATGGCGTCATCCATCAGTACATCTAACTCATTATCGTTCTGTCGTCCGTGCTGTCAGCAAATTCAACAGAATTTGTATAAAATATTCCAACCGCCATGTTTCCGCCGTGTACTTGTGTACACATCGGTGGCAGAGCACTAACAATTTTATGAAAATTGAATTATTTTCAGCGTATAATGTTTCATATTATCACGAGCTCCACTCGCTATCTAGTCGCGTGTCTGTGTAATGTTTTAACTAACGACTACATTTAATTAGATCGTGACAATCCACCTTTTAGTTAATTAAAACAATTTAAACCTTGTTGCCAACACGAATTTTAAATAACAATAAAGTGGAATTATGAACTGAATATATAATCTGAATATATTTACAGAGTCAACAGTACGATGCAGCGAAATATTTACATATTCATCACATAAAAAATTTGTCTGGCGGTTAAATATTTAATATATCCAACAATTACATTGGAGGACCCGTCTCAATTAACTTGCTTGTACTAACAGAACTGAATTAACTTCGCGACCTGTGGCTTATCACAACTATTTATTTAGGTCCACTGGTCACCTCATATAATTCAGAGACGAACCGACAGCTATTGTGCCGAAAAAAAATACCATCGCGCCTCTATTCTCTCAACACTAGGCAGAGAGTGTCATGTCCAGGTTTTTATATCGTTAATGTCTAAAGCTATATCATACTTCATATCATATCATACTAATATTATAAATGCGAAAGTTTGTGAGGATGAATGTATGTATGTTTGTTACTCTTTCACGCAAAAACTACCGAACGGATTTAGATGAAACTTTACAGTAGTATAGGTTATACATCAGAATAACACATAGGCTCCAATTTATAATGATTTTGTGAAATTTGGTCGTAATATAACGATAAATATCAAGTAAGTGGGAAAAAAAATTGCCCACTGAGAGCTACCTTGGCGTGCGCTGCCTAAACCGTTGGAGTTATACAAAGATAATGTACCGCAGGATTGTTTGTCTTAAATAGTTCTAAATAAAATTCCGCGACAGCATATATCTATCTTTTATGTGGAAGCTGCTATGACCAAAATAGTGAACCATAAATACAATTAAATTGGATACTTTCTTACAATACACATTTTAGAATATTCATCGAACTCTTATCAAAATTGATATATTTATCGCTTTAAATATTTAATGTAGATTTTTATTTAAAATTATCTGTCACGAAACTTTTTGTGGCAGACCAAATTCCACGCGAGCGAAGCCGCGGGCAAAAGCTAGTTATTAATATTTCACGTAATAAGGGCTTACCAGTGGCTACAGTGCCTGTTACTTAGATTATCAGACACGTAAATCATCATGGACCAAGTAAGTCATGGGACCAAGGAGACAATATATATATTGTTGTGCTAATGTTATGAGTATATTACTCATTACCACAACAAAATACTTTCTCGCTTTTCGTCGTTTTCGGTCATACTGTACACCAAACACCAATTTTAGCAGTCCACATCATAACTTTACAAAATTTTCTCTTGCAGATAATATAGACTTTACATTATTTCGAATAGAGTCTATTTTCTCGTATATAGCAGCAAATGATTGTTGCAGTACTTGTTTTATACGGTCACTGGAACTAAAATGGCGGCTCAGAGAGCGGAAGTCGCGAGTCGCGCTAATTTGTCCTGCTGCAAGTTTACGACTTAAGTTTTTCAAATTCCTCTTTACATAATTGTAAAATTTGACTTTTACTCTACTGTTTTAAATTAAAGTCGTATATTGTGATGTAGTCGAGCTATATCTACAAATGAATAGTATTCCATTAAGCATGTTATAGCACTTACGTTTCCTTGGCTATAGCTGAAGGTAGTTTTAACAGATAAATCAATAATACCATCGAACTCAGAACTCATGGTGGACGGTAATAGTAGGTAGGTATAGCCCCACAATTGAAAAGAAACATCTCAATTAAAACAATTAAATTCTAATAATATTACATTATGAATACAAAAACAAAAAATGTTTAACATTATTCCTTTATAAAAATAAATTGCATAAAGATGTTTACTTCAAATTAAGGTTTTCTTTCATCTTTGCCTTAGAAAGAATAATTAAATAGAGATGTTAACTTCAAATTAGTATTAAATGTCATTTACTTATTAATTGGTTCCAGTATATTTTTCAATTAAGAACGTAATGGAAATTTGACTTACCTAAACATATTAACATATTTTTACTGCAGGCTTACTTCATTTAATAAGCTGTGTGAAACACACAGCCTTAAGGAGTACGTATAGATATATATTACTTACCATTCATAAGATATAGTATCATCTATCATTGATGTCTATGGCAGTCGATCTATATCTAACAACTCTTACCAAGAAGAAAGGCACAGCGAAATGTTCGCCCAAGTGGGCAGTACCTAGGTACTGCTCATTTGGGCGAGCATTTACGTGGTAAGGTGAGTAAGTACTTAGGTACCTATTAGAAGCGTTTGTATGAGCTGGCATTAGGCGTAGCCTTTAAACTTTTCGTTGACTGTGCGACGACACCTTATTTAACAATTACCAACAGGCCCATGAGTATTGCAAGTGTCAAATCGATGCGGCTTACTGAATAGGTATAGCGCTTAGCATTAGACAGATAAGCCGTAAGCTGGTTGGCCACCTTAGCAGTACAAAGATAAATCGTCGTTCGTGAGTTATGTAAGTCAGATGGCATTCGGGGCGTAGAAAATGGTAATGATACTTGTACACGATACAAAGAGCAAGCGCTGGCTAAATGCACCAACTATTTACAAGATTTACTTGCTCGAGTGGCTCACCACTGGCGTTTACATGGCGCATAGCATACAATCCGTATAAGTACCCTAACTTGCGTATGCTAGTTTCGTCATGTACAAGAGCCATAAGAATCAGTCATAAATGTTACACTAAAAGCCGACCGCAATACGCTTGGGTATAATAAAGCAAGACGTAAGAAGAGTGTTCATATATTTTTTTCTAGAGCTTTAGCTCTTAGTATATCAGCATTAAGATTAATGCTTGCTGCTCAGTCCATTCGTACAATAGTCGTAAACTTAATGCAGAATGTTTGTACCATTTTAATGATACAAGGTTTCTCCATTTTGTTTTATATTTGCTTCGAGAGGATTACCTGGTCTTCTTAATATGGTGCAGTGGATTTAGATAGTGCTCATGCCTTTCTATTAGTTTAATTCTTCCATCGGATTATGGAAGCCGGCGACCAGACAAAGCATAGTGCTTTTATCATTACGTCTGCATATGGTAAAGCTGACTGGTTAATTGCTAAAATGCACGTCCTTTTAACCTGGAGCTTTTATTTTAGCTAGCTGCTTCGTATAGATCCAAAGCATTATTGTGGTTAAACCATTACCGTCAATCGCGAGATGCCGAAATCGCATTGAAAGTATTTAGTAATAGTAGTTGTCGGATCACACACATCTCTTGCCTCTTAAACCAAGTGAAGATATGAGATCTGGTTGAAGTGTACAGCTATGTCAGACGTTAAAAGAAACCTGTAACTTTCAGAGCGTAGCAATACGTGATTGCCTACGCAACTCTGAACTGAAAAGCTCTTAGTTATCAACCACGCGAAACGATAGAAATATGTATTTACTTAACAGTCCTACGGTTTTATTGGACAATTTCGATACCTATCCTAATAAAGATATTACGAAAGCCTTTTATGGGTTTTTCATGTTGCAATTTTATTATGCATGATGATAAAAATATGATAAAATATGTTCTGGCATCTATTGTAATGTAACTGATGGAATAATGGTTGTGTGACTGATGGAATCGCATGGACTAATGTTGAAGAATCATTTTAAATTAATATAATAGATAAAAAACTAACCAAAGAGTTTGAATCAGAGTAAATGAAGTCCAAGGAGATATCAAGATCGTTGCGAGTGAGAAAAACCAAAAAAATATTTGAATGGTTCATATAGAAATTATATATGATGTTTTATTGGTTAAAGAATGTTTGCCTGTGTTAAAAGGTAGGGTATCTGTATAAATAAAACACCTTAGCATAAAAAATACAATATGTTTGACTGTGAGTAGAAATGCAACGAAACGGCGTGACTTTTTAGCGAACATGCCATGTTTTTATTTTATCTAACGAAATGAAAAAAGACTGACACATTTTTGCTACTAATATCTCAATAGAATATCTTTAATGCATATATATATATATATATATATATATATATATATATATATATATATATATATATATATATATATATATATATATATATATATATATATATATATATATATATATATATATATATATAAAAAATAAATAATAATGACGCATCGTAAGACTGTAGGTACTCAGTACATCGCAGAGAATACAATAAATATAGAAAGGGGAAAGGAATTCGCATAACAACAATAGCAATATCACGGATAAACAATCGAAACTAAATGCAATTTTATACACAACACAAACGAGCCATCTGGACCTAAGCGACCGGAGATCAAGGGTTATAATAGTTTAGTGTTTGCGTCTTGCTGCAAATATTTATTCCTACACAGCATTTCCAGGTCACGGTAAACGAGAAAATTGTATAGTTAGGGGGTTATTATTTTTACTGTAGTATACTTGCCGGGAATAACAGCCATAATATACACGTAAATATTTTGCATATTATGGTTATTTAAAGAATTCTGTGTATGTTTAATATGTGGCTACAGTGTTTTTAACTATAGCCCGGCTTATAGTTAAAAACATTGTAGCCACATATTCCAGTAAAATACTGCCCACATACCAGAGGAGACAGACAAACACGCGTCATGTATATTATTTGGTAGATTATTGTGTGTTTACTAGCACGGGGTCTACAAATGTACTCATAAGATCGCATTTGGCGCATCCCTATTACGCGGCCTACTCCTGCTACATACCTGCATACCCCCTTCGGGGATATTATGGCGTAATTATATGGTTGTTATAAAACACCATATTGGCCAAAACACCTTCAGTTCTTACAATACTTTTAAAGGTTGTCTGTGTACAAAGAAAAATATGTCCAATTAAGTCACAGTCATATGTATAAAAATAGAAACAGCTGATGCCATGATAGTTTTTAACTGGGCAAAGTACAGCTTGCTCATTATGACCGTAATCAGACGAACCATGGCCTAATATTAGTAAAGAGCTTTTCTTTTCTATAATCATTAAAAGAAAGACCTTATAAGCAATATTTGCAATGTCATAAAAGGCTAATAAAGGAAAATATTTGTCATCTGCCTAGCAAAATTTTTATTATAAGCAGTCGGTACAATACGTTGGTTGGTTGTTTGAAAATTGGGATATATTTATTTCTACTCTTATTGATAAGTGGGATTACATATTCTTCAACTATTGAAACTTTTGAATAAAGAACTTTTGAAAGTAAGAAAGTTTAATAAAGGCCTTTAAGGGATTCAAAAAGATTTGCCTAAAATTACACAGCAAAGTTTTGATATACGTTAGCTTTATCAAAATGTATTAAAATAACTGTAAAGATTTAAACGTCATGTTCACGACGTTATGAGTTTTTGAACTTTCAAGTATAATAGAAACATTTTTGTAATTTATTTTTTAATATTCGTGTAATAACCAGAACAAAGGCTTAGTATTGAATAGCTTTGTTCGTTTGAGTTTCGATATCAGTTATATTATTTTTCTGTAAATTTGTTTGTGTCATTTATTTTCTTTGGATCCCAGTTTTGAATCCCAGTTTATGTGGCTCATCTATACTCTAGTATTTTTCATATAAGAATAATATTCTATTCGCGGTTTCGCCTGTGTCATATGTATGTCGAATATATAAATATCTCGTAATGAAAGGAAATGTAACAGACATTTAAATTGTCACGTTTTAGACACTTGCTTTGCTTGCTTGCTTTTCGTGTGGTTAGTGGCCAACCTGTTGTCAAGAGTTGTTCAAGCCGCCCGTAGGCCTCTGACATGATGTTGTAGACACTAGTAAAGAAGCACTCGCTACTTTTAAAATAATTTAATAGTCGGTTGATAGTTAGCAAACCGTTATCAAACAGTTTTAACACATATCTTTATAAAAGTTACTAAGTTTTAATTTAGTTAATGATCTGCTTGTTTATGTCTAAGTAAATTGACAATTTGTGATGCTGGGCGGCACTATTCTAGCTTAATTAGTAAGCAACGTGCGATCAACCGTAGAAGACGTCGCTGGATAGATAGATTAAAGATTTTATTGTCGATTGGCGTTGGCGTCAACTAAATAAGCGAAATATCGGTTCTATTAAAATGTGTAATTTGGCTGCGTACTGGACACGGCTGCTGACGGCTTGCATTTTTAATGCTAGGTGATTGTCAGCCATGAAGAAAAGTTTCACTTATCTGTATGGGCTCCATACTAGAAATAATATGTAATTTCCGCCGATATTAAGCAACATCTTCCCAATCAGGTTTTGTTTTGTTGTGCGATGAAATCACACGAAAATACCCCCGACCCAATTCTCGTTGGGTGTTATTCCATAAATCTTCTATCATAGCTTAGACGCCGTGACCTTTATCGCCTTTTATGTTGCCTCGTATTAATGTGGGCCAGATTCCTCGCTCCAATGCGCCTATTTTTTATCTGTGATCTCAAACTAATAAGATTGTCATACCAACTTTCGGGAAATGTCTTATTATTTTGTATCCGTTGGAGATACAAGTATTATTTGATTAGAGGGATGGATTGAGATTATGGTAAACCTTTTTATGAGCCGGGCATACGTTGTTGTTTTTGAAGAGTTATTTGATCTGCCATAAGATATTCTGATTGTATGGAATCAAGCCTTCATGTTGTAAAATTTCTTCTAGTTTTGGATCACTTAGAGATTTATACATATTGTTTTATAGGAGCCAGATTTTGGTATTAGAACTGGTACGATGAATGACAATAAGCTTTCCTGAACTACTAGGTACCTAAGGTATAATTCGTATCAATAGATTTTCGTATGTATAGACACCATTCTAACCGTTGACTAATATAATTTATTGGTTCAAGAAAATTACAATTATTAACACATAATTTGAAACTAAATCTTCCAAGGCTTTGTGGTCAGAAATTTGTAGTCATTACACCAAAGATGCTTCTAAGGCAATTTCATTGGTTTTAAAGGAAATCCTTTACCAAATATAATTAAGGACCCTTTTCATGAAATTACGTAGTGTAATCAACAACGAAAGTTTGTTTGAAACTTTGAGAGTTGCTTGAAAATTACAAGTGGCTGGAGAAGATAACCATGAAGGACGTATTAAAGCTGATAGATAAGTTTAATCAACTTATTACTAATTCACGGGTTTGTCCGTTGGGAGATCCCGAGCAAAACGAAGGAACATCTGCCTCGGATTGATGTTGATTAAAAAACCTCTCAAGTGAATATTGCCAGCCAATGTTCTGGTTTGCACATGTTTTCTATATGTTACTAGAAACGCACATGTTTGGAATAAACACCGTTTTTTTAAATCAGTTTAGTTAACACGAAGATTTTATTGGTCGTTTCTAATCCTGGTAATATTATGAATGCGAATTTATTTTATTGGCAAGTTTACTTTGATTAAACTTTATCAGCCTCGGTAACGCATCGGTTGTGAATGCGACTACTGTGAATAAAGTCTTGGTTTCGGGTAAAGTGTTGTTGGTATTTTTCTGTCAAAAAAATCCCAGTATAAATAAAATAATCATTAGCGAAATGTGAATTTTATAATTCTGCCTACCCTTTCTCCTATACTCAAATTATATACATTTTATTTGTTGTTAATAGACGCCATCTAGCTTAAAAATTATAACCTTTTCCAGATTTGGCAAAAGTGAATTTAAAATATATATATATATATAAAAATGTCCTCTAGTGAACTCAATATCTACTAAATTAGTATTAAATTAAATCAAATCAGTCAAGACGATGTAACAGCAAACATTACAATTAGTATAATGATTTTATATTTGGTTAGTTATACACTGAGTATAATTTAGTTAATTCATGATCTCTCTTTATTTCTGATATTTTATTTAACAAAAAAAAAAAACAACTGGTAGGTCATGCTTTCATTAGGATCAATAAGAATTTTGCAGGGATATAATGTTGGTATGCAATAGATATAAGTACTGTTACACGTCAATTTCACGAAAGGCAATTTATGGTCAATCTGAATACTCTGTGGACACACAAATCGATCATCAACGCTCGGACGCTTTTCTCTTATCTATATATATAAAAGTAAGACATACACACGTATAATGTTACCGAATCTGTATCGGGTTTTCCCTGAGGGATATAAATAGTACATTTTGACGTAAATTCGAACCGTAAAAGAGGTTGTTTTGTCATTATTTATCGATATCCTTTGTTGAGTTATGTTAGTATGACATAAAAGCCTTTAAAAGTAGTAGTACTATGTGTGTAGAATCCAATAATTTATGGCCTTTATTGTTCCACAGTTCCGCCATCGACAACATAAAGAAAAGTAAAGTCGCTATCAAGAAAATATCGCCGTTCGAACATCAGACCTACTGCCAGAGGACACTACGAGAAATCAAAATTTTAACCCGGTTTAAGCACGAAAACGTAAGTTCATTGAATTGATACTCCTTTACGTAATAGTGCTTAGAATTCCAGAATAAGGCAATTCCGATACGCGTATTTAACTGTAAATTAAATGAAAATTTGTTTGTTTTCTCTTACCTATCAGCATAATTAAAAAATTACTATTGCGCCAACGCTGGCATCCGTATGATACATGTCCTGAATGAGCCTATTAGCACACTAAAGGCTTACTACTGCTTGATTGAATGCTAGAAACTTATATTCTGGATCAAGCATTTTAGTAAGGCAAGCCGAACTTGTATGAAAGTGCCGACACTGATATCTTAATGTTCTAAAAGAAGAGCAAACGTTATAAGGACATACATACATTATATTCTTTTAAAATTAGATCTTTGTACTATATAGCTGCGATAGTTACATAAAGGGTACAAGTATCGTGCAGCCAACTTTGGAGCACATTTTTGCATGAATATTTTATAATATTTTATCACATATACACAACACCATCTAGCCCAAACTAAGCAGAGCTTGTACTATGGGTATTAGACAGTGGATAAACATACATATATACTTTTTTTTGTAAATACATACATATTTTACATAGAAACATAGCGCCATGTCTACTGTCTACCTGACTAATTCCACTCCACGGTTATACATTATTTACTCTTCACGATAGCGTGTATGTTAATAAATTCAGGAAGCCAGTTCTTTCTCTTTTACAGACTTAGAATATTTTCGATTTATGTGCGTAACACAGTATACCCCAGATGATAATAAAAAGCTATAGTGTAGTCACGATGCCGCTAGAAGTGAGATTTGGAATCCTCCAATATATAGTAATTACTAATCCGTGTTGTGGCCTTTGATTATTCGTAGGACACGAATTCATTCGTTATGTTAAATGTTAGAAGTGTTGCTAGTGCTATGTTGCTAGTCACAGTTAATGTAATTTATGTTGTTTCGGTTGACCTTGGCTTCTCTGCACCAGGACGTAGTGCTTATGATTAAGGGCTCGGATTGTGTTAGAAAGTAGTCTGGCCAATTGGAAAAAACATATGTGTAAATGTTGTAGAATTATATCCATATCCTTTATACATACTGAAAATATACTATATTTATAAAAGTTTAACACTTACCTGATTGGAAACGGATAATATTTGACTCCTTCAGAAGAAATATTCCCAAGCAGATTTTTTTACTTTTTGGTTACTAAATAAACAAAGCGTGCACTCGATCGCCAAATTGTCACTGGCGGTCGCGCAATGAGTTTCATATCAGCGACCGCATTTTTTCCCTTTTTGAGATATTTCGATTGCCCAACTTACCCGTATGCTCAACCAGCCCCTCCTTACCCTATAGATTACATTAAGCCTTTGCTCGAAGCATTAAGCATAGAACTATAAAAAATTTATCATAATATAAGTTATTAGGTAAATCAGGCCACATTTTGCTGTGGATCAGTCTAATATTTTTAATTGCCCGTTACTGTAAGAACTTCGGAATATGATCACACCTTGCTGTTACACGCTGTATAAAGATTTCATTATGCTCGCAATATAAATTTTAGAAAAGGAAATAAGGTTTTAATTATGTTTTGTCTTTTTTCTAGATAATCGACATACGAGATATTTTAAGAGCTGAAACGATTGATCAAATGAAAGATGTCTACATCGTACAGTGCTTAATGGAAACGGACCTTTACAAATTGTTAAAAACGCAGGTAATGTCATTACAAACGTATTTAAATAATAAATCATGTCCACAGCAAAGACCATGAGTTGAGTCCTTAACAAAGGGAAGCATAAACATTTAAGTTATTCTAAAGTAAACCGATAAAAAAAATTTATATAATACATACCTACACTTCAACTAGCTAAGTTATGTTTTAGTGACATATCACACGAGCAAAGCCGCGAATAAATTAATGTGTTGCATCCTGCTAATTCCTGTAAGCACCAAGAAAGTATTGAAATTTTGTTATATTTAATGGAGATTATAATCCTAAATTAAACTTAAAGAAAAAAAGAAAAAGAGAATCCTAAAGATCTTAATGAAAATATCTTTTAACTAATTAATGAAATATCACTCAAGTCGGAATGGCTAATTACTTAATCAAATGATGAATTTCAGAAGACCGATTTATGTAATTATGTTTCATCTTAATATTTTGTTACAGAAATTAAGTAATGATCACATCTGCTACTTCCTTTACCAAATTCTGCGAGGATTGAAGTACATCCACTCAGCGAACGTGCTCCATAGGGACCTGAAGCCTTCGAACCTACTACTTAACACCACCTGTGATTTGAAGGTACCGTCAAAATGTTCCTACATTTTTTCTAAAGGAAATCATGTTTAATTATTGCACCCTAACAAGTTACTAGGAGTTCCATCTACAACTTTGAAGTATACTTGTCGTTGGTGAAACTCGACGCGTGATGTATGTGCCGTACGATGCATTCAAGCGAAATCTTCACGAGATGCGTTTCGTTACCTGTTATGTTAGATGAACATAATATTATATTTCTACTGTTTTATATATGCTATTAAATTGCCCGTAAGATAAAGTTAGGCACGTGTAGCGGCTCAACCTTGTATGAAAATGTTTTACGTTGCGGTCAGCCACTAGCAATATAATTCGTATAAAACTCCTATTTACGATGGAAAACACCACGTATTGTTGGGACCGCGGTTGTCGTCCTTTACGACGCAATACTTTCTGTTTTTACATGCAATATCCATTGGTGTGACCAACCGTGCGCGACTCGCTGCGGTACGCATCGTAAAACAGTCGACTGATCATTATGGCAAAACGTATTCAGTATTTTTTCCTTTTATTATCAAGGGACTGTTTGTAAAGGACATAATTGGTAGCACGTGCGAATAACTGGTTTGTAAATCTCTACCTAAATTTTCAATCTCAGTGGATTTATCCATGTCCACAAAGAAAAATTTAGGTATGCGATACATTCATCGCGTTTATATCAACAAAAACACGTGCCGAAATGTGTACTAGTACCAAAAATTGTTAAGTGCTTGTGATAGATTTAACAAATATACCTCTCAGGTATGATGCATAGTTCTCACATACGGATGTGCTTGTCTTGTGAACCACACGTCAGTTGTTCGTTAACTCAAACAGAATTGCTTACCCACAGCCGCAATATTGTGGTCGTTTTGCATGTCGCACGTAAATAGGAGTAGGCTTATTAACTCCAACGAGAGCTGCGCAAACTTTCATTAAAAATATATAATTTTCTCTCTCCAACCTCGGAGAATGTTCACAGTGGAAGAATGGACTTGGGTAAAGCAACTTGCCGAATACCCTCCGTGTACGTTATGTTTGAAGATTTCTCCGTTATACAAATTCAGGCTCAAAAGTTGTCTCACCTTAAAAAATATTTCACGAAACGTTCTCGTCTCGAATTTTTCTTTTATTAAATTAGGTTTTCGTAACATTTCTTTAACATTGTCTGAGGCGTGTGCGTTCTTGTTTATTTTGGTCAAATTTAAAATAATAGTAAAACTTGAGTCTCAATTTACCTTTTTATTTTAGCTCTCTGTTTAGGTAGAATTCTGTCCTGATTCTAACTACAAGCAATTATCTGCACTCAAAGAGATTGTCGGCGGTGCTCTAAGTGTGGAGATTATTATTTTACGAGCACATTCATTAGTGCCTTTGAGATACTTGTCACTTGAACGTAGAGCTGTAGTATATTCAGTTGTAACAAATTAGTAACATTGTTGTTCTTGATTATTAATATCTGACTATAGCAATGCTGTTTGAATAAGTGTGTCATTACCATATAAATTGCGGAAATAAGGCGTTCCGCAGACAACGAACAGCATTGGTCCAATCAATTTGACCAGCTTTATAAAACATATGGAATCCCATATAACAAGACACAAGGGCAAAAAGGCCGTTAGTGCCCAGCCGAGTCTCGGTAACGTCAGTCGATCGAACAAACCACGACTGCCCGAAGTGACAATCGTAACAACGGACAACAATGGAAAGACCCGGCAATTTTTGTCCATTGAAAAAAGACTATCGTCTGTGAAACGCCTAATTGTGTCATTTTATTTGCCTTCATTTTCTGGCGCCTGCTTGAAATGCTATTACGATCGGGCGGCGTGACCGAAATATCTATGACAGCAGAGTGGTGCTTCGAAACCTTTCTTAACTTCTTACTTAAATAAACAATCATTGTATGTTCTAACAGATATAATAAATGTAAATGTTTATAATTAATACGCATAAAATCGACGTCATACATAACGAGACATGGAATTTCTTCAACAATCTTTAATAGTTGTTCAGCGCTCCAGTTTTGACGACTTACATATAAATTCTAATTAATATTATAAATGCGAATGTGAGTTTGTTACGCTTCCACGCCTTCGTCGTTAAAGCGATCATAGAACGATCATCATGAAATTTCGTATGCACGTTGTTAGGGGTACAGCAGAAAAGGACTAATATACTTTCATACAGATTTAAATACATAATACTTTTCTCCTGGATGGAAAAAAGGACTGTTCCCGAGCAAGCAAAGCCGCAGGCAATACCTAGTATTTGATATTCACACGATGAGTATAATAAAAGCGAGATTTGAGATCTTCGCTTAATCACCATCACATTGATTATATCTAAATGGGATGGTGCCATAAATTTAATTTCAAATTAAGCGAAAATGTGACGCTGTCTGACTTAATAGCGTTTTTTATTACGCTTGGTGTACCATTTTCTCTAAAAAGTCATTACAGAAAAATGCACGCGTAGGCTATTTTCATTTATGGTAAATTTGATATTGTAATCAGTGGTTTTCGCCTCGTTGCTACTTCGTTCGGTTCAAAAGTATTTACTCTTGATACTTATAGAGCAAGTATTATCAAAAAAGTAAAATTGCTGAAATATGTATGAAAGGTATAATTAAATTATCTTATCAAAATAATTGATAATGTTTATTTAACTGAATATGAAGTATCATCATAATTATTTCTTCGAAAGCTATAAGTTACAGCTTGTTGCGTTATCTTTAAGTATTGTTTGACTTTAAAGCTATCTATATGAAAATCCCGGTAAACACGTGAGAATTCAGGGCTTTCTCGTAGAATAACAGTTTTCTAATTGATAATATGTAAACGCGTGATTGATTAGTAATTGATGATAACGAATTATGAATTTTTATTGATATAAACTGATACGAAATTTCATAGAAAATTGGTTTGTAATAAAGTTCACTCAAATAAATTTAGTTTGATTGTGATTGTGCGGATTGTCAATTAAAAATGGTCAAGTGTACTTGTTGATTTCTCCTTCAATCACCAAGTAACGTAGCAATACATCGACGAGATTTCTTGCATACACAGTTTATGGGCCGTAGCATAGACATGAGCATTCTATCAAAACGCAAGGTTTTTGAGAAAGACATGTTTAAAACCAATGAGATGCAACCGTAAGTAAACGCAGAAAGTGTAGTGTTGCATAAGTAAGATGTAGACAGTGTATAAGTAAAAAAAAGGTCATTTTTAAAGACATTTAGAATTATAAAGTACTAGATTTTGCCCGCAGTAACAGTACTTTTTTCTGGATTAAAGCTATCCTATGTCCTATTCTGAACCCCTGATGACATGTATGCGATTTCATGATGATCAGTCGAGTAGTTAAGGCATGAAAGCGTTACAAACAAACAAACACACTATAATATTTCGTATTTATAATATTAGTTAGAGTTTCTGCCACCATATTTTTCTTCTCATCTACGATACGACCACACCTTTTACACAATGTACTATATTATAATGTTTGTTGTTAGATTTGCGACTTCGGCTTGGCGCGAGTGGCGGATCCGGATCACGATCACACAGGCTTCCTTACGGAATACGTCGCCACGCGCTGGTATCGAGCGCCAGAGATCATGCTTAATTCAAAGGTACGTTCGGATGTCTACACTTGTTTGTTCCAGTTCAACAGTATCATACTTCCCGTAAGTATTATATGTATATGTGAAAGACTGTGAAGATGTTTGTTAGATAGTATGTCAAGTCTCAGAATATCAAATATAATTAAAAACCGATAGTGTCTCGCCACCGGTGTGCCGTTGCGACTCAAAGGTTAATCACGAAATGTAAACGAAATAGAGTGTGTCTTGGATTAACACAAGAGATCGACACAAAAGATCCCACTGGGTCGAAGTGTCGCCGGTCTGCACTGACTGGCCCCCACACATAAGATAACACAAGAGATTTTTTGAATAATTCATTTTCCGCACAGCCATCGTGGTCAGTTACAAACATTCAAACAACGGACACAATGAACACCCAGACTCGGGACAATTATTTGTGAACCACACAAATAGTTGCGTCTGGGTTTTGAACCCACATCTATACTAATATTATAAAGCTGAAGAGTTTGTTTATTTGTTTGTTTGAACGCGCAAATCTCAGGAACTACTAGTTCGAATTGAAAAATTCTTTTAATATTGGATAGCCTATTTATCGAGGAAGGCTATAGGCTAGATAACATCACGCTACAATCCACGGGGGCGGCGCAGTAACTATAAATGCGGGTGGAACCGCGGGCACATCTATATGATAGAATACCTACAGATATGTCTATAGGATTAAAAACTAGTACATTAATCAGTTCATGCCTTCATAACCCTACGAGGGTACAAGGAAAGGCGTAATAGTATTCATCAATGAAATACTTTATAAGCGTCTCATGGCGCCACTGGCGTCATCTATCGTACAATATTTAGGTTGTGTTACTCACTCCCCTCACGTCTCTTATATTAAGCGTGAATAATGTGCATATGGAATAACACTTGTATATACTTCAACGAAGGAGATATATATTATGTATTTTACCAGCTATGTTAAGTCTAATGTAATAAATATGAGACTTCTGCCGTTTACCGGGCATCTAAACTCCGTGTAGCTACTGAAAATGTTGTAACCGAAAACCCCAACAAGACGTCTCGACTAGAGAATCAAATCCAGATCTTGTCAACCATCAACATAAAAGCAACTGCAGGGTCTTTGTCCGGCAAAATTGTAAGTGATATGTCATTATCGCATAGTTAGCAATTGGATTTTCTCTATTGAACCGTATTTGCTATCAGGCAGCATGGAGGAATTCTTAGGCAAACATAAAAAAACAAATTGATGTTACGAGACCAGCGACAGAGGAAGAACGTGACAAACGTAACAATACGATTTCAACCTACAGAAATTTTAAATTGAAATATGTCGCAGAGAATTTCATGTACCAATTTTCCATTTATACCGAACATCGTATTTTAAACCAAGCGGAAATTAATGTCTATGCAGTTGTGTGCACGTAAAAAGACATTATTGATTTTAAAATACATAACAGACTGTCGTATATTCTGAAAAGGGCATACAGTGTCCATAGCCCTTATTCTATATTACACTCACATTTCCTCAGCTAGGACCGTAGTTATTAGCGGGCATATAACTTTATAACTACGGAGTTAAAAAGTTATAAAGTTAAGAGCCTATTGTTATAAAAGTCTCAGTAGCAGCACGGGCTGCAACTGAGACTTTTATAACAATAGGCTCCAGTAGTTCTTTAGTCGGCTAAAGGGGTTAAAATTGAGCATTGAGACCAGCCGTAAACATAAACTCTAACTGCACTCTAACGGTCCAGAGACCAGCGAAGCAGAAGATTCATCCTTTTGCTGTCCCGTGATAGATACAATAGAAAATCTATTCTTATGTAACATTTCATAGATAGATAAAACCTAACTAATATTATAAATGTGAACGTGAGTTTGTTTGTTACGCTTCCACGTTTTAAAGACTTAACTGATCATCATTAAATTTTGCATACACGTTGTCAGGGGTACAGAAAAGGACAACTTAAATAAAATAAAATAAATATGTACAGAAATTAACTGACAAAAACTACATTAAAGCGAAAACGCGGGTAAAATCCAGTAAACAATCAAAATTTTACCAGCTAAGCCTAAGATTACCCCTCACGCTGTCAGTAAACGAATTTGACATTGCGTCTTTCCTTGACAAAGTATAAAGTGAAGCTTATTTCAGTCAAGTTGTTATATTTTCCAGTTATGTTAAACATACATTTTCAAAGTAAACGGAAATTAACGACGTCCATGCAGTTGTGTGCACGTAACACCATCGAATACATTCATAGAATATGTACGTTGACGGAATAATTTACGTTGTTCGTTTGCCTCGTGAAGTAGTGTGTTCAGTCCAGAAAATTGATCGATAGAAACAAGCTAGTAAAAAATTTATAGGGTATAAGGTTTGGACGTGAGAGCTTGTACAACTGCTGGTCTTGAGGTGTTAGATTGGAGTTCTAGTTGGAGTGCCTCTGGCAGGAATTTCTGAGTAGCAGTACCGAAATAGAGGTTCAGGATGGGCTGTAGGCTTGCTTGTATTACGTGTAGATTTTGTATTTGTTTTAGGCATATTTTATTGTATAAGTTTTGTATTGGGGACTGATTTAAAATTATATGAACGATTTTTATAGGAGTTTTATAAGCTAAAACAATGCCGTTTACATTTTTGACTGTTTGTATGTTTTATACGTATCACGAATAAATTTCTGCACGAAATTGAATGTCGTTTTTCGAGTAGTAGCCCGCACTAACTTCAAAATCGAATGCACGTTTCATCTTGATAAAACACGTAGAAGCCGTAACAACAAGAAGAAAGAGACATAAGCTTTATTATCTTATTCCTTCTGATAATGCAAAGGAAGAAAAATATAGATAAGTAGGTACCTAATATTGTCTTCTGTTTACGCGAATGTTATTCATTGAAATTAAACTACTATATACGGATTTTATCGTATTGTTTATTTGACACTTTATTACTTAATTTAGAAACTGTTACACTACTATTACTATTAAACTTTACTAAATTTAAGCTAATTAAATTATTGAAACTATTAAAACTATTTATATTTATGTTTACACTTTCCCCGACGTTTCGGTTGCTTTTCAGCAGCCATGGTCACGGGGAGACTAAGATGGTAGTTGTCTCAATGTTCCAGTGTAGTTATTTCAAAGTACCCGAACATAATTTAATCATTGGTGTTTCTATTTACGCAGACTTCATGATACTTTGAGTTCATTCTGCGTAAATAGAAATACCAATGATTAAATTATTATGTTCGGGTCTAGCGATCTATCTGTTTAATAAAATATAGACAACATGCTAGGTTTACTCTTCAGTTAAGTTTAATATGCAGCTTTACATTATTTGTAATTAAACTACTATATGGATTTTATCGCGATGTTTATTTCCATGTATAACATTCGCACGTAAGACATTATTATGTCAACATTAAGACTGTACTCGTATATACGCTATGCAATGTCGATTCAATGCTTATACCAAAACCTCTATTTTCGATGTTCCTATTTTGCTGTGGGCGACACTAATTCCCGTACTCAAACGATGTTTCCATTTAAATGTTCTCAATATTCCGTATATCATACGTCAATAAAGCGTGCTCTGCATAGACATAAACGCTGTCTATGTTTGTGCAGTAATATTCTGTTTAGGCACACGTGTACCCCACACAAATTTCAGCAGTTGTGTTTTAGAGCCTACGTATTACGCGACTGTGTGCATAGAACAGTAGTTTAAGCAGTGAAGATAATAATTGTAAACCGTCTAGAAATGAATAAGTTTACGCTTGGAATATGGTTATCTAAATGACCAGTCGTTTTGAAACTTAATCGAAAAAAAAGCGATGAAAACATACTTTTCTGAATTCGACTTCCGAACGACTGGTTAAAATTGTTGCGTTCGATATTTCATTTGTTTGACCCTATGAATAATCATATTTAAAGTTATAAACTAATTAATTTCTAGAATAAAAAATATCCGCAAAATTATTTAGATGTGATCATGTCACAAATAAATATACTTATTTATAAGAAACCTATTATGGTAATATTTTATAGTATCTGGTTAGAGGTCAGAAATGATAAACGACCCTGATAGAAATAGGAATTCTAGGGGTAGGGACTATATCAAGTCCCTCGTGTATACGCGACTGGAATATCAACGGAGGGTTGGAAACAAGTAGTTTAAAAAGCACTAGTGAATTCGTTTATGCGAAACAGTTCGTGGTACACATATTATGTGTAAAAAGAAATACCATACAAACATTCAGAAATAAATATCAATATGCACCGTTTAGAAGGAATTGGACCAAAATATTTTATACCTAACAAATTACATTGAGTGGTTTATGCGTAATGCCGGTACTGGCATATGCTGTGTAAGACAACTATTGTTTTGGGTTAAATTGCTTCCATATAGGATTTTACAATATCTATATCTATACTTATAATAAAACTGTAGAGAGGTCAATTCTGTACATTGAATATATATTCAAAATTAATATTGGATGATGAATGGTGATCGATACTGATGACAAAAATGCAATCAGTAAATTTTTTGTCTGTCTGTCTGTCTGTATGTGCACGCATGGGTCAAAAACTACTGAAGGGATTTTAACCAAACTTGGTACGATTGTAGTCCATACTCCTGAGCAGGTTATAGGCTATATAACATAACACTAAGACACATAGGAGCTGAGCAGTGACGATAAATTTGAAGCAAGTCGGACGAAAATGCGCTTTCGAGCTCTTATCCTCGCATACGTTGATCATACACCAAAAGTATGTATTACAAAGATGATGGTCTTCAAAAGATCTACAAAAAAGTCCTTAATAGTATACATATATCTATCTTTTATAAATTAGCCACAATAACGTGTTTAATCGTTAGGCATTTCTTCAAAGTGTATTAAAATACATAAATATATTGTATTTTACATAGATATATCTTTATCAAACTCCCATATTCAAAAAGTACACTTTAATATTTATATTATGAAAATAAATATAGGAATCGGTTTATAAACACACAAGATATAGATGAAATAAAACTTCCAAATCTCGCCGCGCCAGTATGGGTACGGCTATACGGTTGATTGTTGTTTAACGCGCGAAACGGCCATCCGCTGCATTTATAAAAAGGCGGGGGCGCTCACGCGCCGACTTCACTCACATTTTGTTTGTTTGGTTGAACGCGGTAATCTAAGGAACTACGGGTAAAAATTTGAAAAATATTTCAGTGTTGGATAGCCCATTTATAGAGGAAGGCTATAGGCTATATAACATCACGCTACGACCAATAGAAGCGGAGCATAAATGAAAAATATTGCAAAAACTAGGAAAATTCTCTTATGTGAAGCAGACGAAGTTGCGCGGGTCAGCTAGTCTGCAATATAAATTTAGAACTTCGTTGCAAATTCAAAGTAGAAAACATGACAGTTATACAAAGTTGCAGAAACCAGAAAATTGCATGTAAATTCGTTAAAGCATTTTAGGCCAGGTTCTCTCGTCCGTTAAAACTGCCAAACACGAGCGAAATAAGTATGCAGTCACGTGGTGTTTAACTAAATTCCTTTCATATGTTACGATTACTTTAGAAAAACAATATGTTAGAAGTTAGTCTCTGAATGTTTAAAATATAATTAAGAGCCATCTTTAAATGTTCTATCAAGTATATTCTAGAGATGAAGTTAAAATTTATTTACTCAACAAGAAACTACTGCAGGTGAATATTGCATTGGCCTCAAACCAGACTATATTAAAAATAATATACGTACCAAAGCAAATGTGGAAGAAAAATATTAAACAAAATAGCAATCATGGTTCTGACTTAGCGGTGCTTTACATAATAATTTAAATTTTCAGAAACCTTAACGACAAAATCGCAAGTCTTGTAATAACGTAAACGCGAGGTAAAAATGTCCAACAAAAGAATATGAGAATAGCGCTTTAAGTCAAGAAAGTGGCGCGGTAAAAGTGCTGTCCTTTAGATTCGTTAAATTGAAAACGACGTCCCATTTTAATAACATTTCCGTCCGTAGATTTGTATTCGCGGCCGAGATAAGTGAAAAGCGTTATCAGTAAAAAGTTAAATATTATAACATTTTTAAATTTTGCAATTTACTATTAATATTTTGAGAGATAAGCAGCCTTTATAGATCTATCACAGTAGGAGACTTTATTTAACAGATTGTAAGGGAAATATACTACAGCATTGTACAAATTAAGATGTTAAACTCTTTGTCTACTCGTTTTAGATATCCTATACTAAAACGTCTGAAGTCCTATTAAATTCGATGTCAAATAACATAATTTAATAGTCACTTACATAATTATACCAGACAGTACGTCGTTTATATGCTAAAACGCCAACATCTAGCCATTATTCTCGCGTTTCACACTACACAATGTGCCAACAAAAGCTTAAAATCCAACGTCAGGAACAATCTAATATCTCAAACAAAACATTGGATTTCAATTTACGTTCACAATATATTGCCGGCATTCAGAGGAGTCTCGCTGTTTCGCGGCAGTTTGATAATACGCGTTTCAGACAATAAAAGCCTACGGTTCTGTGTGGAATCTAAGCTCCCTGGTTATACTTGACAACGCCGACCTTAAGGGCTTCTGACAGACGCGAAACAATACAATATTGCCTGTATTATTCTGTTCCTTTCTTCATGGCAAAACTTCGCCATTGTTAACTGTCATAATATCATCGCCTTGCTCTGGTGGTGCGCTACGGTAAAAATAAAAAGTTCAAATTTTCTTTGCTTTTCAGAATACGATGATCTTCACTTGACACGTCGTAATTACCTAAATGCTTACTCGCATTATAATAACTTAACGTTAAATCGAAAAAAATAAACATCTCGTCTGCTTGTCCGAGAGTTAGTCAATTAAAGACTCTGCTCAATATGTATTAGAATGCCATTCGGTTTCTAAACGGTAGACCAACACAAAAAAAGTAAAGAAACGGTTAGATTCAACAGTCAACTGCTGTGATTGGCTCACTCAGCTAATCAAATCACTTTGTATTAGTTTGTTTTTTACATGTAGTTGACTAGCGTTTAAGAAATTGGTGGAAGATTCTTTCTATCGTAGAAAATAGCTCGCGTTATTGTCCATTGCCAAGGGGGCAGAGTTCCATTACAACCTCCCTATTCGCTCTATATTACTAGCTTAGGAGAGAGGAAAACGGCAGGCGTTTAAGTGACTTTTATGAATATTTAGTACAACAAGCGGCATTCATAAAAGTCCGTAGGTAGATTTTAGAAATGGAAATTACCACTTTTATCGCCTGTAAAGAAATGTTACAATAACAACTCTTAAAGTTTGAAGGCATTCCTTGCGGTTTTTTGGTCTAGGAATAATTTTATAACATAAAATATAAACCGACTTCAATAAAACTGAAAGACAAGATATAAATATAACCATTTTAGTCGTAACTAAGCTCCCGGTCAAAT
Organism: Catocala sponsa; assembly: GCA_963564715.1. Lineage (NCBI taxonomy): Eukaryota > Metazoa > Arthropoda > Insecta > Lepidoptera > Erebidae > Catocala > Catocala sponsa. The sequence goes on along the minus strand of OY751335.1, from coordinate 22,056,372 downwards.
CTAAACAAAATTCTTATATTGGTTAGTATTCATTAAGAGGTGACTCGGATTATATTTTATTATCAAAAAAAATGTGTGTGTGTACCAGAGTACACAGGTAAGAAGTGAAACTTCTTTACGACATATCATTTTTCTACTATTTGCAACTTCACGAAAATGGGGTAGATAAGGCTTAAGCCTTAAGAAATATTTAATGACTTAATCAATTACACAAGTTATGAATAAATAATTGGAATTATCTTTTCAAAGTAATACAATTATATGATGACAGTTAATCTTGTAGAAATGCAACGATTTTATAAAATTAAAAATGAATAAATAAATCATTAAAAACGAATAATTAAAAAAGATGTACGTATACATATTTTTATTTTCTAATCGTGTTTTGTTTTATTTTTAAATTATTATTTAATTTATATTTTTTATTGTTTTTAGAATTAATAATTTTCACTAGATTTACAGTCATATTTATGAATACTTGCTAATTTTAACAGATTTATATACATTCACTGATACTTACAATCAAAAAGTGAGGTTAACCTCAAATAAATATTAAAATCATGCTCATACGTGTTGAATTTATAAAACGAAATATATAATCACTCTCACTTTTCTTGTAAATTCACTTAAATTTGAATAAGTCTTTTTATTTTATTACTTTCAAATGAATATATTGTTATTCTTATTTCAAACCAAACTTCAAAACTAATATATTGTTGTTATTATTATAATATATTACATTATATTCTTTACGTCACTATACTAAACTTTGATAAAAAAAGCAACATGGCGCGTAACCGAAAAACTTGACGATTTTTTTTACACTGCTACAAAATTTCTGCCATACGTCGATAAAGAAGTTTCACTTCAAAAATATTATTTTACGCTACATTTTATGGGACCATACTGTCAGTAAATATCTTATAATAAGACGAGTACCTAAATCGGTTGATAATTGCTAAAGTATTATGGTAGCAAACATTAAAGAAAAAAAATCTGTGTATCTTTTTGAACCAAGGAACCATATTATCCTTCTTTAAGGCTGACGCTACAGTAGGCAGCGATTCGCGATGCGACTGTGAAAGCGGAACGATATAAACATGGAATGGCTACATTATAAGCGAAATTTTTAATGAATTCGGTTAATGTAGCCGATGCCGTGATTACACTAATGTTGTTTCTATCGCATAAACAAATCAAAGATTAATAGCGATATATGGCGTACGGTGTAGCCATAAACGTGAATATGAATGAACTATTTGTTTTTATCGCTTACGTATCGCAGGTCGTGTCGCGGACTAATGTAGCCTCAGCCTAAGACTGCGCCGAGCGTAAGGTCGCGGTTGGACTGAATGACAGAGCTCGATAATATACAAATCGGCACGCGGCCGCCATAGTAAAATTGTATGAAGGATTTGAAATGCTTCTTTGATAAATATGTATCTTTATTGTCAACCAATAACTTAAATATTTGGGACGGACAAATTGTAATATAAGTATTTATGTTTCGTTTAAGCTGTAAAATAGGATAGATTTCTCTTATAATTTAAAAAATCACTTAATACGAGCTTACGTTTTTGCATTTTTCGTGCAAATTTGCGCAATTTTGTAGGCGAAAATATTAATTATTTATAGTTTTTAACACAGAGTAATTGTAAACACATTAGATTGTTATGGTAAATGTATATTTTATATTTGTATTACACAAAAAGTATTGACTTTATCAACTTAACTGTGACCGCCTGTTTTGGCACATTTCGCTCGGCGCAGTCTTAAAAAAGAAAATAAATATACGTGGCGGATAGAGAACCTCTTTCTTTTCTGAAATCGGTTAAAAAGGGCAATTGAGCTTGTACTAGCGTCTAAATGTAACACAAAGACGAAACCAAGATATCCTCTATGGTTGGCTCCCTTGATAGCTTTTAGTTTATCTTGAGAACTTAGTCCCGGCCACTTTGTTGAGATAGTTGCAATATACCAAACAATTTAAGGTTTCGCTATTGTATTACAGGCGGCTTCTCCGCCGGCATATATGGATATCGTAGTATTAACATAACGGTACGGCGTAGTGTCAGTATAGCTGTAAGATAAAAAATGTAATTAGTGCACTGAAACACCCACTGACACGCTATGCAACAAAAAGTAGAAACTATGCAATGGATTATGAAAACATAACAGAGGAAATGTTCTAAGCAAAGGACTCGCTCCATCTCTACAAATCACTTAGATCATCCGTTTTTAAAAACCTTATACTATGTAGCTACCAAACCTCGATCATACCTTAAACAATAATTTGTTCATTTTCTTTATTTTTATAACTGTCCCTTTTTTAGTGTTAACTATTACTTTCTTATACCAATATAATAAACAACTGTCAAAAGGACAATCTTGCTTTAGAAGATCTCTGGCCTCCTATTGCGTCAAAAATTGAGAGCGCCACATCAAACATATTACAACGCGTACACGCGTTAGTGGGGTCGTATAGAAAACTCATATTACTGAAGTATGTCGAAACGGTGATATGAAAAATGCGCAAGTTGTAATGTCGACCTAGATCGAGTTAAGGCACTTTCAATCCTTTTTCACTCACATATATTCAGTTACAGAGATCACGACTCGTTTTACGATCCAATAATACTCGGATCTGTAGATACTCGATGTTTAGACCGACTTTTATCAGGACTACATATACATACATGTATTCCAATATGGCGCGTGTTCACTACGCGTCGTCATGTGGCAATAATTCTTTATTATTTTTGTAGGATAAATGTTCAAAGAGACTTGTTTGATTTTAATTCTGATTAAAGTTAGTGAACTAATTTTAAGAAACGTAAGCCTAAGGCAGTTCTTCTTAAAATTATTATGGCTATGTTGTACGCCTGCTATAAGAAGAAGATCAGTTGCCCTTATTTTTTTTAAACATTGCTTGTAATTATGCTTACAAAATACTAGTACCTTTTCTTGCTAACTCCTCTGCGAATGAATAGCATTCTTATTAGCTGGAGGAGATGTTACCTACATTTTTTAACATAAGTTAGGAGTGGGTTCTCGTCTATAGGTGGGATTCGAAGTAATGTCCCCTCAATCGCATCTTTGTCTTTTATGTTCGCAGCTCAACGTGTACTTTTTTGCACAATTAGTTACAGACGCGATATTTCCTTGGTATGACAAGTGTCAATAAACTATGGTAACCGCTTAATATCAGGCGTGCCGTATGTTTGCAACTTTATTGGTATAAATATCGGAAAGGTATATCCATACCTTGTTATAAAGCAATAGTAGTTTTGGTTGTTATGACTTCACAAGTAAACAGCTGTCCCTATGTAGGCTAAAATTAGATTGGAGATAGCTTTAAAGGTGAGGAAGGTTAAACTGCTTCAAAAAATCGATTATGTGTGTAACAGCTGGTTTGATATACACATACTGTTTATCAACTTAGTTATGCGTAGCCACGGCCAAGAGCAAGGTTTCTCGTGTTTGTTTACAAAGTCGTTCTAAAATGTAGCCTTAGGTTATGTTTAAAAATACCTGAGTTGGGTGTGTCGTTTTCACGGCTGCGGCATTCGTAGTTTCTCATTATTCCGTAGCTGTAGGCATTACAACGTTTTTCGGATGGAAATAATTAATTTGAATAAAACCTAATCTAGATAATTTAATGAATTGGAATGTATTACGTTTTTACTAAATGTATTAAAATAAATTAAGTTTATTGCACGTCCATTCAATAAATTGAAACCAAATGAATTTGCAGGTTAGGAATATCAATTAATTAATTTTATTTTAGGATTGATGGTACCATTCATCATCATTTCGATAAACGACCTTATTTCCTTTATTAATTTGTTATGTAATTAATAAAGTCATAACATATCGTGTAATCTATATGTTTGCCATTGTTATATTCCGCCGTGTGCTTGACAATGTTTGTGATAATTTTATTCAACAACAACTACTTCTCGATTAGATTACGTATCAATTAATAAGTATCATATTGTTAACACGATAAAATCATGATAGTTCGCATAGTTACAGTTCAAACAGAAATTTACCGACGCGGGACGGATTGAAATTATTTAGAGAAAGTGTTGTCTACGTCACGGGCTTAAAACCCAATCAGTTAAACAGATATCCCACACAATATTATAAATACGAACATGTTTCTGTGACGCATTTTTATAAAAAAAAAATGAAAAAGTGAAACGTGTTTTTTAGATTGCTTAGAGAAAAGCGAATGGTCGAAGGCTGTTTATTATATATAAACAATATGATGTCCACGCATCCCCGAAGGGTTAGGCTGTATCGCACACAGATATCGCAAGCTTAATTTAAATCCGATGTAATATTGTCTGCATGACCGTGTACTGAACCCGTGCAGCCCTTATGTGGAGCAACATAACAAAAAAGCCCATTAACATTATGTCTAATAGGTTTTGGGCACCGATCCCGAACACTTTCTCTCAGCTAACGAATATTTTGGATTGATGGGCAAGCATCTTTATAAAAAAGTTATGAATATTATACTAGATGTGAATGTGCGATTGTGGTCATGATTCTTTTAAACTAGACTATTTCCTTCACTAGCTTTTCACCTATGTATACTTATAACAAATTTTATAGACATCTTCTTTGTACGGTACATCTCTGATCTACAGACTAGGCATCCAAAAAACAAAAAAGGAGTCGTGTCTTAAAAAAAACATAATTAAACGTCAAAGCGACTTTATTGCATTAATAATAATATAAGTGTGTGTATTCGTAATTTTAATTTGCATTGTATTTCTACAGGGCTACACTAAGTCGATAGACATCTGGTCGGTGGGGTGCATCCTAGCAGAGATGCTGTCTAACCGGCCAATATTCCCGGGGAAGCACTACCTGGACCAGTTGAACCACATCCTAGGCGTCCTCGGCTCGCCCAGCCAGGAGGACCTTGACTGCATCATCAACGAAAAGGTAAGGACATCTCCACAACTACCACGTCAACATTCCAGGAAAGAGAACCAAGTTTCATTGCCGTAAGAAGAGGTTTCCGAAAGAGCCATCACTATTAAGGGTTTTGATTTCGACGAACATTGCTATGATCTTCTGCCCAAGTTTGCGCTACAGTCACGGAAGAGAAAAGGGCTATAATGATCAATTATTGGCAATCATTATCGCTATTTTATCTTCCAAAACTGTAGCATCATCGTCATAATGGAAGATGGAGCCTCAAGAGATATGATGCATACATGTGTTCTTTATCTTCATATCGAAAGTATCTACATGACACATTATGATTTATACAAGATGGCTGATATATGACAGAGAACATATGACGATGGCTTCGGATAATACTGTGAGTACAAATATGACTACGAAGTTTTATTTTGTTGACGTTAGATACTTTAGATGACGTGACAGGTTTAATTTTATCTAGATAACACGGATTCTCCTAAATTAAATTTAAATATGTCGCAGGGTATTGTAAAAGTCTTAGTTTATACTAATATTATAAAGAGTAAAGATTGGTATTTTTGTTTGTAATGTTTATACAAAAATACCAATCTTAATTCTTGAGTTTATACTCAAGAACTATACTTAATATTGAATAAATCATAAATAAAATATACATAAATAGACTCAAGACCGGAGGGGTAGCCAGAGACTACAGATTGCCACTTACTAGCATTTACTGCATTAACTCAATGTACAAAATTGTCATAATTATTTAAAATTTAAAGTGATTCTACATCACAAACAAAAAAACGACCACAGCTTCCTATTAAATGTTATACAAAGTTTTATCAAACATAACCGTTATGTATTATCATTGATAAAGTTCTACATAATTTCAGCTATCTGTGAAATTACTGTTCTATAAATAGAAGTAGGTACTAGTAAATGTAAACAATAGAGCATTTATGACATTATGTGGAATTAATTCGCATCAGATAATAGAAAAATACCTGGTGAAATTGAATTTAAATAAGTTTATACGGTTTTTATCGCTTTGTTTTTTATAAAACATTTATTAGATAATTTTGAAACTTTAAACTACTATTGTTAAAAACTTTTACTACTTACTGTTTATTTATATTTAAGCTATTAAATGATACAAACTATTTAGATTTTATTTTACATTTTGCCCGACGTTTTGGTTGCTTTTCAGCAGCTAGGCTGCTGGGAAGCTATAAAATCTGTATGAAGTTGTTTAATTTCAATGTATAACATTCGCGTAAACGTAAGATAATATTATACCTGGTAAAATTGTCTATAATATACATCTACGTAGCACAATGGAGATGTTACAGATATGATGCACTTCTTTTTTGTTATATAAACATAAACGCCTGTACGTGTCCGAAATTGTAGGCAGAAGTGAATTACATCCACATTGAGGCGGCTATGGTTTTTTACATCCCACGTAATTGGGTCCGATTCCATTGCTATCTACTACACCAGAATCGAAATACTATTGTGTATTCGAAGAGGTAAATTTAACACACTTCTAGGACTCAAGCCCAAGGCCTTACGAGTGGCTGCAAATATTACCACAAAGTCATGTCACAAAACCAATGATGCAACGAAACCGCTATAATACAGTGAATTTAACTGTAAAATTGGTTTTACATAATGGTTGGCAACCCTATCGTGTCGGCCTCGAAATTGCTTCTTGTTAAAAGTTTTCGGTTACTGTTTGTTCAGAACCCTTATCATGTCGCATCGCTTGCGGTTTCTAACTTACATTGGTATAATGTTATAATACGCTTTTATGATTTATTATAACCCTCTACGTAATAAGATCCGATGCAGAACCCTATTTAAGATCGAAACTAAATACTTTTTGTTTTGTATTTGCGTTAGTTATCGAACTTAAGCAGGCACTAGACTTACAGTAGAAAAGCTACAATAAAACCCACCTGAACCAAGTATTGATCACACGATTGTTCATAAACAAGCGTAAATACATGCCCCGTGATCAACGGGGCATATAGTATAGTTATGAACATGACATAATTGATACAAAACTGTGTTTAACCTGACATGTTCAATCGTTACGCTATATGAGTGGCCCTTAGCCCTAGTGTTGGTAGCTTTTCGACTAGTCGTTCATAGTCTAGTAATCATAGCTGGTCACCGCTTCCCACGGTGACGGCAGTAGACGGAATTATCGCTTGTTACTTCTGTACGATTGCGTCTTGCTTGCCACCGTCAAGTTAAAAAGTCCGATACCGCAGGACCGGCTCAAACATCTTGCAGTTGCCAATTAGTCGGTGAGGTTCGTTTAAGTCAGCTCGCCGTTACAGTAGTAATTCTAGATTGCGTTTCGCCCGGTAGGAAACAGTTCTGGATGCTTACGTACTTAATTTTACCATTCCTCTATTTTCATCTCATCTTTAATTCATTTTTCCTAGATCGCTTGGAAGGAGGTTGGTAGGAAAAAGGTTTTATAGATAAAGCATCCGGAACTAACCGGGCGAAAAGCTAAAACTACTCGAATGTCGGTTTTCTCCGAAAGTGTGATATTTTTCTTCGGGTGAAGCAGCTCATTTTACCCATACCATTTCCAAAGATTGCCAAACGACTGATACCTCTGCTAAGCTAATAGCGATCATACGCTTCCGAAACAACTCACTATGACGCGAGCTGTATAAAAGAACGTTCGTAGTACATATTATAAAATGTAAACGGTAATAATCCTAACTAAATATGATAAAATATGCGAATTTGAGTTTGGTGGTTGTTTGACACGTTTTCACGCCTTAACTGCTCGACCGATCATCATGGAATTTCGCATACACGATGTTCAGAAGTACAGAAATGGACATATTGTTACATTCATCCAGAAAAAAAAGCAAGCGAAGTCGCGGGCAAAATCAAAATCTAGTATCATATAATGCGATAAGAACGGACTAGTCTTTTATAAAAATGAGAATGTAACCCTACAATATTCTTTATCATATTTTCTTAAAAGAGAACAACAGCTCAAATGTGTTCCCCTTATATGTATCTAATAACAGTAAGTGGTGACATTACATTGTTTTGTTACATAACTACTGAACGTAACTGGAAAAGTAGAAATATACTGCGCACTGAAAATAGTGATACCATATATTTTGTGACAATAAAAATAATGCTTGTTATTGTAAAAGATTCTTAGAAGCAGCACGTGATACGGTTGTAACTTCGTTTATATACCTGTTCTATGTAATAATATGAGATTACCTCTTCATCTCTGAGGAGGCTTATGTAGAATTGTATTATATGAATATTTAACCAGTTCTGTTTACTATTTTGACAGTGAGCTTATTGTTCCCTACTGGTAACAGTTTCGACCTCTGTGTTCTCACTAGCTCAAGATATCCTTATCTTTATATATGTATATAAATCTTCTGTGCGTGTGTTTGTAATTAAACACCTCCTAAACGGCTGAACCGATTTTGATGAAAATTTTTGTGTGTTCAAGTGGATTCGAGAATGGTTGATATTTTTTTAATTTATTTTCGTGTGTACAGGGCAACGTCTGTCGGGGCAGCTAGTTAATGTTATAAATTCGAAAGTATCTGTCTGTTACCTCTACGACTAAACCACTCAACCGATTTAGATGAAATTGGGTACAGATAAGGTTTAAAACCTGGTGAAGGACACAGGCTGGCAAGCTACGTTTTATTGATGTAGGTACCATGCGCGCAAAAGCTAGTTACGTATAATCATTAAATAGTCGAAATATGGACATGGCTTCATAATAACATCAATATTTTATCCTATTTATATTATAAATGTGAAAGTTTATGAAGATGTTTGTAACTGAATCACGCGTTAATTTAAATGAAACTGGCACAAATATTGATAATGTTCTGGATACACATAGGACACATGTCCCGGTATAAATTACATAATATTGTTTCATGTTTACGTAAATTTTATACCTTGGTCACAGGGAGACCCCACCCCGTGACTATGGCTGCTGAGAGACAACCAAAACGTCGGGGAAAGTGTAAACTTAAATAGATTATTAATTTTACAGTAGTAGTAGTTTAATAGTTTCAAAATGATGTAGATATAGTGTATTTCAAATCAACAACTCAGTAGTTGAATACCGGCATGAGTTCCCTTAGTAATAAATTGTTACGTCCAATTTAATTCTCTATTGAGAATATTTACATAGAAGCTTCTCGAATACAAACAAGAAACACTAAATATCCTTACAACGGTAACCAACAACACATGCATGTTATTCAAAGGTACCGGTGTTCCACCCTAAGGTGGTTTGCTACACAATACACAGAGCTAGGGTTGCCATCTGTCCGTTTTTCCCCGGATTTGTCCTAGTTTAGAGGGCATCCGGGGAGCGTCCGGGCGGGGCTTCATTTGTAGTCCGGGTTTAAAAATTTAAAGTCTTGGGCCGCCCGCGACACACACACTGTGCCCGCACGTCAACCGACGAACCGACTCGCTAAAGTCACCGTCCCGTAACTGTTTTTTATTATACTGACTATGTTTAGAAAAACCTGTTGTTGACATGTCCGTGTTCTGGGCTCTAAAATCCGGGGTTTTCACGTGTCTTGTCCTGGTTGCCAAATTTTAGAGATGTCAACCCTACACAGAGCACATAATAATATCTGAGAGATACGAGACTTAGTCAAAACACTCGCATATTCCGTCTCGTAGGTACAAACAGGTGTTCGGTATTCCACGTGAGTTATTTAAACTAGAGTCAAACTGTATTACGTATTTCATTGTCGTGATTGTCTGGTAGGAGCCGATATTTTGATAGTTCGATGACGTAAACTATCCAGTTCTGTGTATTTTCATGTATTTAATACTAGCTGACCCGCGCAACTTTGTCTGCTTCACATTGGAAAATTTTCCCCGATTTTGCAACATTTTTCATAGATGCTCCCGCTCATTTTGGTCGTAGCATAATGGTATATAGCCTATAGCCTTTCTCGATAAATGGGCTATCGAACACTAAAAGAATTTTCAATTCGAACCAGTAGTTCCTGAGATTAGCGCGTTCAACCAACCAAACAAACAAACTCTTCATATTATATTATAATATTAGTAAAGACTATCTTTTGCTTTCGACTTTGTACGCGTAGGATTTGGATGTAAGTATCTACATTTTTCCTTCTTTGCATATAAAAAAAAATTCTAATATAGTTTTGACTTCTATAGCTCTTGTAAAGACCAACCCCACATATATTTTTCTTATGTTTCCAATTTACAAACATTGACCAATATAATTTTTATTATACGTACCTATAGATAAAATTAAAGTTTTTATAGCTTGAGGTGGTAGCCCCGTGTATAAGGCATCGGATCTGCGATTATTACCAATTGTCCTACCTGCCTGGACTCTAATACAAGTATATTGTCTTAGCTGGAGGTGTTTCGTAACAAGAATACTAGGTATACATTTTCAAACCAAATGACAAGACAAGGTATTTCTTATTAGTTCTTGAAGGAATTGTTCTGTTGCGAGCCGAAACATTATGTCTTATTTCTCTTGTAGCATTGTCGCGGTGGCAAGGTTGACCTAGCAATGCACTGACGATACGTAAAGGGTTGCAAATCTAAGCTTATCATCAGGACGCTTCGCGAATATTGATGGATTCGTAATGAATTCGCCGCGTCACGTAGCGCTCTCGCCACGAGATACGACGCGTCCGTGACGTTTTGCTCGTCAAAAACCACTCGTAGTATCGCCGCAATCATTTCGCCGAGTGCAGGTTGATTCGTGAAGTTTCTGTTGAATTTAATGAAATTCTGTAGAAGTTCGCAAATCGGCGATTCGTGCCATCGCATCTCTCACCTGTGGAAATAGCGTATAATAGTCCTTTTTTATTACTGGTTAACAGTTCCTAAAATTATCTGCTTCATCTTTTTAAAGCAATTTTCTTTTTCTAAAGCAATACAACGTAATGTTCCTCTTTTATTCATAAATATACAGCGCATCGAATATTATTAATAGGAATTTACTTAATATCAAATAGAAGAAATTAGATTTACTCAACAAAGAAATATTTCCCTTCAAGTCTATTAAATGTCCTGTAGCGGGCGCTATCGGATTCGTTAATTATTCACGTTCGTCGCCCGGTATTCTTACCGGTAACACACTGGAAAGCAATCGAAGAAACTTCTAGATCCCTTCTCTCTCGGATACTGTGAATAAGATATGAACTTGGACCGTAGATTGAATTTAACTTTAAGAGGGTTTTCTTATGGTTCGATGTCCGTCGCGCATTTGTGGTGTATTGCACATGTGATTTATTTATTAAGTTTCCTAATCCAGAATGATATTTCTCAAGGATTGATTTTGTATCTTGAATATTATATTTCTTTATTAACAATACCAGATGCAGAGCTTGCGCTTTTACAAATATTTATTTGCATAATAATTCTGTATGTACCTATGTTCCTTTTCTGTAAAAATAACAATGCCCGCATTCAGTCACAAGACCAGTGTAAATGTCCGAAAGTTTATAAACATATAGTTACTCAATACTCAATACATTTATTGCACTCCACAAGTTAAATAGATGTTACAATGGTATAATATAAGAAACATGTGTGGGCCTTGTCGGCACACACACAGTTAGCGAACACATCGTACACACAAACTTAGAACAAATACTTGAGGATCCCACAAATAAATATACCATGTGGGATTCAATACCACAATACTAGGCACGGCGACAGCCGCTAGACCATCACTTGCTCGCTTCACCATCCGTGCAGTCAGCAATGTCAACCAGTATAGAAAAGAAGTCAAAAATATTTACTTTATTTATATTAACTTTCAAAATATGTATATTTTGAATGCATCTTTATACCATCCCCTGAGACTCCATTGAAATTGAACAGGTCTTGTCAAAGCAAATCAAATAAGCGTTACCTAAGTTACCAAACTCACAATTAGCAAGTTTATAATCATCAATATTATATCTATAGAATTATTAAATGCTATCAATCATCTATCTATCAGTAGTCTAGAATGTTACATTAATAATTTAATATACAATTGTCGTGGTTGATAGTGAAAATTAAGATGTTGCAATATTGACAGTTAATTACTCGGCAGAAGGACATTGACACAGTACACTATTCTCATTTTAAGCAACTTTACAAAAACATTCGAACACTAAGGGCACTCGAGACTCGAAACAAAGATTTGTGGATCACACAAATTGTTGTCACGTGTGGAGATTGAACTATTGCTGATCTTTTTGTTGTTTTTAGTAGTTTTGGACACGGGCAAACTAAGATGGTGATCGTCTCATTGTCTTGAAATGTAGATATTTTATGTCTTCACAGTCTTCCCGAGTCTATGGTTGCTGAAAAGCAATCGGAATGTTGGAGAAACTGTAAATAACAGATTTAATAAAAATAAGTCGAAGTCTTTATAAAGTAGTTTAATTGCAATATATAACATTCACTTACACGAAAGACAATGTTAATCGTTGAAAAATGTGTGTTACCTTATATAACAAAGTTGTAGTTGTGCCGACTGTGGACCATAACGTAGTAATTGCATTCTTGTCACTAAATCGCATTGGCTGCGTCGTAACAAAGCCGAGATTTATACGGCTGGCTGCATTCTTCCGTTGTGTTGGTACTGATTGTTGTGATGTCCAACGTTACAACTAAATCACTAAACGATGCGAGGCGTTTCATCTTGGTAACATAATTATGTATCAAGCCATTTAACTTATTAGGATCTACAATATTAAACTGAATAATACTATTTCTTCTATTCTCTCTAAGTTCTCTATAAGTAGAACTTATAGAGAATAGAAGAATTAGAAGAAGAAGTAAGTAAGAAGTATACAGATCAACTGAAAGAAAAGGCAAAAGTAGAGACATATCGAGAACTGAAGGATTTGGTTCGGTCTCAGTCCCATGGGTACCAAGATAGATGGAAATTGCCGACACCGACAAGTGCATAGCGTTTAAATATTGGATGGACGAATACTATCTATTGCCCACGATATTTGCCTTTATAGCAAAAGCGTGCGACGAGTTTTTCAGCACAACAATAGATAATTGGTCAATTAGGCTAAGCTATGTAGTGGTAGTAACTTTAGATTAGTGATCTTACTAATATGTATTGTGAAAATGTTCAAGATGTTGAATGTTGGATGTTTGTTACTATATCACGCATGAACTGCTGAACAGATTCAGATGAAATTTGGCACAAAGATGAACCATGTCCTTTATTAACACATAAAATATTTTACATCCTGGTAAAATGGTTACCATGGGATTCACGCGAGTGAAAAAGCGGTCAGAAACTAGTATTTAATAAAGCTAAGGTTTTATTCAAAATTAAATTAGTAGCGTTGTGCTTACTACAAAATTTGCTTTTGAATACAATTTTGTACTTAGGAGCTGTCATACATAGCATATTTACCTATTTCAACCGACTAAAATTAGCTCAAACACGGCATGATTACTGTAAATTGTGCTGATTGAGGTGATGATCCTAAGTGCTGCATAAACACACGATTGTTTAGTCACCGGACTCAACGGTGACTACAGTGAGCACAAACACTGTTGTTATGTATCATTAGATCGATCTCTTGGCCGTCTTGATGGGAGGCGGTTATAACATGCTAATGGCACTGCTATTTAAGTACTTATAACGTTAACGACGCGTGCAGTGGCAAATAAAACACCATGTAACATGATCGGTTTTATGTATTTAGCTTTAGCCCGTGGTTACGCTCGCGTAAAAATAAGTTTGGTTATGTAATGTTAGTAACAGTACTATTTTTAAACAAAATATGTCTATGTTACTCGGTGATAAAATAGCTTTCTAATGTTTAAAATCAGTCGAGTAGTTTTTGAGTTAAATTCTTACAAACAAACAAAAATCAAATCTTTCCTCTTTATAATATTAATGTAGAGTAGTGCAGTCTGACTAGTAAAATTATAATAACTACAGTATCAAACCAGCAATCTGATGCTAAGCGGTTACCGTCTCTTATATAATTTTTGTAATACCAGATGTTGCTGATTCTTAAAAATGGTATTGGTATAGGTCACTATAGGTACTCTAGACCTGGCTCGCCTTTAGAAGTAGCGCACTATTACAGAAAACCGACATAAGAGGAGTAATATAGTTACAACGTTTCCTTCGGTGATTCAGAATTCTAGAATCTTATGTACCGATTTCTTTCATTCCAACTTTAATCCCTATTGTGGGGACAGCAACCCGCGATTTAAAATCCTGGCATTGCAAGCGATAATAGACTGCAATAAACACTTGCCATCAGGCAGGCTGTATGCTTTTGTCACCTTAGTAATAATGAAGTGGACAATTGTTTTCGAATATTTTTTTCGAATGTATTAACAACACTATTCATAAGTACCTGCGCTGATTCTTAACTATGCAATATAGGTTTTATTTTGCATGGGCAAAGTAAATCCTATATTGCATAGTTAAGTTCGTTGTGCACAATTAAATATAATTATATATATGCCATCCTTACATGGTAGAGTCGATTAGAGCGCACACCAATAAGTTTGGGTCCTCATAACTCTGCTGAACGACCAAGGCATGGAATTCTCTGCCAAGGCAGGTGTTTCCTTCTTCCTTCAATCCTGGGTAGCGGGGCGTGAAAAAGCACCTCAGGCCGTCAAAGTAGGGACCTCGCCTCAGCTGCTATTAGGATGATGTGGAGGCCACTGCTCTTGGACCACATGACTGCTTACCATCAGGCGGAGTGTGGTCATTTTGGCGAACAAAATAAAATAAAAATAATCGAATGTCATTCGTACACAATTACGCGCGTCACTACTTGGTAGTATAAAAAATATAATGCCTGTAGAATCGCTACATGCAGTTTTTGTTGGGTCATGTTAAACGTGCTAGTTTCTCTCGACGCTGCTAAAGTGGGTACTTGACGTCGTCTCCTCTTCCCTAATTAGCGTCATGTGAGTTATGGACGTTCTCCCTTGTTATCTACATGCAATAATTATACAATATTCGAGTAAACATGTCACTTAATTATAACAATACGCAGGTCTAATTACGAGTGTGACACTTGACGTTTAATTAAAAGTTTTAGGTCAATCTACTGCGCGAGCACTCGAAATTAGCGGGAAGACGGTAAATTGACTATATTGGGTTAATCCTTGTATGAGGGTTAATCGAATATAAAGTAGGAAAGGCTTAGCAAGCTTAAGATCTTTATCTTAACAAAATAACGTGCGATGAATATTTTTACCACGTGTTACCAGTTAGAAATTTGAAATGATCTCATTTTGCGTTTTGTTGAGAGTTTGGGCTATAATAGGTGCAGTGAGTTAATACCTACTTGATATTAGTACATAGCTTCGATAGTCTCTTAGTGTATTTTTTAAATAGCCGATAATAGGTCTTGGATTTATTTTGTCCCCTTCAGATACGGTAATATAAGATAATTCAACAATTTATTTTGTATACAACAAAAGAAATTGTTGAATTAAGTGACCTAAAATATTTGCCTTGTATATTATAAATATACATTTTGACCATACTAATCTATATATTGTATTAATATGTTAAATATCAGCTTCTGCCCGCGCTTCGCTCGCTTGGTATATCATCAAAACAAATTTTGTTATTCTGTTAGTGACTTTTTAAGAATTTGATTTGTAGGCCGTTTCTGGGACTACAAAACAGATTCTCAAAATAAATCATCCAACCGTAAAATGTTTTTAAAATTTTGTATATATTAAATACTGTATAGGTACTGATAAATTTATAACTGTAGGTACTATAATATTATGTTTACAAATCTACGAGCAAAACCATTATCAACTACGGTCATTGCAAAACGTTTGTTAAATCGGCGTTGTCACTATACGTGAGCATATCGGGCTTTGTAGCTCATTTCAAATGTGTGGCAGAATTTATATAATATTAATCAAGCACAAAACCACAGTACAAATTGGGTTTATCTCTCTATTTGTCAGTTAGTACAGCACTATTTTAGTGTTATTTTAGATTTTGACAACGGACATTGCTCGTTATTACAATTTTATGCTAAAAGTATGGTTGTTCAAAGTTTTTGACGTCGTAAGTTTCTTCTTCGACTTTCGGATTGAAAATATAGGCGGCACGTGTTTGTGTATTATATAAAAATATATGATTATTATTTCACAACATTTTTCAGGTTATTGTCACACGATAAACTGTATACAAAATTCGTAAGCCAATCTAGCGCAGCATCATTTGATCGTAAAATGCTGTCATACATTTTTTAGGTTACTTCTTACATTTAAATGCAATATGCGTTAGTTAGACTTACATCAACATTTTTTTTAATTTTTCTCATCTCTTCGTTACTGTATTGAAAAGGAATACTGACATCAACATATTGCATTTTTGACTATTCTCATATTATATTATTCTTGCGTCATTGAGTAAAAATGTACCTACTACAACGCCTGAGACAGCATAAACTAACACGAGCTACAAACAATCTGATTTAGTTGTCTTCTTTACTATGGAAGCGCATATTAATTTAGTGACTTACGTTAATGTTTTCGGGTTAGCCACACTAGTTTGGGTTTCTTTAGTCATGAACAGAATAATCGCGCCATCTTAATGATATATGTTATGCAACGCCCTCAAGCGAAATATAATATCAAAATCTGTCTGTGACGTCATATGGTGGCATTGATGATTTTATTATAGTCTTGCATTATTAACCTTTATGTTGTATACAGGCTCGCGGCTACCTGGAGTCGCTACCATTCAAGCCTCGCGTGCCGTGGGCTGAGCTGTTTCCTGGCGCGGACGCGAGAGCCCTGGACCTGCTTCATCGCATGTTAACGTTCAACCCGCATAAGCGTATTACTGTCGAAGAGGCGCTGGCACACCCTTACCTCGAACAATACTACGACCCTAACGACGAGGTATGTTTACAGTCATTATCTTTGAAAACTACACACGTAACTTGAGACTCACAGAATTGAGATCAGCGTAATTAAGCTTTATTCTCACGATCAGATTTGATAATAGGAAAATTTTATAGCGCTGCTATTCCAGTCACCCCTTCGAACCTTTTCTGCCTTTCATTCGACCCCCTTCCGCCGTCCCTTCTATATAGGCTACAATAACTCCTTTCATTGGGTAGCAGACCGTGTGTCTGTTTTCCATCTATATAATTTATGGTTGGCAGCGACTTCGTAGTTTTACCTTGGAATTGTTTTTATGATGCCAAGAAAACGACCATGTTCATGAGTGGAGGTTATCACTTAGCTAGCTCACCTATCACAAGTAAGAATTAAAAAATGGATGCCTTTGGGTAAATAGCAATCTAGGCGCTGTGGTATCCAATAGGGGCCTAGTAATATTATTTTCCATTGAACAAACGGTATAGCGATTTGGTTTTTAAGAGTCAGGTTGCTTTACTTCTTTGTTATTTTTTCTGAATATAACAAAATATTCGGGCCTTAGAAAGCAGGTCGCCGAATATATTTTCTAATCCGGTGTCATGTACACACACTCATGACAGACAGGACCGAATTCGACGAAGATATATGTATACGAGGTACTGAATATCTGATATAGGTACCTTTTATTTTTCGCGCATGAATGCCTATAGGTACTTGTATTAAACGGTTCGTGTAAAATGTGGTAATGTGAGTCGCCCTCTCAAAACCCCGTTAAGTGCAATTTGCCGCGCTTCTATTTGGGTGTTCCATCAATACCATTTTCAATCACCATCGGCTGATCGGCAGTACTTTATACTGTTCCATTATACCCGTATGCGTATCTTTTCTAATATTTAGTTTTTGTAAATGCAATTTTCGATTGATAACTGAAATCCTATTATATCTGATTAGAATAGAAGCCTCATCGATTTCCTTGACTTTGTCATAATTGGAGATGCTCCAATGATCAGCTGGCACGATAACACACCGGTAGGTCAAGTTACGTATGTAGGTATTATAACTGACAATAATGTTTATTTAAGTTCAATGCCTTCTAAATGTAAATAAATTAT
Source organism: Catocala sponsa (assembly GCA_963564715.1). Classification (NCBI taxonomy): domain Eukaryota; kingdom Metazoa; phylum Arthropoda; class Insecta; order Lepidoptera; family Erebidae; genus Catocala; species Catocala sponsa. The sequence continues at coordinate 22,038,388 of OY751335.1, read as the reverse complement.
TGCAATGTGTGGCTGCAATGTACTGACCGGTAATAACAACGAAAATATGACGTTTGGAGTAGCTAAAGCATCCAAATGTTTTTGAACTGGCCCTTATATAGATAAAACATTGCAGCCACATATTGCATTAACACATTGCACATTTAGAAGCTCAAACAGTTAGCCCCAAGGCTAAAGCGACGTACGATTTATTTTACATACAGAAAACGCGACCGTACCGTACTTGAAATACTAATAAATTTACTTACCTTTATTTAAAACTTTCATAGTTTTCGGAAGCTATGGACAATTTTTTTTTTCATACCATTAGGTTAATATGTATGTACTACGTAATAAATATTAATTCAATGTTCTATATAGTTATTATATTTCATATCTAGGCGTGTTACCAGAAAATAATAGGCTACAGCAAACATAACATATGCTTTGCTTTCGGACAAAGGAAAAATTTGTACGAAATTTTCTATCTTTCTAGCTTTCAGTTATAATAGGTTTTGTCCAACAGCTCCTGTTTTGTATGGGAACGTCTTAATCGTTCAAATATAATAAAATGATTACGACATACTCATTCTATTTTCTCGCCGAAAGTCAGATACGACATCAATATGATGTTATTGTTGTTTTACTATATAAACTTTTTATCTACATATGTAGGTAGTTAATGGAGCGATGCTTAAAAAAAATCGACATCGGACCGTTATATTTTGTGCGTTGCGTTCCATACGCGATACATTGAGATATGGCCCTACCGTATCTCAATGTATCGCGTATGGTAGGAACTCTGTTACTCAGAATGTCCCTTTCATACCTACGGTAATTTCAAATTGCTATTGGCATAAATCGATTCACGGAATCAAAAAGATTACGTCAAGAGTCCATATTATATTACATCAATGTAAATGTACTGTGTAACACTATTAAGCGTTTGGAGCATATTGTACATTTTCCTCATTCATCTTATTTGCATCTTCAGTATACTTCCTTACCATATAACAATATAACAAGTCTTTATATCTATACTAATATTATAAAGCTGAAGAGTTTGTTTGTTTGTTTGGTTGGTTGAACGCGCTAATCTCAAAAAGTACTGGACCGAATTGAAAAATTATTTTAGTGTTGGATAGCCTATTTATCGAGGAAGGCTATAGGCTATATAACATCACGCTACGACTCACGGGGGCGGCTCAGTAACTATAAACGCGGGTGAAACCGCGGGCACATCTAGTGTATTATATTTGCTTCCAAAAAAACATTATACAAGCAAACTAGATAAGTTAGTCCGTCGAATCCCTATGAAAAAGTGTATGATTACTGTTTTTGAAGCATATAACATACGAAGGTTGTTATTTTAGAACAATTTTATAGTTTCACTATACCTAGTATAGTAAAAGTATTTAAGCTATTGGCTTTCAGGGTGTCTTAGTAACACAATTATAGTGCGCTGCTTTGCAATAGTCTTATAGTGTGATATAAATCGAAATTCTAGTCTGTATAATATGAACGCAAGAGTGATGCACACTTATATTAAATACTTTACCTTCCACCCAGCAGTCAACAGACCATCTCTATAGTATACAGTATCAGCATTACTACGAACATCTAACGAATATGGAAACTCGGTATCTGTAAACGTAACTGTCTATCCGGACAGCATTGCTTTGAATTGCGAATATCAAGTGCCAGTTGTTCCGTGAAAAACTAATATTCAGCCACATACAGTGTAAACTAAGACTGGAATGTATATATATAAACATCTATCCTTTAAACATATTTAAATGCAAAAAAACAGTGACAAAATGGCTTCTGTCCCTAGATTATATGGAAACAGAAAATATTTTGACTATATTAAAATAACTACTATCACACACACACACACACACACACACACACACACACACACACACACACACACACACACACACACACACACACACACACACACACACACACACACACACACACACACACACACACACACACACGCACGCGCACGCACACGCACACGCACACGCACACGCATGCACACTGTGCATGCACACTCAAACATACACAAACAAACACAGATACACTGTGCATGCATCTACTAAATATTAATAACCTCAAATTGCTCCAACATGTACTTATTAGCTTTAAATACTAATCTATAAAGGAGAGAGCCTGGAGATCTGTCACACAGGTCTTAGAACCTACTACGGACTCCAGGTCTCACAAGGTTCCTAATTACTTAAGCTGTACTCATTTTGTAAAAACTTGTAACCTTTTGAGAGAAATAAATAAATATTGTATTGTATTGTATTGTAATTTGAGCTGGTATATATTGTGATTGGATAAAATATTCCAGTTAGTATTTCGCCTGTGCATTTTATCAATGCGAAGGTAAATCAGTCCGTAAACTAGACACGCACGCTGAATTTAATAGTCAGTTTCAATTTATAAGCACCTCCATTTAATGATAAACTCCAACCAAAAATTGTTTAGTGGAAGTTGCCATTTACAAAAAGAAATCTATTGTAAGTGCTTAACACTACTTATCCTTTTTCATTGTCATTGTTATGTTAGAATAGCGTTTGGTATGAAATATACTTTAGCTACCTTTCCATAGTTTAAAAAGTAGAGCAAAACGTATGTCCATGTTCAATATCAGTTAAAGAATTGCCAACTATTCCTCGCAACAATTTTCAACAAACTTTTTTAGTAACATCGCAATCTACTTCATGCAGAGGCATTGGTTACCAATGTTTTATCATTGTTACCATGGTATACCACTTTTCAAATATTTTTACCCAATATTCGTAATAAAATACCATACTCGCTATTGAAACCCGTAATTACGTTAAATTTTAATTGGCGTACTATTTACTTACAATACAATACCAATTAAAAGTTCCACGTTATTTGAAACGAGAGTTGCGCCGTACTTTTTTAACGTGCACTGTAATGGAAGTACTTATTTTCCTGGATCGTATCCTGAGTGGTTATGTATATCTATAACAAAATTTATTTAGTGAACGTTATCATATTATGTTCTGCCGTATTATGCGGGTGTTCTTGGGAATAAACAATCCATAGCCGCGGCTAAGGAAATAACATATCGTCTAACAGCTTAGTAATGGAAATTCTTCCTTAAGCTGACGATGTATTTATGTATGCAGGTAATTAATTGATTCTTAACGCTCAACTTCCCTTCAAGTCAAGAAGTCAAGTCACGATTGCTTGGAAACGTGAAAGATATACTTAATCCATAGCTCGCGTACCTCAATCTCTAATCTAATAGACATTACCCCAGACGGGTATTACTTTACCCCACAATTACCGTCATGCCGTAACAATAAATTACCCACATTTCTAAAAAACTTTGTTGTTTTAATGTTTTATTCATACACCTCCAGAATCACACGTCTTTTCTCTCGAATTAGAAAATAATTTTATCAATTTATGTAGATTCATGAATAAGGTACACTAATTTACATTATTTAGCTTTTACACAAATGTCTCTAAAAGTAAAATATATGCTAATGTAATACATAAATGTATAAGTAAATAAATGAAACACGCTGACGGACAACGTTCAAAGTCGAATTTTAATTACAGCCTGTGGCGGAGGAGCCGTTCCGATTCGCAATGGAACTCGACGACCTTCCCAAGGAGACACTTAAGAAATACATCTTCGAGGAGACATTACTGTTCAAGAAACTAAACGAAGGCGCGTAGACGAAGCACTGCCCGCTATAATAAGATCTACCCCGCCGTTCGCGCCACTCGCCGGCGAGCGTCACGGGGGTGAGCAGGCGTGCCGTGCATGCGAGCTCTGCGTTCTCGACCACGTTCAATAGTTTTTTAGACAGATGTGCCGCGCCAACGTGACGTCAGCGTCATCGCACCACACACACTATCTCATCGATGAGTTTATCTTATCTTAACAACGCTTCATGATTAGCAAGTAATACGAATAATTCCTAAGAATATTTGTTGAATGTTGTAACTTTAAGGATAATATACCTGTTTGTATTATTACAACAGGAAAAAGTGGGGAAAACAGAGCTCGCACGCGCGCGCGACGCGAGTAAGGTCTAATTATGTGGATGTCGATGATGTTGTTTTAAGTTGTCAGATATTCATCACTCGTAGTCGGTTAACCAAAGCTAATAATAGTTAACCAACGTGTCGTTTTCATTAGGTATTCGACGTTGTGGACTCTAGAGTTTGAGGACGCTGTATTTTTTTTGTATTATGCTATTATCTGTAATGTCAATTATGTACGTAAGACTCAAAGCCGACGTTGAACCGATGAAGTGTGGAGTATTAAGCCTCGTGTTTCGTATCACGTAATTAATGTATCGCTCATGATTACGCTGAAACGCTCCCGTACGTAATTCCTTGTATATTTTCATTATGTTCCATGCTCTCGTTTGACAAAGGATTTTAACGTGAGGTAGTTTTGTGCTCATATATTCTATGCTAGAATGCTTCACGTACCTTTTTTCGGTCAGTGCGCCTTTCTCGAGTTTGAGCCTAACGTACATAAAAGGTTGGTAAAATATTAGAATGTTTCTATTCAACGTTCGAAACTTGCAGTTTTAAAACCGCAGTTCTACTTTTAATTACTTAGACGTAGTCGCTTTCAGTGGCGATCAATAAAGTATTGTTTTTGTCTGTGGCAGTATAATGCATAATATTTTTCTTAAAACTGCCGAGTATGTGATTAATTCGCGCATCGCTTATTATTCAAGGATGGTTACTCAGAAATATGACGTCTGGGTGTAGATATATGTTCGGAAATATCGTATCGGTATGATTGGATCACAGTAGTCGTAATAGGTACATATATGTATATTAATGCGTAGCGAACTTATAGTATCATAGATAGGACTTTTCTGAAATTTATGAACGTTAAACATACATACCTAGTCGTACAATTTCTAAATTGAGATGTTCGATCATTGCGTTGACAGAGATCGATATCATCGTATGTATTGTGCAGTATTACGCGTCGATACCGTCACGTTCGGCGTATCGGCGGAACGAGCGATCGGTTACACGCCCGCATCGCAACTAACATCTAGGGGAATACGTTTAGAGGCGGATTCAAAACACCATTCATTGTTTTTATGAATATTTCAGTGTGTCAACAGACACGTCGGGCTCCTGTTGGAGCGTCGGGAGTACAGAGAGAGAATGTATTATGTAAATGCTATGCGGTGGTGAGCTGCGAGCAGCGTCGACCATATTGCATGATACCGGGCACGTCCTGAATATGAGTGACGTCATGACGCGCCTCGCAGCTGCCTGCTCGCAACTAAATACCAAACAAGTGTGGAGAGCAAGAGCGAGTAGTCGGCTGGTGTAAATATTTTTACATTTCGAATTAATGTATTTTAAAGTGTCACAGAGTAATAATTTCAAAGCACTACATTATTATTCATTAATTCTGATGTGATCTAATTACGAATAAATGTACTTTCTTTATGGCGGGCGAGGTGTTCGTTGGAAAACTTGCGTGTTTCAATAATTTTTGAAATAATAATTATCGTCTTCCTTGTATTGCATGTTAGCGCACAAGACAATTTTTAGAATAGTTAATTCTTCATATCAGATATTTTAAAGAGATGTTTATAGAGTATTTGAAAATTAAGTTGATGAATGTGCGGTATTGATGGGCCCGTCGTATCAAGTTTTTCAACGAACGGTGTTGACGGCGGCCGGGGCCAGGCGGACAGTACCGCGCGGCGCTACAGCCTACACGCAGTGCCGGCAATTCTGGATGTCGACCGAGTTATTTATTTTAATATTTTACTATTAAAAAGAGGATATGATTCAAACTAAAGGTTCGATCGACAACTATCCACGTAATTGTTCGCACTGTGTGAACGTTGTAGCGACCGTCGCCGTGTCGGTATAGGTACGGACGAGACCGGACCGGGTGGTACTAATGTATTGTTACTCTTATTATTATCTTTAAGATGTTGTTAGCAAGGTTCAGTCCACGTTTCCAGTGTCACATCTAGTGCGGTTCTCACCCTGGGCGACTCATCTACTTCTGTACTAAGACTTGAATAACGTTGTTTGTTGAAAGTATTTAGGAAGCATTTTAGGTAATAAAATACTTTGTCATTAAATTTTAAACAGTACATAATGTGAAAAGTTTCTTAGAAGAGAATATATTTTGGGTCTCGGTATTTATATTGAGATTCTACGTGTTGTATAAATGTTAAAGTACTAAAAGTCGTTGCTTTTTGTGGCTGAGGCTGTGTCTGCGGGCGGTTGTTTCAATTGTTGGGTATCTGTCTCAATTATGTGTTAATAAGAACACAATGGCGCATGATGTAATCCAAACAGTTCGATAGCAACAACAATATTGCGACGTACAAAAATAAATTGGTATAATGCAGCTCCCAACGTTCGAGTTGCCACGTGCAAAAATAAATTGACGTAGATACGCTACCGTTGATGAAGCCGCAGCCTTTACCTGTATAATTAATTCCGCATTTACAATACCATCGACATGATCTATCGAGTGTTTTAACTATAACCAAACTAAAGTACCTTGCTTGCGAGGTAGTAAGTCTACTTTGTACAGTTTATTTCTTGTTTCTACATAAAAATTTGCTTGGAAATGTGTAATTTCAACTGTATTTTAGAACATACGTCAATGATTTGTAAAAAGACAAGCTTATTTATTGTGACTAGTGTTTTAAATAAGGAAATCGTCTTACTGACTGCTGTTTGAAACTTGTTAAATGTTTTCATTGTTTAGACTGTAACTCGACTAATATCTATAAACAAGGTATTGGGAACAACAGGCTAAGAAACTGCTTGCAGTTTAGTATCGTCGGCAGTTGAGAGTCAAAATGTTCACTAACTATTAATTATTAACTAATCAATATTCTTATTACTCTATTCTATCGCATAATTACCATAAACAGTTGTTTCGCAATATCTTGTTTCTAGAACTCAATTTCAAATTTCAACCATATTTTAATTCAAATATATTCCAGAATAATTAAAAAATGGTTTGTGTACATCGAGTTACCAGCAACAATATTAAAAATGGTTGAAATATTAACACGTGCTGTTTCACCACATAGTTTGGGGAATGCCAAGATTTCCTATTCGACTCGGCCAGAGCCGGCAAAGATTAACTATATATCATTAAAAAGGCTAATAAATGTTGAATTATATAATAAAATTACTTTTTTATTAGAAGTTCACCAAAAAGAGATACAGCTACATGAAAATACCACTTGCGCGCGATGTAAATAGTATGGAATTGATTTATTACATTAAATAAAACTGACAAAATATTTAAATATACATTATTTAAATATCTATCGTATTGCATATGACACATTTTCCACGATTTAATAACATTGTCTGAATTTAAAACATTTCTACTATATATAAGGAGGTATATGAGGTACTTAATACAATTGGCAGTGAACAGAACCATAGAAACTGTCTGTGTGCTCGATAGATGGCGTAAGGACCGAGTTAGATCGCGATATGCTTTATAAGGGCCGGGATTTTTTATTGTCAGTGCGAATTTTGTGACAGTTATTCAAGTTTGCAATTCGTCAAAGTGCCATCTTTACATTCACTATTTAAATTGAGTTTTTGTCTGTGAAGTTCTACAGTTTTGTTTTATATTGCAAAAATAATATTATTGTTTACTATGAATTACCAATATTTTAGAAAGTATGTCGGAGGCTTCTTTCTTTAAGCCAAATCTTGGCATTCTCCTTTAATGAAATATGTATTTTATAAAAATGTGATAAAACAGTGAATTAAAATCTTTCCTTGTCACTCAAAACTTTCCTATGTTAGTATTGTATACAACCTCCAACATATAACACCAGAGTAAACCATCATGTATTTATTGTTAAAATATGAGTGTTGCCATATTTTCTTAAGTCATTATGTACAAATTGGATATTGTAAGATCATTTGTTATCTGTCAACAGTTGAATATTACGAAAATAAATCAAATCAAAAGAGCTAACTTGTTAATTATTTTGGTGAACTCCAAACTGAATCCTTATCTAATTTTCTCGGTGTAATATTCTACCGGTAAGATTTAATAAAACTAAACACAATTTGGAAGTAGTAGATGGGTATTTATCAAAACAATTTGTGCAGAATTAAAGCGCTTACTTCGTTAATTAACTACGTAACTACCGATGATGAGTCATGGGTTCGAAACCCAAGTGTGCAAAGAATTACGGTTCGACAGAATTTTTTAACTGTAGCTGTCGTCTTTATTTGCTTACGGAACTGTAAGCAAACAAAGCTGTTGGTATAATCTCTTTTTATGTAGACCGCAAACGAAACGATTGTATTGTGTGGGTGGATTTGCATAAATAATTGTGATGCATATGTATTAAATCAGATACCACTGGTGCATTTTGCTGGTAAAATAAATATTTTGCTCGGTGGTTGTGGCGAAATACCTACCTACCCATCTCACTAATTATAACGCACCCGCTTGTGAGGGGGTGTATGACTATACGTATTCTTGTCGGTATAGAACCATGTTCTAAGGAAATATGTATGTTCTTGCTTTAATATAAAGTAACAACATACATTGTATTCGCATGTCAGGAACTTTGAGAATCATGTTGGACCTGTTAAGTGAATTACGCAATAGTAATATAATATGCGCTGAGATTTATATGTTCTACTTATGTAGCTGAACATATTTGGAGGAATGTCATTGGAAATTGGAGTGTGGGCTACTAGCAACCGCGGAGGGACCTGTCAACCATATAAAAACGAATTAGTAGGTAGGTCTTAAACAAAAAGAAGTAAGTATAGCCGCCAATGATGCTGAAACTTGTACAAATTTTGATAACGCCTTGTGTTTACAGTATAGTCAAAAAGTATTCAAAAAGCGTCGCAGCACCTAAGTAACCTAGTTAGAAACATAGATGCACGCCCAAAGGGGCAGGGAAAGCGTAGCATCGTTTTCTCTACTGAGCGTTTTCTAACAGAAACGCCAACGACTGCACGACACCAAAATCGATGCTATAGCCTTACGATTTTTGTTTTCTTATTGCTGCTCGTCCTAGACGGTTCATTAGCATTTTTCTTGATATCACGAAAGCAATTCTAAGAAAACAATCTAGTCGCTGCCTGTCGCAAACCACGTAGGTGGCAAACAAGCATACGACATGCCTTTTAGTAAACAGATAACGAGTTAGTCTTATAGACAATAAAAGATGGAAAATAATAGATTACAAAAATGGCTTGTGGGAAAGTATTTTTATTCAATTAGCGAATTTATAACTTTAAAGATTTTTATTAGGTACTTAATTATTTAATTCTTTGTTTTTACTTATTTGACATTTTTATGTGTATTTAATAATTTTATATACTTAATAACTGTAATTTTGTGCTAATGGTATAATTTTATGATATCGATATAAGTTTGTGAAATTGTAACAATTAAATGATGTATAATGATCTTACTCATCATTATACATCATTTGTATAATATCTGAATGCCGCCAGACAGGCGAAACATGATGTAAGTACATAATTATCACTATTTTTATAACAACAGTGTCAACGATGTTTCTTGCGAATAAATACATTTGAATTTGAAATTTGAATTTGAAAAACATGACTAGTTAAAAAAAATTACATCCGATATCTTATAGTTACGGAATTGAGGGGCGTCCATAGAATGGCATAGAAGTAATACTTTTAATGTCTGCATCTTCAGAGTACAGACTCTGAAGATCAAAATTATCAAGTTTATTTTAGAGATATAGGTACAGGTATCTCTAAAATAAACTTGATCACTATTTTTTGAGTTAGCAAAATAATAATGGCCTAGGTTTCGGTTATTGATGTGAAACATCTATAGCCGCACGTAAAACCGATTGCTGGCGTGGCGACGCATCGCCACGCTATATGATAGTATTTTACATTATGTCACATTAGTTCCTGTCGTAATCTGTTCTTTTATGCATATTACTTGTACAAAATAATTTCGATGTTTCAAATCTGCCAGGCGTCCCGTGACGACTCATAATTTAATATTTATGCGACAATCTTTGATACTAAAATTTTACCTAGGCTAAAATAGTTCTAGAACAATCTATAGGTGTAGGTACTAACATTGAAGATTATATTATATATGGATATATTACATACGAAATAACGCACGTAATAGGTATTTAAATGATTAATGCGTTACACAGTAAATATTTTTATTTGCTATCTAGACGATCTACCTACATAAATATTACTAAAAGTTCCTACTGTTGTAATTCGTAACGGGCTAGCAAATTGCTCATTGTATAACGTATGCTGGAATCACCCGATTGCATTCGACTCAGTGATTGGTAGGTACCCACCAATCACTGGATCAAGTTTCATCATCCGGAAGTCTTCACCACAGAACACTACTTTCATTTAAGTATAGTGCGTGAAGATATTGAAATTAACAAAAATATTATTAAAAATGTAGAAATCGTCCAATATAAGTAATAGAGATACCGTAAGCACAGTGCATTAATAGACAAGCAGTAGGTCGACTTCATACAATCACTCACATCAATGATCTAGGTATCACATTCACGCACGCACACAGTCATGTGTATTTTACATAACTATAAGTCGACTTAAGCACGGTAATAATATCTATACAGTATTCTATCTTCATACAAACGGTCGGAACTCGAGTCATACCTACGCGCCTCGGCGTTGGCATGCGCTTGGTACGCAACTAGTCGCGAATGCCCCGCAATGACGAACGGACGGTGTCATTGTTTTGGTAAGCAGTAAGCGTGCGATTTGTTAATATTTTATTGAAATAACTAAAAGTACTTACATAATAATTATGTCAAAGTGCAATTATAGAATAAATTGTGCTGTTTATGGTTGCTGGAATTCTTCAATAACGCACCTAGAGTTATAATGTTTAATTAAACTTTTTATCCGAATGCGGATTTTTTATACTATTAAATTTAACAATTAAGCTTTTCGTAGGTACGTCTCGGTCGAGGCGCAAATATTTTTCAGTCTCATAGGGATGTATTTTATTAAATCTACAAATCAAAAACACAACTTGCTTTTTATTGAATACTTTCTATTTCATTCACTAAGAATTTCATTTTTTATAATATAATATAATATTTACAATCACTAAACTAGAAAGAAACTCAAGTAGGTAGATAAAATAAAATACTGTAGGCGGGCAGCCCTAATAAGTCTACGAACCGCGCTGTTGTAGATAATTATTTCAAGGACAGGGTCGAGTTACCATACTGTATAGATATTATTACCGTGACTTAAGTCAAGTAACAGCATCGAGTGTCACGCGATTAGGTATTAGGTACCTATTGTTTTCGTCGTGTGTATTCGTAACTATTCGTGAGTGCTCGGATTTGCGCCACTGCAACGATGAGCTCTCTAATGTTTCTTCCTATTTGCTTACTAACAATATTTAATTCTATTATCAGGGGATGTGCAGTTGTAATTACACAAAAAAATATTTAATGATTTATTATAAACTAGTTTATTATAAATAGTGTCCATATGTGATTTTATATGAAATGCAACAGCAAATAGTATTCAAAAGGAAACTTTTGGTGAAATTAATTTAATAATTGGTTACAATATGAAGGCATAATTAGATACTAGGTATACTATATTTAGCACATTATAACCTAATTTTAGGTTTGGGTTATACCTATAACTTTTTGATGAACACAACAAAAATACGTAATTTGTTGTCACTGAATAATATTCAAATATCTTAAACACGATTTGATAAAATAGCAATTTGCTATCTATGGTAAGCAGTTGCCGTCTACCATCAGGTTAGCGGTCGTGAAAAAATATTACTTTTTTCATTTCACAAAAGCGTTGTCGTTTGTTACAAAATATGTAGCAACCCTAACGCGGCCAAGAGTAGGTTCTTATTTCAAAAATACGGCGGAGTCGACATACTGCTTGTCTATGCTTGTCTATACACAGTACATTATACTGTGCCGTAAGTGTAGTCTGTGTCGGTACATGGATAATTATAATAAATGTTAATAAAATGAGGGTGGATGAAGATTCTTCAGGCTCACAAACGGAGCTATGACATCGCCGAACCAGTTAGCTTGTGACTACGGCCGGTGTAACGTGTTCAACGACAAGCATCAAAAGTTACCTAAATAATATGCATGATCGCGTTAATTAAATTTAAAATTATTATAATATACAAAATTATATTATTCAATGCGAAAGGTGAAAAGTTTTTGAAAGTACAGTTGTTTGATCTGTGTCGTCCACAAATAGATTTTTTCAATTTTTAAAGTCCCTCGCTTCACAGGAATTTCTAGTGCGGGAGTTGTACTTTCAAATAATGGGTGTTGGTGGGTACTGCTTAAAATAACATTTTCTATTTTAGACCTTAATAAATATTTTTGTCTTTAAATTAAGGGTAGGTCCATCGTATAATTTACAGCACGGCGATTCTTATTTTATGTGGTCTTCCTCGTTGTGAAACACCTCTCGAAGTCAGTCACCTCTCAAGTTAGTAAAAATATTGAAATGATTTAGTTCTTACATAAGTATTTACTTATCTATTTCCACGAGTAGATGTAACATTGAGTTACGTTTATAAAGTAGTTTAATTTCAATAAATGTAACATTGTTTGAGTGTAATTACCTCTCTGAATTGCTTTACAGTGACTATGAAGCGCGGAATACTGTGAACTGCGGTTTAGAGACGAGAGTACCTAATAACGATGTGCGTGTTAAGTGACGGATTGCGGTGGGCGCAACTAGTAGTGGCTGTTCGACAGTATAGGTAAGTGCAATTTTAGTATTTATCTGAGTAATTGTTGCTTGCCACTGGACTATTAAGTGTGGCGCTAACACGCTTTGATTTCTAAAAATAATGACAAATGGTGCATCCCTTATAGGAAACCTTTGCGATTCGGTACCATGCTCTGGTAAGTATATATGCATATCGGATTTGTGTTTACAGGCGATTTAGGGATTGCCAAATCGGTAATGGTTTATCCGACACGATCAGATAAATATTTAAAAAATAATACCAGTGAAAAAATTTCTCGAGGTCTTCTTACTTTCACAAACTTTCTTATTGATATCATTGAAATTGTTTTATTAGCCATATTATTGCACACGCTGTCCTACCTTTGTAGTGTTATATTCTAATAGATATTACATTGTAACAAAGGGCTCGATAACAAGGTACTAGTGGCGTTCGAAACTACAAAACATTACTTTCACATTAATTAGGGTTTATTCAACGCACCGCCCGGGGAGAACAGAAAACACGACATCTAATGAGGATTCATGGGGATGCCTGTTACTACCTATAAATGAAAGCCACGTTGCGGCGATATAGGTAATTAGACAGTATGTTTCTCAAATCAACCTTAAAATCACATTCAAAAGAACATATTAATGTTTGTAATACAATTTATAAAGTACATACACTAGACTTTGTTGGATTATCTGAACAAATATTGTTTATATATACTTGTTTTCTTTGTTCTAGGAATGATACATTCCCTATTTGTCCGAGCGATACAAAATTCTATTGTGTATTTGTAGAGCTCTCACGAAAGTAGCTAGCTACTGAGCAAATAATATTTCAGATAAGTACCGATGTGCCTACGTGTTTGTTATAAGGCCGCGCGAATTACTTACGTAGGTTAACGCACATATTGATATACCTAATTACCGTAAAACATGGCAACTTTGCCCTCGACATTTGGCTTTGCCCAGTTGTGTATCTTTCTTAAAACTTGATACATAGCAAATTTGTCTATATTTACTAAGAAAACTTTGTCTATGGTAAAAAATTAATCATTTTTCTGGCAACACTGTGTGACGTACTGTCACTGATGTTACTTCAGTTGTCTGTCAGACGTTGTTGAAGTTGGAGTGTTTTTTTGCGGGCAAAAACTGTTAAAAAAACTTTCTTGAGAAGTGCTAGTTGGAGTTATCGCAGGTAAGTAATTTTTATACATCTGTTAATACATTTGAAATGAATAATATAGACTAGTTTTCTTAGCTAAATGCTTCATAAAATCATTAAATATAACGGTGGGCAAAGTCACAGGCATATTTTTTTAATATCATTGACAACATTGCCCAACGTTTCTTTTTCACTAGGGTTGTCACCTGAGGTACATTTTTTAACCGATTACAAAAAGGAAGGTTCGAATTTGATGAAAAGTTAATGTACATAATTATGTTGGTATATAAAGTTATTCCCTCATATCTTCCAAACCACGACAGTATGTTTAAAGTTTTTTGTTGATGGGTATTTAAAAACTATATGTATTTTCATCGAAATCAAACTACCTACCCTTATTTTATCACTACCTACTGAGATATATTTTTTAATTCTAATATAATTGTTAAAGTATTTATTTTCTCTTATGTCGTAAAGTTCGAATTATAAACATGTTAATTTCTGTCTAAATGTATGCGAGTAGATAGTGTATGAAACTGCACATAATTAGGTGTTAAAACAGTTATGTGATACTATTAAAAACCTAGCCTTAACAACTCAGTTTTTTAACATACATTCGTTTTAACACGCCTATTATGTGACTGTTTCATAAACTGCTAATTTTATAGAGTTATAATTTCTACATACAAAAAAAATGTTTACAGGATGAATAACAATAACAAAAAGTCGAGTAATATAAAAAGAAGAGAAATAGAAGAAAACTTGGATCAAGAAGATATAAAGACTATTCCACTGAAATGTTAGACATAGCAGTACAGCTTGTCAAACAAAAATCCATTTCAAGTAGGCAAGCTGAACAACAATTCGGAATTCCACGGAGGTCAATACTAAATAAAGTAAAAAATCTGCATATGAAAACAATAGGAGGGCAAATGAAACTTACAGATACTGAAGAAGAAAAATTGGTAAGAGTGTTGGTAGCTGCTGGGGAATATGGTTGTCCAATGACCAAGCTGGACTTAAAAATGCTGGTCTATAATTATTTAGAAAAAAATTCACGCCTTGACATTTTTAATGGCAAAATGCCTGGCAATACATGGGTAAGCCAATTTTTAAATAGACATTCGTCAAAATTGTCAGTTCGAACTACACAAAACATAAAACAGGTCCGGGCCGAGAAAGGTCTTCAAAAATGTTGACTATATTGTATAAGCAATAACATAAAAGATACCTAATAGTTATAAAATACTCATCGCAGTATTACCTATACACTATAATTTTCCAGTAAAACTTATTTACTCACAAATTTCAGTGGTATTTGTTCATTTGCCCATGCAAAAACAAAAACCGTGATGGATATTTTTAGTTTTATTTTTGTTACATTTTTTTAATTATTTTGAATTTTTGAACACATTAGAAATAAAGCACATTCTGTTAAAAATTCATGTTTAATTATTTCCCCTTTTAATGTTATCATAATAATATAATTAAAATTATTAAATGGCTGAGTGTTTGTTAAATGGTGACAACCCTTGAATAATCGCCATTTTGTACGAAAAATGTACTAGAGGGCTTTTTGACTTTGCCCACTCATTTTTTAAGGTCAAGGAATAAGCTTATTTGTCGTATAATTTAATACATTATTGCATTGCTCAACATTTTCATTCAGTCCTTTTTATAATAGTGATAACGTTCATAGTAACTGAGATCTGTAATGTGGGCAAAGTTGCCAAATGTATATGATTTTTTGCCCAACACCTATAATTGTTATTTTCTTTAATAAATATGCATTTTATTGGGTAATTTAAGTTAAATATATCAAGACATGAGCATATAGTATTGTGTAGCACCGAAATAATTATCAATATATTAAAATTTTCCAAAATATCATCGATTACGCATTGTTTTGTTAAATTTATGGGCAAAGTTGCCATGTTTTACGGTATATATTTTTGTTAATAAAAGTAACTCTGTCTGTCTATCTGTCTGTCTGTCTGTTACCTTTTCACGGCTAAACCACTCAACCGATTTATATGAAATTTGGTACAGCTATAGATTAAAATCTGGGGAAGGGCATAGACTACTTTTTATTGATGTAAGTACCACGCGGGCGGAGCCGCGCGCAAAACCTAGTATTAATATAAGCAATTAAATTACTATTTCAACTTTGTTATTATCATATTATTAATTAAATTTATATTGTATATATTTATTTATATTAAATATTTAGTATAATGTTATATTGTATTATGCATTTAAATATGTATTTATATTAGTTATAGATGTTCCCACGGTTTCACCCGCGTTTATCGTTACTGCGCCCTCCCCCGTGGGTCGTAGCGTGATGTTATAAAGCCTTCCTCGATAAATAGGCTATCCAACACGAAAATATTTTTTCAAATCGAACCAGTAGTTCCTGAGATTAGCGCGTTCAAACAAACAAACAAACTCATCAGCTTTATATTATTAGTATAGATTTATTCATTATTATTGTTTAATAATATGTATATTATAGTTTCCATATTTATTTATTTTAAGTCTTTATCATCAATATATTCTTTTATATTATAATAGGCTTTATTTATGAGTATTTTTAGTAGCTTACTAAGAGGGAGTAGGCGCTTATGTGCGTGACTCCACGTATTTCGACGACCTTATTGACGTGTGTAGGTTCATTGCAACAGACACAGTCCGAGATGCTACTAACAAATTTATATATGCCATAATATATACATCTATACAAATAAATAAAATTGAAGTGTCTGTCTGTAATGTCAAAATAACAGCTTTTTATCTAATGCATATGAAAGTATATAAGGTACCTACACGAAAATATCTATTTTTAAAATTTTTGTTTGTCTGTCTGTCTGTTTGTTTCGGCTAATCTCCGAAACGGCTGAACCGATTTTGACGGGACTTTCACTGGCAGATAGCTGATGTTATAAGGAGTAACTTAGGCTACCTTGATTTTGAAAAAAAAATAGGGTTCCGCGGAGACAAACATTTTTAGTTAAAATCTACGCGGACGAAGTCGCAGGTAACAGCTAGTATGTTATATTATTGACGAATTTAGTCTACGGCAATTATTCTCTGTTAGACGTAGGCCGTTCCCAAAGCATGCTGAACTCCGACTCTCCTTTTAAATTTTTATCAATCACTTATTAAAGTGTACAATAGAGACAATATTATGTACAGTGTACAATACTTAATAAGGTCTTTGTGTAAAAGCCAGGAGCATATAAACTAGACGTTCCCGTTAGTTGGGATATATATTATAGCGATTAGTATTACTTTGACTATTAGTTTGGCGGTTAAGCTTGTAAAGTTTAAGCATCCAAGCTTTGAGCAAATGTGGCTGGCGCTGCTTCGTCGATGCTCGGCCGGGAGCAAAAGAGTACACAGGGGAAAAGCGCTCCCAAATATTTTAGCACACCATTACATAATAATTGAGAGTTGCTAGAATTACTGTGATGTTAAATTAAATACTCGAGCTCGTTATTCACATAATAATCTCTAGCAATTTGATTCTCAAATAAAATCTTGTTCATTAGCATACAACAAAGTTCATTAGCTAGATATAGAATAGGCTAGGCACGTTACTTGATTCAATAGGAATAAACATTATTTCATACTAGGATAAGCTCGATGTGTGTTTTAACCTGTTAAGTCTTGGAATGCCACACTTAATAAAAAACTCATTGTGTCTGGCCGCCGGTGTGCCGCTGCGACACAAAAAGCGGCATGTAACCTATTTAATCGCATCGATACACGGACGAACAGACGTAATAGATTTGCAATTATAGCTGGCAATCCAAGAATTGAACGATAAAGTTAAATTCATCTTGTGCGGTGTTTATTCTATAATTTAATTTCACTTAATTATCGTAGATGAATAAATCAGCAAAGCACACTGAAGACATGGTAATGTTAGCTTAAATGTAACCACCTACTACATCTGAGATACATTACATAACATTAGATATTTACATTAACTAGACAAAATTTTATTAACATTATAATATAAGCATCCCGTTTTTAGAAGACTTTAAATCTGTTTACCACCTTAAACAAAAACTGTCCTTGTGAAAAGCCTTATTTGAAATAAAAATATAATTTATTCCATCAAAAAATAAAGCACCGAGAAATCGCAAAACTCAATTTACACTGTAAGGTTAGTAGCACCTCTGACGGTATTCAATTCTGGAACGATAGCTCAGCTCCTGTTATGTAGAAACCCTTTAATTAGCATCTGTATCCCTTGTAGGATAGTGCGAGCTAATGACCCATAAACCCGAACCGCTCAATCCATCTCTGTCTATGATATTCTAAAGTTTTGATTCGTGAAAGGCTTAATCAAATTATCAACGCGAATTCAGCCGAAGATTAAAACGTTTCATAATGGGAAAACTTTTGCTTAGTATTCGCGTCCGCGTCCCAGGCTCATTGGCAATCGCTTAACCGAGTTGTTGGCAAAATAAAGCAACATTTCTAAACAATATTTCATTTTAAAGGGCGCAAAATGTTCGAGAATTAACGTTATTATACTCTCCTGAAGCTCTAAACTTTCAGTTAAATACTATTTTACAAGAGCTTTGTCAAGTTAGGTGATTCGAAACGTAACAAAATCTAAATCCTTTTTCTGAACTACCTCCTTACAATCTCATCTTACAAAGGAGGGTTTAGACAGTGAAGGTGCATGTAAAGTACAATATCTTCAGTATCCAGGTCTTTGAGAAATGTAAGCTGCACCAAAATTGATTGCTCATCGATTTTATAACGCCTCCAAAGATTTTCATATAATCTTAAATAAAAATCATTATTATCCGTAGATAGACTATTATACTCTGTCTACGTTATTAATATGTAAAAACCGTGGACAGTCTATAACAATAAATTCGGTAGTACGTATAGTATAGTGATAAAAATATAGACAGACATAATATGCTTTTTTTCGGAGGGGTAATAATATTTATTATGTTATTTTATACCCTATTCGTTCCAGTTACTAAGTCATATACACGTTACAATTGAGCTTTTGAACAAGATTGCAAAATAGATATAGGTAGGTACCATAGAGAAGAAAGTTCTGATTTTTACTAATTTAATTATGTTTGAGACTGGCAAATACGCCTTGGGTGTACCTTCGTATAATTTGAAATTCCTTTGAAAACGTTTGTGCGATGATAATGTCTATATCAAATAGAATTTCTAAACACAAAGAAAAAGATAGAAGGATTTGCTTCGAAGTTTGACTAACAAAATATATGATCGCATGCTGACAATAGCACCTATTAATATGATAACTACCTACGTGATTAATGTGCCAACTCAGGGTGAAATGGGTTTGTTTCGAACAAAGGTCATTTTCATATATGTAGGTACCATACTACATACTAGATTACCGAATATGTTAAGAAATATGAATATGTACATTTATTTCCATCCGCTCTTTGCACTCGAATGATTTCGGTGAAATAAGGCCACTTGAATAAAAGGCATAGGTATTCGTATAATAGGTAAATTTAAACTGTATTTTATGTCAAAGTGTTCTTCGAATCTGTTCTTACAGTCACTGAAATATTGAAAATTATATAAAATATCTCGGGTATTGCCATATACCTAATTGAAATGCACTATTAATATAATATCTTGTATTGTAATGAATACGTTTTAATAGAGGTTTCTTAGAAATCTATTTCTATGTTATAAACTTGAACGCAAGTTCTCATAAGTCGTCTAAAGTAAAATAATATTTATTACTCATTACTTACATTCCAAAAAAAAACTACTTAAAGTAAGTAATATGTTTGAACCTATACACATTAATGTTGTTTATCTACATAATACACTGGCTATATTTATTGATTATATTTTTTTAAAGGTAACTCGCGAAGAATCAAAACTGTACCACTGCTCAACCGACATAAAAAGCACCTGGACTCGGGAACAACTATTTGATATAACATTGTCTTCTGTTTACGCGAATGTTATTCATAGAAATTAAACTGCTATATACGGATTTTATCGCGTTGTTTATTTGACACTTTATTACAAAATTTAGAAACTGTCACACTACTACTATTAAACTTTACTAATTTTAAGCTAATTAAATTATTGAAACTATTAAAACTTTATATTTATGTTTACACTTTCCCCGACTTCCCAAGAAGAAGCAAACCACAGCTAAACTTCATGATACTTTGAGCTCATTCTGCGTAAATAGAAACACTAATGATCAAATTATGTTCGGGTATTTGATATAACACAATTTTTTATCCGTGATACGAAACAGTTTATGTATGTTTTATATTTAGTCTGACGACGAATGACGATCGGACAGTCTGTCTCCATTTGCGCCATAACATGGTTGCTCAGCCTCCAGATCCAATCAATTCCTGCCTTCTTCTTCAGTTCGCCCAACCTAACTATAATCAATTCGCTGCCCCCATTCTAGGACTTGTTTGCTAACCTATTCCTACGTTATTGGTGTATCGAGATAGATAACTTGGAGCGTAGCGCGCCATAACTTGTTGTATATTATATATTTTTGTTTGTTACCCAGCCTTATCGCCGATGTCAATGTCGTTCTACCTTAGAGTATCACGGTAGAACGCTTTGTTTACTATCCGGTTTTAATACCAGATAAATTTTGTATTTAAGAAATTGTATCGTATCGTATAAATCGGTATCGAAATTTGAAAATCTTTTTAATCTTTAATGAATCTATATAACCATATCTAGACACAAGGAAAGATATAGTTAGGTTAGGTTAGAATTAGAAACGCAGTTAAAATTTCAGTAATGAATATCAAGTACCTAATAGGTAACAAAGCATTTTCTTAACTCTATGAGAACAAAGCGCTCAAGATGTTCACTCTGTCATAAAGAACTTGTCAAACATTGACATACACACACGCACACACACAATAAACGTTGTGACTGATTTTTTTATTAGTTATTGATGATTGCAACAACAATCTGTCATCTGTGGCATACAAAATAATTATATACATTGAAATTAAACTACTATATACGGATTTTATCGCGTTGTTTATTTGACACTGTTACAAAATTTTTTTTGAAAAGCTGTTACACTACTATAATCACTATTAAACTTTACAAATTTTTAAGCTATTTAAATTATTGAAACTATTAAAACTATTTATACTATTACTATACTATTATACTATTTAGATTTATTTTTACACTTTCCCCGACGTTTCGGTTGCTTTTCAGCAGCCATGGTCACGGGGAGACTAAGATGGTAGTTGTCTCAATGTTCCAGTGTAGTTATTTCAAAGTACCCGAACATAATTTAATCATGGGTGTTTCTATTTACGCAGAATGAGCTCAAAGTATCATGAAGTCTAGCTGTGGTTTGCTTCTTCTTGGGTTTGACTATTTGGATTACTGGATCCCAAGCTGGTGGTACACTCCAACCATCTTCTCTATTGAAATTAGGATGTTTCTTGATTTCAATAGCCTCGCGAAGCATCCTTGGTAGGAATTGGTGTTCTTTAGCGAGCATCTGTGGTTTGTCAAATCTCAGGTAGTGGTTGGTCCCCTGTTGCACATGTTCACACACAGCAGACTTCAACGAGCGTTGGTGTTTTACATCAGCTATGTGTTCTTTTATGTGGGTGCCTATGCTTCTCTTGGTTTGACCAATGTATGAGAGTCCGCAGTCACAATCTATTTTGTAGACCCCTGCATCTTGTAAAGGTAGTTGGCACTTGACAGATGGTAAAAATTGACTTATCTTCGTTGGCGGCTTGAAGTATGTATTGATTGAAGCTCGCTTCAAGATGTAGCCAATCTTGTCAGTGACACCCTTCACATAAGGTAGTATAGCAGGCTGGCGCTCGACTGTGGCTGGCTTTTCTCGGGATCTCCAACAGCCGCGCCGCTGTCACAGATCCCGAGAAAAGCCAGCCACAGTCGAGCGCCAGCCTGCTATACTACCTTATGTGAAGGGTGTCACTGACAAGATTGGCTACATCTTGAAGCGAGCTTCAATCAATACATACTTCAAGCCGCCAACGAAGATAAGTCAATTTTTACCATCTGTCAAGTGCCAACTACCTTTACAAGATGCAGGGGTCTACAAAATAGATTGTGACTGCGGACTCTCATACATTGGTCAAACCAAGAGAAGCATAGGCACCCACATAAAAGAACACATAGCTGATGTAAAACACCAACGCTCGTTGAAGTCTGCTGTGTGTGAACATGTGCAACAGGGGACCAACCACTACCTGAGATTTGACAAACCACAGATGCTCGCTAAAGAACACCAATTCCTACCAAGGATGCTTCGCGAGGCTATTGAAATCAAGAAACATCCTAATTTCAATAGAGAAGATGGTTGGAGTGTACCACCAGCTTGGGATCCAGTAATCCAAATAGTCAAACCCAAGAAGAAGCAAACCACAGCTAGACTTCATGATACTTTGAGCTCATTCTGCGTAAATAGAAACACCCATGATTAAATTATGTTCGGGTACTTTGAAATAACTACACTGGAACATTGAGACAACTACTATCTTAGTCTCCCCGTGACCATGGCTGCTGAAAAGCAACCGAAACGTCGGGGAAAGTGTAAAAATAAATCTAAATAGTATAATAGTATAGTAATAGTATAAATAGTTTTAATAGTTTCAATAATTTAAATAGCTTAAAAATTTGTAAAGTTTAATAGTGATTATAGTAGTGTAACAGTTTTTCAAAAAAAATTTTGTAACAGTGTCAAATAAACAACGCGATAAAATCCGTATATAGTAGTTTAATTTCAATGAATAACATTCGCGTAAACAGAAGACAATATTATGTAATTATATACATACACTCCTTTGCAAAAAAAAAACGGGCACCTTACAGTCATTGGCTTTTCTGTGGATAATACATATTAATATTTTTAGTATGTCATTAGCAAATATGACTAGAAATTTCTTATTATCAATGAGAATATAGTTTTTAACACTTAAATCCTGGAATTGGTGCTTGTGAGGGCTTTTGATGGTGCTCTGTGGAATGTGTTCCCACTCAGCCGAGATCACACGTTTAAGCTCCCTGATGTTTTGTTGAGGTGGTTGGACAGATCGTACTCGCCTTTTTAGGAGGTCCCAGACCTGCTCAACGGGGTTAAGGTCGGTGCTCCGCGCTGGCCAATCCAAACGACGAATACCGACCTCTTGCATATAAGCATCTACGTCGAGTTTATATCTCAAAACGAACCCGCAGTACTGACCGCATAAACCATTACACCATACTGCATTTTTTCATAGCAGGTAATTAAAATCTATACGAGTATACCCCAGTTTCCCCTATCTCTAAACTTTCCTTATAAGTTAACAGCTTATTCGCGTGGCCCACTTAAGTAGGTGAATGTTAGCTAACATAAATGCTGCACTAAAAGTAAGCTGTGCCAAGAAACTTTTTTATCGATAGACAGCAGTAAACAGAACAAATTAGGTACCTTCCCACACAGAACTTATTCATGGCCATTTTATGGTTTTGTAATTTTTTATATTAGTATGGATAAAATCATCTCTTATTATGTACCTACTACAGAAAAGGGAAAATCCTACACCGAACGTTGGCCTGGTATTCCAGCTGTATAATAAATACGACGAAGCCTTTGTCTCGTATAGAAAATTAGCTCCGCGACGTAATGTTCGCAACAGTGACTTGGGAATATTCGGTAGACGAAAAGCAAGCCGTAAGCCAGCCAAGCGCGTTGATTGTCGCAATATACTCTCAGAGTTATATCTAAGAATACCGGCTTGAGAACAGGCATAATGAGACCAGAATAACCATATGGAATTTAAACAACGCGTGCTGGGCTCAGATGCCATCCTTACACGGTAGAGTCGATTAGAGCGCGTACCAAAAAGTTTGGGTCCTCATATCTCTGCCGAACGACCAAGGCATGGAATTCTCTGCCAAGGCACGTGTTTCCTTCTTCCTTCAATCCTGGGTTCTTTAAGCTGGGCGTGAAAAAGCATCTTCTCAGGCCGTCAAAATAGAGACTTCAACATTGCCTCGGCTACTGTGGGGGCGATGTGGAGGCCATTGCTCTTAGACCACACGACTGCTTACCATCAGGTGGAGTGTGGTTATTTTGACGAGCAAAAAAAAAAAAAAAAAATATATAGAGAAACCATATGGAATTTAAATAGGATTGCATGTCTACGAGGTAATACTATCTGTTTCCCAAGTTTTTTAAGATTGATTGCCTCGTGCGGAAGTCTAAGAAATCTCGCTTCTACCGCTATATCGAGAGTGCATGTTTAGTAAAATTTTCGGCGTACAAAACTTTGCTACAAAACGTTTTGCTAGTGTCATTTGTAACCATGTCGTTGATCGAAGATTATTGTTAATATGAACAGTTGCATATCCACTCGATATAGCTTGATGACAGGTGCGGTAGGCGTTATGAAGCCTGCATGCAGCAACGCGAGTGCGTCGTTGCCACTTCGTTGAAAGAGTTTCACAGTCTTGTATGTAAGCACCAAGCGTATAATTACGAGTATGCGTTTATGAAGCCAAGCCTCCGTGACCAGCAGACCTTATTAACAATTTGTTAAATTTAAACTCATGTCAAATAATTTATTATTAAATAACTCAATTCAATTACAGCAGTAGACATGCGTTTTACCTATTTTATATATTTTATTTTACTTGACTTGTATACCTAATTAAATATAATTTGGCTAATACAACATATAGAAATCTGTATGTGTTGTACATCTTTCATTATGGTCTCTATTTATTAGAAAACGAATATAGTATCAGGAGCAATAACTGAACGGTTTTATAATGAGTTAGTGTGGGTACCAAATAAGACAAATAAAGGAAGTATAGACCACTTCAACTACTCAAGGTGCAACATAGATCCTAGCTAGGTAGTCGTAGACCGCGCAACCTAATGTGTGCCTAATAGCTACGCGTGAAAGCTCATTTTGTTATGACTGCTGTTTTAAAGGTAAGTTATACCTACGATACAAGCTAAGATTTTCATTAAGTAATTATGATTTTTTTTATTTTTTTTTATTTTTATCGTGCTCGTCAAAATGACCACACTCCACCTGATGGTAAGCAGTCGTGTGGTCTAAGAGCAGTGGCCTCCACACCGCCCTCATAGTAGCCGAGGCGATGTTGAGGTCTCTACTTTGACGGCCTGAGAAGGTGCTTTTTCACGCCCCGCTTAAAGGACCCAGGATTGAAGGAAGAAGGAAACACGTGCCTTGGCAGAGAATTCCATGCCTTGGTCGTTCGGCAGAGGTAAGAGGACTCAAACTTTTTGGTACGCGCTCTAATCGACTCTACCGTGTAAGGATGGCATCTGAGCCCAGCACGCGTTGTTCTGGATAGGAAAGGGGAGGGCGGGATAAGGTGGAATAACTCTTCAGAGCACTCCCCGTGGTATATTCTGTAGAAACATGCCAATGAGGCAATGTCCCTACGGAGTTGCAGAGGTTCCAGTGAACTCGTGACCTCTGGATCTCCGATAATACGGACAGCCCGCCGCTGTAACCGGTCGAGAGCGTCCAGCAAGTACTGCGCGGAGCCATCCCAAAGATGAGAACAGTACTCCACGCAAGGGCGCAGTTGTGCCTTATTCAATAGGCACAGCTGCCCAGGTGCGAAGAACCGCCTCACCCTGTTCAGAACTCCGAGTTTTCGCGAAGCTTGCTTAACGACGCTCTCGATGTAGCGAATTGTGTTCTCTGCCTCCGTCGACAAAAAGGCGCGAGTCTTTCTGTGTCACGCTTGAAAGCGTATGTTTCCGTATTCTATATTGTAGTAAACTATATTTAATTAAAAGGATTTTAAAAAGGCGAAGGCTTTTAATCTGTTTGCTTTTTTGTATATTATAGCTCTCCCTATCATCATAACGTGTACTATACATAAATATTGACAAAAATTGTAAGTCTAAGGCAGTGGTCCGACCGCCGACGATGAACGAGAAACGAGTAGAACTAGAAACTATAAACGAGTTGACGATCAGCGAGAAGCGAGTGTGTAGTTTCGATAGTTTTGTCGCCGGGCTATAAGCGAGTGTGCAAGTGCGATAAGCGATTACTCGCGCCACTCGCCCGCGGTCGCTCAGTCCTGTGCAAACCTGCGCGCGCGACGAGCGAGCATCGCTGAACCAGTATCGCTGAGCGAGTTTATTTTTGAAAGCTCTTGTCGCTCAGCGACAAAACTAGTAAAGCGAGTCGTCGCCGGCAATGTGAACAGTCAGAGAGCAACTTTTAATATATGCATCTCTTTCGTTTACACGGAATGTATATTAATTGTGCGTTTCTTGAGAGAGAAAATCGCCGATAGTTAGTCGTTTTCTCGCCGGCGGTCGGACCACTGCATAATGAAACGTCGCCGAAGGTTACAGTGATAAACAGCCTAATGCCTGTGCCTATATCTCTGAAGGGGGTAGGCGGTAGTGTATTATACATACATATTTCGACAGTTATAATTTTCTATGTACTACTTAATAAGGTTCGCCTTTTTTAACAGAAAAATCTATGAGTACTCTACCCGACCCTGGAGGTGATTTAGATTCTTTATATATAGCAGTTTCTAATTACAATTTAGTTACCTCTTCTAGTAGGTACTTAGTGTATATGAGTTTAATGATTTTCCATAAACAATATCGAAATATGAAAACACGCTATATTCAGAAGTGAATAAAATTAAAGCTAAACAGCTTACTCCCAGCTGCGAGAAAAGCACCTCCGTTATCTTATAAAACAAAACGAATGTAAGTGCAGCAACGAGTTTCAAACCTTTCACTTTGCATTATTATCTGAGTAGAGAATATTCAGTCGGCCGTAGTGCCGTCATAAGGAAAAAAGGCGTATCTAAAATATTTTTCATAATTATTAAGAATTTTACGTATTTGGATTCGGTAAAAACGACGCATCTGTTAGTACATATGTATATAAAATTATTTTTTTGACATGGTTCTGTTGTTTCTTATAACAGCAGTATGTAGTTTCGTCGGCTATAGTGCTAAAGTAAGGCAGCAACAATAGTAAGATAAAGTGAGATATAGGTGTCGTGATTAATAAGGACGCAATTTGTTTAGACGTGCGCTCTTGGTAGATTATTTAGGCTTATGTTGTTTATTTGTGATACCACCCGCGGCTTACACGTGGCATGTCGTTACAACACAATTTATGTTACTAACTAGCTTTCTATTTGACACAGAATTTATAGTATTGATTCAGTAGTTCTAGAGATAACTTTTACATATAACTTATATGCAAACAAATTTTATCTATTTATGTTATTAGTAAAGAGAAGTCACAGCAGGAACACGCAGCAGGGGTAGGCCTCCCACAAGGTGGACCGACGACCTGGTAAAGGTCGCGGGAAGCGGTTGGATGCGGGTGGCCCAAGACCGGTCTGTGTGGAAAACCTTGGGGGAGGCCTATGTCCAGCAGTGGACGTCTTTTGGCTGACATGATGATGATGATGAAAGAGAAGTCGAGGTGTATTTATTACAATTCTATTCCTCGTCACCCGCAACTATTTATAGCGATGTTTCTTTAACATCGCTGCATCGTAAATAAATCACATTAAAATAAAACTAGTGACATGGTAAGTGACCCATTCAACTCTAGGTTAAAAATCTCGAAGGGCCTCTGCAAGTTGAACCCATATCTCCATGTAAGACTCTCAAAAGGCCGGGTAGCTTCTTAACGTACTAGGGAAATACACGTGAATAGCGGACAAATATAATGAAACTAGATGTTTCCGCGGTTTCACCCGCGTTTATCGTTACTGCGCCGCTCCTGTGGGTCGTAGCGTGATGTTATATAGCCTATAATCTTCCTCGATAAATAGGCTGTCCAAAATTAAAATAATTTTTCAAATCGATCCAGCAGTTCCTGAGACTAGCGTGTTCAAAGAAACAAACTCTTCAGCTTTATAATATTAGTATATATTAAGTAATCATGGTGAGAATAATGACATCACTGGCTTTGCAGCTAGCGTAAAACACAATACCTTTAAAACAAACAGTTCTATACAAATATTTATATCCTACATTTCACAAATGAAAAATACCGAATGAAGCGATAAATTGGTTCTCGCAGTCGACACTAGCAAAATGTTATTGTATCTACGTAAACACGGCGTGTGCGATTCACCCATTCGTCAAACGACTGACATTCGATTACCTAGTCATATCCGAGATACCTTCGTATATAAACGACTAGCTTTTACTCCGAACTTCGCTCGCGTAAAAGTAGGTTAGGTTAGGTAGGGAAAACTCACTTTTTTAAAATAAAATGTAGCCTATGTTACTCGGTGATAGTTTTCAAATGGTGAATTATTGGTTTTTGGGTTAAATAATTACATACAAGCAAAAATCAAAACTTTACTTTTTTTAATATTAGTATAGATAATAGGGCTGTGTTTTTTGTATAACCTCTTTCTAAAAGCCCTTGGCTTTGCGTGACAATAAGCTACAATCAAACCCATCGGGAGCTATTATATTTTGATTAATTTGCGTCAAGTATTAGCAGGCAAGAAATATAGGCTTTGAACCTATGAAAAGAATATATGACAAAGTAGTGACATTGAAAACCTATACTGTATCTTGGTAAAGGTAGACTTCGAATGGTCTCTGATCAAATAGAGATAGATCTTATGTTAGATGTGGGTATACCGTATACGTCGATTGTGTAATCCGCGAGAATCGAATCTACGACCTTTCGATTGCATGCTCCGTAATAACTTTTTATATACCTTGTTAATGGTAATATGTACCTAAATGTGAAAACCAATCTATAAGATAGTCTTTTTATAATGATATAATGGGTATTTATTGCACATCAAATAAACAAATAATTATTAAGGTTATTTTTGTTTAAACAGCTATTTATTATATATGATATAAATAAAATACGTCATTGGACTTGCGATTGGCCCTTCGCTTCTATATTGTGAATAAAGCATGTTATGAATAAGTCATGTGGAACACAACACAAACAGACCTATTCTCTGTGTAATAATACTTCATCAACGAAAGATAACATGACCTTATCTTAGCGGACTATGTAAGATAGTATGAATGACGTGGGACAGACTCTGTCAAAAGAAGGGACGATGGCCTTTCCTATGAGATGATAATCTACAGAAGATACATAACGTTAATTTAATTTAATTCTATTCTATTCAATTCTATTCTACTACATACACACAACATCATCTAGCCCAAACTAAGCAGAGCTTGTAATATGGGTACTAGACAATGGATAAACATACATATATACCTCTTTTTTTTTTCGTAAATACGTACATATTATACATAGAAACACCCAGACCAAGACAAACATCCATGTTCATGCACACAAATGTTTGACTTGTGCGGGAATCGAACCCGCGACCTCAGGCGTGGCAGTCGGTTACACTAACCACTACGCCATCGAGGCCGTCGATAATACTCCACTGCTGTCTGTTGATCCAGTAAATTAATGTAAGATTTGATCGCGCTGATGGTGATTGGATTAAGTGGTCGCCTCGCTATTGTTGCTGCGCTTAGTGTCGCGGGATCGATCTCCACACGGTACAAAAATGTGTGTGATCCATATATAATTGTTTCGAGTCTGGGTATTCTTTGTGTCTGTTGTTTGAATGTTTGTAATGTCTCCCGTGATACAAGATTTGTTGCTATAGACTAGCACTAGCGCGTACTATCAATAATGAAAAACTTTTTTGTAAGTAAGGATTTTTTAGCCACCAGCTGACTTTCGAATGTAATTCACAACCGAAATGATATATATCTTGATATCTGTTTGCGTCTGAATTATAATCTACCATATGTGTTTAATCATGTCCACTAGGATACCCTGCCTTTAAAGTAACATTTCCTCGGTCGGAAATTTAACAATGGCACTATCGATTACTAATTGGGTATGCGTTTACATTTATTTACTGGACCAACAGGCGCCGATAAAGTAGTAAGCTAAATTATTATGATGTATTTCTCTCACAGTATATATTTTTGTATAAGACAGAATAGCCTGAAGTGTAAAAAAATCCAGATAAAAATCGGTTAAGTCAAACCGCGGATTAATTACTTTCGCATACAACGTCAACATAACATGCACAAGATAAGGCATTTACGGGTTGTATACATCGAGTAAACAACTGACGCGAACCACTCGCGTATAAAACCCGCGATTCTCGCGTGGCTTACTTTCGCGTGTAACTCGCACCAGCAACTTGCGTCGAGTAAGAGGTACTTTGCTGCGACTGTAGCAACAGAAAGGCAGACCTTTCTGTTGCTACAGTCGCAGCAAAGTGACTTCACCAGTGATCCAGATGATAAATGAATGACCGTTTACATTAAAATACTCTACTTCAATAAATTTATGTAAATACCTACATACGTCAAGCCTGGCTGTTACGAGCCCATACTTATCTCGTAACAACATAAGCAGTCGACATGTGATATAAGTATCCTTCAATCAAAATCAAAATCAAAAATAAATTTATTCAAGTTAGGTTACAAGGTAACACTTATGAATGTCAAAGTTACACAAATTTACATTTACTGCCACGTTCAGCAAAGCAAGTGTGTAGGGCTCATGAGAAGAACGGGAAAGAAACTCATGGCCACTCTTTTTAATCGCCAAACTTCAAACATTATAACAGCCAATTTACTTTTTAAATATAGCTGTCCTTTATAGCAGTCTATTTATGAAAATATCTTATCTTTATCTGTATGTAGTTGCCTCCCCGTTGTTTTAAAATTGAAAGCTCAATTTAATTAGCCTAACATTTGGATATAATGAGGGTACAAAATAGGGGATATACGACCAGTTTCTCGGTAGCGTCTTCGAAAATTCTAATTTATTTCCAAGTGTAGGGCTGGTTTTTTATGAATTTATTATGAGTCAGTATAAATGTAAGAACCGACGAACTTTTCTCGGTTTGTAAAATGAAATTAGAAATAAAATTAGACTTTTCAACACGTGTAAAATGTTTTAGAGTATTCTGTTTCGCAATTCGAACTCGAGTAACCTTTAAATTTGGTGAACAACGGCTCGCGTTTATAGATATAGATAGATACATACATCTATACACTAAAAAGTTTACTTAGGTAAATTTTTACACAAGTTTAGTTTTCTGCTGTATCAACAAATTGCTTCATCATGACCCGACAAGCAAATCGTTACATTGTTTTTTTTTGTAGTGAGAGCTATTAAACCCCCACAGAAAGATCTAAATACCGATAAAATTTTTGTGCATCAGATAGTTTCTTACATTACACAAACTATATTAGGCGCATCATTGGTGGATAAGCGTCGGTAATTTTGAATGTATTTATTATTCCAATTGCAAGTACAGGAACATGGGAGAGTACGTCTTGTCATCTGTACTTACTTATCTATATATTAATACGTGAAGCAAAAACTTTGTATCCCTTTTTACGAAAATTGCGCGGACGGAGGAGTATGAAATTTGGCACAGTTAAAGTTTATATGGAGAAGGAGTGGCGAATCCTAATAATTATTATAAAATATGCATTAGAAATACATTAAATTATTGAAAAAACACTACACGCACACAGTTAGTCGAATCGCGTTCGTAGAATTTCGGCATTGTTCGACTGATGTCGCAGAAATCTCGTAACTATAATTACATGTGCATGTGGAGTAGGTGACTAAATGAAATGAGCGTAGCGAAAATATTCTAAGTTTATGATGAAATGTTATTATAAGGATATAGTTATAGATAATAAAACCTTAATAACGATCAAATTTAAAATTTAAATCAATTATGGTCGAATTTCGACCACTTGGCAACCGCTAGTATAGATAATATTAGGCAACACAGCGGCATGCAATTTATATAATTTTAAAACACATCATATTTATAATTAAGATAATTATGCAACACAGCGGCATGCATTTTATATAATTTTAAGACACATCATATTTATAATTATTTAATTTATTTATAATCTTTCTTAAATTGCCTTAGCTAATGCTAAGTAACAAACAGTAAATAAATTTATTCAAAACCGCTATTTCAATATCGTTCCGATAAAAATACCTACGATATTTTCCGTTCGACTGAGAAACAGTTTTCACACTTAGATTGTATTTCCAATATCGAGGTAATCCTGTAGAGTCGGCTACGGGCTACGAGCTACGAGCTACGCGTTCCGTAGCCTCTGAGTCCGAGGTGCAGTTATGCAATAATTACAGCCGAGTTGTGCCGAATGCTCGACTTAATTAAAGGATTAATCTATAGCTTTTGCTCGGCAATATGAAGTGTGGACTGTAGGGAAATTTGTTGGTCGACGACCTAAAACAACAGCTTTGAAATGATTTCAACTGGGCTGTTCAGTTGGCGATTGTAGTGGTAACGGCAGTTGTAAGTTTTGTTTGAAATAAAATAATGTGCTATTCGCAGATCAAACAGCTTTTGGTGTTCTTTAAAGCAGATAGTTGTGTGCATCCTAGAAGAATTTTATCAATTTTATATATCAATTCAACTGAATTGATATTTATTTATTTACATTTTCACTGAAGACGAGACATCGTGATAAGACGATTTAGTTTTTTTAAATCGATATCTCGCTTCCGTGTCACTTTAGTGAAAACAGTGTTTCCGGAGTTCTTTTCAAATAGATATATATAGCGGAGCGTGGTGAGATAAAAGCAGGGCGAATAGATGGTAATAATATGAGCTGTAATGCCTAAGATAGACAAGCGGCTATTATTCAGGCATCGATGCTTTATTGATTGATAGCCGCTTGCACACTCCTATTCTTGTCTATTCCGTTTCATGTTATTGAAGTCTACTTAAGGTGGCGCTATATGGAGTAATATTTATAAAAAATATCTAAATATATTACTAGCCATTTGGGTTACAGATTATATTATTTGTTAAAAATGTTCTTGCGCAACCAGCGTAGAATACTGGTAGACACCACAGCACCTTCATAACATATTCCGGTGGTCAGATGCTCCTACCACCATCTCTTAAAGCATTGTCACTGCATTGTCATTGAGATCGCTTTACAGAGCGTAGAGCTTTGTCTGAATCAAATATCATGCTACTATTTTCTGCCCGCGATTTTGTTCGCTCGAGAATAGTATTAATTTCTGGATAAAAGTTATTTTTTATCCTTTTCTGTACTCGTGAAAACATGTATACTAAATTTCATGATGATCGGTCGAGTAGTTAGGGCGTGAAAGCGTAACGAACAAACAAACTCACAATTGCATTTAAATATCATTTAGCTCCGGTTTTCTGTAACGCAGAATAATTTACTAACTTAGTCTTTACTAATCAGTCTGATCCATACTTAAGAGTAGATTATAGCGTTTGACTTTTGCTACTAAGAGAGACAGGCATCCGAAAATTTAAAGTAAAGGGTCTTAGAAATGAAATTAGTCTTCGAAATTATTTCTGCTACGTATAAATAGTTGATTATTTAATGTAGTACACTTTTGGAGATAAGACGCTGAGAGCTCGGTATCAATTAGTTAAATAGTAATTAATCCTATCAGCTGATACTGCTAAGACCTCTCTAGGGAGGAGCTTGATGAGGCCGTAAAGGTTTTATTACTCGGTGACGCAATGGTTTTCTTTATCGTGGCAAAATAACTATTACGGTATTAAGATATCGTACCCAACAAGAAAAAAAAATTGTGTGATTCACATATACGAGTACATATTCTCAGAATCGCTTCAAAGCTAATTGTCCTTGTAGGTGGTATAAATACCCTTGCTTATGCACAAACAAATATTGTGCAAAATATTATTATACTACGTTTATACATAACTTCACGCTTATATTCCCGAAGGGGTAAGCAAAGGTGTATTAAGCCCGCATTTCACCAGATATTGTTTAATATTCTATGTAAATCGAGGTGAAACTATCACCGTTATAAACTCCGTGCGGCAACTGTATATTTCTAAATAGGCAAGCCTAATAGCAATCTGCCCGATCCTAGAACTGAACCCGAGGGCTCATACTGAAGTCAGCGATCATTTCTCCTACGTACGTGCAAGCTCTGGAATGAACTGCCAGCTTCGGTGTTTCCCGAGCGCTATGATATGTCCTTCTTCAAACGAGGTTTATAGAGAGTTCTTCTTTCACGGTAGGCAGCGGCTTTGCTGTGTCCTGACATTGCTGAAGTCCATGAGCAGCGGTTACCACTTTCCATCAGGTGGGCCACTTGCTCGTCTGCCACCAAAGCCAATAAAAAAAAATACACAAAGTATCGCTGCATTATAAGGCACCGATAGCCTAGTTGGGACAGCCACGTAGTGCTCAAAAGTTGATGTTAAAAAAGATGGCAGATTATTTTTCCTTAAACTTTATTTAATCTAATTTTACAGTATCAATGTAATATAGTGTGGTTCTATTCTGTTGTAAAATTTTATTAAAATATGCTAGAGCGTTCTCGTACCTCGCGTTAGTATACAAAGTTGCTGTACAATGTTTTAAATTACTTTTTTATTTCGAGGGTCTGATATTTTAGTTTACTAATTAATTTAAGTACAGATAAAAAGGAAAATGTTAAACACTTATATAGGTTGTACATAGTAATTCATTGTTATTTGTTTTTTCAATAAAGACAACTTCCGAACTTGGGATAATTGCTGTACCGAGAAGGATTCTGTAAACATTAAAACAATGTTAAAAATACACTATCCAGCCTCGGAACAACTTTTATATTATTATTATTTTTATGTTTTTTTTTAGATAACAAAATCTTTTATCTCGTGAGATTCCAACTCACAATTCACGTCGTAGTGGCAGTACCCAGGCAACCACTAAATCCACTACACCATATGGTGTGCGTTCCCATTAAGAGACCACATTTGAATTTTGATCTTTTGAATATGTACGTCAGCCTTTAGTAAAAGTTCTCAAACAATTGTAAATATAGCCTAGGGGCTATATTTACAATTGTTTAAGAACTTTTACTAAAGGCTAAACTTTTACTAAAACTAGGAGTTTGTAAAAGTAGTCACTCAAAAGTTACAATCGATCAAAGGTCCGTCAGTCGTGACTGAGAGGCATATCTCATAACCTAGTTAAAATTTACAACTGCTATGAATGACTACTCTTAGTAAAAGATTTGTAAAACTAATCATATTAAATATCAACCTTTTCTGTTCACTGTATAACAAGAACTAGCGCGCAGAAGGTGGTCCCTCAAACGATCACCATAAGTTCACTTTGAGTGTAGACCACAATGGAATTTGGAATGTTTCCATTCCGTCACACAGACTATAATGGATCTATAATGGAGAAAATGTTAAATTCGGTTTAGTTTTGGAGAAGGAAACAGGGGAATACTAGATGACGATGTCAGAGTTATAATTAAGGCGAGCTGTAGTTATCTCTATTGCACATTGATATTTCGTTTCGACCCAACGTGTCAGCAAGATATCTGTGAAATCTTTTCTTCTTTAAATGCGCTATTTCCTCTTCGCTCTATCTTCCTCGTTCTTTACAGATTATAATAATAAAGATAGTAGACTATAAACTTACATAATTAATAATATAATTTAGTCATACTATAACACAAAACTGGCCGCCGTTGTCGAAACCACACAGAAACTTTATTTTATCTCTAAATAAATTTTTCTTTAGAGATAAAATATTTGATATCAGCGTTTGGCTTACAAATTACCAGAGTACTTGTTAACCAAAAATATTTGTATTAGGAGTGGGTTTATCAAGATAGCCATGGCTGGGATTCAAATCAACGATGTCTCGATCGCAAGTTCGAACCCTTATCCATTGGGCTTAATCATCGTGTCATATCCGTTCTTATACAAAGCTAAAGGAAATAAAATAAATGTCTACCTAACTATTGATCAACTTTTGTTCACAACTTCTACAATAACAATTTTTATTTCTTATCATAAAGTTACCGGAACTATATGTTATATTATTATTGCAATACTAAGAGAAATAAAACAGAACTTTGAGAACAAAAACTACCTGTCAGGACGGATGTCGCGGAAGTTTTTGTTGTCCTCTCGCCACTACCCATGAAAATTAGAAGCTTTAAAACAAATGTAGCTAGTAATTTCTGCACAAACTTAACTTTCTAGTATTAGTCACATTCTAGTATTAGTCATATGTTCATGTATAAAAGCCGTGGATGTACACTTTTGTCACACGTTAAAAATTCAGCCTCATATATTGGTAGTATCGTGGTCTATATATATGTATCTGTGTGTGTGTGCCTGTGTCACGCTCGTCGTGTGAGCGCGTGATATTATAATATATTAAAATTAATTTTATTATGGCTTATTACTATTTCTTTATTTTGTGTTGTGAAATCTTGTATTAGATACATTATCTGTGTCTGTGTGTAAAGTTGATATTATTCTGTTTATAGGTATATTATAATATGCATTTTTTATATTTTCTTTGATTATATTATAGATGGTTTATATCCGTGAGTCACTTAAGGACCCAGTTGAAAACCAGCGTCAGGCTTTCGTCTGACACATGCTGAACTGGGCCCTTTTTGACACTACTGTTGACACTTTATATGTATTTTGTTTATTTTTCTGTTTTAGTTTAGTATCGCTAAGTTTATGTTTGTATCTGAGTATTTCTTTTTATCTTATACTTGTTATTATGTGTTTGTGGTATGTGTCAAATAAATAATTTTTCTTTCTTCTTTCTTTCTTTCTTTCAATAATAATATATTCATTTGTATATAAGGGCTGGCAAGTTGAATTTATTAAATCTGCGATTTGTTGGCAAATTATAAACTGCAAGTACAGCAAGCAAAAGAATATAGATACATGTTAAACTTACGTACTTCTTACTTACTTGCTTCCTTGTAACTCACTCTTGAGAAAATTGTAAATACTACTACTGTGATTGAACAGAATAAATCAAAATTCAAAAGGTGGAGAAAATCAATGCAAATTTTTACTAGTGCCGTATTAAAAGACCTGATAAGCTGCTGTCAGAAACACTGCGATACGACCGAAGGTCAAAAGGTAAGATAAACGGAAAGTATTACAAGATGGGTTAAATAAATGCTACGGACAGAAAGATTTATTTGTTCGTACTATCAAATGAGTTATTTTAACTTCAACTTTTCATGATTTGACCACACAACAACACATACTGTTGCATTCAAACATATTTAATATACTTACATGATTCATTTATAAAAAAATGATTTAGGTTACAGGACTCTTAATTAAAAATGAATTAAAGACGTAAATAATAATTGTGTCCTCAAAGACAGTCACCACACGACGCCGCGATCATGGAGTGGGGTTACACATTACGTTTACTTGGTAGAGAACGATATACAAATGTAATCTGTGGAGAACGAAAGTGCACAATTTTCAATTTGACTGAGCGTGATAATACAATATTTATAATTTAGATGTCATGTTGACATTACACATTGTCTGTCGGATGATAACTAAGCATCCATGAAGGTGACTAATTATTTTGAACGTTGTCAGGCGCATCTATAACTCTTTGCCGCCAAATACATCTTTAGAAAGTTTTACTTGCTTTGAGTAAAAATGTTACTAAAGACTAAAGAGTCATCTAAGTAATTATAAAGTATCAGAGTGTGGCAAATAGACCTTACGTTTCCTACATATTATGTATGTGTGTGTGATAAACCATTACAAGATTGTAATTAAGGCTAAGAGAAATAATTATGGCGGAGCTTTGGCGCAAAAACGAGTAGCGGACAGTGAATGATGTATGTACGTATGACCACAAAAAGAACATGATAATAAACGACTAGTTTTTGAATATAAAGGTAATATTACTTCCTTTGAAATAATTTATATACATACTAGATTTTGGCTGCGGCTTTCCTCCCGTAAAGGTAAGTTAGGTTAGATTAACAGTACTTTTTCTTACCCTATGTCCTTTTCTGTTCCCATGAAAACGTGTATGCGAAATTTCATGATTATCGGTCGAGTAGTTAAGGCTTGAAAGCGTTACAAACGAACCAACTCATATTTGCATTCATGATATTAAAATTTAGGTTAGATTAGGATAGTTTTCGTTATTTATGAATGTCCAACAGCTTATTCTGAACCACTAATCCAAAAGCAAGTTCTCGCGTTTATTATTATTAATTAACATCTGAGAATATGTATTTCTTAATCTGGTGAATAAATATTTTTTCTATTTTCTAGTTCCCACGAAAAGAGAAAATAAAGTTTTTAGACTGAGCCACAGCGAAACGTGTAGTTTATTTATTTTAGTTTAGACATAGTGTTCGTTTATTGATTGCGTGTACAAAGAACGAATAAGTGCGACTATTAACGTCAAGTTGACCGCGTTTAGTTAGTAGTTTATTTATGATAGTTGAGACTATGTCGTTCCTGCATTACTTACATATTGTACTTATACTTATAAGTGTGAATATCAATCGTGATATTGACGATTACTTCCAGTAGACCGACGGCCAAGTAAAGATCAAATAGCGAATAAAATTTCGTATATTATTATATAACTCGCTCATACATGCTGCGTGACTACGTCTACAACTGTTTTGGCGCGTTATTTTAAGGCAACTACGTGAAAAATCTTCATTAAGAGAAACGAGACCACGCAGAGTATCCTAATTAGCAGTTTAGATAAGTTAAAATCTTTAACATAATTGTATTATATTATTTTTTTTGCACTCATTTTTATCATGTTCCTGTTGTCACTTCTAGTCACATTCAATTGTCCACTTCATATATATTACCAAAACGTACGAGGCTTGAAAACTAAAACTGTTAACTTGTATCAAAACATATCCATTAATAAATATGATATTGTAGTGCTCACAGAGACTTGGTTACATAGTGACGTTTATGACTCAGAGTTGTTTGATGATAGGTACGTTGTTTATAGACGCGATCGTGAAACAAGTATATATAATACTAGAAAAGACGGCGGTGGTGTTCTAATTGCTATTTCCAAGCATTTGAAATCATGCAGGCTATCACATCTCGAAAGCGAGATTGAAGATTTATGGATTAGTATAGACATTCTCTCAAAAAATATTAAAATTAAACTCTATATTGGTGGAGTATATTTACCACCACCTGTCCACCATAATACACTAACAATATATACAAATAATGTGCAGAAAGTTATAAATAAAAATGATAATGCGATTTTAATCTTAGCAATATATCTTGGCTACCAAAAAATAAAAAATTATACCCTGAATGCAAGAATACGGACATAAATGCAATATTTACTGAATTTATATCTCTGAACGCCTTAAATCAATATAATAACATACTAAATAGTAAACAAAAAATTTTAGACTTGATACTGTCTAATCAACCTATAGAAAACGTCGCGCGTAGTAATTTAAGTATATCAAAAGAGGATCCTTTGCACCCCCCGCTTGAATTTTACCTACCATTACTAGCAGATTGTCAGCTGAAGGGGAAAGCCGCTACTAAGCCCAACTTCTTTCAGGCTGACTATGATAAAGTATTAAATATGTTATTTTCAGTAAAATGGGAAAGTTTATTCGAAACTTGCTTTACGGTTAACGAAATGCTAGATGTATTTTATGATGAGTTAAGATGTATAATACTAGCAACTATTCCTAAGAAAATATTTAACAACAAAAAATATCCTCCGTGGTATTCCCAAGATCTTAAACGTTTATTTAAAGAAAAATATAAATACCATGTTCGTTTTAAAAAATATAATAATCCGCTAGATTTAGTTTACTTCGAGAAACTAAGAGAAGATTGCAAAATACTGACAGTGACTTGCTACAAAAAATACTTAGATAATATAGAGAACGGGATAACTAGAAATCCAAAATTATTCTGGTCATTTATTAAAAATAAGAGGAAAAGTAGCAGTTCATATCCAGCTCAAATGCAATACAACAATAAAATATCAAAAGATGGAGATGAAATTTGCAATATGTTTGGTGAAAATTTCGCGCAGGCTTTTAATCAACCATCAAACAGCTTTAATGTTACGAATACAATTTCTGTTATTACATCGACAGCGCTGTGTAATTTAGAATTCACAGACAAGGAAATATATAAAGATTTAAAAGCACTAGACGAAAATAAGGGAGCGGGCAGTGATGGCATTCCTCCTCTTTTTATTAAGCGCTGTGCAAAAGCTCTAGCCTATCCTCTTCAATTTATTTTTAATAAATCCCTTTATGAAGGTACCTTTCCCACTAAGTGGAAAGAAGCTTTAGTAGTGCCTATATTTAAATCTGGTGAAAAGCATCTTGTGAATAACTACAGACCAATTTCAATACTGATTACATTTGGCAAAGTATTTGAAAAACTCGTTAGTAAACACCTAACGTGGTATCTAAAACAACATCAACATGGCTTCGTTAAATCTAGGTCCACTAACACTAACTTATTATGTTTCACGCTAGATAGACGTATCCCAGTAGACGCAATCTACACAGATTTCAGTAAAGCATTTGATAAAGTGGACCATTGCCTTCTCATTGAAAAGCTTGCTCAGTTTGGCATCGATGGATCATTGATTAAGTGGTTTAAATCATACTTACAAGACAGAACTTCTAAAGCAGTTATAAATGGATATTCTTCAACTAGTTACAAAGCCACCTCTGGAATTCCCCAGGGATCTCATTTAGGTCCAATATTTTTTAACGATTTTATTAATGACATAGTCAAATGCTTCAAACACTCACGTTTATTTTTATTTGTCGATGATTTAAAGATTATTAAACCGATTCAAACTGATACAGATGTTCAAATGCTACAGAATGATATAAACAGACTATCAAACTGGTGTAAAGATAATAAAATGCTGTTAAACACAAGTAAATGTCACCCGCAACAAACAATTAAAAAATAATAGCTACAACATAGAAGGAGTCCAACTAAACAAGATTCATGTCATTCGTGATTTAGGAGTTAAACTAGACAGTGCCCTCAAATTCGATGTTCATATATTACATACCGTTGCAAGAGGTTTTAAAATACTTGGCTTTGTCTTGCGAAATTGCAAGGACTTCAAAAATTCGTTGACAAAAATAAAGCTGTTTAACTCACTTATACGCCCGATTCTAGAGTATGGCTCAGTCGTATGGAATCCACATTATGACGTATATACAAAGCGTTTAGAGAGCGTCCAGAGGCGTTTCCTCTACCACCTATGTTACGGAGACCGTTTAGCAAAACTAATTTCAAACTACACATTAAGGTTAAAACATTATAAACTAAAAACATTAGCAAGCCGCAGATTGAAACTAGATGCCATATTTCTGCATAAAATTCTGAACGGCATCACAAACTGTTAGGCGCCTTACACATAAAAATACCTAACCGAATTCCAAGAAAAAGTAATTATAACCTATTGGATGTTCCATTCTCAAAAACCAACCTGGGTCATTACGCTGCTGTGCCAAGGCTTTGTAGGCAATACAATAATTTATCAAAGTCTCACGATATTGATATTAGTCAACCCTTACCAAAATATAAAACACACTTAGAACGGGTTATTTAAGTTTTTCATTAAGTTTCACATTGTTTATTTCTTTTGTTAAGTTAGTTCCTAACGTGTAGCTTATTTTATTTAATTAATTTTAAATTTTTCTATTTTATGCTTTGCTGTGGTCTCTTATAAGTAAAGGAGTACACTATACAAAACTAATGTCCATTTGTCTGTGCAATTTTGTGTATATTCTTTGTTGGAGATCCTTAATAAATAAATAAATAAAATAAAATTGAGTCATTCACTTGGTATACCAATTTGATACCACAAATACATAGACTTACGTCTGTATATGAAGCCGTATTTAGAGGTGTTTTACGCTATATTTCGCTAGCTATGTTTTTAGGATCTACGGGGCGAACCGGCCGTAATTCCAGACTCGGCGCTCCTGCTAAGGATTGACAAACAGAAAACCCAATAACATTGCCGCACCAAGAAATCGACCCCGCCATCCTAATCCTAACTAATATTATAAAAGCGAAAATGAGTTTGTTTGTTTGTTAACTTTTCACGCTTAAACCACTGAACCGATCATCCTGAAATTTTGCATATACGTTGTCAAGTGTACAGAAACGGACATAGGCTACTTTTCATCCCGAAAAAAATTACTGTTCCCGAGAAAAACAACAATAACGTTCTTATAATAATAGATGGCGCCACGTGTCTTTCGAATCTTCGAATATATTATTACCTACAAGCAGAGTACAACCCGAATTGATTATCAAATGCTAAATTAACGCGAGCAAAGCCGCGGGCAAAAGCTAGTGTAAACATAAATGTCAAGTTGTCATATGAGCAAACGAAGCAATTTAGCATCACTGTATCAAAATATTATAATAGCTAATATGTATAATGTCTACTTCGTGGATAAATAGCTCAGAACTTCAAAAGGTAAAGGCAAACAGATCGCCAACCGCTCTTTATTACAAGGGTATGCGTAAGGGATGTGTTATCTAATTAATATACGCACGTAACAGAAATGTTTAATGTCCTATAAATATTGTAACCGTATTTAATATGTGTTGTTTAATATACAGCCGGTAACAGTTAAGTGTGGTTATGTGGTGTGACTATATCAAAAATAATTAAGATGGTTTGAAATATAAAATATATTTTGCATTGTTGCGTCATTATAACAATAAACCTGTGGCTAAC
This sequence comes from Catocala sponsa, assembly GCA_963564715.1. Taxonomy (NCBI): domain Eukaryota; kingdom Metazoa; phylum Arthropoda; class Insecta; order Lepidoptera; family Erebidae; genus Catocala; species Catocala sponsa. Next base: position 21,995,795 of record OY751335.1, on the reverse strand, counting down.
GTAAAACTCTTAACATAATACGGAAATTCAAGGTTTTAAATAGGTACATTGGCAAAATGCCAGCAAGATTTTTTATCTGATAAATAAGCAGATTTGAATTAAGTATAAGTGATGCTTCGCGAGGGTGTTAACGGCATAACGGAATTCTGACGGAAATGTATTACTAAAGAAATATAATAATAATAATATAATAATATTCTACCACATACACACCATCTACCACCATCTAGTCCAAACTAAGCAGTGCTTGAACTATGGGTTCTAGAAAATGGATAAACATACATATATACTTTTATTTTTTGTAAATACATACATATTATACATAGAAACACCCAGACCAAGACAAACATCAATGTTCATGCACACAAATATTTGACTTGTGCGGGAATCGAACCCGCGACCTCAGGCGTGACAGACGGTTACACTCACCACTACGCCATTGAGGCTAGAAACTAAACTAGATTTTAAACCTGCGGCTTCGCTCGCGTAAATGTAGATTATGTTCGGTCATTATTTTTTTCTGGACGAAAGTTACCCTATGTCCTTTTCTGTTTCCCCTATAACGTGTATGCGGAATTTTATAATGATCATTCGAGTAGTTACAGCGTGAAAGCGTACCAAACAAACAAACTCATAACCGCATTTATAATATTAATTAGGACTAGCTTTTGCCCGCGGCTTCGCTCGCGTTAATTTAGAATTTAACAATCAATTCGGGTCGTACTCTGCTTGTAATAATATAATTCAATCATGATTCGAAAGACACGTGGCGCCATCTATTATCATAAGAACGTTATTGTTGTTTTCCTCGAGAACAGTAATTTTTTTTTGGGATGAAAGGTAGTCTATATCCGTTTCTGTACACCTGACAACGTATATGTAAAATTTCAGGATGATTGGTTCAATGGTTTAGGCATGAAAAGGTAACAAATAAACAAACTCATTTTCGCTTTTATAATATTAGTTAGGATAGGATTAGGATTAGGATTACTGATATTGACGTGTGACGATTTAAATTGTGTATAGGTATTCGTTTGTCTATTGAATTACGAATACAAAGTTTTCTATAGAAAAACGGACACAAAACACAAGGCTGTACTTCCAAATAAATAGCTTTCTGCTTTTGAAACTGTTTCACAAATACAACACAAACATAACGTATGTACCTTATGTTTTAAAGGTTTAAACTTTTTAATGGTAAAAATATTAAAAATGTAATAGAAATTGTTTGCACTATCACCAATTTATATAAATTAAACCGGTATTAGAACTCTAAATAACTGGTTCAGCTTGTAGATGTAAAATGCCAATTTTATTAAAATTGTTTAGCTAAAGATATACATATGTATATGAAATTAAATTTGTTTGTTTCTGAATATCGAGTTAGATTTTTTATTAGTCTGTGTTTTACGCGTCCGTGTACCTGATGTTATTTGCTTTGTATATTACATGAAAACAGCGACTGCTTTTTGCTAACTAGTTTAACGTGGCCTGCTGAGAGGTGTTCTCACGTAGCAGCCTGATCGCTGTAGCACCTGAGGTCAGAACCTCTAATGTAAATGTTTAATGCAATATAATCTTAACCCCCTGTCGATAACAACCTCAGTAATTTTTCTTTAGTTCCCAGGTTTTAAGCAAGTGGCGCGTTAGACGTAGACGTTTAAATAAAATAATAAAACAGCAAACGAGCTATTATATCTGCTTTATTTGCTGCATTCACAAGTTTAGAATTACAAGCTCAGATTTATAACTATTGTTCACGAGACGCGTTACATATGCATCTTTGCAGGTTGTATACCAACACGAGTTGCCCATGCAAGTGACACGTCTGATAAACTTGCGTAGCTTGCGCATGTAATCCAACTTCTAGTTCCCTAGAAGTTGAACTGAAGTTGCTAGTCTGCGCAATTCCTGCCCTCCCGTACACTGCGTTCACCACAAACGCCTGTTTTTTGTCATAGCGACACAATTTGGAGTAACTTCAGAGGAAACTCAAAGTTTGGCGTAAGTTATAAATACGCGCCAGCTACATCATGCCAGTATTTGCGTTGTGTACCGCATCTTAAGTTCACAAATTCGTATTTTATAGACGTGCTATTCTAATGATATAAATAATTAAAAAGCTTATGTTCCATTGCGCTTTGTTAAACCAGATGGCTTATTTTGTCTCTTTAATTAAATGACAGGGCTCTGATATGTAAAGCCCATTTATTTGACAATAATTGAAATATGAATAAATCATTTGAAGTAATGTATTTAAATTAGGTAAATTGTGCTGCCCTTTTAAATAATAAACAATGTTGTTCAATTTAAAGAGAAAACTGACGTGCTTTTGAAATATTCCGATGATATTTTAAACGTATTTATACCCAATATCATTAGAATTAACTATTTACATAAAGGATTAAATATAATGACCACCAAAAATACTAATTGCACACCAAAATATGCTTACTAAAATATATCATAACGCCTCAAATCACTGCATTCCGTCTCGGCAGAGTTAGGTTATGTTAGGTTCCTTCTTAAATCCACCCAGAAATAGGAGCCCCGCATAGTGGGGCGCCGTCGACTTAGTTTGAACTCTTTAAATATATTTTGGTATGCAACTAGTATTTTTGGTAAGCATATTTTGCTGTACAATTAGTATTTTTTTGCTGTGCAGTTAAATACTACCGTTTACATAAAAGCTTCGTTAGCCCTATTGCACATGCACTGGCTCGGTCATAACAAGATCTCGGGTTGTTTCCTAGGTCAGAAAATTTTATTGGGCTTGCTAGTAGCTCAGCATGGTGTACATATACACCGCACTAAGCTACTGGCAAGCCTACATACAAAACACTATCTTGAAAGAAGAGGTCCGTGCTCAACAGTGACATAGTGTATGATCACCTAAAGCTCACCGATGGTGCTCACCGTTTATGAGTTCCCAACACGCCTCATCATCTTGGCGCATGGTTTAATTACCCTTATTTCATTAGTTAACTTGTGTTAATATGAAGTATAAACTAATTGTCGTTGCACATTTTCTGTAATTTTCAACATCATGGTATAATAAGAAATTTTGATAGAAAATGTTTTACTTTATCAAACCCGAGAATCAGTTCCCATAACTGTTAGTCAAGCTCACGAACTCGAACTATCCTAACTAATATTATAAATGCAATTGTAAGTTTGTTTGTTTTTGAAGTGAAAACTTCTTTAGTTTAGTTGAGCACTTCTTGGGTGAACAAAAATCATGGAACTCGCGTCATTGTCACCGAACGCTTTCCATTTTTGAATTATTTTTGGTTTATAAAGAAGTGTTTATGATCAAGGATTAAAGTTTTCACTTCTATCGGCAGTCCCCAAAGACAGCACCAAATTTTTTTTGTTACTCTTTCACGCCTTAACTTCTCAACCGATCATTATAAAATTTCGCTTACACGTTGTCAGAGGATCAGAAAAGAATAAAGGGTATCTTTCATCCAGAAAAAAGTACTGTTTCTATCCTAACCTAAAATACATTTACCCGAACGAAGGCACGGGCAAAATTAAGTAGTCTGTACACTGGGTACAGACTTTAAACGAAAGCGAATAAAGCTGCGAGTAACAACTTTTATAAAAATTAATACACGCGCGTACATTCCATTGCTACAATACACACTGTCAAAGGCAACATGTTGCGGCGACAGTGTGTGCTCGGAACATTAAATCCATTTATTGTCATATAAACCGCTGTTCAAATGTAAAAGTAAAAACTATCTAAGCGCAGCGCGAATCTTTTTTAGTATGAGTTATTAGTGTTTAGTTGTCGCATGCAATGTATATTGATTAATTTATATTATGATACGTAAATTGACTGCACAATATTAAATTATCGTATGTATGCTTAGTCAATTGTTTTTAAAACTGGTAACTGTCTTTCTAAGGAAAGCTTTGCATTGCGAGGGTCTTCAAAATCATTAGAATAACGGACAAAGAGACTAGATTAGGATATCTAGATATATCCTAATCTAGTCTCTTTGTCCTAATCTAGTCTCTAGATCCGGAGACTCGAGATGACTTTTCTTGTTTAAAAAACCACTCCCTCACTAGAAATAATTCATGTTTTGTCCCTGCAAAATAAGTACCTATGCGTCAAATATAAACTGAGTTTGGCCTGATCTACATATATCCATTATATTTATTAATCAATCCGCGTTATATAAATAAATACAATTTTCTAAAATAAATAGGTACAGTGCATAAAAAATCAACGGGTTGCATTCCGGGAGTGCCGGCAGAAGTGAAAACTTGAATATTAACTTTGTGCATTTTTGATATTTTGGAATGGTTAGGGAATAATTTTGCACGACTTGCTTTAATTATCAGTATAAAAGAACTATAATTTATGTGGTAAAATACAATATTCATTTATTGCGCTATCGTACACAAACATGACAATTCTCCCTCCGTCTTACGAATTTTCGATCAGGTCACGTGTCCTGACGCGAGTTTGACAATTCTCCCTCCGTCTTACGAATTTTCGATCAGGTCACGTGTCCTGACGCGAGTTTGACAATTCTCCCTCCGTCTTACGAATTTTCGATCAGGTCACGTGTCCTGACGCGAGTTTGACAATTCTCCCTCCGTCTTACGAATTTTCGATCAGGTCACGTGTCCTGAAGCGAGTTTAACATTTTATCCCATCACAAAAAAAGTGCACAACGCCGCTAAAGAAGTTTTCACTTCAAAAATAAGGAAAATAGATACAGATATGTTTGTGTCGCGAATTTGTTTTACAATAACAACAATTAAATATAAAATTATTTCGTAAACAAGACCCCATCAAGGAGACACTAATTAAAATTGAAGGAATTAAAACTAATGGACGAGCAAGAGCCTGGTATTAAATATCTTGTCTTGTAGAAATGCTACAGTGCTATTCATTCATAACATTACCGTAACAGGACGACTATTAAATTTCAAAGAATTTCCAGTAAAGCCACGTTTTAATATATATAGGCAGATAGACGGCCTCGATGGCGTAGTGGTTAGTGTAACCGACTGCCACGCATGAGGTCGCGGGTTCGATTCCCGCACAAGTCAAACATTTGTGTGCATGAACATGGATGTTTGTCTTGGTCTGGGTGTTTCTATGTATAATATGTATGAATTTACAAAAAAAAAAGTATGTAATATGTATCTTTATCCATTGTCTAGAACCCATAGTACAAGCTCTGCTTAGTTTGGGCTAGATAGTGTTGTGTGTATGTGATAGAATATTATTATTATTCTCTTTATTACTTATTTTCTCTAATAATTACATTTTTAAATATAAATATAAAAATTATGTATATTTAAAAATATAAAAACTGAAATGACCCACCGATATCGGGTGCAGGGACCAAGCTATCGGTGGTTAGGGCTCCAGAGAAAGGAACCTCCGCACTATGCGCGCCGTGTCGAGCAATACTGCCTTCTGAATCGAGGACTTGACCCAGCTATTCAACGCGAGCCTCTTAAGATGGTGGTTGAGGCTCTTGGCAATTAACCCGTTTACCGAAACGACTATCGGTACAATGATCGCCGAGCCTACATCCCACATGTCGACAACCTCGCGAGCCAAGTCCAGATATTTAATTTGTTTATCTTTTTCAGCTTTCACGAGGTTCCCGTTATGAGGGATGGTGACATCGATGATCATTGCAAGGCGCTCTAATCGACCTATCACCACAATATTATTATTATTATTATAGACAGCACCAACGAGCTGTGACGTAATAAACTCGTAAATTTATGGTAGAGTTGCATTTACATATAGCATAGAAACACAAGCCCGCTCCAAGAATTTCGAAAACTTGAAAAATCCGATCAATTTTTTGCAAGCTTTACTATTTGGGTTGATCCTGCCGTCATATGGAATGGTCGTTAAAATGCCTCAAGAAATATGTATGTCAGGGAAAGATACGTAGGCTTTGTACTATACCTACAAACAATGTCTCAAATAAAAGAAGTTGTCCAAAATAGTTCAGTGTCATTCTTCTGCATATTCTTTTAATACTTAGCCTTTTTATAATGGGGTCTGCGAAAATATAAGCGTTGCAATTTCAACTGCAACAGTAGCTGACGTAGGTACCTAATTTGGTCTCCATACTGTGTACTCTGCTGTATATGTTTATATTTTACTAGCTTTTGCCCGCCGCTTCACTCGCGTTAATTTAGAATTTGACAATCAATTCGGGTTATACTCTGCTTGTAATAATATAATTCAATCATGATTCGAAAGACACGTGGCGCCATCTATTATCATAAGAACGTTAGTGTTGTTTTCACCGGGAACAGTAATTTTTTTCGGGATGAAAGGTAGCCTATGTCCGTTTCTGTACACTTGACAACGTATATGCAAAATTTCAGGATGATCGGTGTAGTGGTTTAGGCGTGAAAAAGTAACAAACAAACAAACAAACTCATTTTCGCTTTTATAATATTAGTTAGGATTGTATTGTGTTGTGAAGATACAAATAAAAATACGTGTCTTCTTTCTTTTCTTCTTCTTTCTTTTGGAAAATTATGGATATTAAATGTCAGCTAGTCGTAACGTTTTAGTATAAAATGTAAACATTCTATAAATAACGGACTGTTATCCACAATTGGCTCAAGATTCAGACAATATCTATTCCTGTAAAACTGTGTATTAGGTAAAACTTAACAAACAGACAGAGTTACTTTAGTATTTATAATATTAGTAGGTAAGATAACAAGATATTTGTGACCTTGCTTTCGACTCATCTCATTTAAATTTGTGGTTTGGTAAATGGTGTAAAAACTTAAAATACGATCAGAAATAAATCGATCGGGCATTATGGCCCGAATTATTAATGTACAATCTAAAGTTATTGCTTATTTTAAGCAAAGAACACCAAAGTTTATAAAGTAACAAATTTATTTCGGTTTAAGCTTACCTTATGATCGTAGTTAGTACTTTTAGATATACATTTTAGTTCAGTAGACCGTGAAGCAACATCGTGAGAAAGTTTCAAGGTCGAATAAAGGTATCTCTCTAAGTATATGTCGTTATTTTTTTAACTCAGAGTGCTTAGTGCAAGTTTTTTTTTTTAATATACAACTATGGTGGCAAACAAGCATATGGCCCACCTGATGGTAAGTGGTCTCCGTAGCCTATGGACGCCTGCAACACCAGAGGCATCACTTGCGCGTTGCCGACCCTTTAGGAAAGGACGTGGGAAGGAAAGGGAGCGGGATGGGGGAAAGGGTGATTGGGCTGGCGGTACTCTCACTCACCGAACGAAACAACAGTAGGACTACTGCTATTTCACGTCGATACTTTGTGAGAGGGTAGTCCTTCCCCGGTCGAGCCGGCCCATTCATGCTGAAATCAGCGAGGCTCTACTACTCAAAGTTTGTTTTACGTTAACGCGATCGACACGATTATGACGTTCGGCACTCCGATTGGCCCGTCTGGTTACTAAAAGACTACCTGATTTGTTTTTATTTTTGACCTAAAGTCAGAACCTAATGATTATTAAATTTTGTTATATGTCAAATAGGGCCGTAGTTTTTGGGTTTTCTGACAAGAAATTCTTAGCAGAAGACAGTAGACAGTCTCGTCCTCTAATAACTTACTATCTACAACTATATCTAGCAAAATGTTGGTGTAATACACCTCTTCCTATCACTTCGAGATTTCGAGAAATATCAATTATAAACTTGGAGTATTCATTTCAATTGGTTTGTTATTTCTATTGTACATTGAACCTCTTATTGAACGACGCTTAACACCTTCTCGTTTTTGTCTTAGTCCATAAAAATACTGTGTATTTATTTGTATAATCGTCACAGTAATCAACTAGTTCATAGTAATTCAGATCCAGTACATAGCGTTCAACACCTTTCTCTTACCCTTATTGAACTTGGATCGGTACAGTATGACTTTTCTTCCCTTCTTCTCTATTTGTTTACATATCAGGATTCACTTTTTTCTACTAAAGTAATCTCTCATACAATCAAATATAAAAAAATAAATACTACACAAACAAATATAAAATTTATTATTTCAGAGAAATTACAATTGACACCACTTTAGGTAACAAGGTCGATACATTGACATGTGTACATGACTGCAGCGTGAGAATCAATGCGTCGCGACGTAGTATTGAGAATTCTGTGTCAGCGTCGCCACTACACAGGTTTATTGATTATATAATTTATATATTATATATACATAGATAGACAACAATATCCGTGGGTGTAATTATATTAATAAACCGTAATTAGACAAAGCCGCAGCGAAAAGCAATTATATTAATTACGTTGATGACGAGACTCGTGAACATTATTGAACACCGATGTGATTGAATCAGTATATATTGTTATGTATAAGCCTTATTTTTTATATTATGTATTTCACGTTTTGAGCTGCATCGGTCTACCGGTAGATAGACACAAATGTTTTTAATTATATATAGTACTAAGTTGTACGTACGAATTTATTAATTTCATGGTCTGGTTCAATAATTGACAGATACATACATATATTGAAAGGCGACCTTATCGATGGCCGAAGTTATCTTATGATAATCTGATACTAATTTATTTAAGCTGCTAATGGAATCGTCCAATTTCAGTTTAGGAAGGTTATTCGCGTGCTAGCACGAATAAAAAAATACTCTACCATACTAAAGATAAACAAACAGCACTGATCCCTTCACTAGCAGCACCTTCTCGAGAATCTCTGGAAACTTTACTTACTTTACTTAAGTTCACAGTAACAGCAAGCAATAAGTTCACCTTCTATTACATGGGATCCAAAACCATACCTAACGAAATATAGGAGTAAATATAACAGCTCTGCAATCCCTTTCGGGTAAAGGCGTTATAAGGCCTAGCCACTGTACGTTACCTCCCAAATTGTCGTATTTTATTTTAATATGAAAAATATTCACACACTTTCATATATATATTAACGTATACCTTATAACTCACACTCACAGAACTCAATTTATAATCACAAATATAAAGTTACTCTGACATTACCATACAAAACACAACCCCAGTAATAAATTAAGAAAATTGAACAACAATGTTTCACATTTTACAACAGACTGAAAATTGGCATCATTACTTTAACAAGTCTACTGGGATTAATAATAAGGTCTTATTTAAGACTAACATTGGATATTTACATTGATTATTAGATTCTGTTTTATGCGAACCAACCTAGACTGACTCCATTGATCTCTGGGTATAATTAATGGTCGCGTTCAACAATAGTGATTTGCCTCTGCCGCTAATAAATTTAGATTGGGTTCCGTTATAGATGAAGTTAACGTGATTACACTGATGTATATTGAATGGAGAATTGCGGCTATATCTTTGATGGAATCGGGAATTGTGTGGTAATTAGAACACGTGTTTATATCCGAAGGTAATTGCTTTGGAAACCAAATTACTATTATCTGAGTGTTGATTGTATATTATAAGCTAGTATGAATAACATTATTAAATAGAGTTAGCAGCAACGCAAATTAGAGGTGCGACTATATAAGCGAGGTTTGTCAAATGTCGAATATTCAACAAGTGATGTGATCATCGGGTTGGTATTCGCCAAATAGTGGGATACTTATACGGGCTTTGTTTAGATACCCAGGTTAAATTTATTTGACTAGCTGGTGCGTTGTGTAGTGAATTAATGTACTGAGAATGAAGAGCAAGCTGGGCGCTTACTACCGATATTCTGCGATTTACGAGGATGAAACCCTATACTCGCGATTCACCGAATATTTGGCTTGGCATTCGACGAATACCGTATATATTAAATGACTGCGCATTTAAACGTTACGTATATATAAGTTACGTTATACGTTTGAATTAGTGCATACAAAAACGATTTTATATATTCAGACAACGATAAAGATAAAGATCTGTTTATTTGTCACAAATATAAAACGCGCGTGTGAATGAATCTCTTACCTTTCATTATATTCACTCATCCTCATTCTTTAATTAATTTGATCTTTATTATTTTATTGTGGACTTTAAATATAACGAATTTTATTATCTTTTATCTTAGTTTATCTTTATCTCACTCCAACCCCGAACAGGGTAACTTGAGCTGATTTTTTACTTAAATTATCAATATGCTCTTTCCATAATATTGTCTTCTGTTTACGCGAATGTTATTCATTGAAATTAAACTACTATATACGGATTTTATCGCGTTATTTATTTGACACTTTATTACATAATTTAGGAACTGTTACACTACTATTACTAATAAACTTTACAATTTTTTAAGCCAATTAAATTATTGAAACTATTAAAACTATTTATATTTATGTTTAACACGTTCCCCGACGTTTCGGTTGCTTTTCAGCAGCCATGGTCAGGGGGAGACTAAGATGGTAGTTGTCTCAATGTTCCAGTGTAGTTATTTCAAAGTACCCGAACATAATTTAATCATTGGTGTTTCTATTTACGCAGAATGAGCTCAAAGTATCATGAAGTCAAGGCGATAAAATTAATTTCAATGCTCTTTCTAATTCAACTTTTCATCAATTAATTATATTATTAGACCAAGAAATCGAGTACTAGCTACTTCATTTATTTTATTATTATCATGTATTATGGCAAAATTTGATTGATTTTGAACTCTTTGAGCGAAATGTATAATATTTATTTTACAAGACAAATACAAATATTTCCGAACGTGATAAAGACGTAAGACTAATGTCTATAATAATATGTATTACACGCACATTGCGCCAGTTTTGATTTAAGCCCCTCTAAATAGAGGGCGAGTCAATTGCTGTCTGCCGGGCACAGACCAGACTTCGAGAGATTTTGATAAGAATTTCGTAACAGTAAAACCCAATAGCGATGTCCGACCCAGAAATCCGACACCTCATGTGAAATTACATTTCACTCAAATTTCGATGCTTGCCGATAATTTACGATTGAAATGGAAACGATTTACGAACACAGCGCAATGATTTTTAGATAACGCTCAGAGCAGATGTGAAGTATGAAATCATATTTCATACAAATGTTTGCCGGTGTACTGTCTATGTATCTGAAGTGCTACTTTCTCAAGTACACTATAGCTTCTTCCACTGCAAATAGATAATGGGAAGGTGTATTTTTTTATTTTTTTTTTATTTTTATTTTGCTCGTCAAAATGACCACACTCCACCTGATGGTAAGCAGTCGTGTGGTCTAAGAGCAGTGGCCTCCACACCGCCCCCCCAGCAGCCGAGGCGATGTTGAGGTCTCTACTTTGACGGCCTAAGAAGATGCTTTTTCACGCCCCGCTTAAAGGACCCAGGATTGAAGGAAGAAGGAAACACGTGCCTTGGCAGAAAATTCCATGCCTTGGTCGTTCGGCAGAGGTATGAGGACCCAAACTTTTTGGTACGCGCTCTAATCGACTCTACCGTGTAAGGATGGCATCTGAGCCCAGCACGCGTTGTTCTGGATAGGAAAGGGGAGGGCGGGATAAGGTGGAATAACTCTTCAGAGCACTCCCCGTGGTATATTCTGTAGAAACATGCCAATGAGGCAATGTCCCTACGGAGTTGCAGAGGTTCCAGTGAACTCGTGACCTCTGGATCTCCAATGATACGGACAGCCCGCCGCTGTAACCGGTCGAGAGCGTCCACCATGTACTGCGCGGAGCCATCCCAAAGATGAGAACAGTACTCCACGCAAGGGCGCACTTGTGCCTTATACAATAGGCACAGTTGCCCAGGCGTGAAGAACCGCCTCACCCTGTTCAGAATTCCGAGTTTTCGCGAAGCTTGCTTAGTGACGCTCTCGATATAGGTTTTCTGATTAAGGGAACGGCAAAGATCCATACCTAAGATGGAGAGGCTATCACGTATCACCAATGGAGTGTTCTTCAGAGAAGGGAGGAGAAGAAAACTTATGTTAGTTGTAGGTACATCACAAACTTCCAAACAAGAATGTTTGTCTTGGTTAACATGATTTATTGGCTCATGAACGTCGGTGGTTAAACTTTAACCTTTTGAACGCCAGAGTATAAACGCATCGCCGTACCCCCGACGCCAAGCCACTTTTCCTGTAAAATGACCTTCAGAAGTATAGGGATTCCAAAACTTTATCGGATATCAACTCTGTTTTTATTTTCGTCTTAAATTTTCTAATAAACCCTACTCATGACACTGATATTTATTTAATCACAAAAGTAATGTTTAATTGTTTATTTTTATGTTAAGGTGCGACGTATTTTTTGTCATACATATGTGACGTTGGCGTTGAGGGCAAGATTTCGTTTGTCACGTATATGTGACAATGGCGTCCAAAAGGTTAAACAGCGAGATTGCATTCTATTGCCGTGTGTATTTATTGGTTTAGTGTATGTAATATCGGATTTCAACTGCGTACTAGCTTTTAAACGGAGCATGGAGGAATTTTCGATATTAATACAATTCGAAACAACGATTAACGATTTGGAAAATTTGTCTTTAGAATCTATTATTTTCATTAGCTTTAACAAATTTGATGACGATAACTTTATTTTAAAAAAAAAGTACCTTTTCTGTAATTAAGTCTGGGGTCGACTTTTGAGTCTTACTAGACTGGGCATCGAACAGTTATTATTTTCTGTCATTAAATTACCAGTAGCAACACGGAGTATGAAACTATGTCTGGTAGACGGTTAGAGGCTTGCCCCCTGTTACTGGAGACCTATAACTAATTAACCATAGCTGGCGGAATGTGGTTCTAATTGGTACACCTCTGCCTACTTCTTTAGGAATATAGGCGTGTACCTATGATCGTATTATTTATCTTATCTTATGTGGGGGCCAGTCAATGCAGACCGGCGACACATCGACCCAGTGGGATCTTTTGTGTCGACACTCTCCCAATAACGACGGCCATAGATGTTCATGGCAGCCGGGACCAATGGCTTAACATGCTGTCCGAGGCACGGAGCAGGCGATAATTGTCAATCAATACGCACATAATTTCGAAAAGTCATATAACTTCCGAAAATCAGAGGTGCGCGACGTAGGTTCGAACTCGAGACCCACTGCATTGCAGTCTGTTGGTCTCCCCACTGAGCTATCGCTACTCTATCGTATTATTTAAGTATGTACTTTATAATTAGAATGTACCTGCTAACAGTTGAGTAGTCCTCGCTGGCGTAATCGTTGAAACGGTCACCTGCCCGCTTCTCCGCGCTATGTGGGCTCGATCCTCAAACGCTATTAAAATATATGTGATCTACAGTGTAGTGGTGGTAACCCAATTGATAAGGCATTGGACTGCCGATCGAGAGGTCATGGGTTCAAATGCCATTACACTACCGACGTGAAACACTTTTCACACTAGCATTCAAGATTAGCTGGAGGAGTCAACAAGAATAATGTAATTTATAGCCTAAATTGCTGGTAGATTAGACTTGGCATACAGATCAACCATATTCTGGTTAATCACGCGCGTGAAGCCGCGCTCAGCAACTGGTTTAATTTAAACTATACATATAAGCACTTATAACATTGCAAAAAACCTTGAAATTTTATTTACATCGTCTAAACACAGTGCCTTGTGCTTCTTAAAAACTAAAATGGAAGTAATTTTACGTTTTTATGCGATGACACGGAACAAATTCATTCCCTTGAATACATTTTCAAAGAGAAAACGCGATTTCGTAACAAAAGAAATAGGGTCCTACCTGTAAGTCATAAAGAATATTCGACAATGTAATAAATAATATTACATTTAATATGCAAAAGGTTGTAAATTCATTTTAGGGCCAGCGTGCTTGGCGACCTGTGGGTACTGAACTGGAACGTGTATAAAAGAAAAGACAGATAAGACTTTGTTACGTGGAAATAATTACCTTTCAATAAATATTAGGTAGGACGAACCTATTTATTGAAAGATTACTACGTCTAACTTTTTTTAATACAAAGTCACTATTTTCATACTGGCCATGTGTTTCCAATGCGTTTATGAGCGTCTAGTGAGGCCTTGGCTGGAGGTGCATGGCTGTGTTGTCTAATTTCTTACAGGTCACGACAACTTAAAGAGCAAATTGTATTCGTTTGTGTTAGTTGACTCATCGTTGTCTCAATGTTCAACATAATCCGCCCATCATATTCTGTGTGAATCTTTACCAAAATGAACGTAACAATTTGTTAAATAATTTAATTTCAGACGCTTTGAAAGGGATCAAGTTCTTTTGAACCCTCAAGACGTTTTCAACAAAGTCTTAACATGTCAGAACGATAGGTTTAGACTGTCTTAAACTATATAACCTACATGAATAGACAAAAGAAAATAGGCGTAATACACACGATTAATCAACTGTGATTAACCAATTTATTAAACAATAATGAACCGGTGTGTATAAGACATAAAATGTTTTTTTTAAATCGTCTTACGTTTACGCGAATTCATTGAAATTAAAATACTTTATACGGATTTTATCGCGTAAATCGCGTTTAACACTTTATTGTATAATTTTGAAACTGTTACACTACTACTGTTATATAGACTTTACTATTTTTTAAGCTAATTAAATTATTAACTCTGTTTATATTTAAATATAGACTTTCCACGACGGCGACGTTTCGAGTGCTTTTCAGCAGTCAGGTTTGACGCTCAAACAGGACAAATATTTGTGTGATCCGTGAATAGTTGTTCAAGGTCTGGTTTTTCTTTTCGTCCATATTTGTAAAATCTCCGACAACACAGTTTTTATCTTACAAGCTCAGCAGCTGTCTTTAAAAATAAAACACTGCTCGATCCGGGTATCGCAACCGAGACCTCTGGTGCAGCATCTTTATTACTATCATTGCACCATTGAGACATATGTTTTAGAGCTGCGTAAATACCTATACTATTTTAGCCGCCGCTGAATAACCCGTATGTTATAGCTATGGCAAAGATGTTTGTGGTGCAATTCAATACAGGATTTAGGATCGCTGTCACAAATTACACAGATTCAGATGGCTGACTTTTATCAAATGGCTTTTCTATGCGAATGTGGATTTACTTCCCAGACAAAAATCCGTTTGACATCTAGCCAGCAAGCCCAGGCGCACAGACCGCACAAGGGAGTAGAGACCCATAGAGTTAGGCGCTGGGTCAGTGCCTTCCAGAGGAGCAGTGATTGGTGGGCCAACTCCTCACCCAAAGCAAAGAGACGAAGGAACACCGTGGTTGTTGACCCGGTAAAAGTCCGGCACACCCCTCCGCTTATCCCCAAGCGAACGAAGTGTGAGAGGGTTCCACATTTAAAGAAAACATACAAAAAGCGTATGTACGCTTAAGATACTCATAAGCATCTCTGAACCAACGTCTCAATCCTCGAAGAACTAGATATAAAACAACGTCTTTCTTCCATCGTTCAAGGTCGTATTCTCACTTTCTTTGGACACATTACACGTCGACAGGACACGTCTGTGGAGCGACTCGTGGTTCAGGGCAAAATTGAGGGCACAAAGGCGCGCGGTAGACCACCAATGCGCTGGACCGACCAAGTCAAAACTGCACTAAATGGTCCACTCCACGAATGCACGAGACAAGCAACAGTACGAGAGGAATGGCGGCGAATTGTAAAGCTTGCTATCACCCCTGTCATGACGACCAAGACCACTCTGCCAAGCGTGTGACGACAGAGAAGAAGAAGCGTCTCTGAGATACTTAGGCAATTACAATATAGGCTAAAGAAGAGCAGTCAGGTATTAAAAAACACATATAATTTAAAAAAGACGACGGAAACGATGATTTTTGTTGTCTTTTTTAATGATGTCTTCATTTCGTTAGCCTATATTGTATATGATGCACAAACACATAGACAGTTTACTGTTGTACGCACTACAGCAATTTCAGGCTATTGCAGTAATCGACATTCTGCTGAATTGTTCCGAAATTGTAGTGGAGTCGTTATGTGTGTGAGTGCATCGTATTTAGTCCGTTGCAAATACAGAGCAGGAAACCAAATAACCATCGCGTAGAAACAGCACGTAATTTCTATGCTCTTTAGTTGTAATGAACCGGGTTTTTCGAATTTGTATCGGTGTATAAAAGAAAAAGAATTACGAAATTTATACCCGTTCTTATGGAAACTGCATCATGAAAATGTAATAAAGAAACACAGATATGCAACATTATGTAAAAATTGAAGTCAATCCACCGATTACTCTTCGTGTTTTGCAACATACGGTATCTGATTTCTACTAATAGTATATATAATGAGCAAACTCAACTGCATAGTTCTATTGAGTGCCACTCGTTAATTCCCAAAAGAATAAGCTGATGTGAATCTTACATACGTAAAGTAGGTTGTATTGCACATTTGAGATGCACGTAGGTACACGTATATTATTGCGAAAGACTGCAGGCAGATGCTGGATGTGGCAACCTGAAGACAGGGCGCTATGGCACTCTTTGGGGGAGGGCTATGTCCAGCAGTGGACTATTATAGCCTGATGACGATGATATTGTATTTTCTTTATAAACTACAAATACGTACAAAGAAGCCTTTACCTTACCTTTCTTTAACGAGAAACGTGACTAATCGCTTTATAAATTCTTAAGATGATTTTGATAAAATATTCTTAAATCTATTTCCATCGCTTTTATCGAAAAAATTGAGGTTGTTTAAGTCCTTTAGTCGAACGGCCAGTCGCGATAAGGAGCTCGGGTAGACCATTATCGGCTCTTAACCTATAAATTGATTTGTTTGAATATTCGTTAAAGTTATGAAGATCGACGCTGAGTTGAGTACTTGAGTAGTCAGAAACCATTATTTTGAAGTTCACTCAAGTTGTCATCTGCATTTTGTCTTTCTCTCTTTTATAAGCTTACAAAACGCGCGAATATTGCTTTTGAGAAGTCGACGTTATTGTTTGGCATTTTTATTAAAAATAAATTTAATGCCAATGCAAATATTAAACATGTCAAACGTATTGTCTTTGAGAATACTTATATAAATATTTTTGAACGAACCACTAGGCGAGATTTATAATGATATTATATTTACTTCGTATACATATATTTGTATAATTTTAATTATTTTATTTCTGTTGTACGTACAATAATTTATTCTTACATTACAATATTACGTTTTATCAAACTTAGTAGTTATCTGTAAATAACCTCGTATTTTTAAATACCTTTTTGCTTTCTTTAGTGTTTAAGCTACGACATTTGTATCAATATCGGTTCAGTGGGTCAAAACGTATGATAAAAAGAGCTTATCTCGCATGTACTTCCTCGATGGTGCAGCGGTAGTGAACATGAGTGCAGTAAATAAAGTGTAATATTCGGAAGGGGAGAGTGTCAAAGTCAAAGTCAAAAATCATTTATTCATGTAGGTCACAAAGTGACAATTATGAACGTCAAAGTATATAGGTTAGTGAGTTTACTAAGTTACTGAAGCTACATTTAGGTTAGTTGCTAGGTTCAGGCAAAGGGTTGAGCCTATGAGACGAAACCTGCAAGAAACTCACGGCCACTCTTTTAAATCGCCAATTAAATATAATTTCAGTATTTTACAACTCAGATTAACAAGGTGTTACAGCCATTATGCCATATACTACTGACTATAAAACTAAAGATAATAACAATAATAACTTAATAATATTATAGAGAGGAAATAATTTGAGCTAAGATATATTATTTAATATAAATCTAAAATAGACAGTAGGATGGCATGATGGCGCATATACTTACACTTTGTGACTATGCAAAGGCTTAACTGACTTATAAGTAATACAGATCTTTGAATCCTGTATGCAACAAGCAACTAGCTCCATGAGTTTTTGTCATTTAAGTAGTCGTTGACTGAATAGTGCTTTGAGGATAGAGATGTCAGACTATGTATGTAAGGAATACGATTATTATAAATTAACTAGCTGACCTGGCAAACGTTGTTCTGCCATATAAATTATTTCTTAGCGGTATCAAATATACTTTACCTGTTCTCGTACCTACCAAATATACATAAAATATCATAAAAATCGGTCAAGCCGTTTCGGAGTAGTGCGACCATAAACACCGTGACACGAGATTTTTATATATGTATATTGATTTACCCAAATGTAACCAACTCAATGTAGTGTGATTATAGAGGAAATAAAGAGCTTATTATATAGCTCATCATAAATCAATTTACTCAAATGTATTCAACTCAATGTAGGGAGGTAATAAAAAGCTGTATTAATATTATAAAGAGGAAAGATTTGGCTGATGAATAAATTAAGGACTGATTTAGAAAAATATGACCACTGGTAAGCTACTTTATCCAAGTAATTTAGAAAAAGTAATATAGGCCACATAACATCACGCTACGCTAATAAACATAAATAAAACCGCGGCGAACAGCTACTGTCGGATATAGCACAATTTACAATAAATAATTTATTCGTGCGGGCTTAAAAAAGTAATTTATCCGAAGCAAGCAGGTTTCAACCTAGTTTTTTGATCTATACCTTTTCATACTTATTTACATTTCGTACTATTTAGTTTTAGACGCTTTCAAAGGGATCAGTTCTTGAAGCCCTCAAGACGCTTTCAAGAAAGTCTTAACAAGCCAGAAAGCTTGCCTTAAACTATATTACTTACATATGTAAGTAGACGAAAGTAAATAGGCGTAATACACACGATTAATGGCTAAGGGTAAGCTAATTACCTGATAATTAAATAAAGTACGAAGGCAACAATCATAACATACAACTAAACTACTAATAACAAATCTAACTTGTAAGTAAAATGAAATAAAAAGCAATGGCAAAATATAAATACGTAAATAAAATAACACGGTTAGTCAAATATCTATATCTATACTTATAATAAAACTGTAGAGAGGTCAATTCTGTACATTGAATATATATTCAAAATTAATATTGGAGGATGAATGGTGATCGATACTGATGACAAAAATGCAATCAGTAAATTTTTTGTCTGTCTGTCTGTCTGTCTGTATGTGCACGCATGGGTCAAAAACTACTGAAGGGATTTTAACCAAACTTGGTACGATTGTAGTCCATACTCCTGGGCAGGTTATAGGCTATATAACATAACGCTAAGACACATAGGATCTGAGCAGTGACGATGAATTTGAAGCAAGTCGGACGAAAATGCGCTTTCGAGCTCTTATCCTCGCATACGTTGATCATACACGAAAAGTATGTATTACAAAGATGATGGTCTTCAAAAGATCTACAAAAAAGTCCTTAATAGTATATATCTATCTTTTATAAATTAGCCACAATAACGTGTTTAATCGTTAGGCATTTCTTCAAAGTGTATTAAAATACATAAATATATTGTATTTCACATACATATATATCTTTATCAAACTCCCATATTCAAAAAGTACACTTTAATATTTATATTATAAAAAAAATATAGGAATCGGTTTATAAACACACAAGATATAGATGAAATAAAACTTCCAAATCTCGCCGCGCCAGTATGGGTACGGCTATACGGTTGATTGTTGTTTAACGCGCGAAACGGCCATCCGCTGCATTTATAAAAAGGCGAGGGCGCTCACGCGCCGACTTCACTCACATTTTGTTTGTTTGGTTGAACGCGGTAATCTAAGGAACTACGGGTAAAAATTAGAAAACTATTTCAGTGTTGGATAGCCCATTTATAGAGGAAGGCTATAGGCTATATAACATCACGCTACGACCAATAGGAGCGGAGCATAAATGAAAAATATTGCAAAAACTAGGAAAATTCTCTTATGTGAAGCAGACGAAGTTGCGCGGGTCAGCTAGTAATAAATAAATTTACTAAACAATTATGGTCTAGTGTGTATAAATATAATTTTTTTTTGTTTATGGTGTGCACACATTGCACCAACTCTTTTGCTTTGCATATTTTCTCCTGTCTAAGCATGCTTTATTAATAAATAACCTTCTTTCTTTATACTTAAGAGCTTTGCTCTTAATGGTGGAGTATACATCATCTTCCTCCATTTTCGGCCATCACCTTGACCTCTTTATAAGACATGCCCATCGCATTTTCTTTTATTTGGTCAATGAATGCCCTTCTGGGTTTGCACCTTCCTCTCTTACCTTCCACTTTTCCTTCGACGATAAAAAGGTAATGTGTTATAAAGTGGCCAAAAATATTTCTTGGTTAAATGAAAAATACTAATAATTTTTTATCCATGTTTTTTTTTCATCATAGTTAACAACTTTTATTCTACAGTTTATTACAAAACTCAACACTTTTTCCAAAATACATTTATAACGTTAAAATTTGCAAGCGCTCCGCTTTCCGCACAATGAATTCTAATCCGCAGTGTGTTCTTTGGTTATGACACTACCTTTTGTTGCATGTAGTATACTAAGTCTAAGTCGTGCGATAAGAGCAAGCATTTTCAATATTTATATGAAAAGTCAAATGAGATATTGTGAAACGTGGTAGAACAAACGTTTGTTATTAGTATTTTTCAGTTAAACTTATATAATTTATTAAATCTTATTTAATATGCTGCATGCTTAGATAGAACAAAATATGTGAAGCAAGAGAGTTTGTGTTGTGATTTTTCAATTAATCCATCAAATAATTTTAACGCAGAAATTTTATTTTATAACAAATTATTCGTCTTTCAAACGCGAGGTCACTAAATAAATTTTATGGACATCTTTAATGAATATGATTAGTCCTCATGAATATATGTAGATCACGTCGTTAGAAAGCAAACCAAAGATTAACGCGTGGCAGCCATATTAGAAATATGAGAGAGAAATTTAACTTCAGTTTTAATGAAACAATGTTTCATACGTGGAGTGATTTATTCGAGTAATATCTCATTGTATATTAACATAAATGGCAATCATATAGGCCATGTATCCATCTTATATACTATATACGAATGGTAGCAGAAATTATTAACGTACGTGAAACCGCTAGTCTCCAATAAAATCGAAGCGATTAGTTATGAAATTGAATTAAGTAAGTATAAGTTTATTATAATACAGGTTTACTGATTACCTACCGAAACCTTGAAGGGTTCATGGGTGTAAGGGCGTCGATGTAGAAGCGATTACCCATCCGGCTCTCGACTGCGTTTAACCACAAATCACGTAATCGATATTCATAAACCCTTTGTCCTTACTGTAATATGCATGTGTGTATTACTTACAGACTTGTACATTGAGCTCTATTCATTAACTGAGGGCTAGGAGCATTAAAGTATCAGGTTTGGCTTCAGGTTTCGTAACCACTGGGTTTGGTTTGATGCCAAGAAAGGTGGCAAACTAGTTCTTGCCCATTTAGTGGTAAGTGTTCACGGTACGGTAGCGGTACCTATAATTATAACAAAATTTTGGGGACTGCGGCAAACCCTAGCGGAGGGTGGACATCTGCGACAGAGATATGATTATAGTGCACAAGTGTGTGCGCCATCACAAGTGCAATCTCTAGTCCGTAACACTTATAATGTGATGGAACGGCAATCTCACGCGAGCAGAATGAGATCAGGTGGAGGACTAACGGTGTGTGACTTGCCAAGGGTGTGTAACTTCCCAACGCCAGACAGTGGCCTTGAAAATTAAATACCCGTGACCCTAAGCATAGTAGTCGCATTCAATACCGCTACGCTAAGGAGGACCTTTAATTGCTATGATGACAGGGGTATCACTCATGTGCCGCGGACCCTATGGAAAAAAGAGAGAATTAAAGACGAAATGAAAGGAATGGGATCAGCGAGCTGGCGGTATTCTTACATATTCCGACTAGAAGAATGCTGGAATTACTTATTACGAAACGCACAAGCGGTGTTACTTAATTTACGCCGGTAGAAGAGCAGTATTCCTTCGGGCGAGCTATCTCATTCATGCCGTCCTCGAATAATTGGAACTGGCAAGCTCTTCCATCCGAAAAACAAAAGACTTGTTATTTGTTGGTAAAATAAAAATCCTTTTCCATTTTGTTTCCTTAATGATTAGGGCCTCAACAAATAATAATATCAGCCCTATATGTAAACTGTCCCACTGCTGGGCACAGGCCTTTCCTTAGTCTGAGAAGGCCATAGTCCACCACGCTGGCCTAGTGCGGGTTAGCAGCCTTAACATAATATCTTCGAGAACATTATGGAAGACTCTCAGACATGCAGATATCCTCACGATGTTTTCAATAACCGTTAAAGCGCGTGATAATTAACTATTTAATAACTTCTAATACTCAGAGGTGCGTGCCTTTGAATCGCACTCAAGACGCCAGTGTGACAATCCAACGGCCACTTTCTAAGCTATCGCTGCTAGTTATTTTATTTCTTAAATATAATATTATTAATATAAAAATATCACCGTACTATCAAGTATATTAATCGTAAATACATATAAAAGTGTCCAAACATTACAAGCACTGCCTAAGCCGCCGAGGACCCTTTAATTACTCACAAACGTAGCGCAAAGTATAAATTCGTCTTGAGAGCGCAATAAAAATTCTTAATACCGTCCTAATTTCCGCGGAGTTACTAATTAAAATGCGGCTCATTGTCTTAAGAGCGGGCGCACTGAGGTATTCGTAACGCGCTCTTCACCTTAGTATTAAAATTACTAAACGTTAATCTTTCTGATGAATCGTTCCAGCAATATAAGTGGTATATTGAAAATTCAAGAAATCTGTAATAGCGAGAGATTGTAGTACTGTGTAACAAAGTGCCATAAAAAGTCTACACCTTATATGCAAAAATATTTTATTCATGTATTATATTTAATTTTACTTCTTTATTTTTAATAATGGTTGTATACAAAGTTTTAAATTATTTGGGACAAAAAGCTTGTGAAACATTTGCCACGTTTACGAAGTCTTAGAACAGATGTTCACTTAGAATTGACAAGTTACAGTAAATATCTTGATTTACCATAAGAAATGTTTTGGCAAATTAGATGTGCACATTTTAATGAAACTTTCTTCTTCTTCTTCTTCTTGAGGGTGACTGTACAAAACGATGTATAACGTGAGCAATTGCGGTACGTTTACGTGTATATAATATAAACATACCGCCGCTTGTAAGGGAGGTGAGCCGGGTTGATGAGCTTACAAAAGTTTGCTTAGCTCATTGGAATAACTTACTAATTACTAATCCACCTTTAGAATATCTTCAACATTTTTTCGTAAGCTTGTGCGCAAAATGCAACTAAAGGCAACAAGTTAGATTGACCTTTTACAACAAGATAGAAGACATCTGTACTAATTATAAAGCTAAAGAGTTTGTTTGTTTGTTTGAACGCGTTAATCTCAGGAACTACTGGTTCGATATGAAAAATTATTTTAGTGTTGGATAGCCTATTTATCGAGGAAGGCTAAAGGCTATATAACATCACGCTACGACCCATGGGGGCGGCGCAGTAATGATAAACGCGGGTGAAACTGCGGGAACATCTAGTTTAAGATAAAATTGCATGCATTGTATAAAATCCTAGCTAATATTATAAAACCGAGTGTGAGTTTCATTGTTCGCTTTCACGCTTTAACTAGTTAACCGATAATCATGAAATTTCGTTTACACGTTGTCAGGAAAACGGAAAAGGTCATAGGGTCATACCTTTCACTAAGAAAAAGTATTTTACCTAACCTAATCTTACGCGAACGAAGTTGCGGGCAAAATCTAGTCACATATATATATTAGGCTTGTTCTTAAAACCTAGGCCACTGATCGTAAGTTTACCTATAGCTAAAGCCTCGACACGAATATATATAATACTAGCTGTGCCTGCGGTCTCACTCGCGTCAGTGGTATTTGTGGTTACTGCGCCGCTCCCGTGATCCGTAGCGTGATGTCATATAGCCTATGTCCTTCCCAGAGTCTCAAACTATCTCCATTCCAAATTTCATCTAAATCGGTTTAGTGGACTGAGCGTGAAAAGGTAACAGACAGACAGAACGACAGACAGACAGACAGACAGAGTTACTTTCGTATTTATAATATTATAGTAAGGATAATAATAAACTTCTTTATACGAATTTAGTCACGTTATTAATTTTAAAAACCCTATTATTATCTATTTGTATTTATTAAACTACTACTGTAAAGCAATAGTTGTTGAAATGTGTGGGCAAAGCATGTTTGTATAATTTGTGCTTTATCTATTTGCTACATATTCAGTCAAGCATAAGGGAATGTGGTACAACGACAAACTATTGAGGACAGTTTTCTCCATCATGCGGGATTGTGTACATAAGTGGTCAGCTCTTAAGAGTGCCCTTATTTATTTTAACCGACTTCAAAAAGGGAGGCGGTTCTGAATTCATCTGTATACATATATTTTTTTATGTATGTCTGGTATAATTCCTTTGTTTATGAACTGAACTGAATTTAATTATTCTCTTATGTTGTGTTCGGTATAGCTTCGAGAACGTATATAAATGTTATTGATGTTCGACCTTGGACTTTTTTACTTATAGAGTTTCCTGATCTATCTTCGATAAACTTACAAATATTTCACCTATTGGTTAGTTTACCTATCACTAGGATTTCTGTTCCGTGACTATAGGGTGCTACCAGCATAAGGTAGTCAACGAGTAACACTGGGTCACCCATCAGGCTTTTAACCTTGATAAACATCACTAAAATTGTAAAATAAGAACTTTTTAATAAAAAGAGAATTCTTTAGATATCTATTTAATTATAAGTTCATATATATATTACTATATAGGTATATGAATTTCTTAGAGACGCAAACGTAGCCACAGTTAATATTTGTTAAGTATAAACACTAGATCTTATTGAAAAAACTTACATAAATTATTATACAGAAACTAGAAGCTTTTACGAGTATTTACTTCAACATGTTTGCCAGTCTAAGTGTTTGGGTCGAATGATGCGATTGAACATTAAAGCAGGTTCTCTTGAACGACTGAATTAGAATTTGCACACATCTTTAAGATTGATGACAAACGGGAGACCGTTTAACCGTAAACCGTTCAGTCCAAGCAGAGGTCTCGAATTCGATCCTAAGGCACGCACCTCTGACTTTTTAAAGTTATGTGCGTACTAAATAGTTCATTATAGATTGCTATAACGGGGAAGGAAAACATCATGAGGAAAATACATGACTGAGAGTTTTCCATAATGTGCTCGAAGATATGTGAAGTCGGCTAACCCGCATTGGGCCACCATGGTGGACCTTGGCCTAACCCTTCTCACCCTGGGAATAGACCTGTGCCCAGCGGTGGACCTGTTTATATACAGGGCTGATATATATCCACCAATAATACAATCGGCATGTACATTTTAAAACGATGTAATAGGAAGTGAGCTAAAGAGTTTTTTTGTTTGACGCCCTAAGCTTTAACACTACCAGTCGGCTTTGAAAAATTTCTTTTGCATTTGATATTATATATGCAATTCTTGAGGCCGGTTAGAGGTTACATTACATCCCGCTTTGAGCAACGGTAGCGGAGCAGCAGTCATAAACATAGGTAAAACCGCGGCAAACAACTAGTGTTATATAGGTATTATGATTTTTTATGAAATTAGATACTCAAAACCAATTATCTCTTTCATAAATATTAAAGAATGAAGCAATATGCAAAGATGGTCGTAGGCATTCGGGATTTTAAGACAAAAATCATATTTCACTTGATGAGAAGGGTTCTCGGCAACTAAAAATTTTAATTTAGGCTGAAGCAACCCTCTGGGTTGCCTTACGTAACAATAGGAACTTGATACGGTCGAACCCATTCTGTATAAATTCGTCAAATTTATTTTATATAGTTGGATGTTATTGTTGCTTTAGTTTCCAAACTGGTCCAGGTGGACCCACGGGAGACTCGACGGCTTTCGATAGTGAAGAACTAAAATGTTGGTTTGACTTCACCTATCAATGTAGGCAGATAATATTTTAAGAAGCTCAGCGACTGTGGTCTCGAACTTACCGATTAGATATTTCGGTAGAGAATTACTAAAAAAAAAAAGTTCAGTGTAGAGATTACGAATGTCAAGGAATATGGTAGAAATGTAGCTGTAGGGATGGACCGGAGCCAGCTGAATTTTGAAAGTGGTCTATGAGAAAAAAGGTCTGGAAATCTCTGCTCTAGTGTAATGACTTGTGTTGTAATCTAGTCTATAACGAACAGAACGCATTCCGAAGAAAAATTATCCTTAATATGATCTAACTGCGTAAATGCTCGGTGGCCTACGTAGTCTCCTCGCTACTGCACCGAGTGTAATAACATCGATATTCATACGAAATTTGTATGATTTACAAATAGTTATGCCTTATCTGGGTGATCTTTGTGCCCGTTCTGTCAATAAATATAAAACCTCTATGATAAGGAAATTACCAGTGATCAAGTTGCCTTTATTCATAAAATCTACGCACCGCAGAAACAAAACCTTGTATTTTATTCATATGGTGAGTCAATTTTACGTTATATCACTGCGATGTTCTGTAGCTAAGAGTACTTGTCTTGTCTGCGTCAAAACTGTGCGTCTGAGAAGCTTGAAAAGATTTTGTAAGTCTCGACCTTCCTTGAGAAGTAAATAATGATAAGGTATACATGTGTTCTTCGAGTTGAAAATAATATTTCAACTGTGATGAGCAGTTTCTAAACATAACAATGTTTGCCTCATGTCTTCATATTTACTTATAAAATTATCTGTTAAAGTTAAGAAATTGACGTTTTGTGTGAAATTAATTTCATTACACAGAAAGATAATTTCAAACCAATACAAAAAAGCAGCGTGTTGTTTTTTAGTATTTGTTTTAAATATTATTATTTTTTATGCTTTGATTTTAGGGCTAATATTTTTTGCCCGCAGATCAAGCCGCATGGTATCAGTGCTTAAATGACATAAAAGAAAAATATTTTACAACTCCATCCTCGACAATATAATATAAAAGCCTAACCAGCTTGAGGTGGAACTTAAAAATAATCAGGTACTTTTTCCCGTAAAACATGTTTGATTTCACATCATCACATCAACATTGACTGACATTTAATTTATTTTATTAGCTGTAAACTTATAGTGCTTTACGAGGCCCATTTCCTAGAACAGAATTGCCAAATATAAAACCAGAAATGAAAATCATATACAGGCTGATGGGTAAAAGACTGGACATATTGAAGGAGGGTATTCAATACTCGATTCTGGACCCGAATAATTGACCTAGTTATCCAATAAAAACTTAATATGCGGACACTCTTGCGCATATACCAAAGCTAAACAAAACCTCCGCCCCCGCCCCCAGCTACCGCACCCCGCACTCTCCCGAATTTCCACCCCCGCCCGTCCATTTCTTATCAAAGGTCATTAGCCAGGACAGCTACACAGCTGTCCTGGCTAATGACCTTGTATGAAATATAGATATATATAGATATTTCATAAAAATTTTCATAAAGGTTTTCTTTAGCAGGTTATACAGATTTTAATTTTATTTCTTTTTTATACGTTACGTCGGACCATAAATTATCATGTCCTTAAGTATGTACAATGTTTAACCAGTCACACTGTATACTTGGCACGATATCTAGAAATAATCAAACAGCACACGAAAAATGTTTGAAAGTATACCGATTGCGTTAAAAAGATTAGTAAACATAATATGTTTAAGAGTTGAAATGATTATAATATAGCACATCTCTGCATTCATTCTGCACATTCTGTTGTCTATAAATGGCATTATTTTCATTTTTAAATTTAATATTAAATAAATCGTTATTGTGTGTGAAACATTCACTTTTAAATGTCCGAAGTAGTCAGACAAAGGACATTCTCAATTACTTTAAGTGGATTTGTTTGAGCGGAAGAACCCGCGCGACGTTGCCAATCATTTGGTGATTGTATAAATGAGCCGTATTTCTCGGGGACGAATCACCTTTTCACACAAAAGCGCTGATAAAATCTAACACTTACTGTGTTTTGCCCGGTAATTGTTCCGGAGTTCAGCTCACATACACGCTTCTCCAATTTTCCTTTCATCCCATCTTTATTTATTTTTCCTACGGTTGACGACGCATGTGTGATACACCTGTTGATGCAAGCAATCACATGTTAGAGTTACGACTTATTATGAGGCGGATTGAAAACTTGATTGCTGCCTTTTAGTAAATAAAAAATATAGTTATATTTCTTCCAATCGTTGGCATAGTCCACCTAGCACAAAATCCAGCCAAGACGACCAAAGGTGGCCTTTTTATTCGAGGAACTCAACACCCCATTCCTACTGAAGTTCTTGCTCGCCAGCTAAGATAATTAATTCTAAGCGTAATTAAAAAACACCTCACCTTAACATCCGAACTCACTAATAACATACTTGTATTCGAAAATTCTGATGCTTACATTGTTTTAACATAAATTCGCATACGCAGTTGTTTATACACAGCTGTTTTCAACAAAACGGAATATAATTTCATGGAAACGTTGATACGTTTATTCAAGTGAAGTAACTTCATAATGAAGAATTATATCTTGACAGCGAGTTAAAGCTTGCCACCTATCCTAAGTAATATTATTTTAAGCTATTTATGCTGCTTCCTGCGCTTAGGTTTGCTGTGAAAATTAAATTCAGGCGTACATGTTTCACGTTATTTTAGAAGCTCTTATAACATAATATGTGGATATTGCAGAGAAATAATGAAAACAGAGTTTCTTGATATTAATTACTCCTATATAAGTGAACACAGACTTAGGTCAGTTCCTTTTTGAGTAGTGTCAGTAGCGCTCACGTAATAGGCGCAAGCACAAGACATTTCCTAGGCATGGTTACTCTATGCTGCTAGCATGGGGTTGGGAACTGTACCTGACAATGTTGTGGCAGTAAAACCCAATAACATTTTGTCCGACCCGTAAATCAAACCTGAAAGACTTTATGCACATCGACGCTTATGAAAGTAGAGTGCTGTTCTACAAGATCTAAACATTCTACGGTGTGCCATCTCGCTGCCTTAAATGGAGGGTGAATCGCTGAAACTGAAACGACATCAGCGACATACATTGTAATTTCCCAGATCATAGCGCCGCGCCAAACTATCATGAAATCAGTCATAATTTAATTAAAAATCCACGGTGCACACGAAGTTCAAGATCGCTTAAATATACCTAACTATAAAGTTTTAATTACTCGAGCCTAACTAGTGCTCGTATATTCGTTAACAATCGTTAATAGTTTATATTATAATAATTACAAACTTATTTTTAAGAAGATTTAGAAAATTACATGGACATTAACATTTCTATAAAATATGTTTGTACATTTATATCTAATCACGTGGGTGAAGTGCCGTTCTCCTAGCTAGGTTATACAATAACCTGTATTATGAAGTAATAGTGATATATGAATTAATTACAACCTGCTGACTTCATACGTTTTAAATAATAAAGTTTATTTATAAACATATGTTTTGTATAAAATATCGGCTTGTACAAATTGCCGATTGCATACTTTTCTAAGCAAATTGAAAACATATTATATTTATCCATCATAAAAATACTGATGCATTTTTCATAGAAATTTAGTTACACTGACATTTTCAATATGTAGACGTCTATCGCGGTCTAGCATAAAATCTGCAGCTTGCTTCAAGCAATAATAGTTATTAGCTATTGAAAAATAAAGTCGATATTTACGTGAAAGATAGGTACCACTTTAACGGTGCAGGCGCCGTTGTAGAAGATGTGATGTATCAGAATTGCTCCACGAGTTGAATTTTAAAAACACCCAATCCCCTATCGGCTTGTTCTGTGTACAATATTGAATCACGTGTAGTAAATATTGAACACGGTCATGGCTACTGATTCAAATACCTACGTATATTTTTGTAGACATTTAATTTTCACAGGGTTTGTCCCTAGGACATCATTAAAACTCGAGACCGCGTCGTCGCCAGAGTCGTTAATTCTAGTGAATAAGTAGAATTTAACTATTAATAGTCAAATTTATTTACATTGGCAACTCTCACGAGACGCGCTGGTAACTTTGCAGTAGTTAAACAAAGTTACCACATAAAAAAATTATATTCCTACTGATATTTCTATCTTCTGACCATCGATCAAATATACCATAGATGCACGATTGTCGCTCCAAAAACGGCCCCAACAAAACTGTGCATAAATCAGTCGTATGCATAATTTCGCTCGCAGCCACTTTACGAACGCGCTAGCAGTCACACGATTCACGATGCCAAAGTGTGTAGTGAAAAATGTAAAAACTATACTCTAAAAGTGCAAAAAAAGGATGGAATGTCGTACTTTCGGTAAGTATAGTTTTGTTATGAAATATTTATTATATTTTGTTGAATATGGCGCTTTAAATAATATATTTAAAGATATTTTCGTTTAAATTGAAATTCATGTATTAAGCACCTGTCCCACTCACTCTTGCGTGCGCTGCCCGTAAGCGAGAGGGAATCGACACCACTACTACGGTGAAGACCGTACCATATACTTAGTACGCTTGCATATCGCGAGTAACACACTTAGGACGCTTTACATTGACGCGTTTTAACTAAACTATTACAACATGTTTCTCAGTGGGCGTTCAATGGTTATTCCGGTTTATTTATAAGTAAGTAGTACTGGTCCGTGCCACATATTGATGCGGTTTTTGTATGAAAATGTGCATCTATGGTATATTTGATCGAAGCTTCTGACGGTTCCTGTTGAAGAACAGAATAAAAAGCACAGCCAGTACATAAACTGCGGTTACCGTTTACAAACTCCGGTGAGCCACTGGCCAACCCTTTATCCTTTAAATTAATTATTTATTAGAGATCTAACACAAAATAAAAATAATAAAGAATCCTTACTAATATTATAAATGCGAAAATGAGTTTGTTTGTTTGTTACGCTTTCACGCCCTAACTACTCAACCGATCAACATTTTGAAATTTTGCATACACGTTGTCAGGGGTACAGAATAGGACATAGGGTACCTTTCATCCAGAAAAAATAACTGTTGCAAACCTAACCTAACCTAACCTACATTTACGCGAGCGAAGCCGCGGGTGAAAACTAGTACTCAATATATAGAAACATCGATTAGAAAAGATATTTAATGATAATTATATATACATTCTATAACGTTGCAATTATTGGTGACTCTATGAGACCGTGCGTTATCTTAGCGCGGAGTAGAGCATATTAATAGGCTTTTGCCTGCCAGTTACTAGGATATAGCATTTTATTTAATAATTGATTTTTAACATAGATCTAGGTATAGGATCAGCATTGCCAAGAAATATTTTGGTAACAACGCACGAGCGATGTTGATGGTGTTTCTACGACTACCGTTCACCAACTACATTAAAAGTACCTATTTTGATGTGTCGATTAGTCGCACATGCTTATACGAAATCATAAATGGAATTTGTTTATTTCATGTATAAAAGAAAACTGTGTGTTTAAAAAATAAGGATAATATACTAAAAGCTTCAAAATCACCTTTTCTGCATTCTAACGGCATTGTGCCAGCCTTCTCCCAGTTCAACCATTTCATTGTACACGTCATGAAAAAACCATTACCTGACGATTTGGTTTAAAATACTAGCAATATTGTGTGATTTATCAACAAAAGGCGAGCCTAATGTGCTTTTATTACTGCGGGTCAGCTAAATCATGCCGAGACAGTTTTCTTTGCCGTTGGTGCAGATAAGGCAACATTTAAACGTTGCCGTACAGTGAGGAGGTATAAGCTGTAATAGATCTAAGTTCTTTTACTTTTTTTTTGGCAATTGGTAGCAGACGAGCAAGAAGCCCACCTGATGGAAAGTGGTAACCGCTGCTCATGGACTTCAGCAATGTCAGGACACAGCAAAGTCGCTGCCTACCGCGAAAGAAGAACTCTCTTTAAACCTCGTTTGAAGAAAAACATATCGTAGCGCTCGGGAAACACCGAAGCAGGCAGTTCATTCCAGAGCTTTCACGATCGTGGGAGAAATGATCGCTGAAAGCGTACCGTCTTGGATTTGAACGCTTCCAGGTGATATGAATTAACCCTGCTTCGTTGTCGAGTGGTACGGTGATAGAAAGGAGGCGCTGGTACCAAATCAAACAGTTCTTCAGAGCACTCCCCGTGAAATAGTCGGTAGAACACGCAGAGAGACCCAAAGTCTCTCCGTTGCTCCAACGACTCCAATCTATCCGTGAGATTGGGATCATCGACGATTGTAAAGAAAGTAAATAAAAAGTTCAACTATGTAATGGCTATGTCTAATGCACATTTGTTTGAAACAGCAAGCCACGTATACTTATAGTATTAGCTCGGTGACGTAGCGGTACTTAATACCGTACGCTGTATCGCTTTCCTTCTCCCCTTTCCTATCCAAAGGTCTTTGGATTAATTTTGAATCCTCACTTAGCTAATGTTGGCTTTATTTCGTTAAAGAGAGATTTATACCATTCATATATGAGGCAAAAGTGAATCACACTCATGTTTCACGTGCTATCGATTTAGGTATCACGTAATAAAGGGCGAACTTATTTCCTTCTAACAGGCACAGTTCCAGATCAAAAGGAATTTCTTGACAGAAAATCTAATAACATTGCCTAACAAAAGAATCGGCTCCGTGACCTCACGCACAGCATTGTATTCACTATCGCAGCGCCACAGTCTAATCTCCAACCATTCATATTTCATAGAAAATGACACAGTTAGCTTTTGCCCACAAGTGGCTTATAAGGTCATGTATTACCTTATAAACTCGGCTTTAAACAACAAATTATTCCACACAAGCTCCGTAGAATACTTTAAACGTTTATTTCGTACAAAAAGAAAGATTAACATAAAGATTAATTAAAAGATAAATAATGGTACGCTGTTCCTCGAACCGCTAAACGTTTCACGATACAAATTAAACTGGAGCTTTTTATACTTTAGTATGAGTTATTAAGGTCTTTTTACATTTTCATAATAAGGTGTCTTCTTTGCTTTATTTATTATTGTTTACAGTATCCGTGCTATAAATGATGATAGCTTAGAATAACAAACAAACTAGTTAAAATTTTTGAAAGGTTTATTGGAATGAAATATGATAGCGATAAACTCACTGGTTTTGGTGGCTCATGCGTGATCGGTAATCGTCAAATTTCTCAAGCCTTGTACGTAGACTTAACCAGACTTGACCTGGTCAAGTCTACATACAAGGCTTGAGTATAAGGGACTACATTTCTGCCACACTTTTTCTTTTTTTTTTTACGTGGGGCATGCCTTGCCGCATAGGCATACGTGCATAAGCATAGGTATCCGTCGCCCGCGGAGAGGTCTCCGACCGTCGCAACGGAGAGGTTATGTCGGATTCACTGGGGAATGATGATACCAGTAATATTGACTAAACCTATCACGGTGTTCCTCGACATAACCAGGGTCGGCGGAGCGAATCACTTTCACGTGCAATCGCAACCCCGCCGAGGTTTCGATCCGCCATATGAAACGGCAGGCCACTACTCAAATCGACCTACCCTATTTAAAGATAATTGTCTCCCTACTGTCCCACTGTGGGGCACGAAGACACAGCATAGAGTCGCGCATGGGAACACGCACGCCGCCTCTCGGGCCTGGTGCTGATCCCACTTCGCCACCTCCTTGATGGAAATTACTTCCTCACCGGCGACGGTGTTCCACGACCTCTCACTCCGGACCATAGACTGAACCACGGCCGGGAGCGAGAGGGTAACCATTCCGACAGTCGCGACCAACTCAAGGCTCTACGAAGCCCAGGCAGGGCAATCAGCCAACGTGTGCAGCGCCGTTTCTGCAACAACATTGCGGCAGTTGCCGCAGTGGTGATAACCAGGCGTCTTATGCCGGCCTATGCGACACAGGAACTGGCCAAAGCGACGGTGGCCAGTCATTACCTGTGTCAACCGGAAGGTGAGGGAACTATGCCGCCTTTCCAGCCACTCCTCAAAAACGAGTCTTACCGCCACGATTGTGGCTCTACATTACTGCCTAAATTATCCAGACTATAGAGCGTTAATATTATACAATAAAAGTAATTTTTCCAACTTGTCTTATCTGTTCAACAAAAAAAAACATTTTAAAATCAATAGAAATGACACAAGATAATACATAGAGATGAGTCTCTATGTATTGTCTCTAGCTACCAGTACGTAACCTTGCTTGTCACTAGCTATTAGTAAATAAGTAAGCAATTCGTCGGCTATATTTTAGTTACCACGTACCGAGCACAATTCGAGTCCCTGTGCTGTTTCCGAAAAATATCTTGCTGGAACTCCCAATAACTAGACCCGGACATTGAGCCTTATAGTTGTCAAATAATTTAACTATAAAACCACCGAGACACTCCACCTGTAATATTATGCATGAATTTTACATTTGAAGAACACCGCGAGCTTCCTTGGAACTTTAAACGGACTATATGTATATGTGAAATTTATATTCTGTCAGCGTTTACTACCTACATAGCTTCTGTTCTCTATAATCATATTGAGGATACACATATTATGTAAATTGCGGTCACCCGTAAAGGTAGCGACAACACGTCGTATACGGAAATATAAAACGTTTTAGAGTTTCCAGACATTACTCGATGGGAATCGAGGACTTAAGTTTACCTACATACAGTGAATGACTAGTCGACGGCGATGCTGACGTATAGAAAACGTGTAATCCAGGAAAATACCTATTTATCATTACTAGTGTTCATGTACTTGAGCTTAGTACCATGTTTTAAACCGTTGAGTGCCTAAGGTTTTACTCAAATACCGAAGGAATTCTAGTCCAAAATTTGTAATAAGCTATCATATGTAGAGATAGATATATGGCTCGAGCAATTTATTAAACCAAACAAGACTCTCAGGCTTATTTAGAGAACATTGGCTTCAAGGCGGGCCTAATGAAATATTACATTTACATACATATATGCGACTGTTCCATTCACACTAGCCTTATAAACTATCATAGTCAGGAATTCCTCGTCGAAGTTATGAAAAAAAATTTTTTGCTTCATGGCCAAACCAGCTTAACATACCCTTTATATTATAATAAAATTTAGATCAATTTTCTGATGGAGAGAAAATAAGAAAGCTTTCAGAAGATCCGAATCCCCCGACACAAAATACAATATATGTTTGTATACACAAGTATTCCGTCCAACTTTATAGCACCTGTCCTGTAAGTTACACGTAGACTGAGTGAAAATATTTCGATACGAGAATTTATTTCGATACTACAGTACTCCAAATACAACATAGATATTGGCATCAGAAAGTAATACAGTAAACTTTATGTATCGTCAAGGGTAAACTTCTGGTTCTCGGGGCTCTCAACTTACAATATCTATGACTATTTGATATCAACGGAATATAGTTTTAGCTCCATATGTTTAAAAAGGGTTTTTGTAATACCTGAACAAAAAGATATATTATTAATTATTAAAGATATTATCGGGCAGGATCTTATTATCTTAATCTTCACTGGTCGTTTAGGACTATGACAGGAGAGTAACGATAGCTACACTAGAGAAGTCTCATAGATATTAGGATAGATGTTCTTGTGACATCTAAGTACATATTATAACTAGAGGAATATGGCTCCTATACATCTCTGTATATCTTTGCACGGATGCTAATTTGATGATTATTATGACTTATTATGATATTGGACTTAAACTTCAGTAAAAGCTTTGACAAATGCTGCAAAATTATGCACGGTGTAGGTAAGTATAGAAAACCTACCAAGCAAATTAGTTAGCATATAAACTAATAACTAAAATGCTGTTGGAAATTAGAGAATTAAACAATACATTTACTACGTAATATCAGAAACGGTTTAAACCACAAGACAAGTCGCGAAAGGACGAAAGGATGCCTCAGAGACAAGATAAGGCTTATTGTCCGGCCTTGTTGTTAAAGCCGCTCGGATTTTAAGGCTAATACCAGGCGTACGTAACATAGCTCTTAGAACGGTATATAATCCAACTGATATTACAAATGCAAAACTGGTGATTGAGGTCCCGCAAATTTGATCAACTGCAGGAATGGCATAGTGGTTGAAGTGGTAGCCTGACACTGCACTGCGAATGTTGTGGGTGGGAATCATTTGTTGATCACACGGGACAAAAATTTGTGTGATCCACATATGGTTGTGCCGAATCTAGTTGTTTTTTGTGTCCATTGTTTCAATATTTGTAAAGTTGCCCGCGACACACATTACTGGTCTGCACGTTAACATATTAAAAAGCAAAATAAATTTGTTACGAGACCTTATACTATTTGACGGCCTCGATGGCGTAGTGGTTAGTGTAACCGACTGCCACGCCTGAGGTCGCGGGTTCGATTCCCGCACAAGTCAAACATTTGTGTGCATGAACATGGATGTTTGTCTTGGTCTGGGTGTTTCTATGTGTAATATGTATGTATTTACAAAAAAAAGTATACATGTATGTTTATCCATTGTCTAGTATCCATAATACAAGCTCTGCTTAGTTTGGGCTAGATGGTGTTGTGTGTATGTGATAGAATAGAATAAAATCAATTACATTTGACGCGTACTTTAACTCTCACCGTCTGATGATAAAACCTTATTTAAGGAATCATCTAAGTAATCATTAAATGTCTTTGTATAAATGCGACGGATAGTCTTAATAAAGCAAATTCGATCGTACTCAAACAATCGAGACGGTGTTGGAGGTTAGATGGACGAGAAACTTCAACTAAACCACTTACTGTCACTCGTTAACAGTTGTTAATAGTTTAACGATTACCTAAATTACTCCTTTGAAAAGATTTTGCATAATAGGCATTGACGAAATATAACTCAAGTAATTATTCATCTCTAAGTATAACTGCAGTTTAAAAAAAACATACATAAATTGTACTTTTCTAAAGTTATTAACCCTTTCCAAATTGAGAAGAGATCCGTGCCTCATATTTTTAGAACTAGCTATTTATCCCGCGATTTCGCTCAGTCGGCAATAGTTCTTTTATTTCTGGATGAACGTTAACCTATGTCCTTTTCTGTACCTCTGACAACGTGTATACGAAATTTAATGCTGATCGGTCGGTAGTTAGGCGGAAAGCGTTACAAACAAACCACATCGCACTTGTAATATTTAGTTAGGATCATAGGATTTACAGTTGTTATGGAGTTTTGACAAGAAATTCTAAGTAGCTCATGAGAATATCCCAGTTGGTACTGAGAATCTCGGTAGGTAACTGTAACTTACTGAGTAAACCTTAGCTAGTCTTTCGAAAAAGGTTGGCTCTTTCCCGTGCGAA
Organism: Catocala sponsa; assembly: GCA_963564715.1. Taxonomy (NCBI): domain Eukaryota; kingdom Metazoa; phylum Arthropoda; class Insecta; order Lepidoptera; family Erebidae; genus Catocala; species Catocala sponsa. Next base: position 21,958,633 of record OY751335.1, on the reverse strand, counting down.
CTGAGTCAACTACAAAATTACCAATTAACCACGCCTGAGGTCGCGGGTTCGATTCCCGCACAAGTCAAACATTTGTATGCATGAACATTTATGTTTGTCTTGGTCTGGGTGTTTCTATATATAATATGTATGTATTTACAAAAAAAAAGTATATATGTATGTTTATCCATTGTCTAGTACCCAAAGTACAAGCTTTGCTTAGTTTGGGCTAGATGGTGTTGTGTGTATGTGGTAGAATATTATTGTTATACTATTTAAAAAAATGGGTAAATTGTTGTATCCGATGCAAAACTCATTGCAATTCTTCTTATTCATCATAGATGCACAGTTCTTAAATAAACATCACAAATATTTAATCCGGTTTCTCAAGCACAAAGTGCTAATAAAAAGCTAGTATCCAATAAAACGTCGTTAAACATTACAAGTCTCCTGTGAGGTCGGTACTGGCTCCTGTTGCTAGGACCTTAGCTCGAGCACAAACGCTTCGGGCTTCGAGTTTTTACGCCACAATTTATTACTATACCTCTTGTTTTATCTACGTAGAGATGTATTTTTACTCAGACACGTGTTAAATATTTTATTAGGTCTACACGTGTATGTATTTATTTGTTTTATGAGATAGAATACAGACAGCGATCGGATACCTTCATCGTATAGAGTTGTAGGAAATTAAAATTGTGTTGTGTTTCTGCGATAGATATGGTTTTCAGAGCGCTAATGAAGATGCTTGGGATCAGTGACTGTGGTGTTTGTTCTATGTACTATTCACATCGACTCTTCTTTGACTCACGCTTGATACTTTTGGCATTACAAGTTAAAAGAATTTCTTTTTAATTAATTGGTGAAGTCACGGTTCATAGTCACTTGTTTAACGCCATAACAGATCAAAAAGAGATTACAAGTCAGTATATACATATGTACAAAGACTTACACCTGTAGGTATATTGCCGAAGTCAAAGACCGAAATGTTTCAAATTAGTGTAATTATTTATTAGTAGGTAGGAGAATAATATATCCGAGAGGCGGCGTGCGTGTTCCCACGCGCGCCTTTGTGTCGAGTCCGTCTCCCCTCTAGGGGGGCCACAGTTTTTGTTGAGAAGTGACCAAAGGTCTTATTGTATAGTGTCCTGCCGATTCATACGGCGGGCCGATGGCGGGCCGAAACCTCGGCGGGGTCGCGACCGCATGTGCAAGTGATTCGCGCGGCCCCGCCGATTGCGGTTTTGTCGAGGAACACCGTGGTAGGTTTAGTCGGTATTCCGGCAGGTTTAATATCATCATTTCAACATCTTTCTTTACCCCGGTGAGTCCGACATAACCCCTCCGTCCGCCCCCGCGGAGGGGTATGCGTCAATGCATTCCCCCACGTAAAAAAAAGTAGAATAATATATACATATTTCAATAAATTGTTTTCTTAGCATAAGAATACGCCTGTCTAAATATTAAAAGTAAACTACTGCTATCGCGTATCGCGAGGAAATTTCCAAACATTAATATTACAAACATAAAGTACAATAAAATTACATTTGCGAACAACTATTTGTGAACCCACTTAGAATCCACTATAAGGCGTGAACACACAACATCCGGTGTACAGGCACCCGCGAGGTGACCGCTTACACTAGCTTATCCATGGAGATTTAGTTAATATACGTTACACGATGATAAGTATTTATTCTCAATACGAAGAATTACAAAAAATACGTACCCAGAACATTTATTTCTGAAACATTAGGATCTAGGTATAAATGTTACTGAAATTAAATAAGTAAGTCGCGTTAGCCATTAAAATATGTAAACTAAATAAGAATGACAAGCAATAAAAATGTATAGATCAATTTAAATTTCTGAATAAGGCTTTTAATTTTGTGAGCATTAAGCGAGGCTTGCGTAATTTTATGTAAGTAGGTCCGACAATTTGCTTTCAAACATCTTATTATTTTATTAACTTTAAATGGCGTTTTCTATTTTACTTCTTTCGTTCGTAGGATGAAGGTATATAGCAATCGTATACGCATCCTATAAATACATATGAATGTCTGTTGTTTATTATTTAAACATCTACTATATTATACAGGCATACATAGTTATACATAGTCTCACGCTTATATCCTTGGCGGTTTAGGCAGCAGTCTTTTACATACCCTCAGTTCGAGCAGCTGTGGTTCTAGGTCCTACGTAATAAGTGTACACTTTTAACCTCCGTGCTGCTACCAAGAATTTCTTGAAAAAAAACGCCGATAACACTCTGCTCGATCCGAGTATAAAACGTAGACAGAGGGCTCCGGCTCGACCGGGGAAGGGTTAACCTCTCACAGAATATCAACGTGAAATAGTAGTATTCCTACTGTTGTGTTTCATTCGGTGAGTGAGAGTGTCGGAGGCCCAATCACCCTCTTTCCCCCTTCCCGCTCCTTCTCCTTCCCACTTCCTTTCCTAAAGGGTCGGCAACGCGCAAGTGATGCCTCTGGTGTTGCAGGCTTCCATAGGCTACGGTGACCACTTACCATCAGGTGGGCTATATGCTTGTTTGCCACCTTAGTCGTATAAAAAAAAGGGGAGTAGACCTTTGAGTTAGGATATTCAAGTGAAATGATGATATAAAACGAAGTGCTTTTCACTAAGAGAATTTATTTATTTATTTATTTGGCTCACAAAACAGATTACTTCTAGTGAGTGCACAGATAGCGTAGTGGTTTAAGTAGTCGCCTCGCCACCGCCACCGCGCCGAGTGTTATGGGTTCGATCCCCATACGGGACAAAAATTTGTGTGATCCACAAATGGTTGATTTGAGTCTGGGTGTTCTTTGTTTGTAAAGTCCCCGCGATACAAGAATTATTCCTAGTGCTTAGTTGTCGTTTTTAAAAAGAAAGGAAAGGAATTTAGTATGGAGTATCCTAACTAATATAATAATCTTGAATGTTAGTTTGTTACGCTTTCACGCCTTAACTACTTGACCGATCCTTAAATTTCACATAATCGTTTTCAGGGGTACAGATTTGAACATATGTAGGTAAAAAGGTACGGTTACCGTAGGATAGAGATTTTTTTTAAATCTAGATAAGCGCGAGTGAAGCCTCGAGCAAAATCGAATATAGTATAAAGCCAGATTGTATCTTTAGTATTTATCAATGTCAAGTAGATATATATATATATATACTTCTTTAAATTACAACAAACATACAATTATAGTGCCTTTTCAATAAAATAAATAAACAGAACTATAGCATGTTAGTGTCTTTTGACAAATACTAGAAGATTCTCAAAACTTGATTTACGCTTTTTAAGGTAACATTGTTTTTCTTACTATCTACATACAACATTTAATTATTTTTGGTTCAGCGAAATGAATTGAATGAATTCATGCTCACAAGCACCTAACAAACATACAGTATTACTTGTATTTTCGCTTATAACATTAGTATGAATTATTTCTATTTCTTTCAACTTTAAACTAATGTAAATAAACCTTTCGGTACTAGGGAACTGGGTACCCTCTCAAAATCAGTCCTAGTTTGTACAGTTCGTATTAATTCTATTATTTATTTATAGAAACGCCCAAATATATTTAGCTAGTAGCCAAAAAGGAACGTATTTAAAACATATATTTCTTATAAATTTTCTAGCGCATTCTAATTATATTTTAGTTTTATTATATAAGTTGCCGTCACCTCAACTTCGTTTACGGAGAAACGGTGTTTTACTATAATATTTCATATTACATTATTGAAAATACTAACAACGAAACCTAACGAAGGAAATTAAAATACTTCAAAATATATGCAAAGCTGCTACGTCGGCCTAGCGGTATGGAGACTTTATAGAACTAAATCCGGAGTCTATATGCGCATACCAGTTTTCGTATATTCCCTCTTAAAAAACAACTAATAGTGCTAGAGTTACCTTGTTGTATTCTTTTTTGAAGGCAAGATCTGTATACGCTACAAAAAACGCAGCCATTTAATTGCGTCCACAAAGACTAATGCTAAATAAAAATTAACGATCGTTGACTGTAAGCGGTTATCCGATACCTTCTTTACCCTTATTTCCCACTAGTACGATATATTCAGTGCCAACATTAGCAACGTCTATGAATTTAATCAAGGACGTAGTATTAGAGTGGGTATATATTAAAGTTTCATTAGTTCTGAAGTAACTTCTACAAGAGTAGCATTGAAATTATTCACCAACATTAAGGGTAAGGGAAAAGGGTTATTCAATTTATGTGAATTTTTATTACATCGAATAGAACCGGCAACCTCTTTTGGGCGGAATACGAAATTAACCCTTGAGGGAAAATATGTGAGTTACCATAGAAACTTTAGTCTTTTATGTCGTTACTCACGTTTAGTTGAGTTTCACGTCACTACATCTGACTACTATAAACATAATAATATAATATAATATCTTATCAAATAATTGGTGAATATATGTGGTCTGTTGTTGTTATGTGTCTGCTCAGAGTACGACACATTGCGCGGCGTGCAAAGCAAGCATGAGCCGTAGTCTGTGTATAGCTGATTGTGGTTTATATTATTTATTTAAGTATTTATTACTAGATTTTGCCCGCGGCTTTGCTCACGTAAACGTAGGTTAGGTTAAAAACAGTACTTTTATCTGGATAAAAGGTACCATATTTATGTCCTTTTCTTTTTCTCTGACAACATGTATCCGAATCGATCGCGTAGTTCTAGCGCAAAATCGTAACAAAAAAGAAACAAACTCACATTCGCATTTACAAAATTAGGATGATTTTCCCTAGAACAAGCGTTATTGTAGAATCTTATATATTATTAGCTACGCCGTAGATGCGCGTAGCTAGAGCTACGAACATAGAACCACACTGTAAGATATCGTTGTAGACGGCTAACGTCTGCATGATGATTCCTCTGATACAAACAGAACCTATGAACCTAACCTATACATAATATACCTATCTTAATAAACCAGCATGGGTAGGCAGAAGAATATAATCACACCCACATTTCGCCAGCTAAAGTTTTAGGTGCCACGTGATAGGAAACGAGCCTATTAATAATACTGGGTACAGTTACAGACTACGTGCAGGATTTTTTAACAGGAAAAGACAATAACTTTGCCTGACCAGGGAATCGAACTTACGCACAGCAGTCACATACAAGTGAATGTATACCTATACTACAGCTGTACTCTAGGTAGGTAGGTCTCTAGGCAAAGTGTATAAACTGCCTCGTTGACTCAACGGTAGTCCGTTGCCACACCGAGGCAGTTTCTGTCTTATAGATAAATCTTAAAGGTCTTCATAAACTAACCTATTTGTTTTATATTTTTAAAACAAAATTCTGTGTGGTGCCTACAAAGGGGATACTGTACTAGAGACTATAGTAATAATATTATTCGTGACTAGTGACGGATAGGCAGCAGTACTACAATATCTCTATACCTACGTAGCTGTTATCGCAGACACTGAGGTTGTATAGAATATGAAAAACGGGCATATATTACTATGTATAGGTTAAAACACGCTTACTATCTATTGATAGTTAGCGTGTTTCAAACTCTGTTCTGCTGTGCAATACTTTGAACTATAGATTAAGTATATTTAGCCGCCTGCTTCGCTCGCGTAGATATGTCAATAAATGTCAATAAATTTATATCCGTTGGAAACACGACTTTTTCTGGATGAAAGGATTGATGACGTTAGATTTAGTTCCATATGCTGCTTTTTAGGCATTCCCTAAATACATATTTATTTTTAAATAAAATAATGGTTTTTATATTCTGTCTAGTTAATAACAGAAACTTTAATGCTGGTGTGTTAATATATAAATGTAGATTGCAAATACTCTCTAATCAGAAATATGGATAAATAAACAACTGCATTGGCTATGTAGAGATTTGTTCGTACTAAATAAACCTTAAAACTTTATCCAAACACATGTTTCTGCACTGAAAATTTAACAAAAAGGCCTTATTTTAATCCATGCACCGAAGCGCGATAAAATGGCCGGCTCGCTCGGACGCCAAAAAATAGAAAAACATGTACATGAGATTCAATGGCGAGCACGTATTTACTGGCAGGTTCACTTTTGAAGTATTTAGTTGCAGTGTACTTATTGCTGTTAAAAATTATTTATACAGCCCACAACATAAATTGAACACACTTGCGGGATTTTGATTTGCTATGTATATGCTTAAAAAATATAAGAATGTTTGTTTTTAGTGTGGGATTCGAAATTCACAACACTCTACGTGACAGTGGCAAGGCGATCACATAAGTGATCACTAATGAGATCGCCTTGCCACTACGCGATCCGTGCAGTCAAACATTAGAAAAACATGTCAGTGGAATAGTATGTAAAATAGCTGCAGGGTTGTAAGTGATATAATTTGCATTAGTAATAAACCGCTTAATCTACTATCATTGCCAACTCACACTTTACTAAACGTATGTTAAATATTGTGTTTGTAGAACGCGGAACAGACCTGCGGAGAATGTCGGTTCACTCTTTCAGGCCGTTAATATTATATTGTTTGTTTGTTTACAAGTGCTTCACTATTATCATACGTTAGGAACATAACTGGCTCTTTGGGTGACAGGGAAATAGATTCAACGTGCAGTGGTCCCTACATTTTTATAGTCTACAATTAGATGCGCACATGAAGACATATCTGTAGATATGTCTTCTACACTAAACTATTAGGTATACGTATTAAATAGTTATGTACTGGCCAAAGTAAGTGTAGGATAATCTAAATATAAAACTTATTATTACATTTAGAGGTATCGAGTTCCTCTCAAGGCGCGCATCTCTGACTTTTCAAAGTTATGTGCGTATTAAATAGTTAATTATCACTTGCTATAACGATGAAGTAAAACATCGTGAGGAAACCTGCATGTCTAGGAGTACCTACTCAACAATGTTCTCGAAGATATGTGAAGTCTGCCAACCCGCACTGAGCCAGCGTGGTGGACTACGGCATAACCTTTCTTACACTGAGAAGAATGTGTGGCTGCAATATACACGTTACGTCATTAGAATACAATATTTTGCATATGGCCATTCAAAGCATTATCTTTGGCATGACCGATGCATTCAGATTGCATCGGTTATGCCATTGTTTTTTACTCGGCATAAAAAAAGCAGAATTCCGTTGAAAACATTGCAGCCACATTTTACAGAAAATGTTGCCTGTTTAGAAGCCTCTTGACATACCTTGTGTCATAAAATTTCAATCCACCAGCTGGTCTAGGACCTGTGACCTGAAACCCACTAATCGACAGTTTTATAATAAATATTGCCATCAGGCGAACATAGCTGTCGTTGTAGCTCTTATAATAAAAATCTTACATAATTTAAACGCAAGTAAATAAACGTGTGTGATGTCGAGGCAACCCGTCTGCAAATTTCCTAAATTGAAAAAGATTGGAGTGAGACGAACACGCTGCTTAATCAACGATGGCGACGTGTCAAAATCGAACACACGTCAGGTTTTTGATTGATTGATGCCAATTCAGTCTGCCAATCCTTTGTGCAATTTTTCTGTTGAACGTTTAGAAACTGGGGCCAAGAATTCTATTAACATATTGAATGGCTGCACACCGGCGGCCACCACAATAGGTTTTCAATAATGTCTGGCATTCTAACGAATAACAGGTTAATACTAAGAATGTGTAAAGATATTAAAAGTTTGTTACTGAATCACGCGTAAACCGTTAAACTAATTTGAATAAAACTTGGCCCATAGGTAAACTGATCATACCGCTATGCGTACCTGAAAGATTCATGCGAGTACAGATGCAAGTAGAAGCTACCTAATAGTACAACATTTTATAAATATATCAATTTTTTGTGACGTGCTCTTCTACATATTATGAAAGTTGTTAAAGATATTCGAATGATTGTTACACCGTTGAAAGGATTTAGATGACACTTAGTATGTAGACAATGTTATTTTGTTTTTTGTTTTTTCAATGTGCGGGAATGCATTGATGCATACCTCTCCGCGTGCAAAGGGGAGCGGAGAGGTTATGTCAGGCCCACCAGAGGAAAGATGAAACGTGTACCGACTAAACCTACCGCGATGTACCAACACGCTACTTTGAATGGTGGGTGGGTCGATGGAACTGAAACTACATCAGCGATCCACCCAGCCGTGCCCAACGCAGATAAGAAATAAGTAAGTACTGGCGAGTATAAAATGTAAGTTCATAGCCAGTACGGTCATAAACTTACTTTTTAAATTACTTTATTGTATGAAGTTAGGTATTTAAAATGTAAGTTTGCGTTGCATGCCTGGATTTCTTTAGCTGCTATGGTCTTAGCGGCGACTTTGCACGCTACCTAATAAATATGGTAATGTATGGCGTTTTAAAAAGAGTGGCTTGTAAATTAGTTGCCATGCTACCGTTAGTTTGCATTGAAGAATTTATTTAGCAGATACTGGTTTTAGTTTTTTTTAATTATTTACTTATGGGTTCAATGTATGTAGTGAAGTATTCGGTTAGGTTTAATGTAGCAAAGGGCGAGCCTATTGATATCAAGAGGACACATTTCCATACACTTTGCTACTAAAAATTTTAATACTTTTATTAAAATTATTTAAAAAATACCGGAATTTCGATCCCTCATGTTCGATTAAAAATATAAGCTTAAATTATGACGCGGGACCAAAGAGATATTACGTACGGCAGCTTAATCATTACAAAGTTAATCATTTACATATTTATGTTTTGTCTTTCTTTTATTTTCATTTTTATCTAACAGAGAACGAATATTGTCTGATAGCATATCATATGGTATTGTAATGAGTTTGTTTGGTTACTAAATAAGTCAAATCCTTACTAATATTATAAATTCGAAAGTAACTCTGTCTGTCTGTCTGTCGGTCTGTCTGTCTGTCTGTTACCTTTTCACGGCTAAACCACTCAACCGATTTAGATGAAATTTGGTACAGATATAGTTTAAAACCTGGGGAAGGACATAGGCTACTTTTTATTGATGTACGTACCACGCGGGCGCAGCCGTGCGTGAAAGCTAGTAAGAAATAATCTTAACGTAATATTATTAATGCAAATGAGTTTGTTTCCTTGTTTGTTACGCTTTCACGCCTTAACTACACGACTGATAATCATGAAATATCGCATACAAGTTGTCAGGAGAACAGAAAGGACATACGATACCTTTCATCTATATAAAAGCACTATTACTAACCTAACCTAATTAGCATTATGTGAGCGCAGCTGCGGAAAAAATCTAGTGATCTATATATGCAAATATTTATTTCATACATGTAAAACTATTATTTTACATATGTATACTGAAACTATAACCTATATATCTAGATTTAGTAAAGTTTACAATATTATATTCCAGTTATACAATATTTTTTAAATATTAATGAGTTCCTTATAACGAGTATAACCCATCTTTGTAAATGTTTGACCTGCTAAGTATCAATATATTATGATTTCTGTGGCAACGAACTCGTTCCAAAATTCCAAACATTGAATTATTTATCATAATAGGAATTATCCATAAAATCACCTATATAAAAAAAAAGAAAAATTGAAAATATTTTGTTTTGCTTTTTTATAACAATTCTCAGTCTTAATTTTTAAAACACGGTAATTCTCATGTAATTGCGTCACATTTAAAACAACGAACTCTGAAAACCACTAGGTAAACGACCTAACGTTAAAAATAAATCTCAATGTCCCACTAGGCACGGGCCTCTGCTCAGTACGACAAGCGTAAGGACATGCGGGTCAGCACTAAGCTAGCCCACTTCGGGTTGGCAGACTTGACATATCTTAGAAAACTCTCAAGATTTTTTTCACCGATAAAGCGAGCAACATATTTTTGTATAAATTCGTATAAAAATCATAATATTAGATGTAAAAAAACGCGGCATCTTAATAGGTAATGACCTAATATTTCAAATTAACAAACTGTGTTGACTCAATATTTATAATATTCATGGACACGTTACCGTATTACATTCATGTTTACTGAGGAGGGGTTGTGTGTTTTACGGAGAGGTGCGTGTTGTATCTGTAACCTCTTTTGTATAAAGAATAGGCTTCTGTTCAGCGCGCGAAATTTTATATGATTATTTAACTAGCTGTCCCCGGTGGGTTCACCTACGTTTATGACTACTGGACCGTTCCTATAGCTCGTAGCGTGATATTATATTAGCTTATCTTACTTCTGGATATAGTAGCTTTTTAACTGTAAAATTATGATTAAAATCGGTCAATTAGTTTCAGAGTTTATCGATCACAAAAATATTTTTTATCTATACAAATAAATAAAATTGAAGTGTCTGTTTGTAATGTCAAAATAACAGCTTTTTATCTAATGCATATGAAAGTATATAAGATACGTATACGAAAACATCTATTTTTAAAATTTTTGTCTGTCTGTCTGTTTGTTCCGGCTAATCTCCGAAACGGCTGAACCGATTTTGACCGGACTTTCACTGGCAGCACTTTGATTTTAGAAAAAAATAGGGTTCCGCGGAGACAAACACTTTTAATTTAAAATCTACGCGGACGAAGTCGTAGGTAACAGCTAGTTTTATAATATTAGTATAGAGTAGATAGCTATTTAAATACGAGTAAGTTTTATAAAACAGCATACATTTAATCATGTCTAATTACCTATTAATATTGACTACACGGATGACACAGCAGGTAAGCTATCTTCCGGCCGCTTTTTTAATTCTGTGGGTCCCAATCCAGCAATGTAACAATCATCTGTGGTTAAAATAAATATTTTTCTAAGTCTGAGTATACTTTGTGTCCGTTATTGTTTGTAAGTTTGTTGAGGCCATGGTAATAGAGATTAAGTCCTAGTGCGTGAGCTGCTTGCAAAATAAAATATAATAGCACTAAAAACTAAACATTATGTCATTAAATTTGCTAATTTTAGGAACTACTTTATTCTTCTTTGTCCGCTTAGTTCTTGTAACCTACGAACAATACTGACCGTATTTACAATATCTATTAAGTCCTAAGGTGATCACCCTTTGTACATTCATACGATTTCATTAGCTGTTAAACCAATGAATTGACTTCGGTGACCTTCGTAAATTCTTATTTACGTTACCAGCACGCTTTACCACAATATCAAAATTATGCATAGTCACATCGAACCATTTGTTTGTCTGGCTGTATTTAAAATAGTTAAAAAGCCAGGCAACACAAAAATATTGTTTTTCAATTACAATTAGAATAGCTCTTATTGGCGGCTTGCAAGCATTTGTTGAACAATAACGTAAATTTAATGAGTTTACCGCAATCTTATTACGGCTCTATTTATCTCATTTCAGAATCTAGTCAACACAAGCCTTTGTCTCGCCTATCACGTACTGATATAACAAAGTAGATTTCGTCTTAGACAACACCTCAATGTCCCTTCGTAAGAAATGACTGCGTTTATAACAGTACCAAGTTTATAAGCCTCACGGATGTACCTGCGTAGAGCATTTAGTCTTAGCTGTTGCATACAACAGCCAAGACTAAATGTTTCGGGTTCCAGTTCTGTTTTGTTGTTTATTCTATGAAATGTATATTATATTTTCGAAAGTCATCAACTAAAACTAAGTATTAGCAGGGTCGCAATATTTTGTCCGTTTTCCTTAAGGGGGGCTTCCCCACCTGCCCAGTCAAGTTATTTTAATAGATATACGGTTAATAACGTTTAACATTAATTATTATGCTTGTAATTCACAATCGTATCGTGTGTACGTGTACAAAACAATCGCCATTTAATTATGGTGGACTTGCATTCTGTATTTAACCATCTACACATCCCACTGTCATGAAATATTATTATTTAAATAGATAATGTTAAAGACAATTTCTCAGGCAAACAATGCCAATTTATATTACTGAATAGACTCCCGGTATAATATTGAATTGTTTCAATTTACTTCGTAAGCTTGAGTTCTGTGCCGCTTTTTTATATTTGCAATGTTTTTACCAGATACAAGCCCCAAAGGCTAATAATATTTTACATACAACTGTCACAAACATACCTTAATTACGTTGAACCTGGTAATTTCAACACCAAAAACTTATCGTAAATTGCCTTTGAATCAACTACAAAGGAATCAACTAGGTAGGTATGCCGTATGGTATGTTTCATCTTCTGGAAATTATAGATACCACTACCGTAAGACCGATGTTGTAATATATTGAGCTTGTTTGATATGTGTGTTTATTTTGTTTATATATTTCCTTTATTGAATTGTCTATCTAATGTTATTTTACATCGCCTGATGGTAAGCTAGAGTGAAGTCCGATAATAATATCACCATCCCAACAGCTGCTCTGAGTATGGCTACGGGCGATATATTATTAGATCTTTAACTATGAAATTGCCGATTATGTTCTACATCTAATTTTGTGGTTTCTGTAACAATGGTTATTTTAAGACTCATATTTCGAGAATAGACTATATATTTATATTTTATTGATTATATGATTATTAATAATGAATATAAATGAATTACCTTTTATACTAAAGTTATATAGCTTAGTGTCTGCGGTATTCCTCGTTTAAATTCGCCTTAATTACATGATTATTTATGTTTTTGTTAATTTAAGACATGGCATAGTAGCCTAAATACAAGCAACTACCTATACATAAAAAAAGAACAGAATTCGAATAGGCCATTCAAAAAAATAATAAAATAATTAGTATGAAATAACCACAACGTAATCGATTTTCTGCATACAAAGCGAGAACTTCTTATTTAAGCAATTCAATTCAATTCAATTCGTTTATTGCGTTCCATAATGTATATACAGGTCTTATAAATGTAGAGAGAACAATTATGGACCCCGTCGGGCACGGCAAAATTAGGAGAGAAGAACAAACATTCTATTATCTTAAATCATATTGAAATAAATTTTAGAGCTTAGTAGATATTTATTTAATTACTCACGTGTTATAATTATCTTTTATAGTTTATTATTAATCCTTACTAATATTATAAATGCGAAAATGAGTTTGTTTGTTTGTTTGTTACGCTTTCACGCCTTAACTACTCAACCGATCAACATGAAATTTTGCATACACGTTGTCAGGGGTACAGAATAGGACATAGGTTACCTTACATCCAGAAAAAAGAACTGTTGCAAATCTAACCTGACCTAAAATCGAGGATACTATTCGGCATACACTTAGTAAAATTTTAAATTTGGCCATGAACGACCGAGTGTTGCTCCAGGCAACCCTACCAGTTCGCTTGGGTGGCCTCGGCGTTCGCAAAATTAGTGATGTCAGTATACCGGCGTTCCTGTCTTCGATCCACTGCACTGAAGAATTGACCAGGAAAATTTTAGCTCCCACACTGGTTAATTCTGAAGTGTCGTGCAAGTCCGACGCAGTAAACGCTTGGAAAATGATCTGTCCAAGCTCTGATTTGCCATCCGATCTCTCAGATTGATTAAGATTTCTCTCAGAGTCGGTGGGACGGGCCGCTCTGCAACATGGTGAGAGAACATCTCATAAACACATCTCTTAATGTTGCTTAGCGTGCCCGTTTATTGGCTGTGGGGGAGTGGGAATCGGGTCTTTGGCTCCAAGCACTCCCTTCGTCCAACATAGTGCCTATGTTGGACGATACAACGTTCCGCATCGCTTCTTGCCTTCGTTTAGGTGCTCCATGTGTTTCTCCGCATCGATGCCACTGTGGGGAAGCCGTCGATGGCCTTGGCCACCATGGCCTGTCATGTAGCAGGAGTGCCGGTCGTTTTTCGCGGCACGCCAATCTTAACGACATTATCCGTCGTGCTCTTGTCACCGCCGGCGTGCCAGCTCCTCTCGAACCTAATGGTTTGGCACGTGACGATGGGACGAGACCGGATGGTATGTCATTGATGCCTTGGTAGATGGGTAGGCCCTTGGTGTGGGACGCAACGTGTGTCGACACCCTTGCGCCATCACATCTTCCCAGCTCGGCGGATTGTGCTGGTGCTGCTGCTGCATCTGCGGAGACTCTCAAACGGCGCAAATACTAAAACCTGGTAGGGGATTATGTTTTTGAGCCGTTTGAGGTCGAAACGCTAGGGTCATGGGGTCCCAGTGCTCGTGCGCTCTATAGAGACATAGCAAAAAGGTTAATCGATGCTTCCCGTGACCAGAGGGCTGGCCTTTATTTTGCAGAAAGAATAAGTATTGCCATTTAACGTGGCAATGCTGCCAGTCTTCTGGGCACACTACCGGTCAACTGTGATGCGGAGGAATTTTATGACGCCTATTAGAGGGTTTTAGTTTTCTTTTTCCTTTCTGTTTTATAATATTTTAGGTATAATTTATTTTTAATGAATTGTGGTTATATGTACATATTTGAATTTCCCACCTAACCTACATTTACGCGAGCGAAGCCGCGGGTGAAAACTAGTTTATTATAAAGTAAGTATTAAAGTTATTTTCTAAAATATACCTACTTACATAATTTGAATTATTAAAATTTATCGTTCAAATATTCGCTTATATCATAGTAACAATTTTGTAGAGTCTTTTAATTTGTTAATAAACGTTCTGAATTTGTCTTCATTTTTAATATTATTTGATAATTTATTATATATTTTTATGGACATAACGTAGGGACTTGATGCATGCATTTGTAATCTGGACGTTGGTAAGTTTAATCTATTTTTGTGTCTTATTGTATATCTTGTATTTAAATCTTCCCTTCTTGTGTAATAATGTCTGTGTTGTCTGACAAATTTACATGTTTCGAGAATATTCGAGAATTTAGAGAATAAGCACTATTATTTTCAAGCTACGTTGTAAAAAATGATGTTTGATATTTCGACAGACAATTTAACAAAAATTACAGACTAAAGAATTTGCAAAGACATTAAAAATACTCTACTAATTACTTGAATTTACGAGAATTGCTACTTTGCTGAGTAGTCTACGATACTTTATGATATTTACTATGTAAACAATTAGCCTAGGTTCTGTTATCTCTGTAGTTATTTATTCTACAAAGAGAATACAACCTGGATATGGTCTAAGAACGATTAATTGTACTAGCATTAAGATCTGCACAGAAATGTATACCCATATTCGCAAGAAATAAATGAATTATGAATTATGAATTATTATTATGTCATTCTGAATAAACTCACAAACGAATATGCAAATGATTAACCAAAATTACTTTCACATAAACCAAATTCATTTTAAAAAGTAAGTTTAACAATTTAAAACTAACAGCAAAAGCAAGAATTCCATTAGTCGATCATTATTAGGTACTTTAAAAACTTTTCAAACACAAAATATAATATCTTTAAAAGCGGAACATTTTTTATGAAACGTTTCTTTTTGCACATAATTAGATCTGTCATATTTCGCCTGTAACCCTTTCTTTATTCGTTTTTATAACACAATTTCTTTAAAACCAACGCCGACATCATAATGGATGAAAATAATAATAATAAAAGGGCTTTTAAAGATTATAAGTAAATTTAAAAACGTCTTGAGAATTTTGTCAGCGCTCCCGTAATTATGTCTATTATTTTTTTTTAATACATTTCTCGCATTAAGAATAAATCTTCTGCCGCGGGGGATTTTACAAACATTCAGACAACAAACACAAAAAACACCCAGACTCGGAACAACCATTTGTGGATCACAGAAATTTTTGTCGCGTATGGGATTCGAACCCACACTCGACACACTCGGCGTAGTGCCAGTGGCGAGGCGACCATTTAAACCACTACGCCATCCGTGCACTCACTATTACGTTAATGTAATAAAAAATAATGTATTAGTATGGTAGATCATATTATGTAACTTTTATCACATAATATACAGCCATGTTCTTCCTACTAAGTATGGGGATCCGACAAAAAAGATCGCACTGGGTCGAAGTGTCGCCGGTCTGCACTGACTGGCCTCTACATAAGATAAGTATGGGGATTTAAGTATCTAATAGTTTTATAGGAATGTACTTATTTAATTTAGGGAAAAACACACATTTACACACTTACTAAAGAATATATATATTAATTTTTTAATAAAGTAAACTAGTATAAGAATTAGTTATAGTTATGAATAGTTAATCCAAGACAGGTACTTATAAATGTTTAATGAGTATTGCACAAAATACTGCATGCCGCGCCAAAACAAACGTGTTCCGTGCACTGTGGTATGTTTACGTAAATGTCACTAACACTTATTTGAAAAATTTATTTAAAACTTTGATGTGAAACCCCAGACTTAGAGTTAAAACTAGCTTATCATTTGTGTGCTATTAATTTAAATATATGTTTACGTTTTTCGATTTATAAACAAAAAATATACATCTAAAAGAGTAATAAGCTGCGGTAGTCTAGTGGAAGACCTACGCTACGCAGAGGTCTCGACTTTTCGAAGTTATGTGCGTATTAAATAGTTAATTATCGCTTGCTTAACGGTGAAGGAAAACATCGTGAGTAAACCTTCATGTCTGAAAGTTCTCCATAATATTCTCAAAGATATGTGAGGTCTGTCAACCCGCACTGGGTCAGCGTGGTAGAATATGGTCTGACTCTTCTCACACTGAGAAGAGACCTGTGCCCAGCAATCGGGCAGTTCCCAGTCCGATGTATCACATATGAGCATAACAATAGATTTTCTATTGTCTATTACAGGACACCGAAAGGGTTAATACAAGGCTGATATTATTAAATTAAATTATTAAACAAAAAATCATAGATATTTTCATTTCCTTTTAACACAGTGATTAAGGCAAATATAAATAGGCTAAAATATTTTCGAAACATCGCATATCCCTAGGAAAATATTATTAAGGTTAATTATACATATACATATATAGTCTTACTACAATGATTCTGTTTAAACTAGTTCGCCTTTTAGGCAATAGGTAGTTTAGACCGATTATTTCGAATAAATGTGGTACTTTAAATGGCTACCTGGACAGAGCATTGCCATTGTCTCCGGTTTGGTTCCCTTATGAAGCAACAACTCGCGTAAAAAATAGATATTTGTGCCAAGTCAGAACGACCTTTATATATCATGATTGATTTCAATGTTTTAATTCCTATTTCGCCGAGGTACTTTAGTATATCTAAGACCGGAAAGTCTAAAATTTATTGTATACTCAATTTCCTTACCCGAATATAACTGTGCCATAACCATTCTGAAAATTTATAAAAAAAAACTTATTTACATCGTAGAGAGTACTAAAACATGCTTTTTGTGTGGTAAAGGCCGCCGTTATGAATTATATAATTTATACATTTAACCTTCTATATTGGCTTGTAGGATGCAGGCTTGCCTAATTTGGTGTAAATGTAACATTGTCCTTCGCAATGTTATTCTGGAAATAAACTAACTATAAACTAATCTAAAATACAACACATTATAACTATTTAGTGATATCGTGAATGAGCTGGCCCAGCCGGGCAGTGTCACCTTAAAGGTGATTGGCTTGTCAGTTATAACATTGTTTCTTTCTTTTCTTTTCTTTTTAAAAACAACAATTCCTTTGGAATAATTCCTGTATTGCGGGGGACTCTATTCAAACAACGGACACAAAGAACATCCATCCTCAGTACAACTATTTGTGGATCACACAAATTTTTGTCGCGCGTAGGGATCGAACCCACAGTCAGCGCAGCGCCGCAGTGGCGAGGCGACCACTTAAACCAGTATGCCTGCCATCCGTGCACGAGTGTGTGTTATAAGTTATAACGAACTCTTTTCGCACACTGAATAAGAGTTCTCAGGTTTACTCGCATTCCTTTAATTTTATTGTAACCCTTTTTAAACTTTTCTTAGTATCAATATGTGGCAATATGCATAACTGACCTACTAACTAGTAAAAAGTGTTGTAAGTAATCATAGACTACAAAAACCGCTTATTAGCGATATTATGTTAGTTGACCAAAAAGTTTGTTTTCATTCAACGTCAATACATCCTCAGCATCGTAATGAATCATCTAAATAAATATCTTTGTATTGTAAACATCGAAATATTTGATAAGAATTTGATTTAAAAATAATATATTTTAGCTACATATTTAAGTAGTAAAAAAGAAATAGAGTGATTGCCTATGTATTAAATTGCCTTAAACAGGTTTTTGCTTTAGGTAAAGTTAATGTACTGTAAATAAGTATTCTAAAATATTCATTGTTTTCGTTATCGACAGATTTAGTATGAAAACAACAAGAAAAAGTGAAGTATTTACAGCTACGGTATTAATCAACGAACTGGAAATTCATTATTATTGATTGAATCGCTTCTATATATATATATATATATATATATATATATATATATATATCAGTTTTCAAACGCATACGCAGAGTTAAGCAATCTGTATTTCGGGCGTATTGCGACTCAGCAGACTTCGTAGGAGGCGAAAACTTCGGAAGCGCTCTAATAGCAATCATTTATTTTTTGTTAAGCGCTATGCTTTCAGTAGAAGGAATATTGGTCTTTATCCTTCTAGGACTCCATATCGCGTGTGTTATACATATGCAAGTTACAATAAATGCATATGTTTAATTATGTATTTGTAAATATCGTTTAAGGTTTATTTCGTTGTATGTTTACAATGAACTAAAGGTAAAACGATATTTGCTGTTGCTAACATGCCTTTAAAACCCTACCAGGTGGCACTCTAACAATATATTTTATTCAAAGAACAGAAGCAGTCAGCTAAGACAATAAACATCTTATTTAAAAATCAACCGGTATTATTTTTATGGCAAGATATTGATTCCCCGCCATTTTGATTTCGTGATAATTGTCTTATCAAAAACACATCATAAATGGCAGTACTTTTCTAAACCTAAATGAACAAGTCAATATACATTTAAATGTAGATATATTCATATATAGTCTCATGTCTATAACTCAGAAGAATGTAGAGATGTATTACACCTAAACTTCACAAGCGATGGTATTAAGTCCCAAGTGATAGGAAGCAGGCTTATTGCCGAATATCGTGCACAGTTGCAGACCCCATAGTGCAGCTGAGAATTACTTTGCAAAATACCTTGATAATATTTTGGCTGATCATGAAATCGATCCTGCACAGCAGTTGTTCACTAACATTACATCACGGATGAAGTGAAGAATTATAGCATTTTCATACTATTCGTTGATGTCCGTAATTATTCTAAATATTTAACTGTCATAATAATGTTGAAAGATGTTAACCTGTTGAGATTAAAATTTCGAGAACAAAAATGAGTGTCGTTAATTCTGCTGCAAACTAATTAAATATTATATAATGTCTGATCCTTGTAATATTTTATAAAAATATACATTCCTTTTATTGTTAATTATCTACATATATCACAAATTTTGGTTATTAGTTGTTTTCACTTCAATATAATTCAAACAAATGACATGAAAAATGTAATAATCAGGTAGCTAGCTGGCTATTTATATTTTATTTCAGCATCTAGTTATAGTATACAGTGAAATATAACAGCTACATTACGCTAGTTATAGTTTTAAATTCTATATTGGCCCTATACCTATGACACTTATTGGACACAGTTTAAGCCCATATTACGCCAGCCATGGTTTTTGGGCCCCATGTTGGTTTTATGCCTTGTGTCGTCTATTGGGCATAGTTTCAGTTTTAGTGACAATTTCTAGGCTGAAAAGCTAGTAAAGCCCAACAATACTATGTTTGATCCTTGAATCAAACACGAGCATCTCGTGCACAGCAGGCGTGTCGTATCCACTACGGCACCACCGACGATTCTTACATAAATCTAATATTATAAATGCGAATGTGAATTGTTTTGTTTGTTACGCTTTCACGCCTTTACTTCTCAACCGATCATTATAACGTATACACGTCGTCTGGGGATCAGAAAAAGGACATAGGGTACCTTTTATCCAGAAAAAAGTACTGTTACTTTATTTTATCCAGAAAAAAGTAGGTTAGGTTTAACCTGACTTACATTTACGCGAGCGAAGACGCGGGCAGAATCCTAATCCTAATCCTAACTAATATTATAAAAGCGAAAATGAGTTTGTTTGTTTGTTTGTTACCTTTTCACGCCTAAACCACTGAACCGATCATCCTGAAATTTTGCATATACGTTTTCAGGTGTACAGAAACGGACATAGGCTACCTTTCATCCCGAAAAAAATTACTGTTCCCGAGGAAAACAACAAAAACGTTCTTATGATAATAGATGGCGCCACGTGTCTTTCGAATCATGATTGAATTATATTATTACAAGCAGAGTACGACCCGAATTGATTGTCAAATTCTGAATTAACGGGAGCGAAGCTGCGGGCAAAAGCTAGTCCTAACTAATATTATAAATGTGGATATGAGTTTGTTTGTTTGGTACGCTTTCACGCATTTACTACTCGAATGATCATCATAAAATTGAGCAATCTTGATGTGACTTTTTACACAAACACATATTAAACAAATAAACTACTGCTTAAACTAACGGTTCAATTGATTTAGTAATCGTTATTGATATCTAGCAGCATTTTATTTTTAAACTGAGTCTTTAGATAAAAATACACATCAAGATTGTTTACCTTTAGTTAATTACCTAACCAAATGGAGTACAGAGACAGACGTATCGTAAATGCTGCCATTACACCCGTTCTTTAAATATGTTTATCTACATCAATAAAAGTACTCATATAAATAATTTATGTACTGTCACGCTTCAAATTATATTCATTGCATATTACTTTACTTTATGACATGCAGTTTATCGCATCGATACAACTACTAGGCGTCTCAAGTCGTACCGTAAATTCATTTCACTTTAAATTAATACATTTTAAATTCTATGTTGACACTGAGAATGTTACGTAGTGAAGAAAAGTAATGTAGACAACTCAATAACATTTTGGGAACCAACCCCGAGATCTCACGATTGATAAGTGTCTTGTTAAGCTACATGGCCAAAGAAATAATCTCAAATAATACATAAAATAAGTGCACAATTTATACAAACTCTTGTCTGTAATTAAAACCTTATTTAGTTAATAACATCCGCTTTAAGTCCTATTTTCCTGCAGAATACAATATTCCCTCTAAGAAAACAATTACTGTTTACTTTATTATTTACAATTCTCCGGTATACAGCTAATTATTAGAGAAACAATATCAAGTTTAAATACTATTAAACGTGGCGGGAAAGCCGCGAACGAACGCTTGTTGCAACAGAATACTAAATCAAGGCTCAAGAGCTTAATAAATTAGCGAGCCTGACTAGCATAGCAACACCCGTGGGGTATCTCGTTCGATTAATTATTTCATATGGCAACAATTTCCATTAGTATTTATAAATATCTCAGTGTTAATTAATTTGTGTGTCAATTAGTGTTTATAAATAATTCAGGTCTATACACTTTTGCGTTCTCAGAATCAGAATCTTTATTTATCATATAGTAAAGTTATAAACATTTTCTATAGATATTTTTTTAGAGTGATTGATGATGAGAAGGTGCATGGTTAGCGTAGCAGTGGTAAATGCATATGCTGTGCATGCGATATCGCATTTGATTCACGAAAATTGTTATTGAAGTTTTTTACCAAGAAATTCTGAATAACATCACGGAGTCTAAAACCGTGCCAGGTATACGGCAAGTGGCTCGTCTCTTATTACATGAGACCTTAAACAATAGTTGGTGAAATAGGCGTGTTATATTCATGTTGTGTTTTGTCATCTCTGTTTACCAATTTATGATATAGTCGTAAGAGTATGTATGTACATATATCTACATTTTGCCTGCAGGTTTATTCGTAAAGTAACGTAAATTAAGCTTAGGTTAGATTAGTAACAGTCCTGTTTTCGAAATAAAGGTACTTTATGTCCTTCTCCGTTCACCTGATAACGTGTATGCGAAATTTCATACTGGTCGGCCCAGCAGTTAAGGCATGAAAGCGTAACTAACAAAGAAACTCACAGTCGCATTTTTAATATTAGTTAGGATTTAAAATTTTCCACTACGTTGGCAATTGAGCATACGGTTAGCCTGCGTATAACCGATCTACAACACCGAGGGCAAGTATCACTCGCGCGTCGACGACAAGATATAAACTTTCTTACGGCCTTCTTAAATAAATTATCGTGAACTTATAAAGAAAATACGTCATACCACTACCAAAGTATCTTTAAAGATATTTCTCCTAAACAGTATTGGTATTTAAACAGTTTGGTTATATAGTATGAGGGAAGGCAGCGCTATCTAAATAGTTCTATTCATAATTTTGTATTACGTTTACGCGAATCTTGGGTATTGAAATTAAACTACTATGTACGGATTTTATCAACCAAGCAACCAAGACGTCAGGGAAAGTGTAAAATTAATATTAAATCTAAATAGTTTTTATAATTTAAATAGCTTAAATACAAGTAAACAGTAACTAGTAACAGTGTTTAACAATAGTAGTTTAAACTATCAAAATTATGTAATAATAGTGTTTAAAAAATAAAAAGCGATAAAATCCTAATAATGTAGTTCAATTTTAATAGTTTTACTCGTATAGCCACTTGTTGCAAACAAATTTTATTTATTTTTGTTTTCTATAGGACCCAGACTAATTATATACTGAATAAGGCATCTGTCGCAAATTACATTAAATAGTAAGTTGGAAAGTACTAACATCCAGACTTTTAACATCATTTGATGTATTTTGTTTTTCACAAATTTTTGTCCCGTTTGGTGATCAAACTAACAACACTGCGCAGCGACACTGGCAACGCGACCATTTTAACCACTGCGCCATCCGTGCAGTCTTATCAGTACAGATCCGTTTATATAGCTTCTTACGAGCAACTTGGTAATGATATTTCAAACCTACTTCTTTAAGCCACAATCTTTGGTAAAAGTTATTTTCGATATAAGATTTTATGAGTTTGTAAGTTGCTCGGGGGATTAAAGTGGACAAAGTCAAGGAAAATAACTTGTGCGACAAGTCAATATTAGCTATTACAGAAACTCCAGCTAGAAAATCTAACCTCTTTTAATATTCTGTCTCATTTTGTTCGCGTAAACGTATTTCTGCTTCAATTTTTATTCATTTGGGTGTGAAAGAGGCTAAAGTTACCACTTTACCGCATATTGTTAAACGTATTGCTACCGCATATTGTTAAACGTAAATTGACATACGAGAAAATATAAATATTGTATGGCGCTTAATGTTATATTAAGGAATATACTACAATTATGTAGTTTGTTGAAAATAGACCTTTACTTTCGTTTTGTGGGAATCGTTACGTAAGAACGTGACGTCTGCTATGCAAACAATCATTGAGCCCGGCTGATGATAAATTGCTTTTCTGGTGAAAGAGTATATTTTTATAAAGAAATTTACATTGCACTTAGACGAGAACACTTACATTTACTAGTAATTAAACTTCGACATTCAAACATTAAATTCTAGTTTAGTTATATAAATATATAAACAAAAGATATAATCTTGTTAAAATTATTTTTGTATCAACAAATCATAACTAGCAAGACTACGACAGTAAGAAAAGTGCGATTCCAAGTAAATGACCCAGTAATCAAGTAGTACTCTTTTCTACTTTATAATATATGTTTTTATTATTTAATAAAATGTTACCTATTTATGTTTTAAAGTTTCCTTGAAGTGATCAATTTTAAAGAACGCGTTCTTTATTTCAGTTTTAAAATATTAACAAAAAGCGCACTCGTTATCTTTTTTGTAGGCTATGGACGCTTGTAAGTCCAGAAGCAACATCATTCAAGAAAGAGATTATTAGATACGTTGCTCATATAGAGGGAAACGCTCATTTGCTCCCGCTAATATCACAACGCTTCCATTAAAAATCATTCGCAGCCGAACAACTTATTTATTTATTTATTTGGATCGCCAACAAATGATACACATTTCTTACTTCTAAATAATAATTTACAGACATGCCTTGTGCTCATTCACTTACAGGCAACCACATCTAACAAAAATAAAAAAATTTGCCACAAAAACTAAGTAAAAAACTCTAAATACATTAACATTATATTCAAATTAAAATTATATTGAAATTAAAAAGAAAGAAGAAATAGAAAAGTTACAGTAAAAATGGGAAATTATACTTAGTCTAGTATGGTATCATAATCACCGAAGCCTGGAACCCAGGTATACAGTGATTTTTTTCTTAAATCTAAAGAAGTTGTCACCAAATATATCTAAATCTGCCAGTCGCTGAAGACTATTGTATGATTTGGCTATTCTTGTTAAAGGTGAATTAAGACCTATATTAGTCCTGTATCTAGGGACATTGAGCAGCTTGTAGACACCTGAGCGCGGTAGTCTACTTGGAACAGAGATATTCATTTTAGACAATAATTCAGGACAATCTAATCTATTGTTTAATAAGCTGTATAAGAATAATAAATCAAGCAGTTGGCGCCTATAGTTCAGCGAAACAATTTTGAAGTACTCAAGACGATGACTGTAAGATTTTAATGAATGATGCAATTTCATGTCATAAGCAAGATGACTGACGAATCTTCTTTGTATTCGTTCAAGTCGGTTTTTGTGAACCTCATAAAATGGGGACCAAACCTGGGAGCAGTATTCCAGTATGCTACGGACCAATGAATAAAATAAAATAATCTTAGTTCTAGTCTGTATAAACCCTTTAGAATTTCTGGCTATAAAACCACACATCTTAGTCGCATTTAGTATTATTTTATCTATGTGTGCATTGAATGTAAATTTACTGTCCATTAAAACTCCTAAATCACGTATACAGTCGACTAGTTTAAGTGAGTGATTATTTATAGTGTATGACGTTTGTATCTTAGTTTTATTTCTATTGAAAGAAATATATTTGCATTTCTCAGCATTTAGAGACATGTTATTTTGTAAGCACCACTCAAACAGTCGGTTAATGTCGTCCTGAACTAGTCTACAATCCTCTAAGCTTTGGATAGGTTTTAGAATTTTAAGGTCGTCGGCAAATAAATAAAACTTTGTATGATGGAAACACTCGGAAATGGAATTAATAAGAATTAAAAACAAAAGTGGTCCCAAATGTGGTCCCTGTAGAACACCAGAGGTGATGAGGATTTCAGATGACTGCGCACCATTCACTACTACGTAGGATTTTCGGTTGGAAAGGTACGATTCAAACCATTTCAGAATGGATCCTCCTACTCCAAGTCCGCAAGTTTTGAAATCAGTGTTGTATGGTGCACTTTGTCAAAGGCCTTGCTAAAATCTGTATATACGGTGTCTACCTGAGTACCCTGATCTAAGTAATAAGATATTGTGTCTGTAAAAGCTACAAGATTAGTAGCTGTGGATCTTTTTTGTATAAAGCCGTGTTGTTGTTCAATAAATCGTGATTTGGCCCAACTGTTTAAATATGGGTAAATTAGTGACTCAAATATCTTTGGTATTATAGATAAAATAGATATAGGTCTATAGTTCTCAACAATGTTGACCTCCTTTATGAATAGGTACAATTTTAGCCGTTCTCCAATAGTTAGGGAATTGTCCTGAACGGATCGACTCATTGAATATAAGTTTTAGAGGTAAGGATATTTGTTAGGCACATCTTTTTAAAAATATGGGTGGAATACCAAACCGGACCAGGCCCTTTATTTAAGTTTATTTTTTCTAGTTTATGAAGAATATCTGATTCGGGTAAAATAAATGTGTTAAGAGAGAGCGAACTATTATCAGAGATATAAATTGTTGAATTTGTAGCAGTCCGAGAGTCAAGTGTGTAAATCGATGAAAAATGCTTTGCAAATAAGTTACTTACATGAAGTATGTCTGTAGCTTCTTCACCGTTTAATTGTATATTAGATGGTATGTCGCTTCTACATTTACGTTTATGTTTTATAAACGTCCAAAAATATTTAGGATTCTTAGCTATACTCCTTTCTATATTTTTACAATAATTGGTGAAACATTGCTGCATCAGTAGTTCCGATCTGCCTTTTAATAAATCAAATTCGATTTATCCATAGGATTTTTATATTTCTTAAAACGCATCCTAGCTCGGTTTTTTTCATTAAGGCTCCTGATTAGACCACTAGTATACCAAACTGGATATTTCTCGCATCTGAGTTTAGTCTTTGGTACAAATCGATTTATTGCATCCTGCAAGATTCCATAAAACTGCGTTACCATCTCGTTTATATTGTTACACGATGAGAATAAGTCAGTCCAGTTAATATAATGCAATTCTTCGACAATTGCATCATAGTCGGCTTTGTAAAAATTATATCTGGACAGTTTATGTGATGGCAGATTATTGTCTGAATAATCAATAGTAAGATCAACTTCTAAGGGAGGGTGGTAATTATCTATTGGAATTAAAATTTCGTTAGCTTCAATAACAGATATGGATTCTGACGAAAGAACCAAATCGAGAATTCTAGATTTATTATTCTTTATTTTATTATATTGCTTCAAATCATTTATGGCCATGAACTCCGACATGAGATGATAAAATGGGCAGGAAGAAGTTTGTCATCATCATCATCATCATCAGGCTATGATAGTCCACTGCTGGACATAGCCCTCCCCCAAAGAGCGCCATAGCGCCCTGTCTTCAGCTTGCCGCATCCAGCATCTGCCTGCAGTCTTTCGCAAATCGTCATCCCACCTGGTCGGAGGGCGTCCTACACTACGTGTAAGAAGTTTGTAAAATAGTGAAATTATCATTATTACTAATCCATGTTAAATTTGACATATTAAAATCGCCTAAGACTAAAAGGTAGCGCTGGATTTATCTACAAACTGCTCAAAGTCCGCTAAGTGAACTGGTGGCGGTATATAGACAGCACCGATGCAAATTTTAAGAATGGTATCACCTCTCTTCAGATTAACTACTATCTATAGGTCCTCTATCGTACCGTTATTTTCAATTTCCCGTAATCTAACTGTGTAAAATTTTTTATTAACTGCAATGATAACACCGCCACCTGTTTTTTTGGACCGAAAACCTTGCAGATCGCTGTCTCGCCTATACACAACATATGGATCATCAAACAATTCTGAATTTGTGACATTATCCTGGAACCAAGACTCGGTAATAACTATAACATCGTAGTGATTAATTGATACATTAGTGTAGAATGTATTAGTTTTGGTATTCAACCCTCTACAATTTTGGTAATAAAAATTTATATGACTGAATTTTAAATATTTTGACTATATGTTCTAAACCAAAGGGATAACACTAATTAAATAAAATTAAAATTAAGTAATATTAGTTACCGAGGTAAAGTCCTTAATTACAATAGCTGGTGAGGATTCCGATTTTCTAACAAATATGCGGCCGCCTCTGACCCAAACAAACTTGTACTGTGACTCCTTGGCTTTCAGTCTCGCAGCTTTGTGAAGTTCCCTGTTATGAGAAGATAGGTGTTCTGCCACATAAATAGGTTTCTTATCGCCGCCGATGCCCAGATGTGATGAGTTCAGTTTCTGTGAAGAATGATTTTTATTGAACTTTAGTACTGCAGCTAACAATCCATCGCGAACCAGTGGACTGCGCAATTTGACAATTATAGATCTTGGTCGCAATGAAGACGGGTTAGCTTTTACCACTCTAGTACACACATGTATATCACCAGCATCCAGATCGAATTTAACGGTTTTGGCAAGCTGTTTTGTCAGTGTTAATACATTTTCACTTTTGTGTTTAGGCACACATTGTATTTCAATGTTGGAGGCACGAGTTTGTTGCTCCATCTCAGCTAAGCGGTGGGTGAGCTCTTTGTTAGTAGTTCTCAATTCCGTAAGATCCTTTTGGAGACGTGTGGTCAACTCAAATTTATTAGTCATCCCAGATCTAATATACTCAAATTCTGAGTTTATGAAATCCATGGACTCTTAAAATGTAGCAATTTCATTTTTCATAAAAGTAATATCCGCTTTGATATTATGTAACTCAGGAGTGATGGTCCGTTTTACTAAATCAGTTAATTCATTAGACATTACATGCTTAATTTCACTGCGTATGATTTCCCTTATGTCGTCCTTAGATAAACAATGGTGCAAAGGTTTGTGGTCACTCAGGGTTGGAGATACTTTCCCTTTTGGCTGCGAACGTTGCGTTACCCAGGTTGGAGAAGACTGGCTGTAAGTGTCTGCGTGGTGTATTGGAGTGCCAGTGTTGTCACCTCTGGGCCTGTTTCTAATGCAGTTTGGA
The DNA here is from genome assembly GCA_963564715.1 of Catocala sponsa. NCBI lineage: Eukaryota > Metazoa > Arthropoda > Insecta > Lepidoptera > Erebidae > Catocala > Catocala sponsa. The sequence continues at coordinate 21,930,487 of OY751335.1, read as the reverse complement.
CATGTCCAGTTTAAATCCTTGGCTGTTTTCTTTGCTGTAGTATTTAAGCAGACTAAATGGCATGCCTCTTTGCAAACAATGCATTTCATGAAATTTTTATCCTTTATATCCTTCATGCAACCCAAGCAAACACGCGCCATGGCAAAAGAAATAATTTATATAAAAAAAAAAAATCGGCTACAAAGAAATTATATATTATGTAAGTGCCTTCTAGTAAGCCGCTAAATACCATAAAGCGCTTGAAGCGTAGTTTCGATGCAGGTGCACTCGCGGGCGATGGGCACTGCGGGGACTCACGGGCGTGCGGGTCGGGGTATGCGAGCGCCGCCGTGCGGGTTATCGTAGGTCAGGGATAGACGATAATTTAAATTTTGAAAATGCTTTTGGTCGTAATTCGGTAATTACTGGACGGATTTAGATAACACAAACACTATTTCACAGTTCGGTTCAAACACTTCGCATATTACTATGTCTTATGTTTAAAAGTGAAAGATTTACTAACAATTTTGAAAATTTAACGCGGAGTAAAATAACGTGATGTTGACGGTATGCACGCGGAGCGCGAAGTGGAAGAACAACTTTGAGTGCGAAGTGGAAGAACAACTTTGAGTTAGTTGGCTGCGCTTTTCTATTAGATTATTATTATTCATTATCGTTTCACCAAGCTGATCAAGTATGAAGCGAACCCTCTTCTATGGTATATACATAAGAGGCGTCTTTAAACAAGAAATCGGTTGAGAGGCTACCGTACCATCATCTGATAAAGCACTGTTATTATATGTGCGAGAACCGTGAAGCCGTTGACTCTGGTAAAGACAACTGCGATAGTAGTTGTTCTTTACATTTTATTAGAACATGGCAACACATTAGCGATAAGGAGTAACAGCAAAAATTAAATTTTGATGCATGTAACATATAAGATTACAGTATACACATTGTTCAGTATACTGAAAGGCGCCAAATAGACGGGTTTACGTTTGCGGTCAAAAATGGAAATAAGATTGAAGCGAGTAAGACGACCCTTCATATGCGTAAAACCATTCGTATACCATACTAACACTGTCACACATAAAACTAGTCTCATAACAATGTGTATAGCTTTATACTAATTTTCGTACAACAATTTGTTAGATAGAAGATTTTTTAATACAAGAATGTTTTACAATTCGTCAAAGATCACAAGTGCATTGTATTATATGAGAGTAAAAACAAAGGAGAGAGGGGCGATGAGACAAGATATTTCACAAAGGAATACCTGCACAAACGACTTGTTGGATAACTTGAAGTTACTTTTTATTTTCTACTTCACTTTGTGTGATCTTAGTACTGAAGCGTAAGTATAATATTATCGTAAGAAGTTCTTAACATAGATAAACACAAAAACATCTGGTCACATTTAAGGATCCTCAATAAACATAATTATGATGAACAGTTACGTTAGAAAGAAAATAAGCTAAGACAGTTAACAGTATAATGTCTCTTATACATGACGCGTATAACATACGCAAGTTGAGGCACTTACGCGGGTTACATGCATCGCGTAATTAATGACAGGTGCAAGACACCCGCGTAAGCACACTAAAATGATTAAATCGCGCATGTAGCCCGCGGGAGTAGCTTGCGCATGCAGGTCACGCTAGTTTCTTGCCTCGTATATAACCACGTTTACATGATATTGTAATTTCTTACGATACGTAAAAATAAACTTTATTACTTACTTAATACGTGAAAAGAAACGTTATACTGCTTATTAAGCATATTGCACGCATGGAGGAGTTTGAGATTTCATATTTGATATACGTAGTTAAAGTTTAAATGAAGAGGAAGTGCTAAAGTCTAACACAAAAAATATCAAATTAATAAACTAGTCTAATTTCGACCACTGGGCGATCACTAGTTTCTATCAATATTTTTGTACATAATTCCTCGCGGCTTATTACACACATTTCAGTCATATCAGTTATTCTTTCTTGTGATATGCATAATCTCTGCAATAAAATAAGTCAATCCTAGTCGAGAAACTTGGATATCAGAACTTGGTGCAAAATATATTTATTTTAAGTACTTTATAATGCCGTATCTGCATGAAATGAAATTCTTTTACTATCAGGTTAATTAAAAGGAACTCCGCACGTTTAATAATAAACATCTAGAACTCTAGTTGTATGGTCTCCCCGTAACCATGACGTAAAGCAACCGAAATGTCGAGGAAAAGTGAAAACTTAAATATAAATAGTTTTAATTACTTTAAATAGCTTAATTGTAGTAAAGTTTAATAATAGTAGTGTTATATATAGTTCAAAATCATAAAATTTTATTACATTGTTTTAAAATAAACAACGAGACTAAATCCGTATAAAGTAGTTTAATTTTAACTCTAGTTGTTTTATGTCTTTCTCATTTACCAACTTATTTCTATCTTAACTTCAACTCGATATACACGAAGTCGTACCCTTTGTAGATATGTACATTATGTTGAACTTAAGCTTAGTTCAAATAAGCATTTGAAAAGACAAAAGACTAAGATACTAAGGTCTTAACTCTACTTCAAAGAGCTATAGAACAATAATACTATACTAGAAGCTGTAGATTATAGATAATAATAATAATAATAATTTATTTAGCATAAAGGTATTTTACAATAGTTGACATTATACAGTTCCATTCATTACAGGTTTTTATAAATAGTTATGATTAGCAATTACCATAACTACCCGCACTAGGCTGAGCCTGTCCCGCGGGTAGTTCACAATTATTATGAAAGTTAACAATTTATTTTTGAATTTGCTATTAAATACTGAGGCAATGAACGAGCGGACGGTATAGGTATATATTAAATAATTAACTATATGTATTTATCTATCAAAATTATTACAATTATCAAATATAATTTATGGTATGTGTATTTTAAATTCTAGGTAAGAAGACAGAAAAACAAACATAATATTAAGGTAAACATCTGAACAGTTCAAAAAACATAAAAGTGTTGTAGAATAATTATAAACGTAATATATTATTATAACAATGTTTTCAAAAAGCCTTCCGTTTTATCGTAGTCCCAATTTAAAAGTTCCTTATTAATAATGGTCTTTACTTTGCGCAAGGGTAGAGTGTGTATGTTACATATTTTATTTATTTTATTATAAACAAATGGTTTTAGAAAACTGCAGAACCTTTTAGCGAATTCTGTTTTTACTGGGAAGGATGGGATATGAAAGACGCGTTTCTCGATCATTTCATCGTAGTAATCTGAGATGAGTACCTCTTTGTGGGTAAGGAGTGTGATTTTCTTTATGAATAGTCTCTTGGAGTATTATATATCAGGTTCATTGCCCGGGATCAATTTTTTTTTGTGTTAAGTGTGTGTTTATGTACTTTTATAGTGCTTTCGTATATTTTAGGTTAGATTTTGTCTCCCTACTCCATTCTAATTGATAATACCCGCGCAGAGTCGCCGGCACTGCTCACCATGTTTCTACGACGTAGAGCCACACGACTCCGCGCGGAGTTGACTCCCCGCGGAGTCGTATGGCATTGTTAAAGTTTACTTTAAGTTTCGATAAGGGAATCGATTTTATAGATACTCTAGGATTTCAATTTTTATGTATAAGGGTGAGTAAAACAAAAATTTACTTCAAAATATTATTTTTCACTGCACATTACAACCAAATAATTTCCAGGAATTTCACTTTGGTTTCGTTGTATTTATGACTACCTTATAATAATAAAATCACAGCGTTCTATTTAAGTAATATATTTTTAATCTAAAAATAACACACAACAAACATCGCAAATTAAATACTTAGACAAACGTTAAAAAAATAGCTTATACCCAAAGGGCATGCTCACAAATATTATCGTTGACATTCTATAAAAATAAATCAATCTTCGAAAATATGTAATGAAGAGCCAAACAAGCGACATACAATTTACATATTTATATGCGTTTCATAAGAATCAAAGCATTCTTGATTGCAAAAGCCAGGTTGCCCCTCAGATAGCAAGCAGTGAAAAGTAGTTTGTTTCCGATTTTTTTGGAAGCAGAACAATAATAAACTACAACTATAAACTACAAGAATAAAACCTTGCGTTTTATTCTTGTAGTTGTTCTAAATAGACCAGGCCCATCAGATTTATTTTCACTGGTTGTAGCAACAATTATTGTCAATTTGTGGCTGCGGCGTCGAAGTTGTGCAGTTTCCGACGCAGTAGTTGACGGCAGCAATTCTTCAGGTAAAGCCATGCGAAAATCGTACATATTCAATTGCTTTTCCGAATAGCGATTGTAGAGTATAAAAGCATTAAGAACGTTTATTTGAAGGATATAAACAAATAATTTTTTATACCATCGTAGTCTTTCTTTCGCATGAATACGCTAATATTTTTGATCCTGTCGATCGACTCCTGACATGTATTTGTTGTATTCTGCTAGAACCTTAGGTTCCATTTTCTGAATACCCCTCTCGCTTTCTACTTTAGAACGTTAGTCTGTATGTGTTATGTGTGTTCTTAGGTACTGTGTATAGGAGCGTAAAATGATAACAATAAACAAGAGTTCAAGTTGGATGCTTTAATGCGACTACACTTATTATATGATTGCGGACGCAGCCACACGTAGGCACACACACACTAATGCATTATGCATTACATATTAAATGCTTAGATAGGAATATCAAACATGTGTCCCTACACTACCATTACCATCTCACTATCAAATTCCGTTCTGATATAAGGAATAATGTTTTGTCTTTAAAGCAACCAATATGAATTCTACGATGATACACAGACTTGATTATCTTCTTTCTTAAGCTTGGTGCTTACGATCAAAGGGTTAAACTCTCGTTTATTTCGCAAGGTACCTGAGCAGTAAGTTTTTCGTTGCAGTAATTTCGTAGCTAAATTATATCCATTATAGATATTGTCCTTCAATACTGAATGTCCTTTATCCAAAAATCACTCGGTAAATGCATGACATTTTTTTCTGTGTGTCCAAATACATGCAATTTCAAAACAAGTCCATCAGGCTATGTCAGCAAATATTACTTAATACCATATTTATGGCGTTTGTTTTTTATGTACTGTTTGAAAAATAGTTGCCCTCTCCACAAAACCATGCTTTCATCCAAAGACAAACACTTTTGAGCGACAATGATACCTTTCATTTCTTCATTGAATCTATTGATAAGTTCTTCCACTTTATTTAAACCACCTCCCTCTGAACGCGAAAAATGTAAGCATATAAAGCAGAGGTTCCCAGACTATTTTCTCATAGACCACTTTCAAAATTTACCTGGTTCCGATGGACCCCCTGCAGCTACATTTCTACCATATTTCTTGGCTTTTTTTTAATTCTCGTGACTGAACCTACGGTAGGCGGGCTGACCTTTTTTTATCTGGCTCCATTGATAGGTGAAGTCAAGCAAACATTTTAGTTCTTCACTATTGAAAGCAAATAAATTTTCGTGAACCTTCGCTTACGAATTGTGAATCACCATTTTTACGCCACCGACCCCAGTCTTCCGTGGACTCCTGAGGATCCACCTGGACCACTTTGGGAACTAATGATCTAAAGAGTAATAGAAACCGGTTACGAGACATACATTTTCTAAAAGCTGGAATATTGAAGAGTCTGAGTTTTCCAATAGTCTGTAATGCGATTCAGTCAAATAATCCCCATGTGTAATAGTAGTCATATAAAAGTTCTCATTTCTTTAATACTTGTGTTTTTCCATTCGGTTATTCTTGATTTTTCTTTTACAGAGGGTTGTTGGAGTAACTGTGCGGCATGATTATTAGTTTCTTCAACTATAAATTGTAGATAATCATCATCTAAAAATATATTCATGAACTCTATTGGTTTCGGGTTCGCAGGCATATTTATTTTTAGACCTGGATTGCCAATAAAGTCAAAACTTGCTATTCGCTCGTTCGTTTCTGACCACGGAATCGTAAGTCTCTCTTGTTGTCTTCTTCTGGGAATACTTTGAGGGCTTGATTCTACAGCTTCTGATATCGTACTTGGTAATATCTGCTCAACGTATTGCGTTCAGATAATTCTAAGGAAGTTACTTGGTAATCAGATGGAACATCTTGATAATCTGGCAAAGTTGTCCTTTGGTTGCTATTATCAAGCTCCTCCAGGTTATTTATCTGAACATCTGAGACATTACCTAGCGAGTATTCAAAATCTGATAACGATTCACTCGACTCGGGACAATAATAATTAATCAGACGAAGAATCGTTAAAATCACCGTCACTACTTAGAAGAGCCCTCTCTAATTCGCACTCACGAAGTACTTGACGACGTTGTTTTTTTGTAATCTGATGGCTCGTTTCAATGAGTAGGTACGTCATTTTCTTCCTGTTCGGATAAACTTGGAGATGATATGAACACTAACGGACGCTTAATACATTTTCGGCCAAAACGAGAACGAGGTGAGAAAAAGTTCATTATAAATTACCTAAATAACGTCTACAATGAAAACCAGTCGTAATTTACGTAAATATAAATCGCAACCACGCTGGCCGGTACAAATACACGTGCTCCGATCAAATGCCGGCGGCAGACTAACGTTTGGAAATTTTCGTTCCCGCCACCCCCGCGCGGAGTTAGCGGCACCGTTTTGAAATAACCGTCTGACTCCGGGCGGAGCTTTCGGCAGTGAACAAAGAAATAAGGAGGACAACATTACGATTATTTTTGTCTGAGTATGCGCTAGGTTTTCTAGTGACTATTTTATAGTACCTACCAGCATATTGGTGCTAGAAAATGGAACAATTCTGTAAAAATAAAAATTCACAACAATTTAGATAATATGTATGTCAATTGACAAGAAGATAGGAGTATGAAAGATAATTAGTAACAAGATTTTTACTTTAATTGCCTTTTTATTTGTCAGATATGGTATCATTATCATTGATTTCCGAATAATAATAATTGTTTATTTGTTCTCTCACACAGTACATAATATTTGACATCTTAAACAAACAGTCCATACAAGAAAGCAGCGAATGTATAGTCTGTGTGGGAGACTGGTCTCTGTACTAGGAGGTCCTGAATTACAAATAACCAGCCTTCCGTGCTCTGAATAGGTGGAATGTGTATGATTGGAGCTAGTATGTTCGTGTTGAGAATGTACGTCATGTTGGGAGCTGTGTGAGTGGGTAAACGTATGAGTGTGTGTGTCCATGTGAGTGTGTGTGTGCGAGGGTGTGTATGTGTGTGTGTGAGAGTGAAATTATTTGATAACCGTACGAGCCAGGTCTTCGGGATCAAAAATATTTTTTGTATCATAACAAATCTATTAACAAAAGTGGTGGATAGGAGCATAAAGTGTTTATGGTATGATTATAGGTATAGCTGGTATGGTATTACATGAGATACGAGAAATTATGCGGCTATATATAATAGCAGTTCAGTTTCATCATACCCAAGCGTCTTTAACCACGAGGTGACAGTTTTTTTTTTACAGTTTGACGTGGTAAGATGGTATATTGAGATCTCTCCATTTATTTTATTATACAAATATCCCTCCAGAAACCCAAAGAATTTGCTAGAGAATGCTGTCGACCATTTATTACCAATAGTCTGACAGACTTTGTGTTTTATTCTCTTGCTTAAAGTGGAAGTGTCGAATGGAAGAGATGAATGCTGTTTGAGAGTAACTTGTAGGATAAAGAGCTGGCGAACCGTGAGTACATCAGCAAGACGATAAAGATCTCTGGTAGGGTAGAGAAAAGTTAAAAGGCTATATTTTTTAAATATCCTTTATATTTGTTTTAGTCTTTTTATTAACATAGTTTTTTTTATTATATCGGAGGCAAACGAGCACACGGATCGGCTGATGGTAAGTGATTACCGCCGCCCATGGACACCCGCAACACCAGAGGAGTCACAAATGCGTTGCCGGCCTTTTGAATTTCATTTTGAAGAAGTGACTTGGGCCTCCCGTACCCTCACTCACTCGACGAAACACAACGCAAGCGCTATTTCATTTTTTTATTTCTGTGTGGTCGTGGTATCACTCCGGTCGAGGCGGCCTATAGGTGCCGAAAAAAAAAAATATATAATACAAAATTGTGCGATCACAAATAATTGTTGCGTATCTGGATATTATTTGTGACCGTTGTTTGAACTTTTTTAAAGACCCCAGATACACGGATATTATTTCTAAAGCGGGAATAATCTTTTTAAAAGAAAGTAATATTTACTCGACAATAGCACGGATTTCTGTAAAGTGCAAATTAGACACCAGTTCAGCTCACTCGTCATTACAAGGAACCTATAGATGTCTACCCCTTTAAGGGGTATTCAGACGTGAATATAATTATGTAATGCATTACATGCTATGTGCTAAGCTATGTGCGTAACCTTTAGATTACAATCGCTCTGAACTGTTAAATCTATTTAGATCATAATAGAGCTTAAGCTTAACACCGGATTATATGCATTAATATAAATAACTAGCTCATGCCCGTGGCTTTGCTCGCTAAGGAATAGAATTTAAACTAGATAAAAGGTACCCTATGTCCATTTTGGTAACCCTGACAATGTGTATGCAACATTGTGTGATGATTGGTCGAGTAGTTAAGGCGTGAAAGCGTAACAAACAAACAAGAAATCTAATAATTCCTCTTTATATAGTACTAGATTTTGCCCGCGGCTTCGCTCACGTAAATGTAGATTAGGTTAGGTTACTAACAGTACTTTTTCCGGGATGAAAGGTACCCTATGTCCTATTCTGTACTCCTGACAACATATATGCGAAATTTCATGATGATCTGTCGAGTAGTTAAGGCGTGAAAGCGTAACAAACAAACAAATAAACAAACTCACTTTCGCATTTATAATACAAGCTTTTGCGCGTGGCTCCGCCCGCGTGGTACCTACATCAATAAAAAGTCTATGTTCTTCCCCAGGTTTTAAACTATACCTGTACCAAATTTCATCTAAATCGGTTGATTGGTTTAGCCGTGAAAAGGTAACAGACAGACAGACAGATAGACAGACAGAGTTACTTTCGAATTTATAATATTAGTAAGGATATAATATTAGTTAGGATAGACTAGATGTTGCACTCGCGTCGCTCGCGTCAATGTAGATGTTGTAAATAAATTCTCATTCCTTGGAAACAGTACCTTTTTCTGGGTGAAAAATATTCCTCTATGTCCTTTTTCTAATTCTGACAAAGTGTAGGCGAAATTTCATAATGATTGGTCATATAGTTAAAGCGTGAAAGCCTAACAAACAAACTCACATTCGCATTTATAATGTTAGTGATTTGTCATCCTCAGCTAAAGAATTAAGAAATAAATGCTGAATGCTAATAAATATTAGTAACAATCTATCGTAAACCTATAGGTAGTTGTAAAAATCACAGATAATGGCACATCATGAATTCCACTGAGCATTTTATTAAAACACTTTTTGTTTTCTTTTTCGACATCATAATTGCGTTTAACATAATGATTGTGCCCAGCCAAGTAAAAAATATTTAAAGTCTTTAGTCTCTAAGTATTATAGTAAAAAATGGTGAGCCATGATATAGCTAGCAAGTGATAATATACATATTATATTTATTTCCTCAACTTGTGTATTACCATCCTATACCTAATATTCTAGCCGTATATATTATAGCTGTACGTATGTGTAGCAAGCTTTAACCGCAATCCTTTTAGTCTGGAGGGCGTATTAAGAACGCTACACTAAATCCAATCTAGAGCTCACAATAGACAATCCAACTCTCATCAAACACTTTCTTAACCAGCGTTTAAATATTCGCCGGCGTCTTGGCCAGACTGTAAATAGTGCTTAAATTTATTAAGCTAAATATTCCAACAGATTGCTTCGTTAGTGCAATGACGTAAGTATGAGCATTTATCCAGAGAGGAAGGGAGAAATAGAGAGTAAAGAATATCTATATATATATATATAAAACTCTTCCGTTACTTAGTGACTGACAGACAACGCACAGCCGAAACTACTGAACGCAAGAAGCTGAAATTTGGCATGTATGTTCCTTGGGTACTGTAGGGGTGCACTAAGAAGGGATTTCCCAAAATTCCCACGGGATTGGGAAAAATGGATAAATAAAAAAACACGTGCGGGCGTAGCTGCGGAGATCCTCTAGTCTAACATAAAACATCAAATACTTAGAAATTATGTTTAATACGGACAACGAGGCTATAGGCGCAACAATAAGTACCAAGTAATATACAGCTGGATAATCACACACACATTATGTATCACGCATGCATGCATGGATGTCTCGCACGGCCTCGCATATACTATTAGTTTAAGAACTTTTATTGAATATGTAAAATAATTTATAGTGTAAGTAAGCTTCATGTTAACTTTTAGGTGTCGGCCAAACTATTAGTTATTTACATAATATCGTCTTAGGTTTACGCGAATGTTATATGTTGAATGTTGTACTATATACGGGTTATATCACGTAGTTCCTTTTAAAACACTATTATTATATAATTTTGAAACTTTTAAACTACTACTGTCAAAGCTTTATTACTATTTAAGCTATTTGAATTATTAAAATATTTTAATTTAGGTTTACACTTTGCCCGACGTTTCGGTTGCTTTGCAGCAACCAGTCTTCCCATGACCATGGCCATATTTAATACAAATAAATTATTCTTATTCGACTGTTCTTGTATAAACTTGGTCTACCAAGGTGACAAACAAGCACGCGGCCCGCCAAGGGGTAAGCGGTTAGGGTATCATTGTTATTGCCGACCCAAGATAAAAGAATTACAGATGTAATGAAATGATAGGATTAGAAGAGGCACTGTTTCTCGCCTGGCGAAACAAAGCAACAGTGTGACTATTCTTAGACTGGATTTCTGTAAGATGGTGCTCCACCAGACAAACTGGCTCATTCCAACAGTCACTAAGTAACTAATAGAAAATAGCTAGGTTACCACTCCTAAAAATTCTTGGCATTGGATATTTTGTAACCAAAAACAGAAGCAGCAAGGATATTCTGGTACGTTACGGTATGTACTATAGATTACGATACTTCAGTTCTTGCCACTTATTACATGTGAGCCACAAAGTACATAAGAAAGACTGCGCGGCTAGCAACCACAAACATAATTTGGTACTGTGTTCTATGGCGAAACATAACCCAACATGACTCGGATATATTGAGGCTATTCACGTCTGCCTATTCTTGAGAGGATACATGCATGTAATACTGTATTATAACTG